>OV656844.1:21237500-22437500 GCA_927399475.2 Acleris emargana
TGTAGTACACAACTGATGCGTTATTGCTCACATGTTTTAGTAGGAGTTTTATCTGGTTCGACGGGTAGAATAACCCTATTTTTACAGTAACTCAATGATTAAAAAGTTCAATATTAATATTTTAAAAAACAGTATCTCATAAAGTAAGAATAAATAGAGTAAAAAACAAATACTACTACGCAAGCGGGTTATATTTCTAGTCTCAATACGATATGTAAATATCATAATTTGCCTGTTTATTCAAAATAAAAAAATAAAAGGTTTATATTTCTCAACTACAAATTCAAAGAGTCCGGTGGTCAAAATTATTATGGTATGCGTATGTACACATCGCAGAATAAACTTTAAAAATTAGCTTTACATGCAAAAAAAGTGCTTTCTATGTAATTATTAAGCAGTAATTCTACAACATTTCTTACTATTGTGTAAATGAATGCATAATTGTTTTAAAGATCACCCATCACCATCATCAACGATAAAATTAAAGCTGTGGTTACCCTCTCATTCTCTTCGGACTCCCGAAACCGAGTCCATATGGACCTCATAATAGCATGATGAACTTTTTATAGCGTTTTAAAACTTTAAACCAAGTTTATAGATCTGCGTTTTACTCCACGCGTCGTACCAATTTTGACAGTAGAATGACAACGCACAAATTTATGAGTTCTTTGTTTTTAATAAGTGGCTTACCGCCTCAATTTTATTACTGGCCAGAGACTTTAAAAGTAAGATGAACAAACAGGTCGACTTACCATTTTAAATACACTTGCTGTCGTAACTTATGTATAAACTGAACAAATAACTGAAGAACACTGCATACACGTCGGCATGAAACTTGGGCGAGATCTATTTCTGGAGAGTACACGCGTGGTATAAATAGAAAACGTACCAGCGTAGAATTCTCAACTTTCCAGATCTCAATTCAATCGACAAAAAATATCTATATTACCTACAATACTTAATGCTGAAGACGTACCAGACATTTATAAAGTAAATAAAAGTCTAGATTAAGTTGTGAGTGTTATGACGCCTCTGTAACAACTTTGTGATTGAATTTGATCCTACGTGCTAACAATTTATAAACTTTTTTTCTAACAAAATTAACTTTTAGCAATCTTTTGAACTTGGATAAGTAATTTTAAATAAAGTGAACCGTTATTCGTTTTGTACTTATTATTAATTTATATCTTTGTTTTATCCATATTAATCTTCTTCTTATTCTCTTCTAAATATATAAAATAGTACCGTGACTGAGTGATTGACTGACAGACAACGTAGTCTAAACCGCTGGACCTAGGGACTTGAAATTTGAAACTTGGGTACCCTTGGTGTGCTCTGAGAAAGGGTTCCCCAAATCTGGAGCCCCAACGGGAAGAAATAGTGGGAGTGGCGGGAAACTAATTCTACGCACAGATTATATACAAGTTACTACGTAACCTACACTATGTAATATTATAAAGAGAAAAGAATTGATTGTTTGTTTGTTTGCATTGAATTGGCTCCGAAACTACTAGACCGATTTGAAAAATTATTTCACCATTAGAATGCTACATTATCCCTGAGTAACATAGGCTATGTTTTATTTTTCTGCGCGGACGGAGTCGCGGCAACTCCTAGTTATAAATAAATAATGTTAAAGTAACTTTGAATGTTTATTACGCTTTCGCGGCTATAAAGGTTAACCGATCTCAATGAAATATGGTTTGGAAACAGTTTGAACCCCGAGAAATATAGGGTTATTTTTACTGCGAGTAGCGATCTAGCGATTAAACGACTTCGAGTCGCTGGCAACACAGCTGGATGTCAATTCTCGGGTCGTTCGAGATGAATCTCTATCGTGAATTTGTATGGAATGGTGTCACTTCTATGGAATCTCGAATAAGAATTCATCTCGATCATGACCGAGAATCGCCTCACTGGTTTTGTATTTGAACAAGAATGTCAACTATTCAAGAGTAGAGGTTTTAAAAGACGGTAGACAGATCATTCTTAACATTATTGACCACTGTTGCATGTTAGTATGTTACTAACAAACTGTAACGTACAACAAATGAAAAAAACTGAACCCTTTTAGGGTCACTCTTGCCTCTGTCTGTCCGTCCGTCTGTCGCAGCCAATTTGCTCCGAATCTACTGGACCAAATCAGGTGAAATTTGTTAGGATGGTGTAATCAAGTGATCCTAACACAGATATGCACAGTTTTTTTTTAATAAGGTTAATTTTCGGGAGACAAATTGGGGATCTAAAAGAAAAGTTTGCAAAACTTACTGTGTCATATATCAAATTAAAGGGCTCGTTATGAGGGTCTCAAATATATTTTTGTTATTATATTATTGATGATTTTATTCATGAAAGAAGACGAAAATTAACCATTCCCCTCAGATTTCCGAAACTAGGTACTGCGCCTGAAATTTTGAAAAAAATACGAAATATTTTTTTATTCATTGTTTGTAGATTACAGGAAAACCTATAAGAATTCTATCAAAAAAAACGTATGTAGGGGACCATTTCCACCCGAGTTCAACTCGTACGTCGCCGGTTTTTTTTAATAATTGCTTGCTAGGTACAGCATTTCAAATGATAATGATCATAAATTACCTACATTGAGGTCGACAGAACTACAAATAAAAATATAAAAGCATAAACGATGAATTAAGACTAAAAATAAAAATAACATACAAGTGATGAATATAGATTTTACATAAGAATCTCATGTGCACGACAGAGACAGTTTCTCTGTTTATCTTCATTGGTCACTCAGCCGTGTGGACGATTGTAGGTAGGTAATTTTAGTTTTTTTTTGGGTTTTAATGGTAGGCAAAAAATAAATCGAAAGGGAGTTGTCAAATAAAAACTGGCAACATGTTCCAATTTCTTGCCAATATCGCACGATGAATCGGTGAATCTAAATTGAATCCAAAATTGGACGGTTTTTAATAACGCTGAAACACAAATTCAGAGGTTGTCGGTGTGTGGTTGGTGTAAAAAAAGCAGTCTTGTTTATGGTTAGGTACTTGCTTGACCACTGTATCCCAGACCAATAAATACAATAGACGGATTCCGAAAACGTCAGGGAGGGAAGATAGCCTTTAAAATAATGAAAAATGTTTGGCTTTTACTTTTGATTTATTTTATCTGATTATACTCTATCATGATCATCATCATGTCAGCCGAAAGACGTCCACTGCTGGACATAGGCCTCCCCCAAGGGTCTCCACTCAGACCGGTCTTGTGCTTTTCGCATCCACCGCGTTCTCGCGATCCTTACAAGGTCGTCACTCCATCTTGTTGGAGTCCTACCTACAGCTCGTCACCCGGTCCGCGGACGCCACTCAAGAACCTTCTTGCCCCATCGGCCATCAGTCCTGCGAGCGATGTGCCCCGCCCACTGCCACTTCAGTTTAGCTATTCTTCGGGCTATGTCGGTAATCTTATTTCTACTGCGGATATCATCATTTCTGATTCTATCACGCAGAGAAACCCCAAGCATAGCCCTCTCCATAGCCCCCCGAGTGACTTTGAGCTTCCTTATGAGGCCCTTTGTTAGCGCCAACGTCTCAGATCCGTAGGTCAAAAGCAAATAGGGTTTAGGGTTTTACAGAGTAGGCGATTAGTAACCCCTGATCTAATACGGGCTTGCGCTGGTTATACTCATTAAAATTGACCGAAGTTGACTTTATCGCGAATCATTCCCTAGGTACGGTAACATGGTTACTGTGGTAATGTTTGGAATTTTAAAATGGGGTGATGAAACCAGTAATGGACAAGGCACCAATAATATCCTTCGATTCTTATTTTACAGAAGGGTTAATTCATTTGTTTTGCAACAATCAGGACCGTATGAAATTTGAATTAAGAGTGAAGTATCCATTACTGGTGCCTGTGAGCTAAGTGTCCATCATTGGTGCCGTCACCGTAGGCATTTTATGCATAATTTTGTAATGACCATATGATTATTTACCTTATTCCGGGTTCCGAACAACTTTTTTGGCGTAAAATAAAAATAAAGAAACTTTAAGATTTTTTAATAAAAACAAATGTCTCCTTTTCACACTCACACACACTTGTAGAGCAACAACATTTAGGACTTCATGTTTTCCAACCCGGTGAGTGGTTTTCTTTTAACATTTTTTTGTTGAATGCCCATATCACGTCCGTTTTAGTAATATAAGAAAAAAAAACATGATACGCAGATGCACCTAAATGTTGTATGTGCTGCGTCCCATCTTAATTACATTCCATCACAGCGCAACCAAAAGCCGTTAATTTTTTAAAGAAATTTGGGTAATTGTTGTATCCTTGACGTATGAAGACACTTAGATTGCAATGACAACCCTCCATAAAACCATTCAATTTTAATGTTCAATCTATTATCTTGTGGACGGACAAGTGTCACTACATTACACTAGTCTGAAATGCTTTCTCTGATCGAAAGATGCTAAGTGACGCAAATAGGAACCGCAAAAAAAGACTTTGTTGTGCTATGATGGCCTGAATAGGCAAATAGCCAACGGCGATCTTCCACGACCCGTAACTGCTGTAACCATCAAAGTCAGGGCCATTTGGAGTTCAGATAACCTTCACTTTTTTCTCAAGTCTTCTTACGCGCTGTTTTAACGAATTAATTAGTAGGAGGCGTTTCGATGCCAATTTCTCCAATCTGGATACGTTTCTTTCTAATTTCACAATTATTTGGATAAGTTGATTATTACTGCCAGGCTCCGTATCGTCGCTGTGGGTTGGCGACGTAGGAATAAGGACCTGAAAGATATTTTTGCGTTTAAATAATTTTGATTTGCTTGCCGTGTGGTTGTTGGGTTAGAATAGTGCCACTCCGTGTCTTCCCGTGGATTTCGTAAGAGACTAAGAGAATAAAGGCTTGTAGGACCTTTTGAATACACTGGTCAACATCTTAGCCTAATTGTGCAAAATGTGGTTACAGAATTATCGCCAAGTTTTTAGAGTTGTTGGTAATTCTGTAGCTCTGCCTACCGTGAGGTAGGCAATATAGTCTGAGAATAAAGGCATGAGTTTATGTATGTAAATAATTGTGATCTTTACCGACGTTAAAAAAAAGAGCCTTGATGTGCTCAGTTACTAAACAAGTAAATGATTAAAATTAACTAAACACACCATTTCCGGTTGATACACACGATTCGGCAAAGGCACTGTCTCCTCGACTTTAAGTGGGTCAGGTGGTGCAACGGTCACAGTAGTAGCAGGTGAGACCTGGAACATATTCATCCATTTCATCAAATAAAGAACACTAAGGTCGGATTTTTATTCCCACAGAAAAAATGTTACCAAAGTTACGTCACTGTCAAAGTGACATTTCAGGGGATCTAAAAGTTTGGACCAGCAAGAAATATAACATTGAGTTATAATTTCGCTCAAAACGTGATATAAAAATAACATCGAGAAATAATTGAGTTAAAAATCGCCCAAATGAATCACTGGAAAGCGTTTACGATACGGGAACACGAATTGTGAAGCGAAGTGAGTAAAGTGACGTCTCACAGTCTCACATCAATCGAGCGGCCCTCAACTTGTTGAAACAGGTGTATCGAGTCAATGATACCAGTGCAATAAATAAATTATGCATACATGCTGCAAATGCTGCAAATGTTTTTCGTTAACGGCAACACCTCTGTTTACATTTTTTCTGTGGGAATAAAAATCTGACCTTAGACAAGATTTGAACTATTTACCAAATAAACCAAATATACCATTGTCGGTTCATACACACGATTCGGCAAAGGCACTGTCTCCTCGACTTTAAGTGGGTCAGGTGGTGCAGAGGTCACAGTAGTAGCAGGTAGAACCTGGAACAGATTCGTAAGTCTTATCAAATAACCAACACTAGACAAGATTTAAAATATATACCAATTAATCAAAATAATACCATTTTAGGTTTGAGCACTGTCTTGACGTTGAGACTGTGAGGTAGTGCACGGGTCACACTAGCACGTGGGATCTGGAAACGATTCGTACGTTATATCAAATAAATATCACCAGATGATATTTGAACTATTCACCAAATAAACAAAATATACCAGTATCGGTTTGATAAAAGGATTCGACAAAGGCACCATCTTGATTTTAAGTCTGTGAGGTAGTGCTGTAGTCACAGTAGCAGCATGTGAGACCTGGAAGACAATTGTCCGTTTTATAAAATAAAGACAAAAATACATATTTACTAGATAAACCAAATCGCTATTGCTTTGAAAAAACCTCGTATCTCATATTTCGTGAAGAACGATTTTAAACCTAAACCCAAAGAGAATTAAGTTTACAATCGTACATCTCGAAACATCAGATACGAGTTTTTTCTACAGTAGTAACGAAATATACCATTATCGGTTTGAGAACACGATTCGACAAAGGCGCCGTCTTGACGTTAATTGAAGCCGATGGGACCTGGAACCAATTCGTATGTTTATCAAGTAAAGATCACAAGACAAGATTTGAACCAATCCCCAAATGGAGAACATATACCATTTCTGGTTCAAGCTCACGATCCAACAAAGACTCTGTCTTGACAATAAGTATGGGAGGTGGCTCAGTGGTTGAAGTAGCAGGAGGCCCCTGGAGCAGAAACGTATGTTTCAAATTGAAGAAATAAACACTAAATGTAACCTAAATATTTATACATATTTACCAATTCTATCTTCGATTCATTGACACGGACCGGCTTTGTTTCATCGTCAGGACTGCGATTTGTATCAGCAATGGCGCCCGTGGATGGAAGCTGAAAGGGATGGCTATTTATACAACATATTAATAATTTAAATAAATTATGTCTATTGATCTGAAGTTATCATTGTTTATCACAACTCACAATAGTTGTGGGTACGGCATTTTCCTTTAAAAAAACACGTTTATCTCTCTTCATAATAAATGAGTCTGCTGAAAAATGTTTTGAACATACTCTAGAAGTCTTTCTGGGTATCCAACACCAATCTCGCTTCATACGACAAATAAAGTTCAACCATTCCTCTCTGGCGGGCGAGGATAATTTTGGTAATCTGAAACAATATAATTACATCTATCGCCTACCTACCTACCGACCTACCGCCAAGCAGCAGTGTTCGCATTGTTGTGTACCGGTTTGGGGATAAGACAGCCGGTGAAATGACTAGCATAGAGGCATTCCATCTTGTTCCTCAGAGTTGGCAACGCATTTGCAGTCTTGTGAATGCGAATGTCTATGGGTCACAGTTTCCTTCCACTTACTATCAGGTGGCCTGTGTGCTCGTTTGCCTTCCCATGCCATTAAAAAAATAAGGAAATAAAAAGTCCGAATTTAAAGTAGTAACGCATTTGAGACTGCAAGTATAAGGGATTTTAAGTTATTTATGTCGCAGAATATCTGCGAATGGAAAAAAAAGTCTAGTCACTGCTTACAATATTTGGACAGAAGTAATATCTCTCCTTAAATAAGGATTGGAATTGTAACATAGAGGATATGAAACGGTGCCCACAACATTAAACAAGGGTTGATGCTGCTACGTAGGGTATACTCAGGGGGTCCCATTATGCTATAGGGCTGGCTATAGATACATTACACTTTACGTTAAGTATTCAATTAACATCTGTTTGACCATAGGGCAGCCAGTTCGGAGCAGACCCTTACAGGTTCTGAACTCCTGGTAATAGGATTACACCCTCATCTGAATGAATGTCAAATTAGAACAGCTTGACGAACTGGATTCCTTCAAGGAGATCTGACTCCACAAGTATACCTACATAGTACCCACACTACCAAATAAATAAGGGTTGATGCTGATCCTGAAGCAAAAGTGAAAAGTGAGTGTTGTATTTACACATATGTAAGGAAGTGCTAAATCAACAATAACATGCTGCTTTTGGTGCTATTAGTGCTTTTGTATAAATTGCAAAATGTTATAATAACCGTAATAACGATTCTTCCGCAAGTTTTGTACAGAAACATCACTCACCTGTGGAAGCTTATATTATAGGGTTCAATTTCTTTAGTTCTCACTCGAGACTTGCACCCACGAACCACACACGACATTGCGCGACTATTAGTGATACTTTTTATATAAAATATAGCCGAAATAGCTTATTTAAAATATCGTAAAAAACTCTGAGGGGCAAATAATCTTAACAATAATATAATCCGACTAAATTATTTGACTATTACATAGGGATGGCGATCTGAAATCGATTAATCGAAGAATCGATTTTTGGAGCCAACAAGATCGATTTTTTAAATCGATATGTAGTACTGAATCGATTCGGTGAATCGATATTTCACCCTTGAAAATCGACATTCGATTTTTTTTGGTATAAACCATAAAACTATTTACAATTAATTGAATGTATCCGTATATATTAACTTTGTAAACGATTATTCTTAACCATTTTCTTAACTCTGTAAAATTTCAAAATGTAGAAAATAAATGTCTTATTTTATACGTCATCTGTTAGTTTGACATGGTAATGAAAATATTTTTTATTATCGAATTACCTGATTTTACTGATTTGAGATCGTTAAATTATAATATGTACCTTGTTTTTAATAAAATATTACATTATAAACGAAAACTTGAAAAAAAGATCGATTTTTCGGAAATCGATCTTATAGACCTCGATTTTTTTGTGAATCGATTCAATAGGTCACGATTCGAATCGATTTAAAAATCGATCTTTTTCGACAAGAATCGCCATCCCTACTATTACATCCGAATAGCTATACGTTTCTATCTATACGTTTTTAATTTAGTAGGGTTAACTGGTTACAGATATGTCAGGTATTTAACCAATGGATGGGCATCTGGGATACAAGCTATTCATTTTTTTCTTTATCAAACTAATATTTTTTCATAACGTTATGCTATATCACAACGAAGTCAACATCGTAATAAAACCAGAATAATGTTATAATAATAACGTTATAAAGTAATTACGCACATTTTTTGGAATGAAAAATTAGCCGATTAATCGCCTTCATCAATATATCGGTCGATTATTGATATCGATTAAACGAATTGACATCAAGCATTCCTTTGTCGCTGTGCTAAGGCTGGATGTTGGCTGGATAAGGCTGGATGTCATCACTCTGTGTGATCTGTGTCGTCTGTCTGTGTTGACTGTTGTCATCCGTCCCGTTGTTTGACATTAAATTTGAGTGAGAGCTCGAAATTCTTGTTTACTAATTTTGCGGTTGAAAATTTGTGTTCTGCAAAAGTATATCGAACGGTGCTTATATTTTTATTCCTTCATAGCTGTGGTAACGTGTTTAACTTGGTTAATAATTATTAATTATACCTTTCGAACACTGTCCTTTATTTTCAGAACAAAAATGACTTCGGAAAAGAATGCTCAAATAGCCCAAGCGCAGGAGGCTTTCCAAATGATGCACCAGATATCGCAGTTACTCTGCACAGGGCTGGATACCGAGTCTCTTGCGATTTGTATACGGCTATGTGAATTGGGTGTGGACCCTGAAACTTTAGCACATGTTATTTTTGAGATAAGGAAAATGGGCGATGGCGCGGTGCACAACAAGCCTGGGACTGCAAATCCTAATATATAATCTAATCCTTAAGCTAAATCACCACATAGGCCACAACACATCCACTGTTCGACATAGCGTTTTCTAGAGATCTCCACTACAGTTGGTGCTATGCTACTCGCTTGTAGCGGTTTCCAGCGGCCTTATGTCTGCAGTGGCAGGGCAAGACCTAAATTTAATGTGGGCAGGGCCATGCTCACTGCTTTTTAGTAATGCGTAAACCTTCAAGTTGAGAGGCCACTTGAACAGGCGGTGGCACAAGCCTTAAGCTGCCCCTGATTTGGGATTGCTTGCCTTCCAGTTGGATAGATTTTAGTGGTCTTTCCATCAAGCACTAATAACTTGTGTTGTCTATTTTGTACAGAATGAAAAGCTAAGAATGGGATGGCTCTGATTGTCCATTAAGTTTTATTTTTGTTTTTACAGTAGCAAATAAGTTGATCCTATAAACTTAAAATTCTAATTGACATTGTAGTAAATTTAAATCAAGCTTTGTTTATGGATGAATGAAATGAAACTAAATAGTTACTCTTGCCTAAAGTACCAACCAACTCTATGAGCGAGTGCATAACAACAGTGTTATTTTCTTTCAACAAATCTTTTAACCATAACTCACAGACAGCTAGAGCCAAGACCTGTAGGGTGTTCAAAGGGTTAAACAACTCTTGACATGTGAGTGACAGCAATATCACTGTGGAGTCATAGGGTCAATATTGTCACAAAACATTTGCTAGTAGAGGCAGTGCCCGAGTTATAATCTGCCACTAATTCTCCAATATTAATTTGGATTACTGGGGTCCTAGTGAAAAAGGTTATAAGTGGTCTGAAGATCAAGTGACAAACGTTTTAAGTCTAGTATACTCCATTCATGTATATACTCTTTTTTATTACAACTTAAGTTAACTTGTACCCATTTCTACTAGGACTCCAAAAATGCAAGTTTTTAGTAGTGTTCCGTGGCCCAAAGGGTAATAACGGGAGCCTATTACTAAGACTCCGCTGTCCGGCGTCTTCCACTCCGATCAACTAAACTGACCAAACAGTTGTACAGAATGGAACTCCGAGGAGACATTTATTTCTATCGAACCAACCAAATAGATCGCTGTTTCAGTCTCATAGCATAAATATGAGGTAGGTTTAGGTTATGTTAGTTCATCAGCAGGCTTGAAGGGCCAAACTACCCAGAAATAGGAGCTCCGCGGTAGCAGAGCTCCGTCGACTCTGTTCAATTTGATATAGTTGACCCATTGGGAAAGAAAAAAAGCTGACCTGTTTTAGTTGGTCAGTTGATGATCGGAGTGGAAGAACAGTGCTGTCCATCTGTCTGTCTATCTGTCACCAGGCTGTACATCACAAACCGTGATAGCTAGTCAGTTTAAATTTGGTTGCTGCTACAGATGATGTATTTTTGTTGCTACTATAACAATAAATACTAAAAATAATAAAATAAATATTTAAGAGGGGCTACCATCCAAGAAACGTGTTCTTTTATAGATAATGGTAGGGAACACTTCGTGCGCGAGTCCGACTCGCACTTGGCCGGTTTTTATGAAAAGCTCTAATTTAAAGCTATTCATATATAAACTTGCATTTTTTAGTAATTTTGTTTATAACACTTACCACTCGTAGCCCTAAATGTGAATTGTTCTGACAATATTTTATGAAAATCTGTTCTGTTAATATTAAGCTTTAACTACCAAAATGTAAGATGGTGGTCTATTATTATTTGTAATTGTTACTGTTACAATGGGATAAATAAAACAGACCTTTTAAAAACCAATTAATCATTTATTTCAACCGTCCATTAACCAAATATAATATTTTATACAATATTGCCAGGTAGAATATCTACATGAAATAGAATGGCAAGTCACCGGCCTGAAGAAAGGGAAAACATATCTTCAGAAAGCTGGCTAATAATTCTATTATTCAAGTAAATCAGTCACAACCAAATATATGGGAAACAAATAAAATATTGAAAGTGACATGCGCATTATTCTATAAAATATTCATTACATTTGAGGTTTTAAAGCAAGAACAGAGGATTATTGATATAAGTAATGATATGAGGCAACCAAAATGAAATCTCTTTAATGTTTTATTTATTACATATTATTATACACCGTGTTTTTATTGATTTACGATAACTTCGGCATATTACTAGGTACATCCATAGAAACTAAGTGGTAGATTCTTTTTTTTTATTGCAAAAAAAAAAAAATTTTTCTCCATGGAGCTAAGTTCATTTAGTTACTTTGCTCCATAGAGAAAAATTCGTAAATCAATAAAAACACGGTGTATAGAATTTCAAATACTGAACATTTATCAATTTTGTATCCAGTTTTACTTAAACTGAAGAAAGTTTTCTTATATTACTGTAAAATATTTTTGGGGTTATGTACCATAATGGTAAAGAAGGAACCCTTATGGTGAGACTTTGTTGTCTGTCTGTCTGTCTGTCTGTCTGTCTGTCTGTCTGTACAGCAGGTTTTCTCAGGACCTACAAATGCCATCAACTTAAAATTTAGGATATTTGTAAAACTTAAAAGAAAAGGGGCAAGAATGGGGTTGAAAAATGAAAGGAGTTTAATTAGCAAGTGGGGAGACTTATGAAAGGTGTTAATCGGCAGATTTCAAAACAATTTCATTTTTAAAATTCAATTTTATGTACAGAAAATGACTACTCCGGCCCCTTATCTCCGGAGTTTATTAATCAAGAGATCCGAAAAATTCCTGATGCATAGATAATTACTTTTATTTTATGGGAAAAATAATATGAAGTGTTCATTATTTAGTTTTTGTACCGTAAAATGGGGCTATTTGGTAATCACGGGGCTATTTGGAACTAAGTAATCATAAGCTTTTAGTTGATATATTTTTTGTCATGGCTATGATAGAACTGTAAAATTTGTTGTCAGGCTAAGTTTTTAGTTCTATTATTGCCATGACAAAAATATATCAACTAAAAGCTTATAATTACTTGGGTTCCAAATAGCCTCGTGGTTCCCAAATAGCCCCGTTTTACGGTATTAAATTTTAGGCCAGTCAAAATGGACCTTATTTCATAGAATACAAAGTTCATAACAAAATAAGTATTTTCCTTTACCAAGCTTATTATCTTAAATACGGAACCCTCGGTGCGCGGGTCCGACTCGCACTTGACCGATTTTTATAACAGGCAAAGCTGATCAATATTTACCATCAATCCAATGTTCTATACTCCAGAGTGAACTAAGTAGCAATCAGTACAGGACTGTTAATATCACAGATGCTAATAGTTCACATTTAAAAAAAAATGAAAAAAATCTACCCGTCCTGATAAATTAATAGGAGATTGCTAGTGGTTAGCAAAACCAAATTTCAACTGTACAGTTCTAACATAATGCTATGTTATAGAAATATGACAAAAATAAACATACCCTGGTAATGAAATTAACATCAATAAAATAAGACATCACTTGGCCGCAACACACACAGACACATTGCTTTGTTTTTAGAAAAATAAAACAGAGTTCAGGAACTGTACAGGTCAAAATTATTTTTTCTAACTCCTGTGCCCACATTCAACATGATATTGTATCCATAACTCATAAAATCCCTATAAATTTTGCGAGTGACACTGAGCAAATCTAAATACAAATCAAATTGAATACAGCCACTGCCTAGGAAATAAAAATTGGGCCAAAAAGTTCAATCTACAAAACAGGCCTACCACTCTTCTAGGGTGACCATTGTAGCAGCCCCATGATTACATGAAGAACTTAAATCCTATACTAAATTATTTGAACAGTATGGAGTAAGACGTGACTTAGGAATTGAACTTTCTATAACACGGAACATATTAGCTTAATTTATATTTCCCGAACTATACAAACACAAATTGGCAGTCTGTCACATTTGCTTACTGGAAGGATGGGGCCTGAGATTGAGTTTGACCCAGAACAGACGGGTCTTCAAAGATGGGTTGCTGCGGTTTGAACTGCTCAGCCGAGAGTCGTGTAAACATGATGCCGATGCCTTCTATGAGGGCCAGGAGAATACCACCAACCAGGGCACTCCCGGCCATTGCTGGAACACCTGGAAATTAAATAGGGTATTTATTAACACCAACTTCCATTAAAATGATTACATATTTTTTTATGTTAAGAAATTAGATAATCATTCTACTTATTCTTTTACAAAATTATAAACCTTTATCCTCTCATAAATAGTTACTAAATTAAAATCCAAACAATAATAAGCAATCATCCAAATAAACAAAGTAAATTGCAGTTTTGTAAAAAGTTAAGAAAATTCAGACAGTGAAACAGTTGTTAAATTAATATTAGGACTAAAGAAATGAAAATGATGGTATTTAAAATTTTCCTGTTCTAATCACTCATAAAAGTTTAAAAATATTAACACACCATTTCGTGCAGCAAGAATGCCCCCCGTCAGAGCTCCACTCATGATAGAGTTCCAAGGGTCTTCTTTCTGTCTCATGTACACCAGTGAGCAGTCTATTGTGGAGAACATACCACCCCATACTGCAAAGTTGCCAGCCACTATCGGTGACCGCTCTTTTATTGCTGCCAAACTGCCAAGCTAAGAAATTAAAGTTTTTAATTTGCTTAATCTTATACTGAAAATCATTATTTCATTATCTAGTTCCTTTCGCAACCACATAACATTATAATTAAATTTATTGTCATTTTTCTTTTATTACTTGAATTTTTCAGCATTAAAATGACTCAATGTATGAATGTTGAAGAAGCGAAAAAAAAATGTCAAGATCGTAGCATGTGGAAAGAAGTGGTCTCTGCCTATCCCTCTGGGAAACGGGCGTGATTTAACGTATGTATGTAGAAAAAAAATACAGGTTTACTATATTTTTTAAACACCTGTGTGTAAAATAATATACGCCATTTCCATCCAATTAGAATCAACAGGTTTGGTAGCACAAAGTTATTTAGACGTGAAAGAGTCAAAATTATCTCATCAGTCAGATAATAATTTATAACCTAAACTGTCTAAAACATACCACGAAACGTTTTATTTACGGGTCAATTTCCAATGTGAATCTTACCATCTTTCGACTGAATCCGACTGGCGCATTCCTAAAACCTTTTATTGAATGAAATATTCCACCACCGATAGCTCCCATGATGAAAGCACCGCCGGAATCATCCAATATACGCCACGGGCACGGTTCTCTCGAATATTCATCCATTTTCTATTGATTTTTTATTCTGAAACGCAACGCAATGTTAGGTAAGATAACCTCACTTCAATAAATCACTTGGTAATAAAATCGCAAACCGATCGACATTTTAACAATGATTATTACTTATGTTAAGAGCCGTAATCTTTGTAGCCAAGATCGATTGCCTATTTTTAATTTGTTATCGATTGTATTTTTAAAGGATTCGCAGTCAATCCATGTTGCTGTTCACATTGAAATATTACTATCTATTGGTTGGATTGGATAACAGATTATAATTATTATAAGGAAGGAAAGGAAGGAAGGCAATACGTATCTAAAGGGCTAGTACACACACAGTGGACCAGCGCGTGTCTGTTGGAATAAGGTTTGGATTGGAATGCTTTTGAAACGTGGCAACATTTTCCTCTGTCACTTTTGAAAGCACAATTAAATATTGTAAAGTAATCTTTAATTGAAGATGCATAAAGGATATTTTTCTGTACATCAAACTCATATCTTGCAGAAAAATTGCGAATAAAAACAAATCCAAACAATCGATACTTGCTAGAACAAACCGCGAGGGTCTCATGGGGAAGCAGAGCGGCGCGAGGATGGGCCCGAAAAAGTCCCTTATTTTGCGCATGCGCACTCCACAAATTATAGGGTACCTATGTCTGCGCCACTCTGCGCACTCAATCAAACATTGAAAGCAGACGCGAGGAAGTTTTTAAAAAGGAATATCTATTCATTGATTTCTCCGTCAAATATGTACCGATTTTCGTAGCGTGACTTTACGAGAATCGTTTTATAAAATAAGTAAGTATAATGGAGTAGGTACACCAACTGTTCTGTGTACGGATGTATTTCGACAACGAGATACAACAAGGATTTAAGCTTTAATAGATTTCCCCAAGATCCGAGGTAAGTATTTTCCTAATTAATAAGTATATTTAGGAGGTTTTAAGTGTTTTAACCCTAGGTATTAGCCAAATTACATAGGTACTACAATTACAAGTTAAAACTAAACTTACTTAAATTAAAATTAAACTAAGCTTCTCAAATTAAAATAAAACTAAGCTACTCAAATATTAAAGATGTAAATGATAATCAACACTATAAAAAGAACACCTCCTCTAACAGGTCCGCTCGCGGCATGGTCCATATGACACTGGTTGCATTACTTTGGGAGAGGTAAGCACCAAGTCTAGGATCTCCGGAGGTGTCTATGAGCCGGGATGACAGAGCCTTCATAAAGCTTTTCATAATTATTCACGAATTAAAATGTTAAACTAGGGTTAACATTCACGTGCAAGCGGGGGTTATAGTTAGAACAAATGTGAGGTTTTAAATGATACTCTCATTAAGGAGACTGTAAGCAGTGCCGGTTTTAGCACGACCAGCGTCATGGGCGAGATTTCTACGGCGCCCCCAATCTGCCATTCAAACCCATAGGAAAAAGGCAGGGGACAGAATAAAATAACAAGGGTCACCAATGTAGAAAGAGAGGACAATAGAGAGATCTCTCTCCAGGCTTGTGTTATGCCTGGGGACCGAAGTCCATTGGGATGAAGTTGGAAGTGGTATATAATTATGTCGACCGACTTTTAGAAACTTCGTTAGCGCGTTGTAGGATCCTTAGTTCCGCTGTCTGACACTGGAGGCGCTAGCAAGTTGGTTGATACAAGTTTGCTAGCGAGTTGGTTGTTACAAGTTTCCGTTAGATGTCGCTAGGTCGTCACATCAGCCCCCCTTTTGAGACCGGAGGTTGATGGTGATGTGATGACGCGCAGTCTGTGCGTTGAAATGCCGCGCTTGCAAGTGCCAGTGGATGTCTCCAATAGTGCTCAGAGCCGCGTTGGCGAGCGTAGCAGGAGAAGAGGAGTGTGAGTGGAGTACACAGTGAGTCGTATACCTGCTCGTGAAGTACTCGCATTGTAGGACGCAGTGAGTCGCGTTGTTGAATGTGAGTAGGGTGTGCACACTGTAGAAACCAGTGGCCCGTTTCACGTAGCTACAAGTTACAATTTTACAAGTGTAAACTGGCAACATTGGTCAAAAAAGGTACTACTTACAAGCGTTTCACAAAGCTACTTTTCTACAATTTGTAAAATTCAAGTTACAAGTGTAAAATTTGAACCACAGACATTTTTTTTATTTTATTGTTAGAAATTGCTTCAATCGAACTAACGTTTCTCGAAAATTTTGTTACATTGTCAACATGTACTTGTCACTTAGAAAAAAAAATACCTATACCCTGATTTTTAATTCCGTAGAATTCTGACAGCCATCTGACAGCAGTCACATTCTGACGTTTCAGGAGTAATGAACATTTTTTTCATTGTTGATGTTTTTAAACTAAAAATATTGATTGATTTATATTATTGACAGACTGACTGAAGTTTTTGTTCGTCATTTGAATTGGTTGCTCTTCCAAATACATAAGGTATACGTACTCTACGTGGTTCACTAATGTTTGACCAAAAAATTATTGACAAATGGTCATTTGACAAACAACGTTTCACCAAATGATCATTTGGCAAACGAGACATTTGACAAAAGTATCATCTTACAAAAACTCACTTAGCAATTGATCATTTAGCAATTAGTTTACCTATTTCTGGGCAGAAAAAAAAACAACCTCGAAGGCCAAGGCGGGAGCCAAGCTCCCGCCTTTGCCTTCTAACCTAACCTATCCGAGTCGGTTATGACCTGATTCGTCTTACTCGTAAAATGTAAAATTAACTGTTGATCATTTGGAAAAGTAAGTCATTTGTAAAATGACTAGTAGTAAAATGATCAATTGACTTAACATTTTTTTGCAAGACGTTGTTTGTCAAGTGTAATTTTTCCAAATGACTTTTGGTCAAACGGCAGGACACCACTCTACGTATATAAGAATTAAACGAAGATTTTGAATAATATTTAATATGATGTAAGTACATAAACTACTTAACTACAAAGAAAAATTAAGGTTAACAAGTGCATGTGTGATTGATTGATTAAAGCCGAATACTAGAACTTTAGGTAGGTTGCTCTGTGCGTCATCATTTTTTATTCTTGCATTTTATCCCAAAGTCAACGGCAAAGGACATAAAATAGCCTAAAGCGTCGTCATTAGTTTGGCGGAACTAATCACAGTTTGACAACTGTCATTTTATAGTCTATATTTTTCTCCAAAAAAAAATTTCACTATTATGAATACAAAACAACGATGATCAAATATTATTAACTCCAAAGGTTTGTAATATATGACAATAATCAGAATGATACCCACAACTATTTACTTTTCCCTCTGAAAAAAATTAAACAAAATATTATGTATAAATTGCAATGGCAATTGGCAATGTGTGGCCGGCAACTATACGCATCTTGCTCTAACATACGAAGTAAGAGTAAGACAGCACTAGTTACCGGCCACAAATTGCAGCAAAACATGGCCCGTTTAGAAGCCCCATCACTCTCGTGTCGTACCCTCGTTGAGCTTAATTTTCTGTTAAAGTTTGTTGTTATTGTTATTTTGTTATTGTTAGTTGTTGAGTTTAATTCTCTGTTAAAGTTTGTTGTTATTGTTATTTTGTATGTAAATATTAAATATTCCCCGTGTGGTTGCCGGGTTAGAATAGTGCCACTCCATGTCTTCCCGTGGATGTCGTAAGAGGCGACTACGGGAATATAGGCTTGTAGTACTGTTAGGCGATGGGCTTGCAACCTGTCACTAATATGCTGCTAAACATCTTGGCCTGTTTGTGCAAATTGTGGTTACTGAATTATCAACAACTTTTTAAGTTGTAAGTCTGTAGCTCTGCCTAGCCCACTCTGGGATTACAGGCGTGAACGTATGTATGTATGTAATATTAAGTGAAGTTTCATAAGCTTGTGGAATGTGGAATTCGTGTTAGTCTGATTCGGAAGACGAAGATGATGCCCGAGGTAGCCAGCGGTTACCAAGAATATTCCGAATGAGAATAAATACACAGTTTCGAACGGACTACGAATTTAACGAAAGGTTTCGGATGACCTCATCTAAGATGGAATGGATTTTAATTTTCAAATTCAAATTTTTGTGTTGCTTTCAAAATTTTCCGGTTGCTTTCCATAATAACTAAAATAACTCCCGTACCTACTTTCAAAGGACACCGCACGGAAAGTATGGAAAAAAAAACATCGGTGAATTTTGATAAAAAAAATATATGTTACGCGCCTTGATCAATATATAAAAATACTTGGAGGGCAATAAAATCCTATGACTAGTTTTTGACAAAAAAAATATTTAGTGAAAAATCAAGGGGATTTGGTTCCATAGAAAAATGTATGAAGTAAAAAAAAAGTGTTCTGTTTTGAACGAAAAAAATATATGTTTTAGAAACCATTAAATTGATCAACTTCATCGAAAAAACTTATTTAAAAAAGAGTTTGGTTTTTAAGTTATAGCGTTTCATAAAAAGAAGTAAAAAAGGTCTTTAATTTTTTGTTTTTTTTTTAATTGTTAATATTTCCGTTTATGGCGATAGTAAAAATAACTAGAAAGATACTGTGTGCATCTTTTTTACTTACATAAGTTTTGTATCACAGTCACCTATTTTTCAGTATTTAGATTTGAAATGAATTTTAAGGAAAAAAACTTGGTTTTTCGTGTTTTTTTTTTAAACCGATCGGTGAAAAATGGTGTATTTTGAATATTTTATAAGTTGTGTTATTGTTAACATAAATCATTAAAATTCAAACATATTCTATGAACGGATTTAAAAAAAATCATTTTTTAAGTCTTATTATTATTAACTTTACACTCACTATAGCCCCAGCTTATCTATATACAGTATTTTTATTCTATAATACACTCTACTCATGTTCGTTCGGATCTCGTCGACAAATTGGTCGTTGCCCAGCGTCAATAACATTTTCGAGAAATGCGGTATCGGGGTACCAAACATTTTGCGCAGCCCAAAAACCATAGAACGCTAATTACAAAGTATTTATAACTACGTCAAAAACACAATTTACATTTCAAGAAAAGGCCAATCCGAATACTGGCTGGAAAGACACACAAACTAATGTCTTTATGAGCATATGGCCGATGAAAAAAAAACTTTTAACTTTTTTAACTCCTAGTATTGGCGGGAAAACGATTGTCATCAATTGTAGGAGCGAAATAAATCATAAAAATGTCTTTTAGACTTCGTCTAAACTGTTTTGTGTGCAATGTGTCACAGTCAGCGGCACAAATGAGCCGCATTAACGAAAAGGCTTTGATTCAAGAGGTTGGTTCACTGTTTTTACGAAGTTACTGCTCATTATAATTTAAAAGTGGAGTGAACAAAAGTTTTGATTAAAATTCTTTATTATTATTTCGAGGTAATTAGGTCCGGACCTTTGATCAATTTATTATTTTATTACTGAATCACAGCAAAAGTAAATGAAAATCACATTTACATAATTATTATGTTGAAAAAAAAAAAATTGTTTTTTCAGATAGCGATCAGTCGACGACTTATGTTAGAGAGGCCACTTATTGAAACAAATGACGCAACTCGACTTTGTTTTACTTGCAAAATGGGGATCTTAAATGAAATAAGAAATCTAGAAGCAAGTCCTGATTGCCTTCGACTAAATGTTGTGTTGCAAGCTGAGGGACATAGTTGTTTCGTGTGCAATAACAATTTCGACACTGTAACGGTGCCTTTGCAGTGTAGGCTAAATGTGTTCATGGATTATGACATTTATGACATATATATATACCCGAATATTTTAAATGCTGCCGAGATCATTTAAATGAGGAAGGCGACCTATTAGCTGACATTATTCCCAGCTTACGATGTTTAAATAGACCGGTTAAACTACACGACATCGAAATCAATCGACTTTTGGATGGGCTGCGTCACAAAAATATTAATTCTCGGTTTACTGGGAATGAAAACAGATTCACAGACGAAGAATTTAAATATGTTACATCCTTAAGTAAGCAACAGTTTTTAGATCTGTTTTCATTTTGTGAGAGTGTAGGAATTAGCGCTATTTCAAAAAAAAAAAACTACTAACATTTCTGGTCAAAATTCGTCACGACATATCAGACGACTTCTTGAAAATTATGTTTGATTACTCAAGCAGGCAACAAGTCAGCACTATAATTTCCACAGTTCGAAAAACACTGATGTTAAGATTTGTACATGAAAATATTGGTGTGGGATCTATCACGCGTGAACAATTTATAAGGAATCAGGTAAGTGAGTTCGCCAATACTCTGTACAACTCTGAACCGGACATACCACGTGCCATCGTATACATAGACGGGTCATATACTTACGTCACTAAGAGTGCCAACTTTCAGGCCTTAAGGCAGTCATATTGTGTGCATAAAAATCGACATTTAGTGAAGCCGAAATGATTGTAGGGCCTGACGGATATATTTTGGACATACAAGGCCCATATTTTTCCGATTCCCGGAACAACGACGCCAAAATTCTTCAAAATGAATTTGAACGAAACACCATTCAATTACGGGAATGGTTCCGGGAAAACGATATTTTCATCCTGGATAGAGGGTACAGAGACGCTTTGCCATTATTGCACACGAAACAACTATGTCCCTCAGCTTGCAACACAACATTTAGTCGAAGGCAATCAGGACTTGCTTCTAGATTTCTTATTTCATTTAAGATCCCCATTTTGCAAGTAAAACAGTCGAGTTGCGTCATTTGTTTCAATATGTGGCCTCTCTAACATAAGTCGTCGACTGATCGCTATCTGAAAAAACAATTTAATTTTTTTCAACATAATAATTATGTAAATGTGATTTTCATTTACTTTTGCTGTGATTCAGTAATAAAATAATAAATTGATCAAAGGTCCGGACCTAATTACCTCGAAATAATAATAAAGAATTTTAATCAAAACTTTTGTTCACTCCACTTTTAAATTATAATGAGCAGTAACTTCGTAAAAACAGTGAACCAACCTCTTGAATCAAAGCCTTTTCGTTAATGCGGCTCATTTGTGCCGCTGACTGTGACACAATGCACACAAAACAGTTTAGACGAAGTCTAAAAGACATTTTTATGATTTATTTCGCTCCTACAATTGATGACAATCGTTTTCCCGCCAATACTAGGAGTTAAAAAAGTTAAAAGTTTTTTTTTCATCGGCCATATGCTCATAAAGACATTAGTTTGTGTGTCTTTCCAGCCAGTATTCGGATTGGCCTTTTCTTGAAATGTAAATTGTGTTTTTGACGTAGTTATAAATACTTTGTAATTAGCGTTCTATGGTTTTTGGGCTGCGCAAAATGTTTGGTACCCCGATACCGCATTTCTCGAAAATGTTATTGACGCTGGGCAACGACCAATTTGTCGACGAGATCCGAACGAACATGAGTAGAGTGTATTATAGAATAAAAATACTGTATATAGATAAGCTGGGGCTATAGTGAGTGTAAAGTTAATAATAATAAGACTTAAAAAATGTTTTTTTTTAAATCCGTTCATAGAATATGTTTGAATTTTAATGATTTATGTTAACAATAACACAACTTATAAAATATTCAAAATACACCATTTTTCACCGATCGGTTTAAAAAAAAAACACGAAAAACCAAGTTTTTTTCCTTAAAATTCATTTCAAATCTAAATACTGAAAAATAGGTGACTGTGATACAAAACTTATGTAAGTAAAAAAGATGCACACAGTATCTTTCTAGTTATTTTTACTATCGCCATAAACGGAAATATTAACAATTAAAAAAAAAACAAAAAATTAAAGACCTTTTTTACTTCTTTTTATGAAACGCTATAACTTAAAAACCAAACTCTTTTTTAAATAAGTTTTTTCGATGAAGTTGATCAATTTAATGGTTTCTAAAACATATATTTTTTTCGTTCAAAACAGAACACTTTTTTTTTTACTTCATACATTTTTCTATGGAACCAAATCCCCTTGATTTTTCACTAAATATTTTTTTTGTCAAAAACTAGTCATAGGATTTTATTGCCCTCCAAGTATTTTTATATTTTGATCAAGGCGCGTAACATATATTTTTTTTATCAAAATTCACCGATGTTTTTTTTTCCATACTTTCCGTGCGGTGTCCTTTTAACGATAACGAGAGACAACTCCGAAGACTCCGCGAGACTGGAGTGGAGACATCATCGGATTTACAGATTATAAATATAAATATTTCAAGATTTGACAGTTAGAAACGTCAAAACATCAACAAACGTTTTTTTAATAGGGACTTGTTAAATCGAGATGTCATTCACTTGTAATCGAGATTACCATATGACACAATCCTATTATTCTACCATGGAAGGCCGCGTTCGAGAAACACTTGTACTTGTAAATTGTAACTTTTTGCTCTTGTTACTTGTGAACTTGTAATTTGTAATTTGTAGCTTCGTGAAACGGGCCACAGGCATAGAGATGTGACAGAATGCTATTGGTGCATAGTGAGAGTTAGTCTGGCTTGCTGTGAAACTGCGTCATGTGCTTGAAGTCGTCACAGGTTCCGTAATAGTCCATTGTCGAGGATCACCAAAGTAGGATGACGATCACGTCGGGGTCACCAATGTGGGAAGAGAGGACAATAGAGAAATCTCTCTCCAGGCGAGTGTTATACCTGGGGACCGATGACCGAAGTCCACTGGGATGATGTTGGAAGTGGTATATAATGTCAGCCGACTTTTAGAAACTTCGTTAGCTCGTTGTAGGATCCTTAGTTCCGCTGTCTGACACTGGTGGCGCTAGCGAGTTGGTTGATACAAGTTTCCGTTAGATGTCGCTAGGTCGCCACAGTAGTATTAAATACTCTACACATATTAGCGTGTGCATACTTTTTTGCTGAACTTAACATACTTAATATATACTTAGTAGGTACTTAGACTTAGTCTTGTAACCGAGTTAGATCCAAGCAATGATATTTTATATTAAGACTAGCTGACCCGGCAAACGTTGTTTTGCCTTATAAATTAGAAATGAAAAATAGATAGTAGCCGATTCTCAGATCTACTGAATATGCATATAAAATTTCATAAGAATCTGTCAAGCCGTTTCGGAGGAGTACGGTAACTAACATTGTCACATGGAAATGTTATATATTATACTCGGCCCGGCGTACCTTGATCCCTATGACATTGACAGTTATTCCAACGACACAACCTTGTAGTGGCGTCACCGTTACATTAGAATCGAATTGGAGGCTTCTAAAAATGGCATTTATTAATTATAGGTAGATTTATGCCATTACAATGATATTCCGTTGGAATTATAACAATTCTTAACATTTACGAGAAATTATCTCAATCAGACTTTACGTTTACGTCCTACAAAAGTTACTTCGTTTGGAAGATATCGACAAGTGCGGAAAAGTATCGATAAACAAATGTCGATAATGGAAACGAGTGTACATAATTTATAATCATTTAAGTTATAGGTGCTGAATGTTAAAAAAGTTACATGAAATTGTTTTTATTTCACTCAAATTTATAATTATTTCTGGGGACACCAGTTTTTGTTTTATTTAAGATTAGGTTTTATTAGTATCAGTTTTCATGTGTGTTTGTGTGTTCTATTGGATAGAACGGTTGTAAAACCAAGAAAATTAAAAAAATAACTATAGGACAAAACCAAATAAAAGAAAAGCTGTTCAGCGATCATTTATTTATATATTTTAATCTGAATCTGATAATGACATTACGGCTTGTGTCTCAGACTCGGAATCTGAACTGCAGCTGCTGTCGCCTACGTTTATCAAAAACGGCTCATCTACAATATTGTCGTATCGCACGTCTCGATCCCAATCATCAAAACAAAGTTTTTTGGTCCTTTCTACGACTTTCCTCCAATTGCCCGGAGTCACTTGACTGCAAGCTTCTTCCAATAATATCAGCATTTTATTGGCTGTGAATGGCGGAGTGGTGTTAAGCCTGGCTGCACAACCTGAAACAATATTTATTTAGATTGAATATGATGCAAAGTCAAAGAGTGAGATTGGAGTAAAAGTACATAATATGTACATAATTATGTTAAAATAAATACAAATTACCCACCTTTGATTTGCGCCCATATCATCTCGATCGCATTATATTGGCAGTGGTAGGGCGGTAGCCGAATCACCGTGTGACCTTTGGATTTTGCCATTTCATCCAAGAAATATGTCCGCTTTGTTTGCAGTTTCTGCAGGTTCAACAGTCTGACCAATTCCTTTTTGAACATTTTAATGTTAGCTGCCACACCATTGTGTTGCAACCACTCTAGGATTTCACTTTTATTATTGTTGCTGGTAGGTGCTTTGTTCACTTGGACGGAATGGTATGGGGCGTTGTCCATCAAAATATGGTGGGGCTCATTTAAATTATCCAAAAGTTTTATGAACCATTTTTTAAAGTTATCGAAGTTCATCTCTTCGTGATAATCGGTCGTTTTAACTGATTTGAAGGCCCACAAGCAATTAGGCACAAAACCTTTGGCTGTGCCAGCGTGGCAGATAATCAAACGCTGGCCCTTGCCTTCTGGCGCTTTGGTACAGGATTTCGCTGTGTCGTCTGTCCATATTTTGGCGACTGTGTGATTGGCGTTGAGCCAGGTTTCGTCGAGGTAAACCACATAGTCCCAGTTCTCAATAGTTTTTATTTTTCGTAGAAAATCACATCTCATCAATGCTATATCCCTCCGCTCTATTAACACTTTCCTTTTGTCACACTTTCCATACCGAAATCCACATTTTTTTACGACGACTTTGAGAGAAGTCATACCGCCTTTAAATAAATCGGCTGATTTCAGCGACGCCAATAACTTTTTGCAAGTTGGTAGTTCACCCCGAAAGTAGTAGGCGTAAATATGGTTCTGTATCGCAGCCATGTCGAAGTCATCGGGATTGGTTACGGGATGTTCCCTATTGTGTTTTTTCTTCTTTGGAGTTGACAGTTTGTTCTCCTCCATCGACGATTCCCCGAACTTCTCCTTTGTTATTCGGGAAACGGTAGCCTTGCCAATCCCCAGAGCATCAGCAACACGGTCGCGTACGTTATCAAGTGGCAACAAAGGTCCGCCATTTTGTTGTTCGCGAGCAAAATAATCTCGTAAGCGCACAACAAAATCCCGCGTTTCACTGTTGAGTACAGTTTTTCGCAGTCTTTTCGGCATTTCACAACAAAAAAAAAACAATCAAACAAAAACAACACAGCAACAAAAACAGAAAACAACAGTAGTAACAAACAAAGGACTCCGATAACAGAAAAAACACGTGGCGCAAATGAGTTTTCCAGACACATTAAATGGATATATCCTATTTCATATTTACGCGTCGAGAGCATAATCTATACTTGGCCCGGCGAACCTTGATCCCTATGACAGTTCATGCTAGTGATGGGTCGTGTCGATGTAACTTAACTTTTTTATAGGCAAAGGCGTGACTTGCATTCAGCCACGTTGGTAAACGTGTGCTCTACTTTGAAGTTCGTTATTCGAACTTCGTCTATTACTATCTCTTTTGCTCTCGACGCGTAAATATGAAATAGGATATATCCATTTAATGTGTCTGGAAAACTGATTTCATTACACGTAAATGTATTATGCAATTATTATTTTTTTTACTTCAAAAATATATAATTTTAGCACCGAAAATCGATGTGAATTATATTTTTAGTTATAGCAACACTATCTGATCTGTCACTTCACCGCGATCGCTGATGTGCTTTGCTTTGCTACTTCAGTACGAGTGCTAACGCCTTGTATGCGCCACGTGTTTTTTCTGTTATCGGAGTCCTTTGTTTGTTACTACTGTTGTTTTCTGTTTTTGTTGCTGTGTTGTTTTTGTTTGATTGTTTTTTTTTGTTGTGAAATGCCGAAAAGACTGCGAAAAACTGTACTCAACAGTGAAACGCGGGAGTTTGTTGTGCGCTTACGAGATTATTTTGCTCGCGAACAACAAAATGGCGGACCTTTGTTGCCACTTGATAACGTACGCGACCGTGTTGCTGATGCTCTGGGGATTGGCAAGGCTACCGTTTCCCGAATAACAAAGGAGAAGTTCGGGGAATCGTCGATGGAGGAGAACAAACTGTCAACTCCAAAGAAGAAAAAACACAATAGGGAACATCCCGTAACCAATCCCGATGACTTCGACATGGCTGCGATACAGAACCATATTTACGCCTACTACTTTCGGGGTGAACTACCAACTTGCAAAAAGTTATTGGCGTCGCTGAAATCAGCCGATTTATTTAAAGGCGGTATGACTTCTCTCAAAGTCGTCGTAAAAAAATGTGGATTTCGGTATGGAAAGTGTGACAAAAGGAAAGTGTTAATAGAGCGGAGGGATATAGCATTGATGAGATGTGATTTTCTACGAAAAATAAAAACTATTGAGAACTGGGACTATGTGGTTTACCTCGACGAAACCTGGCTCAACGCCAATCACACAGTCGCCAAAATATGGACAGACGACACAGCGAAATCCTGTACCAAAGCGCCAGAAGGCAAGGGCCAGCGTTTGATTATCTGCCACGCTGGCACAGCCAAAGGTTTTGTGCCTAATTGCTTGTGGGCCTTCAAATCAGTTAAAACGACCGATTATCACGAAGAGATGAACTTCGATAACTTTAAAAAATGGTTCATAAAACTTTTGGATAATTTAAATGAGCCCCACCATATTTTGATGGACAACGCCCCATACCATTCCGTCCAAGTGAACAAAGCACCTACCAGCAACAATAATAAAGGTGAAATCCTAGAGTGGTTGCAACACAATGGTGTGGCAGCTAACATTAAAATGTTCAAAAAGGAATTGGTCAGACTGTTGAACCTGCAGAAACTGCAAACAAAGCGGACATATTTCTTGGATGAAATGGCAAAATCCAAAGGTCACACGGTGATTCGGCTACCGCCCTACCACTGCCAATATAATGCGATCGAGATGATATGGGCGCAAATCAAAGGTGGGTAATTTGTATTTATTTTAACATAATTATGTACATATTATGTACTTTTACTCCAATCTCACTCTTTGACTTTGCATCATATTCAATCTAAATAAATATTGTTTCAGGTTGTGCAGCCAGGCTTAACACCACTCCGCCATTCACAGCCAATAAAATGCTGATATTATTGGAAGAAGCTTGCAGTCAAGTGACTCCGGGCAATTGGAGGAAAGTCGTAGAAAGGACCAAAAAACTTTGTTTTGATGATTGGGATCGAGACGTGCGATACGACAATATTGTAGATGAGCCGTTTTTGATAAACGTAGGCGACAGCAGCTGCAGTTCAGATTCCGAGTCTGAGACACAAGCCGTAATGTCATTATCAGATTCAGATTAAAATATATAAATAAATGATCGCTGAACAGCTTTTCTTTTATTTGGTTTTGTCCTATAGTTATTTTTTTAATTTTCTTGGTTTTACAACCGTTCTATCCAATAGAACACACAAACACACATGAAAACTGATACTAATAAAACCTAATCTTAAATAAAACAAAAACTGGTGTCCCCAGAAATAATTATAAATTTGAGTGAAATAAAAACAATTTCATGTAACTTTTTTAACATTCAGCACCTATAACTTAAATGATTATAAATTATGTACACTCGTTTCCATTATCGACATTTGTTTATCGATACTTTTCCGCACTTGTCGATATCTTCCAAACGAAGTAACTTTTGTAGGACGTAAACGTAAAGTCTGATTGAGATAATTTCTCGTAAATGTTAAGAATTGTTATAATTCCAACGGAATATCATTGTAATGGCATAAATCTACCTATAATTAATAAATGCCATTTTTAGAAGCCTCCAATTCGATTCTAATGTAACGGTGACGCCACTACAAGGTTGTGTCGTTGGAATAACTGTCAATGTCATAGGGATCAAGGTTCGCCGGGCCGAGTATAGATAAGTCATCTGCGCGCAAAAACGTTCCTCTAAAAAGGAAGGTAATTTACCTTACTACTGTTAAGTTGCGCCGCGGCCGCTGACATGCAAGTATCAAAGATAATAAAAAGTAACAAATATATTTCAAAAAAATTGCCGTCTTGTGTTTTTCGAGGCTTCCGAAACGAAATTATACTGTACCTAACTGTAAAAGGAAAAAAGGATTTCTCATTTTATTCGTAAGTACCTTAGATATCATCTCGCCGTAATTTGTTTAATTTGCACCGGCATCACTATCACATGGGAAACATGATATACACAATTAGATATCGCATGAGTGTGATAAAGACGGGTAGCTATATGGCAGCCGTGAGCGGCACTTGTCTTGGTGAGAATGGCGAGAAATTTGAAACAACTATTTATCTCTTTCTAAAAATAGCGTTCGCTATGGATTGTCGTCTTTGTCTGTAGAAATATGGTTCCTTAGCACCGGTCAGTAATTGGCGATGGGTTTTAAATGCTTTTAGTATGAGCATAACGTATCTAAATATAAAATATCATTGGATCCAAGTATATTAGTATAACTTACCTAAGTAACTTAACTTAATTTAGTTTGTATTATTGGGTATACCTACCACCTAAGCTTTTTCTGAAATAAATAAATAATAAAAAATTAAGCCTCCCACACTCGATCTCCCTCATCTCCCCTCTCCCCTCATCGCATCATTCTTTCAGCGCGGTTCTTCCAGGTTAAACAGGGACAAACAAGGTCACCTATGAAGTATTATAGCAAAGTTTCTCTATACTGTGATTAAGGTTGGAGTATCCCAAGGCTCGGTGCTAGTTTCCGTATAATATAACTTATTAACATCACTCTTACCAGTTTGCAACAATGTTACAATCTACATGATATTGGCTGGCATTCTTAGCTGTCTGTTACAATGCAACACAAAATTGGCTCAGCAAATGGCAAGTACGAGTCTTTCTTAGTCGAACCATATCACATTTACACGGTGGAAGGATAAATGTCTACCCCTAACGCTTGGAAACGACATTTTACTAATTATAGTGATTGCGTGAAGTACCCGGGCTTCCCCAGGCTATAAAAACCCAGTTGTCTACAGTTGACAACTTGGAATAACAATTTCGCATTCTTTAATTTGACTCAACTGTGTTAGTTTTTATTGATGTACTTAAGTACCTAGATGGAAATTAAGAAAGAAAGAAAGAAATTATTTATTCGTGACAAACATTAATTAACACATACTTACCTAAAAAAAAATTAAACATGCACAATTTGTCACGAAATGGTCACAACTCAGCGTGATGCTGGCAGGGCCAGCGCTGGTCTTCCGTTGCGACCATTTGGTAAAGTCACGGCGCAATGACGCCACGATCGCACACGCCTCAAACTACAAGTCACAAAGACACTGATAAAAACAAAATTAAAATATAGAGAAAATGAAGAAACAGGCAAAAACACGCCACGCAACTACATAACGCCGTCGTGCAAACACCGCTCCACGCAGCTTAGAGCTTAGATAGACTCGGTTCTGTAAAATCAAAGAGTGCGAACAGCAGGCAATAAAAAATCCCTGTTGTAAACACCCTCGAAATAGACGAAGTTGTGGACAACTGGGAACAACCCGCTTCCCCTGCGAGTTGACTTAGTAACGTGGAAACACCACATAAACAAAAAAGAGACCAAGTCAACCTCAAAGTTCGCAAGCTGTATCTACTAGTAAATTGGAAGAAACAAAAACAAATGAACAAAATGCTTCTTATATGGACTGTCTTGAACATATGGCATTTTGAAATGTGGGGCGTAGTCACGAGAATATCAAACTTCCTCTGTCTAACAGGCCTTGACAGAACATCCTTACAACAATAGTCAAATTCTCTGATTCTCTTTAAATAATGAGATTCATGAGTACAGTCAAGTTCATAATTATATGTACACTTTATTACCTTAATTGTAACTTTAATCGCTGTGACAATTTATATAGGTATGGTATTTTAAACATGACATTACATAGATTATACCGTCGGTTGCATTTGTACCCTGATAATGAGTTTTCGTGATCCCTAGTATAATAGGCGTCTGGCGTCAGGCCAGGCCAGGATCATCGGCTGGCGACGCCGTATTAGCATAATTTATATTTTCCGGACTTAATCATGGTTTGGAACCCATTTGCCTTGCTAGAAGGGCGGGGCCTGGGATTGACTCGGGCTCAGAATAGAGGGGCTCAGAGGGGTCTTCAAAGATCTCTTGATGCGGGTCGTACTGCTTGCTCGAGAGACGCATGTGAATTATCCAGACGCCTTCAAAGATGCATAGGAGAATACCGCCAACCAGGGCACTTCTGGCTATTCCTCGAATACCTGAAAATTAACAATGTATATTCGTATTTATTAACATCCACAGTCAAGATATTTGCAGTCTCATGTAATTTTTGTGCAAACTAAGCATATTTCGTTTTCAAGTCCATACTCCATACTAACCAAAACATTAAATGTAATGGGGTCAGGTATTCAAATAGAGGATATAGAAAACATTAATTTTGTAGGCGTAACTATTAGATCATTTCTTAAACTGGAGATGTCACCTTGAGTAAATTAATTAAAAAAATATCCAATCAATGCTATGCACTGTCCTTATTAGCCGAAAATTGCACAGAGAGTGTAGTGGTCAGTGTTTACTATGATTATGTGTAGGTACTCTTTGTTAACGGATGGAATTATTTTCTAGGGAAACCCGATTAATATACAAACTACCTTTGTGTTGCAAAAAAAGTGTTTAAGATCAATTTATCACATGCACAGAGATGTAACACTCAGAAATGTATTTAAGGATAATTTTTTTCTTACATTGACTGGGATATATATTTACGCGTTATGTAACTTTGTTAAAAATAATAGTGATTATTTTACTACTCGCGCATCACTACGTGACAACGTGCGCTCTCAGTATAAATATAATTTAATATTACCACGAGTGAAAAATAAAACTTTCTATAATAGTACTTTTATAACCGCGATAAGAGTGTAAGTATAATAATCTTCCCGATAGTATTAGGTCCTTACCTATGAAATTGGCGTTTTATATGGAGAATTTTATGAAAACGGTGGTTTTCATACATTTAATTTTGCGGATTATTTAGTAACGTCAAATGCAAACCAAGCAAAATTCTGTCAGGAATATTGGACACTTCTAAGCTATATTATACCTACATATCTTATCTAGTTACTTAAAAATAGTTCGCTTCATAAAACTCTGCGTAATTGAAACACTTGAACTTCCAGCACTTAAAAAGAGTTAAGTTCACACTTTAATTTTAAACATTAAGTAAGAAATTGAACCATATTATTTGTACCTATCTAAAACCTTTGTTAGGCTTTGTTGCATAGTGTATTAATGAAATTTAAAAATATTTTGGAAGTTAAAATTGAAATAAATAAATTCCGTACAAAATAAAACACGTAAAAAAAACGCCAATTTAATAGGTAAGGACCCAATATTAAATTATTATATGGTCTTACCTAAATTCAAGCGCCACTTAAAGACCTGGCTAATCAATAATGTGTTTTATAATCTTAAATAATTTTTTGACTTTAAAGACAAGCAAACACAGTGCATGAGTTAATTTTATATTTTTAACTTTTTAATCTTTCAAGACCAAGCAAGGCAATACAAATTTTTAAACAAATTCCATACAACACAAATGAAATCTGTTTTTTTTTGAAAAAGCGTTGCTTGGAATAAGTACATTTATTTTAGAATTTAGAGGTAAAAGTCTTTTTAATATGTCACGCCAATTTGGACTCGCAACGAGAACTCTCACAAACGTGTCGGCCGTTTGTTGTTTAACCATCTCAATCGAGATATTTCTTATCGCCACCTTTGAATAGATACGATTGACACTATTGAGAGGTTCCGGTGTCCATCCGTGGTCTTAACCGTTTTTATTTAACCTAAAAGTAATGTTTAATGCGAATGCTAAACTTTGTTACTGAAAATTTCAAAATCACTATGTTTATGCCCTTTATTCGAGGAGTTCCATCATACCATTCTAAATTGGTGACCATGGGACCCACTCAAAAGTAAACTCACAAAAAAACAAAGTCGGTTCACAATGACGGAGAAATCAAAAAACTTACATGAAAAAAAAACGGAGCTGAAGGACCTCCTTTTTTGAAGTTTGTTAAAAATTACATCTCGTAAATAAGTAAGAGTCATTGTTAAAATGACAATCGTCCGTTTGTAAAGTGAGGTCATCATCATCATACCTAACCTTTAAGCTGTTTCAGGATAAAAAAAACAGGGAATATTTGGGAGACCCGTGCCCTTGGCGTTGGCGCATTTTGAATGATTTAATTCCAAATTCAAAATATTTATTCAGTAAATTGGCCACATGAGGGCTCTTTTACTTTGGGAGGCGCTTTCGTAACCGGTGCTATCGGTAGTGGAATATTTAGTTATATAAAAGGTTCTAGGAATGCGCCAGTCCGGCTCAGTCGGAAAATGGTAAGATTCACACGGGGATGCATTACAGTGCATGTAATTAAGACGGTTTGTTATATGTACATTGGCGACGCGTTGGCCTAGTTGGTAGTGACCCTGCCTACGAAGCTAGCAGTCCTTGGTTCAAATCCCGGTAAGGGTTGATATTTGTGTGATGAGCGCGAATATTTGTTCCCGAGTCATGGGTGTTTTCTATGTATTTAAGTATATATTTATCTTTATAAGTATGTTTATCGTTGTCTAGTACCCATAGTACAAGCCTAGAGCTTAGTTTGGGACTAGGTCAATTTGTGTGAGATTGTTTCCTGATATTTTATATTTATATAAGATAGTATCTATAAGTTATTTAATTATTTATGCTAAGTGGGTTAGTAAGTACTATACACTGTTTTGATCACTTATACTAAGATTTCATCATACCTTTTCTCGCAGAAAGAATGCCTGCCGACAGTGCTCCACTCATGATGGAGTTCCAAGGATCCTCTTTCTGTCTCATGCACACCAGTGCGCAGTCCATTGTGGAGAACATACCACCCCATGCTGCGAAGCTACCAGCCGTTCTTGGTGCTCCCTCTTTGATCGCTGCCAAACCGCCAAGCTAGAAGGAATGGAACTGGTTACTCTTATTTCGATAATAATTGACAGCATATATTATTTTTAAAGGTTTTGTGTTAAAAATCATGCTTATAGAGGTTTTTCTCAAAATAATAGATAAAAATAAAAATACATATCAGGGGACAATATCACTCCAATTGACCTAGTCCCAAATTAAGCTCTAGGCTTGTACTATGGGTACTAGACAATGATATAAATACTTATATAGAGAAACATATACTTAAATACATAGAAAACATCCATGACTCGGGAACAAATATTCGAGCGCATCACTGCACACTAATATAAGCCCTTACCGGGATTCGAACCCAGGACCGCTAGCTTCGTAGGCAAAACTACTCGTACTCGTAGATACTATTTAATACTCTTTAAAATTCTCTTTCCGAAAAATAACGATTTTGCCTGGAAGGGATCCATGACTCTGGCATAAATTACAACATAATACCTTAATTATTCCCCGTATGGTTGCCGGGGTAGAATTGTGCCACTCCATGTCTTCCCGTGGATGTCGTAAGAGGCGACTAAGGGAATAAGGGCTTGTAGTACTGTTAGGCGATGGGCTTGCAACCTGTCACTAATGCGCTGTTAAACATCTTAGCCTAATTGTGCAAATTGTGGTTACAGAATTATCAACAAGTTTTTGGAGTTGTTGGTAATTCTGTAGCTCTGCCTACCCCACTCTGGGATTGGAGGCGTGAAGGTATGTATGTATGTATGTATGTACCTTAATTAATTAAGCAAACGGATACCTGATTCTTAAAATGTTCTTCGCGTAACCCCACTTTTTTTAGGGTTCCATACCCAAAGGTTAAAAACAGGACCCTATTACTAAGACTCCGCTGTCCGTCTGTCCGTTTGTCCGTCTTTCCGTCTGTCCATCTGTCTGTCTGTCACAGTTAATCCGTCTTAATTACGGGTCCAATCCCAATGTGAATCTTACCATCTTCCGACTGAGCCCGACTGGCGCATTCCTAAAACCTTGTAAAGAATTAATTATTCCACTCCCGATAGCGCCGGTGAGGAAAGCGCCGCCCGAATCATTCAATATACGCCAGGGGCACGGCTCTCTCAAATAGTTGTCCATTTCCTGTTTTTTATCCTGAAACAGCTTAAAGGTTAGGTATGATGATGATGACCTCACTTTACTAACGGACGATTGACATTTTAACAATGAATCTATCACTTATTTACGAGATGTAATTTTTAACAAACTTCAAAAAAGGAGGTCCTTCAGCTCCGTATGTTTTTTTTCATGTATGTTTATTGATTTTGCCGTCAATTGTGAACTGACTTTTTTATTTTTTTATTATTTATTTTATGGCATAGAAAGGCAATCGAGCACACAGGCCACCTGATGGTAAGTGGAAACTGTGACCCATAGACATTCACATTCACAAGACTGCAAATGCACTGCCAACCCTGAGGACTAAGATGGAATGCCTCTATGCTAGTCATTTCACCGGCTGTCTTATCCCCAAACCGGAACACAACAATGCGAGCACTGCTACTTGGCGGTAGCGGTAGGTTAATGGATAAAATGGTGGTACCAACCCGGACGGACCCTGCACAAGGTCCTCCCACAAGTAAGTAAGTAGGATTTTGTTTATTTTGAGTTGGTTCCATAGTCACCAATTTATAATGGTATGAGGAAACTCCTCAAATAAAGAGCATAAACATAGTGATTTTGAAATTTTCATTAAGAAAGTGTAGCATTCGTTTAAACATTACCATTTGATAAAATGAAACGGTGAAGGCCACAGATTGACACCGGAACCTCTCAATAGTGTCAATCGTATCTATTCAAAGGTGGCGATAAGAAATATGTCGATTGAGATGGTTAGACAACGGCCGACACTTTTGTGAGAGTTCTCGTTGAGAGTCCAAATTGGCGTGACATATTGAACAGACTTTTACCTCTAAATTCTAAAACAAATGTAAGCAACACTTTTTCAAAAAAATCCAGTTGTCATTTGCGTCGTACGGAATTTGTTTAAAAATTAACAATAAAGGATAGTGGGCAAAATACACTCAGCTCCGCCATCCACATATTGAATATGACTCGAAAAATCTAACAAAAATAATAATAATAAATCGTAATGATAATTTTTGGTCTTGAATTCTTAAACGTGTACCTACAGATAATTCTTCTTTTAATATTGCATAATAACAGCAATTTTACCTTGTACAAAATCTATTTTTTCATTTTATTTAAAGTGCTATTTTTTTTTTGTAAATTTTTGAAGATGCGTTCCTGACTTTTTTAGCAAAAAACTTAAAATTACATTTCTCAGAAATGGTTCACTTTTGCATAGAGTATTATGGGACCAAATCGATTGCAAATGACCTCTCCCATAACCCCTAGAGGGGAATAGGTCGACTTACCAATAACCCTGTACCTATAGTAAGCTAACTTTTGTTAAATTGATCAAAGATACTTATGACTTTCTTAACTGTACAATTTGACAAATTATACAGAGACAAAGTCAACGGTAAAAGTTAGTTGCACTCAATGTATATGCGACTTTGCAGTCCAGTAGGTTGCATTTGCAGCTCAGGCTATAGGTAGGTATTAGGTACTTACATTACGCAATAAGATGTAACCAACAGGACGTAACAGGAAACTACACGAAACGGTGTTTAATTTCCTATACCTAACACATTTGTTACTGTATTTACCCAAAAAATCTGAACTAACCGAATCAAAACCATGCTAAAAACTCACCCGTGAATGTTACGAGGACCTCTAAACAACAAAGCTACACTCATTTGAATTTTGAATCACCACTCGCAAGGAGTGAACTTCTGGTAACAGTGTTGCCAGTTATCAAGTAAGCTCTTTATTTTAAGTAAAATATGTCATTTAAGGTAGGTAAGAATATTGGGACACAGTTTAAATCTAAATTCAACCGTAAAAACCGCAGTATGTAAGCTATTTTCCTTTAATAAACAAATATTAAATATTGCAACTGTCTCTGTGATCTATTTTAAAAAATATTTCAACATTAGGTACAATGGTACATTTTCCCTGAGTAACAATAGGCTACCTACTTTATCCCTGAAAAATGAACGGTTCCCGTGGGATGACAATAGTTATTTGTTCAACAAGAGAGCAAAGTTGGTTTTTGCTGCGAGTGATGATTCAAAGATACGAGACGTAAAAAACTTTGGTCTCGTGTGAGACATACAACTTTTCACCTCAGCAGCGAGAACAACACAGCGTGAAGCTGGTAGGGCCAACGCAGGTCTTCCGTTGTGACCATTTGGTGAATACACGACTAAATAACGACACGATCGCATATGCATCAATCACAAGCATTTTCGCAAAATACTAATAAAATAAAAAGTGGAAAAAATAAACATGAAACAGATAAAACCTGTCACTCAACTTGATAATGCCGTAGTGCAAACACAACTTTATGCAGCTTTATGTAGTCTGTGGCTTTAAAAAAAACCTAACTAGGCCTTGTCTATGGCTATTGGCTACAATAATCCCGCTATTTTTGAAATGCGTTCTGAAACTGCCCCCGCGGTTTATGTCACGAAATTAAAGATTGTTAAAACGATAACAAAATTATGTAGATACATGATAAACTTCTTATTTTTCATTAATTTTGTCTTCAAAACATTAAATAAAAAAAATGATTGTACCTACTGTATAAAATAGTTATAATAAACACATTTCAAACTTTAACAGATAGTTTTATTTGCAATTTTACGGTTATGTGTGCATCCGAACGTGCGTTTCTTTTTGGGCCTACTATGTGTGGAATTTGAAAATCGAACTTCGAATCAAGTTGTTTCTATCTCTCGCTTTTTTCCTATCGAAGTGAAAGTGACAGAACAAAGTGAAGTTCAATTTTTTCGAATGTTGTGAGTAGCCCCAGCACTGCTCACGGCATTTAAAAATAATAATTAAAAAGCTACTTTGCCTCTCGCTCGCAGCAAAATTGAATTTTGCTCACTGTTTTTAAGCAGCAAAACCTGCTTGTTTGAGCTGCTGAGGTGAAAAAATACGTTTGCGGATGAAGTCGCCGGCAGAAGCTAGTTTTAGATAATTTCAATCTCTTTAAATCTCGTAATTCATATTGCAAGAAATAATACCTACCATTAATAAGTTAGAAGTCTAAATCGCAATAAAATAATGCTATTCGTATTCAAAACTCATAGGCGGATAAAGATTTATCATGGTAGGTACCTCTTAAAAACCAGGTAAGAGCATGTTAGACCATGCTCACGGTTGGGCTCCGTTGCCGTAACTAAAAAAAAACACAAACCATTTCTATTAACTACAAGTATAAACTCTATTCAAAGCTATTTGGTCATAATAGTACTATGGATAGGTACCTATAGTACTAGATTATTTTCATCAGATACATAGGTATACGTTTTAGTCGCCTGAAACCTTCTGTAAGAGGCCTACACTCAGCATTGGTTGGCAACAGGCTGAAGAATAAGAACATTATGTAACACAAGAACCAATGAAGTCTACTTGGTCGTGATCGTTCCTTTTAAATTCGTCATAGTACGTGCTTGTTTGTAGCTTCGGTTGCAAGGGGTGTGAATATGTAAGTTAGCAAGAATTACACTTAGGACCTAAACTGATCTCGACTGAAATGCTCATCTCAAGATCCGTCAAAAATGACAGTTTCAAGGGTAGGTATGGACTACAACCTAAGTATAACCATGCTAAATTACAGCTTTGTAGTGCCAAGTGTCTCTTAATTAAACCGTCTGCACGGACGGGATGGCTAGACAGACATGTCGAAACTATAAGAGTTCCTTGTTGAATACGGAACCCTAAAAATGGCGAAGCTTTAGATCGAAATACCCATCAGCCAACACATGCAAAAGAGTTAATTATTTTCAAGCGTGGCTACATATTTATCCGTCACGTTGAACTCTCAAGTCGCTCAATCAAATCAAATGTTGTAACTTAAAGTGATCTTTAAATTTAACTTAATATTAAAGCATATTTTTTTGTACATCAAAATCATGCCTTACCGAAAATTAGCGAAAAATGCAAATGTTCATAATCAATAATCATACGTCAAAACGTCATGTAAATACACAGTATTTATAATCTGTAGCCGAGTGTAGTTGCTGCTTGCTTGTGTACAAAATCTAAATAGGATTTTCGACTATCAAATAAATTTCACTATTTTGATCTCATTTCTTTGGCACACGGATATGACGATACATAATTTATATATTTTTGATCGATATGGGACACTACTTTATTACGGGGAATGGAACAGGTCGAAGAATTCAGGAATGTCCGGAGAAGAGGTGAGTGCCACCTCTATATTTCATTAGGTACTATCTTTTTTAATAAAGACCGTGGGTCGCTCTGATCCCATATTGAGCGGTCAGTTATGGTGATGAGTTTTGCGATGGCTTATACCTACTACTTCCTTGTGTGTGCATCAATTTTAATGATGCCATCGCGATGCATCGCATTGATTTTATTTCAGAACTCTGGAACTATAGACTGTTTGTTGTGGGATCATAATTATATGATTCTTGGTCTAAATATTAATAATCTAATATACTCATGTTATTTCTTAATTTCATCATTTTACATTCAACAGTGTCAAAACGTTTGGAATGTAGTTTCATAGCATACATTCTTAGTTTCAGTTAAATGTCATGAGTGACTAATAAGGCTATAATTTTATAATTTCAGGAAGGCAAACTAATGTATGGAATGCTGTTCTCAATCAAATCATTTGTGTCAAAAATCTCTCCATTGGATCCTAAGGATGGATTCCTACACTACAAAACTTCTAAATACACACTGCATTGCCTTGAAACACCATCAGGCATTAAATTTGTCATGAACACTGACAACCAAGCACAGGGTGTCAGAGACCTGTTGAAGAAAATCTATGCCGAGATTTACGTGCAGTATGCTATTAGAAATCCTCTTTGCGGCATCGGAGAACCTATTACTAGTGAATTGTTTAAAACTAAGCTTGATTCTTTTATCAAGTCTACTCCGATACATGCTGTGAGAGCTTCTTGATAGGGAGTTTTGTTAAGACTATAACTGAACACTTTCCATCAATTGGAATTTATATAATTTATTAACTTACTGCATATTTCTTGGGTGGTTACAAATGTAACAATGTTATTTCAGTATCAAGCTCTCCAATTACTGTAAAAAATAAAACTGATGTAGTTTTTGGTTCAAGTGTATACTGAAACAAGAAAAAAACCCAGATAAATGGACACTAAACCAAACTATTTTGTGCAGAACCCTAAAAATTAAGACCTTACGAAAATGGATCCATTTGGATTTAAAATGGATTGGTATGGGTCTGCGTTCTGGGTTGTTTCCATTTTCTGCACTTATGTCCAATCATTGTATGTTATTTTGTGTCCATTGTAAACAGAATTACAATAGACTATATATTCAGGTAGTTTAATAAAATATAATTATGGTGTAAATATTGTTAAGAGTTCTTGCAGTGTTTTATTTTAAGCAAAAACTATTGTATATACCGGAGTATGTTATGTTCAGGGATCGGAAATTCGGATCGATATTTACCTAAAGTTGGCAAAATCCCGGAAAAAGATAGGCAAACATGGCGTCGGCTTCTTAAAAATATTATTTTAATAATATAAGTTCCGGGATTCTGGGATTCTACAAAATGTTAATATAATAATTACTTTACATGTAGGATAAAACATTCATTTTTGTTCCTATAAATTCGTTAGGTTAATGAGTTACAGGTAAAATTAAATAACATTTGGTAAATCTATACATGAAAAATAACTTCAAATAGTTAATATAAATAATTGATTATAAATTAATGCCGGTGCAATTTATTTATTTTGAAATCCCAGAAATTTTAGTAATGAATTCTATGATTGAGTCCGCCTCCATACAACTGAACAACAAAGCCGGTGCGAAAGTATAGGTAAATATCGATCCGAATTTCCGATCCCTGGTTATGTTACTAGAATTAAAATTGATTAACAACTAACCATTCTTATTTCCTTATTAAATTTTATGAACACATTTTGAGTAACCCTAATAGCACAGCTAATAGTTTAATTATGCTTGTTTATTCTTTTGGTGAAAGTTAACAGGCAATGTAAACAGAAGTAGTATAAGTAACTTATAATTATTTATTATCCTGTAAAAAAAAGGAACTGTCTATTTCTGTACCCTGCAAAATTTGCCTTCATCTGTAAGTTGTGTACTTTTGACATCTGTATGTTACGTTAACATACCGTGGACACAGATCAAAGAATACAAGTGGATATTACCAGCGAGATTATACAGAAAATGTGTATTGACTTGAAAAATAAGACTGGGTATTACTTCATGACATGATGCATTACCTTCTTTAGTTGCAAAGTTTGTAGGGCGTGCTTATATTAAACGCTCAATGGAAATATAACAATCGAACTTTAGCTTGTGTCGCTCGGCTTCTTGGTAGGGGTAGGTACTATTATCATTTAATATTTTTTGACATCGTCAGGACCTAATTTAGCTGAGCAACCTATTTTCGATATATCAATCTATATGTTAGAAAAATAATATATAAAATAAAATATTTCTAATACCGTATCTTTTACTACTAGAAAACCTTTAGAGAACTAAGGTTAAACATGGTTAAAACCTTATGTTATTTAGAACTCGTTCGATGAAAACAAGTAGTTATTTGTGATGGCAACATTATTATTTTTTGATGTGAGCAACAGAAACGTGTCAAACTTTGACAACAAACAAGCGAACTAAACTAAACGGCTGTCGCACTGGTTTCCTATTTATTTTCAAATGACAAGAAAACACATAAGTGGATAAATAAATACCTTAATATTGTTTGGTAAATAATGGCTTCAGTTTTCTGTAGGGGACGAGCAAATACCAGCTTCTGTGATGAGTGAGACCGACGACACTGATATTTTGTTGCTCATACCGCCAAACTTTTTCCTTGTGCCAAGTTCAGACTCCGACGAATCCCCTCTAAATTCATCAAGGACAGTAGTGCCCAAACCCAGCACTGCTCAGGTTCTTGGGAAACTGGTGAATCAAGTATATTCCCTTGAAGATAGGTTAGAAAGTTTAGAGCTAACCAACGAAAGCTTTTCGAGTCCAGGAGGAAGGCATAAAAGCTGTGATACTGAGAGCATTAACAGTCGTAGTTCTGACCGAAAGTATTTCACGTTCCCGCGCCGACGACGTCGTAAATTTGTGAGTAAGAGAAGAAAGGATTGGTCTTTGACGAGTCTTGATTCCGTCGGTTCAAGTAACATACCTCCTTTACAGCTTAGAGGCTGTAAGTCTGATAGACTATCGACACATGACACATTAAGCATGGACGGAGACATCAGCAGCATTGTATCAACACCAAACCAAAAGAACGACAAGTTACTTCTCAATGAAATTGATGAATTTTTGACTAAAGTAGAGTCCTACGAGACCCCAGAAACAAAATTCACAAATGATAATGCTTCTCTTAGCCCAGAAAATATAATTAAAGCCACAGGTGATTATTTAACACAGAAATTAGAGCACAAAATGGGTGCTGATGATATTAAGCTGCCAAGTGGGAGGATAGTCTCCAGTAATGTCTTAGATAAGTATATTTACTTAGTTAAAAATAATGCTACCACAGATAAGCCAACTACTACAGTTACTAGTAATACAAGGAACCATTACAATGTAGAAAAAAATGATACGGTGCCAACAGAAACACCAAAACCTACTCATATGAAGAGTCAGGAAACAAAGTCTCCATCAATAAGAAGATTAAACTTTATGGAAAATAAAGACCTACAAGTGACATCTACGCCAAAAAAATCACAAGCTTCTTCTAGTTACTTAGACACATTCCGGCCAACCAGTAACAAAATATATGACAGAGCTTCTAAGGTCTTAGAGCAATATAAATCTAATAATTATGGACGTAATACTCAACCTTCAATGACGGATACAAGTTGTTCTATGTCGCCTAAGAAAGAAGAATTTAAGATGCCGCAAATGAGGCCTTACGTAGATAGCAAGGCAGGCACGAAATTCTCTGCTATGCAGCATAAGTACATAGACTCGATAGATACGGATTTGTTGAGTTTGAGTGAGATGTGGGGTGAGAAGGGGGATAAGGGAGATAGGATAGAAACTGCTAAACTGGAGGAGGAGAGATTAAAAAGAGAGGTATGTTGTACTTGACTACGTTTAAAAATTTCAAGATGTTAAACAATAAATTACCAAAATAATAAAAAAATAACTAATGTTAAATTGTATTATTACTTATGCAAGTTTAAATAAATTGTAACTTACACAATTATTGAAGTTTTTAAACAAAAAATATATTTTGTAGTTAAGAGGAATTTTCTAATGTGTTTCTAATCTAGCAAGATACTATGCTATTTTTCTTTAATTGTACTACAAACTATACTTTACTTCTAGCATTGTGAGGCAATGATCCAGACACTGCAAAAGAAACTCCTGGAACAGCAAGAGAAACTCGCCGTGGCTCTCAAAGTAGATCGTAGCAAGGATGAGGCGATTGCTAAGCTCCGAGAGGCTTGGCTGAAGCTCACCAGTAGTTTGGATCGAGCCGAGGAACGGCACAAGGCTGCTTTAGACAAGATGGTCAGGGAAGTGGAGAATTTCAAGGCTGGTGCTGATGAGGCTCAGAAGGTAAGATAAAAAATAATTAACATTATACTGCCAATTAATGAGTAACATTATGGCAGTAACTTCGCAGGCAGGGTCTAACTAGGCTGAACACTGTCGAAAGACTATTTATAGACTGTTTTTTTTTGTTTTATTTTGTAAAGAAATTTTACCTTTTCAGAAAACCAACCACTTTGAATCTGAGCTCTATAAAGCCTTGGATTTAGCTCATGATTACCAGGACAAATGCAAGCAACTAACCATAGAAATGAAGGAACTTTGCTCTAAAACAGAAGAAGCTCAAGCCAGCAGGGATCAGCTGTTAGCAATTAAGGAAAAGGATATTGAAACATTGAAGGAAAACTATGAGACTGTTATACGGTTAAACAAGCAGTCTGCAGATTGTGCAAAGAATTTAGAAGACTCTTTGGAAAAGGTATGTCTTTTAGTTACAGTGACATTTAATAAGAAAAAAAGCCATATAATGTATATCAAAAAACACTGATATTTTATCAATGGAATACTTAAGATGATTATGATATACCTCTTTTGATATTTTTCAGGAGAAAACTGACCATAAAAAAACATTACATAAACTCTCAGAGCTGACCCATCGTTTACAATCCATCGATGATGAGACATCCCTCGTGAACCAGGAGAGGGACCTCCTGAAAGACAAGGTGAACGAGGAGAGAAGCAGAGGGAATATTCTGGAGCGACAGCTGTGTGAGAAACAGAACCAGTGCAGTGATTTGCTTCAGAAATGCGTAAGTTCCAAGAGTTAGGGTGTTAAATTGTGGGATTGGGGATAGAAATTGAATTCATCATCATCATCATGTCAGCCGAAAGACGTCCACTGCTGGACATAGGCCTCCCCCAAGGCTCTCCACTCAAACTGGCCTTGTGCTTTTCGCATCCACTGCGTTCCCAAGCCTCATAAGGCCACATAAGGAAGTTCAAAGTTACTCAGAGGGCTATGTATAGAATCAGATAATAAAAAATAGAATCAGAAATGATGATATCCGCAGTAGAACTAAGGTTACCGACATAGCCCAAAGAATAGCTAAATTGAATTAACATAGATAAAATCACAATGATGTGATTTAGTTATGAATTAGTTACTTTGACTTGACCTTGAGAAAATTTGGTAACTTTATATTGCAATAGGGATATGCTATAAGTCACAACTATTGACTTTACAATGCCTCACGACAAAGGCAAAATCACGAAAAATTATGAACTCACTAATCACTTTCACACAAAACTTGCGATGGGTCTTAGATGCAATAACCGCTGGCATTATGACTAGGGTCTTAATGTTTACCGACCAATAGTCAAAACGTTAATGCTGACCACGTCTCGTATAGCGTCTTACGGGGCCGTAAAGCATCGCGTTGCGTATTCGCATACTGACGTACAGATGTAGTGCATAATTGTTTTCCTTCGTATTTTGTCAGAAACGGTCTTATCTGTCATGCTTCTTCAGTCAACCTTGTACTGTGACCAACTGAAATAGCAAGACACGTTCGTAAGGAAAACAATTATGCACTACATCTGTATGACGATTTGAGTGTTTCAAAAAGTCTCTACTCAAAGTCTTACCTTTTAGGACAACCTAGACGCTGAAACCAAATCCCTCCGCAAACAACTGGAACTCCAGAAGAACGAGCTCAAGAGCCACTACCAGAAGCAGCTGGAAGACGCCGTGTTAGCTAAGCTGCAAGAGTTCCAGCAGCAGCTAGAGAAAGCGGAGAGAGACCTGGAACTGGACGCCAGAGGGAGAGAGAATATGCTGCTGGATAGTTACAATAAGCAGGTCTCTAGGATCGAGGAGCAGTAAGTTTCAATGCGAATAGGTTTTTACAGGAGTTACAGTCCCTATTAAATATTTAAGAACATAATAAGGTGCTGAAAACATGTCGCGATAGCATAGTTGGTATGGTATGACATTGCCTTTAAGGTTAGTGTTCCCGGGTTTGATTTCCGGTACGGGCAAATATTTATGTGATAAGCAGGAGTATTTGTTTCTGAGCCTTGAATGTTTTCTATGTATTTAAGTATTTGTTTCTCTATATAAGTATTTATATCGTTGTCCAGTACCCACAGTACAAGCCTAGATCTTCGTTTGGGACTAGGTCAATTTGTGTGAGATTGTCCCTTTATATTTATATTTCTCCTGCATACTTGGAAATGTTAATCTTACTGATGTAAAAACATCTCGCAAAGTTTTGAGTTTCCAGTTAAAGGCAAATAAAATAAAAATAAAGTTATTATTTACCTTACGGCAGCGGCTGCGAAAATGTATGAAATTTAATTACATACCCGGTGTTTTTTTTGCTTTTTAAAACCATGGATTTGGATTGGACTAGGATAACTAACTCCAAACAGCCAAACACTAATGCAATCGAAATTCTTCCTTGTATATTTTAATTTTTAAGTCATAGACTAAAAAGTTAAACCTTCTCAAACAGCGTTATTACTGCAGAGACCGGGAAAATGGCTGTTGCGAGACGAGTAGAGTTAGCGTAGTTAAGACGCGTCGAGGTCGCGCTATATGTATACATGTCCAGCAACCGCCCTTCCCGGCTAAGGCTTGTATAGTGCTTTTCTCCAACAATGCGAGAAAATTTAACGTTTATTATGCGTTTATGTTATTTTGGCACACACGCCGATGACAGCTGGAAACCACAGCAAAGTATCTGTGAAAATTATAAGCGTCAATGGCGTGGTAGGCACGACAGTACACGTCTACACGACACCTTTAGGTGTTCTTGGCGTTCAAATGGTTAACCGGAGGACGCCCGGCCCGCACCTTCATGACGCAGCATGTAGACGCGCGGGCGGCCGGGTAGAACGACCGAGGCCTAAAGGCGTTAGACTGTGTTTAGATATTGTTGAACGTATAGTATGGATTTATATTTTTAGTGGTGACTAATCCACGGGACCAGAATACTTCAGTACCTCCCAGTTGTATCGTTACGGAGATGTTTGTAGTCACACAAAGCTGTGACCCGGGGAGAAGGCAACAAAGATTATTGTAACCCGATCGAAATTATATAGGTATTAATAATAGGCTTTTGCGCGATTAAGTCACCTTTTAATCTGTAACAGTATATTTGACAACATCGTCAAAATTTAAAATAAACAATTCTGCCCTCCTACGGAAATACGGCGCATCTACTATATGAATAATTGTATTGCACTTCCAACCTTATTATAACCTCTGAGAGTTTAAAAATGTTTCTATGAATTAATTGTACTTGTGCCTGAGAATTGCTCAGGGGCTTTATGCTACTCAGTAAAAGCATATTGATTTTGAAATGTTATCGTACTGTTAACGGTACAGTAATAAATGGCTGCCGATTTATAAACAATATGATAATAGCATTAATATAATAACGGATGTTTTTGATTTATATTTTTGATGTGTGTAGTTCTTAAAAAAACGAACTTTACTTTTCAGGCACAAGTTGGAGATAAATGTAATGGAAGAGAAGCAGAAAGAAGAGATAAAGCTATATCGCTTACAGTTGGCGCAAGCCAGTGAAAAGATTGGCTTGCTAGAGGTAACATCATTCATTCATATTTCATAGTGTTTACTTTGATAGCCCATAATAACAGGTCACAGCTCATTAGAACCTCCCGGCATCCGGCCCGCGCCGCCTCGAGGCGGTTCGTAGTCTGTATATCGTCGGTGATACTGCAAAAACCGCGTAACTAACAAATTTATGACAGAGCAAAATAAACCTTGCTGTCTTATTAAAAAGGTGCATTTTGCTCCTTATTTAAAATGTTACTTACGCGGTTTTGCAGTTTCACCGATGAATATGGATGTGTATGGGCATGCGCTCACTACATCAACTACGCTACGTAACGATTTTATACTAACCGCGAGGCGAGGCGGAGCAGGTCGGGCGCCGGGTGGGTCTTACGAGCTGGGACGCGGCTGACATCATAATGTTTTCTATCTTAAACATTAATTACTAATTAATTACATAGGTTAGGTTGGACTTGGGATTACCAAATAAGTAATGAAATGATACGTCCGTTGATAGGATTTCGATATGAATTGAATAGGGATGAATTTTACATGGATACATTTTGCTTGTTTTAGGTCAAATTTAAAATAAGAACGTCCACTGCAACTCTCGTTTAGTACCCTTAATTTTACCCGACTGCCGAAGGAGGAGGGTAATGTGTTTATCAGACTATATAAGTATGTTTGTTCCTTTGTGGCGCTCTAGAAACTAAACACGTGGGCCAATTCTTATGAAAATCAATTTTCACTCAATTTTGTGTCACTAAAAATATGACAGTTATTAATATTCAATATGGCGGCAACCAGGCGCTATTTTGTAAAAATGAAAAAAACATGCTGACGAATTATGTCATGACAAGTGTGGTATTGTTCAATAGGTTAGGATTTTTTCATCATTTTTCATTTTGAATAATCATTTAGGACTTATAACGATTTAAAGTTGGTTAGCAACAGGTTTTCCAAAGCTGGCTTTTTCTTATTACCGTTTAAAGTATCAAAATGATTGACTTACTTTTAAGTATTATTGTACCTAATTAATAATTGAAAAAATGACCTTCTGCTGGAGTTTCTTGCGGCGCTTCTTCTCCGCAATGATGGTCTTGTCCAACGCGCTGATAGATTCACTTTATATTGCCGACGTGTAAAAGAGCCCTCATGTAGCCAATTTACTGAATAAATATCTTGAATTTTTGAATTTTGAATTGTGTTGTTTCCAGAGCAAGTTAGAATCCCACCGTCGGAGGCGCGGCCACCTCGCGTCCCAGCTGCACGGCGTCATGACGCAGCAGTGGCGGCAGGCGCTGCGGCTGCTCACGGCGCCCGGGGAGCCCTCGCTGGAGCACACCCGGGACTCGGGTCAGTGCGATATTGTTCAGCTTTGCAGCGATAAGGCGTCATGATGACGCTGATTTGTTTAAGACTCATAAGGCCCAGTGTACAATAGGATGTACAGTCAAGGAATTAAATTTGCTACCCACCTTAGGGGTCATCCATAAAGTACATCACACGTAAAGGGGGGGGGGGAGGGGGTCGACAAAGTGTGACATGGTGTGACAAGGGGTGGGAGGGGTCCTAAGTTTCGTGACATCACATTTCAAAATCTAATATATCTAGAGGTATTCATTTGAAATAAGTACTACTACTACAAAAAAGTACTTAATTTAAATGGAAATAAAACTAATTTCGGAACTGCTGTTTTAATTTAATAATTTTTCGATGTGAAATTTGCCAAACATGTGATGTCACACTAGGGAGGGAGGGGTCTCATAAATGTGACCACCTGTGACAAGGACGGGGGGGGGGGGGGGGGGGGCTCAAAAAATCATGAAATTCGTGTGACGTACTTTATGGATGACCCCTTAGGTCCAAAGTCAATCTGACATTCTACAGCAATAAGGTTGAGTTTCCTATCAATTACAAATGACTTGGCATCTCTAATGACAATGACGTCTTCAATCAGATTTTCTTTAAAAAGGGTAGCAAATTAAGTTCCGTGACCGTACATAATCAAGGCAATTTACTTTGAACTCTGTTGCAATAAGAATAAGGTTTATTTTCCTATGTTCATAAACTGAAAATGGCATTTTCGGACAATCGCAATTGAACTTTATTCCCTTGATTGTAGATTCAAAGTCCCAGTTACAAAAAACTGCCATTTTGCAGTGTGGTGGGCCTTAGAGGTTATGACTGCGCCGAGCGTACGCCGGATGACAGTAGCGCCCTCATGACTGTTATTGACTTTTCTAATAAAATAATGTATTTTCTTGAAATCGGACGGTGTTTTTTTGTACTTCAAATAAAAACACAACTTATAGGATATATCACACAGTTATCGGAAAAAAGTGGCCACCTTTTCCCGTTAAGCTGACTTCTCAAAGGGTAACTGTTATCAAAGTTCATTACGTATCCCATAAATTGTGTTTTTACTTGCGCTACAAAAAAGCATCGTCCAATTCCATGGAAATTCTTTAGTTTATCAGAAAATACAATACTAGTATTGAGGGCCACTGGACGCTCGACGTTTGCTCGGTGCCGTCTTAACAAGATCTGATTTTGCGTGGCCTAAACCAGATAGTAAAAGTTGTCTAAAAAACATACGTAATTGACAACATTTCATTTTGGTGACACCTGCAAATTACTATACGAATCGAAAGGGTTTTGCCTCCTGAACACGGCAAAATATTTATTTAGATTTATTTTTCTTTATTGACAAAATTACAAGTAAGTTAAAAAAAAAACGAGTTTTACCAATACTATGCCTGAATAGATATAATACCATTGCCTTTTTCACGTGAAAAAAAGCTGTCATACTTCAAGTTTGACATTGACACTATTGACAGATGGATAGATACTTGAGATCGGTTGACCGTCATTATTAAAAATAAAAACTTTTTTTTATACAGTTTGGACTAACGTAATATGTCCATTGTGTCGTAGAAATGAAGTTACGCCCTTTTAGAATAAGAACATCTTAATAAATTAATAATAAAATAATTATACATCCTAGGGAAAAAATAAAAGTATTAGTGTCTTCCTCCTTCCAAACAGTATCTATAAAACGAATAAAATTAAAGTCTTGAAAATATCAAATCTTGTCAATTATGTAAACCCTTTGGCGTCTTAAGGTCTCTGCGTCAGTTCTGCCTGACCGGATCGACTGGCCATACATGTAGAGGTCGATCTGTTCGGGCCATACACAGCAACTTCCGCTCAGTTCAGGTACAAAACGACCTTCCGCTTCCATCCACATGTAGTAGAATACCCAATGGTTCGCACGAAGCGGTTTGCTGCGTCGTTTCTTATTCGCACTGCTAGGGAGTGGAACGCTCTCCCTGCGTCTGTATTCCCGGAATCAAATAACCTTGGTGTTTTCAAGGCAAGAGTGAATAGGCATTTTCTCAAACATGCTCGGAAAAAACGGTTTTCCGATTGAAACACAAGGACGGAAAGAGCCTCATTTTACTCCTAGGAGTAAAAAAACCATATGAAAACACTTTCCGTCCATGTCCATATTTTCTTAAAAATGCTGTCAATTTGCATACAAAATCAAAAGGACCAAGACAAAAATTCCAAACAGCCAAGGTAACTGCTCGCTTTTTTAGCACAGTGCGTGTGTTTCTTTTTGAATTTGCATTCCAATGTCTATGGTTAGTATTTAAAAACAATTGACAGTCGGTAACATTCGTTCATTCTGCATAATATAATTGTGAAACCGAATATTAAACTATTTGTTGTGTGAAATACTTACTATAAAAAATGAGCTCAAGCGACGAAAGCGACGAAATAGGTACCACACCGCCTATATTAAAATCTGAAGCTGCCTCGGTTAGGCAAAACCTGCTTCCCGCTAAATCTAAGGAAATTAAATTACTTGCTTTTTAGAAATGTATTTGTATTATTTCCTCATATGTTTGAGAAAAGCATTATGTATGCCTCGGCGGAAACGAGGATTTCCTGACTCGTATTTTAGCAGGCCTCGCTGTTGCTCGGCCTGCTAACCACCTCGTCAGGAAAACCCTTACTTTCCGCGCCTAGGCAACAATGTACTATTTCTGGGTAGGCGTGTACCACCTTCGACCTCGTCGTTACTTAACATCAGATGAGACTGAGGTCAAACGCAACCCCATAACGAATTAAAAAAAAAGACTGACTGACTATAGAACTGAGGGGTTATTGTGACGTAACTGCAGTTCAGTTTACGCTGAGAGAAAAGGACAGAGCTATATAACTGCAATAGCTCTGTCCTTTACGCTCACCGTAAAATGAAATGCATAGCCCGTGTCATAATAAATAACCCCCCTGAAGGCAAAACTGATCGTGAAGTCGGATGGTGGAAACAGAATCTGCGCGATTCATATCTCTGATTTTGATGTTTTTTTTTTAATAACAGCGTCGACACCTGCGCAGGAGTACGTCCCCGCGACGCGGCGCGGCGCGCTCGACGACGCCGAGCTGCAGTACTACGTGAAGGCGGTCAGTGCTCTATATAACCCCTCAATAGACAACCTAGTACGATAGGTCAAGCACAAAATGTTTCCAGAGTATGGATAGAGGAGTTTAAAAAAAAACATTCGCGGCAGTTCGCTGATACAATAACGCCACTAAATGAAAAACAAATGTAGTTGGATATAGAACTTAAAATAAATAGTATTCCGAATTTAAATGCAATACAAACACATTTTGATTTGGGTCGCTATTGTATGTAAGCAGTGAGTTATTGTGTGTGTTATTCCATCTAAATCACTCCTACTTTATCATATCAAGTAATAAAATAATCGGTCCGGTAACTAAGAGGTTTGTTAGTGACTGTACTACCTCATTGAAAATAATAGACACTCCAGAAACTGTCTACCCCTAGAGAATATTGTGAAACTAATGATTATCTCCTCCTACCACTATCACAAACGAAATAAAATGTCATGTGCTGCTGTGTGCATTAACGTGGATTTCGAAGAAGAAACCGCATCAGTTTCTATAATTTTTTTTTACAAACCACTTAATATGTTTTATTAAAACAATGATTTTATTTCGTTTACCTTTTTTTCTATTACAAAACTATAGATTTGACGACGCGCTGGCCTAGTTGGTAGTGACGAGGCCTACGAAGCTAGCGGTCCTGGTTTCAAATTCCGGTAAGGGCAGATATTTGTGTGATGAGCGCAAATATTTGTTCCTGAGTCATGGATGTTTTCTATGTATTTATTATATATTTCTCTATATAAGTATGTTTATCGTTGTCTAGTACCCATAGTACAAGCCTAGAGCTTAGTTTGGGACTAGGTCAATTGGTGTGACATTGTCCCCTGATATTTATTTATTTTATTTTATCGATAAGAAATATTTCTAACACTAGATTGCGACATCACTATCAAATCTCTTATTCTTACATAACTGGCACCACCACGTTACTTATCCAACTAATTCATCTCATCAAAGATATTATAAAGTACAATCTGATATGTTGCTAAAATGTTTTACTACGTATTTACCTACTCCAGATGCTGTCAAAGCAAGTGCTGCACAGTCCAGACGACACGGACGCCCGCGAGGAGCCGACCAGCGACCGCCCCGACAAGCTGGACCATTTCGACAAGATGGACCGCTTCGACAAGCTAGAACGGCTGGACAAGCTGGACAGGCTGGATAAGATGGACAGGTTGGATAAACTCGAGCGCCGTGACAAGGCGCGACGCCATCTCAACCAGAGTGGGAGCAAGCCTCCGTGGAAGGCATGACATCCGCTGGCAGGCGATACTCATGATCAGGGAAGAGATTTTAAGCGGTAAACATCATATCGTCGGTGATACTGCAAAATCGCGTAAGTAACAAATTTATGATAGGGCAAAATAAACCTTAATGTCTAATTGAAAAGGTGCATTTTGCTCCTTATTTAAAATGTTACTTACGCGGTTTTGCAGTTTCACCGACGATATCGTCTTTGATCTGTAATCCAGAGATGGGCAAAATTATTCGAATGACGAATAACGATTGGGAATAAAGGAAAACTTTCGCGAATAACATTAACGAATAAATTTTCCGAATTATTATTCTTATTCGTACGCATGGCGGATAAATTATTCACGAATGAATTTTACTGCGACCATACCGATGAGAAAGTTGAGTTACGTAGTTATCTTGGTCATTCGTATATCCGTCTCTTTCTGGTTGGCCACCTGCGATACAATCTCTTAGGCCCTAAAATAAGCACCAGTTGATTTTTAATAGCATATTTGAAAGTGTACTAAAATATTATTCGTGATATTTATTCGAATAAACAAAGAATAATTAATCAATCACCAATCAATTCAATCAATCAACTCAATCAATGTGTTGATTTCGACGTCACAGAATCACCCATGGCAACATTATCCTACGATTTGCATTTTTTCTTATCTATTTTATTGTTTTTATTTTGATCTCTGTGTTTTCATCCTTTTTTTATGATATTTTTTTTGTGCTCGTTGAATAAATGTTTATATTTCTATTTCTATTTATTATTCAAAGAAGTGGCCGAATTTATTCGCGAATAATTTGATCGCGAATGATTATTTATTCGAATAATTATACATATAGATTTAAAAAAAATGCCCAATTCTGCTGTCGTATTGTTTTTAACTCTGTCGCCATTACCTTCAAGTAAATAAGAGCTATCAAAACGTTATTGATAATACGGTAACAAGTCAAAGACGATATGGTCTTTACCGCCTAGAGTACCGGCCCAGGGTTCGGAGTATTTAAAGCACGGTAAGACTAAAGCGAACTATGGAGTCGACATCAAAATTAAATCTCGCATCGTACTCATACTCATTTTTTTTGTATTGTTCTATCGTTTTAAGTGTTTTTATTGTATTACCGGATAAACAAAACATTTAAATAAGGTTTTTTTTTTTTTAATAAAAGTATTAGTTACGATCATAACCATATGTAGGTATCTAAGTATCAATGTCCATAAAGCATGTAGCTACTGTAATAATGCCTTTCATCAGATTATTAGGGGTCCGTACCCAAAGGGTAAAAACGGGACCCTATTACTAAGACTCCGCTATCCGTCAGTCTGTCACCAGCTGACATTTTCACAGATTATGTATTTCTGTTGCCGCTATAACATCAAATACAAAAAACATTTTTTTCCGTTTTTTTGCTTGATATATTAACAGCAACTGGTGTTGTATAGATAATGGTACGGAACCATTCCTGCGCGAGTCTGACTTGCACTTGGCCGGTTGGTTACAGTGTAACAAGCAATTTATATAAATAGAAAAATAATATATTTTCTTCGTTTATGGTATGAATAAACTTTGAAATGATACAAATTATTGAGTATGAGTATGACGCGAGTTTTAATATGAATGTCGACTCCATAGCTCACCTTGGTCTTTCCGTGCAATGAAAACTCTCGTTAAAATTTGACATTTGCTACATACAAAATCTGTCAAATTTTAACGAGACGTCACAACTCTATCCACTGTTTTGAATGAAGGAACGCACCATAACGCGAATGACGCAGGACTTATGGAACTAATTTCTGTTACAACTGACAGTTTTGATTGACGAATAGTAGCTGATACGCCTTGATTATTCACAGGTAGAATTTCAAGCTGTAGTGTTGTAACTCTCAAGAGTGAGTTAGATCTCAATTCCCGTTTTCATTAAACGGTTACTTGAGAACTGAGCTTATGAGAGCGTAGTGCCCCAGAAAATTGCAAAAAAAATAATCTCCCACCAAAATACGAATAGTGTACTCAAAACAATTCATTCCACCGACTAAAGAAGCAAACATTAAGTGGCAAGTTAGAGATTTAAAAAAAGGTGATATTTTTATATTTATCATATAAACCTTGTCTTGACCGTTACGAATACAACCATATTTTTTTATTCAAATCTGTCGAGCCATTCTCAAGTTTTTACGAGACTAACGAAAGGTAATCGATTTTTATATACCTAGTCGGTCCATAAGTTCTGTCACAAAGGTTTAGTCAAATAAAGCTAACTTTTTAAAATTTTTAATTCAAAATATCAATTAATAATATTATTAAAAGCTTAGTTAATGTACATTTCTAGGAACTAATAATCATTACACGTAGTCACCGAAATGCCCGATATGATCTTCTAACATTCACGGCCGGCACCGATTAAAATACACATGAGTTTTATGAAAATTTCACTTTTTGAAAACGCAAAGGTTAGTCTTTGTTAACAAAAAAAAAAATTGGTTTGATATTGTGAAGCCTCTCATCTCTGGGTATGTTCAGAGACCAGCATTATTTTCTTAACGACACTTAAAAACTAACTTATGGAGCACGAAATTTGGTATGTTTTCGTATTGCTGCAAATTGATGAGAAATCGTGGTCGATTTAATGAGACATGAAGATCTTTAGTTACTTGGAATACATTTGTATGAAAATTTAAAGATAAAGTCTGGTTAATATGTCACGCAAATTTCGACTCAATACGAGAACTCTTACAAAAGTTGTAGCCGTTGGGAATGCTTAAAGCTCGTACATATAAATAATTGCAGTAGTAAGATTTTAATAGTTTTAGTTTCCTAAGTAACCAGTACAGGTTTCTGAAACTCTTAAATTTGTTTTTTAAATTGTAATAAATCTCAGTGACAGAACTTGTGAACCGATTAGGTATAAGATTGTTTTTATTGTAAGTTTGGTGGTGTTAGGAACTTTAGATGTATTTACTAAGATATCTTATGAATTTAATGTTTGTTATAAGTTAATGTTAAGAATGTGACATTCCGACTCCGTTTTATATTGTTGATATTAAAATGTAAGTAATTTTGTAATGTGTTATTTATTTCGGCTGTGTAGTAAAAACATAAGATCGATACATAAACGAGAACAAGGTCTTATACCTAGTTTACCGGAAATTCACAGGAGGTGTCCATGATGGTAGGAGTGAGAGAGTAACCACTTTGTCAGTCAGTAACAATCTAATTTAATTACAATGACACATGAGTATATATACAATATTAACTTACTACAATACTAACTAATGCGAGGCTAGATACACGTACAAATAATGCCTAATCTAAATGCAACTCATTAATACGTGAATCGATAACAATTACGAAACGTGCCTACCGGCACAGTACTCCCCCCAAGAGAAAATTAAAAGTTAAAAAGTATTTTCGAGTAGGTACATCTTACTGAAAAAAAAAAATTATGACAAGGGTATGACCGTGTAAAGCGTGCCGCTTTGGCAATATGTTCCATTAAATTAATAATTTACCCAAAAATACATCGACTCTTATCGGTAATTGGTGTAGGGTAGCAAATATTTCCTCATCTAGCGGATTTCTAGGCTCTTCGTATGATATCCTAAGAAATCAATTTGCATTAGGGAAACACATACATCTTCATGGCCGTTGCATGAAGGCACAAAACATTTTTTCTTACTTTGACGAAATTCTTGGCTCATTGAAAGATAACCTAAGAATTAATTCGTGTTGGAAATATTAAAACATCTTCATGGCCTCGCATGAGGGCAAAATAGCTTTTCTCAGTTGGCGAAATTCTTGGCTCATTGACCGATAACCTAAGAATTAATTCGCATTTGAGATATTAAACATTTTCACGGTCTTGCACAAAGGTAAAAACCACTTCTGAAGTCGAAACTATTACACAGTCAACCAATTGCGCTGGTTTTAACGACAGCATAACGCTGAGTTGGAACCATTTCGTTACAACAAGTATTTTGTATATGCCAGTATTTTTGTCTGCTTGTCACGAATACATGTTTATTTTTTTCAAATAAATATTTTAAAAAACAAAATAATAAATACCAAAATATATGTTCAAATTGCTAGTTTCCTCTCGAACTTGACCTTGATTTTTATGAAGAATGCCTACTAGTTACATTCCGCATATCGCAGTGCCGGCGATAATTCGCCCGCTCGTGCCGAAGCTCATCTATGTCGAATTGCATTCTTGCAAGTTGTGACGCGACGCTAGCCAAGCAGTTTGTAAAATCATCTGTTTTGTTTTGTTGACTGTTTACAGCTGATATCTCTGTTCTTCTGGTGTTCTCATAAATTTTATCAGCGACTTGACACATTTTGTCCATTGATAATGAATCCGTTACTGCCAACACTGCACTAACAGATGACGGAAGGAGTCTCAACCACATAAACCGAACAGTTTCATCGTTGATTGTTCTACCGGCTAAATTCCGCATCCTGTGCCATAATTGCGATGGCTTTTGATCGCCTAATTCCATAGTTGACAGCAGCTTCTCAAACTTGACCTGATCAGACTCGTCGTAGCATCCGATCAGCCGGTTTTTAATAGCATCGTACTTCCCTGTCTCGGGAGGCTTCGCAATAACGTCACTAATTTGCTGAATTTCTTCCTTGGCCAACTTTGAAATCACCAAATTAAACTTGTAGTCGTCACCCTGCTTCTGTGGCGCAACTATCGCTTCAAACTGAGTGAACCATAAGCCTGGAAGATCCCTCCAGAATTCAGGAATACGGTATATCACAGTCGTCGACCCGATCTCCAACGAATCTGTACTTGAACCTGCGACAGTCTTCGGGGGTGACATCGCAGTAAATAAATAATTTGCGCTTCCTGTTACCTTCTAATTTACTGGCTTAGTTTTCCTCCTTCTTTGATCACTTCTTCTTGTGGCAGGACAACGACGTTAATTTGGCGTGTTGGGGTCACCACTGCACCGGTGGTTACCCCATGCTCGTGGGACGTCGGGCAGGGTAGCGACGATCATTGTTCAGTCGGAATATTGTTCTTTGTCGGGGTCACCACTTTATCGGAGATTCACAGGAGGTGTCCATGATGGTAGGAGTGAGAGAGTAACCACTTTGTCAGTCAGTAACAATCTAATTTAATTACAATGACACATGAGTATATATACAATATTAACTTACTACAATACTAACTAAGGAGAGTCTAGATACACGTACAAATAATGCCTAATCTAAATGCAACTCATTAATACGTGAATCGATAACAATTACGAAACGTGCCTACCGGCACACCTAGGTAAAACGCAGAATTTGTATAGACTAATCTCGGAGTAAGTCGTAGTTTGGTAAAATCGATGGTAAGAAGGTTCGAATTTATACTTTTTTCAATCTAAGATGATGTTTGTGACATCTCATATAAACACGTAGTACACATGTTTTTATAACTTTACAATTAGTGTGACCAGCGAGTGGTGACACAAGCATTTTTCTCAAATTCTTCATATGGCAACTATTTTACGTACCAGTGATATTTTGAATTTGCAGTTTTTGGAACTTACTCGCGTGCGTGATTACCCCCCATCTCCGCCCACAAATATGGATACCGTCCCTGGCGCTTCCGATGCCAATCAAGAGCTCCACGCTCCGACATTTATAACTAAATACGCAGTAGCGACGTCGCAATCCATAGACGATTTAGAAGACCTAGTTTGAAAATCGAAGTTACATTAGCTCTATCCCTGTCACTCGTTATTCCAGACTAAATCGAGAGAAAGGGAAGGAGCTTACTTAACCTCGAACATCGATTTTCAAAGTAGGGCCTGTAATTGGTCTATTCGCACTAGTTCTATCAAATTAACTAGTAACTAGGATCTAGAGTTATATGGTATTGAAGATAATACTAAAGTCTATTCGCGTTAAGAAAATAGTGACTTATCAGTGCAACTGCACGATAAATATGTATTCACAGTATTTTAAAAGATGTGAGTTGAATAAATAAACATAATTTTGAGTGACCCGATTGGCTAAGTCGGTGGAAAATGCTGAGTCACTATTTTCTTAACGCGAATAGACTATAGTGGACACAGACCCCATTACTTAAAAGTACAGTGCTAAGTAATCTTCATTTGTCTATGACCCGCAAGTGACAAATATACTGTCAGCTGCGAGTGCAAGCGTGATAGCGATAGTCAGCCGAAAGCTTTAAGAAGCTGGGAATACTGTACTAAACAAATAATGTTGTTCATCAAGTACTTAAATCAAAAGCAAATTGTATAACGATTATTTATTGAGGTAAACTCTAGTTACAAATATATGATAATCTTTCATGATATTACAATGGCATCGCGATCTATACAATACTAAATAATCAATTTACACTTACTATAATCACATGGTTTTACTTTTAAGGCAAGAACTTATTAAAAAAATAAACGCATTTGAAATATAATCGGCATCAAAGGATGGAAACATTATTTTTTATCTCACCGCAACGAAACGATTAGCACATGTTGTCATTTGTTTTTTTAGGGCAAGAAGAAGGTAAACGAGGACAGACCTCCTATCCCCTTTTTAACCATCTTGACAATGATAGGTGACGGTCACAATTCGCTATCGTTTGTTAGTACTTTACCCCAAAAGCATAAAATCCTTGTAGCGATTCACCGGTTCGCATTTCACCTCGAACGTATATTTAATTATCTCGTTGTATCTTGATCGTTTACTTTTTTAGTCGCTATAAGTTTTAGTCGCATTTCACCTCGCTCGTACATTTAACTATAGCGTTGCGTCTCAATCTTCATTTTTTTTTGTCGATATTAGTTTTAGTCGCATTTCAACTCGAACGTTTATTTAATTATCGCGTTGTATCTTGATCGTTTACATTTTTAGTCGCTATAACTTTTCGTAGCATTTCACCTCGATCGTACATTTAACTATAGCGTTGCGTCTCAATCTTATTTTTTTAGTGGATATTAGTTATTGTTGCATTTCACCTCAATCGTTTGATAAATTTTCGCTTTGTATCCTAATCGTCTATTTCAGTATTAGACAGTATCTTTAGTCGCAATGTACTGGTTTTGCTTTTTTTTAATAGCATATCATCGTGAACATTTAATGTCACAGTTTGCCAAGTAGCACTTTATCTCTACAACAACATTTTAGGCTGATGTATATTAACTTACGACCTACATGTTCAAATGAAACGTTAAACGGGATTTCATTGGGATTATGACTAAATAATGACATGAAAGTATAGGTACAAAACACGTTTTAAAAAAAATGTTACGGAATTTTAGTGCGAACATCAATCAACTCGTCAAATTAAATAGAGTCCCAAACAAACATCGATCGCGACGAAATGCGTCTAGGGTAAAATACTACATGAAAAATGAAATGCAAGAAATAAAACTATCGAGGTTTATTCCAAAAAGCAATTAACGCGTCAAATAAAACAGCGTTCCAAACAAAACTCGATCGCGGTGAAATGCGATTATGGTGAAACACTACTCGGAAAATAAGATGCTACAAATTAAGTATACTAATGTGAACCACACGAAAAATTGCTTCAAGAAAAAAAGCTATTGAGATTTTGTACAACCGAGGTGAAATGCGAACCGGTGAATCGCTACAAGGATTTTATGCTTTTGAGGTAAAGTACTAACAAACGTTCGCTATACATTGCAAAGTTAACAAGTTTTCACATCAGTGGAATTCATGTCAGCTGCACCATGTATAGACCCCGTTATCTGAACTGACGTTCCTTCTTGGGATTGACTGAGACCCTAGAAATTTGCACCCTCAAGACTACAATGCTAAAAGTTGGCGCAGAAGACCGCTCGGCACCGTATCAGGCTAAAGATGATTGTTGATTTGTGTTTTTACGATACGTTTTTAGTGGACGAAGCGAGGCCCGCGCCCGGCTATAATTTAAATTTTACTTTAAAAAATGTATCGTACTAGCACACATCAATGCTCACTTTTCAATGTCTCATTTTGAGGTTCTACCACCGCTCAACCAATTGTTTATCACTCGGATACCTCTTTCTAATTAATTTGTACGGTAGAGACGCACTTATCGACAAGCGAGAAATTCAACACGTGCTAACCGCTCTAGACGTTTTATAAACAGACACAAACACCAACTATACTTTTTCTAGCCATAACGACAGTTTTTTGGCTTGTTTAAAACAAGGTAGGTATAGAAGGTTAAATGTATGTGATTTGATTTAAGATACAATTTAAATTAAGTAACTGAAAATCATATTAGAATTCAAAGTTTATATGGACGCAGTTGTGCAAACGGGAACAAACTCATAAAGATTTGGCAATAAAATGTCAAACTGTCATGCTGAATACTGTGGGTTGGCTCCCAATTGCAGAATTGCGTCCATATTTAATCAGAACAAATTTCAAATGTGGCAACATTACAGAGGTTTCTGAACTTTTAACCAAACTTAATCGTAAATAAAATACCAATAATTTAGAACTTTTGGAATAATTAAAAAAATAAAATCTGGTATTCCTAGGTGCCGAGGTTGCAAAACGTAAAAAATATTTAAAAAAATATAACGTTAGTCTTATGCTAATACCTAAACAGTTCATAAGAAAACAATCATAAATCATTAATTCATCATTAATGATATCAGGACTATGATAATATAAGCAATGATCGAAAAAGGCAGAGCTGACTTGGCTAATCTTACAAGTTAACATTTTAATCGATGGATGACTACGGTTAGTGACGAATTTATCCGTGTATTAGCATTTACATATAAAAAAAACATAAGGCAACGTTGTACGGTGATCCTCTAGCCTCCGTGAAGCGATGTAGGTAGAACTTTACGAAGACCAGATGGGATTTTCTTGGAGCAATCCTTCCAAAGGCGAAACGTGTTCAAACTTAAATTCTTCATTATACTGCACATTTTAAATGTTAATATACTGCATATTAATACATCATTACCATCCATTAAACAAAATATGTAAAAAAAAACAATTAAGAAAGCGACGCCGTCTTGTCAAAAACTCCAAGAGAAACCCCAGTGCAAAATAGATCCTCGTCGTTATGTCGTTAGGTTGAAATTGGCTTTGGTTTTACACTGTTATTTGCTTGTCAGTGAATTGAGTACTATTTGACATGTCGTTGAAAAGTATTGCACAGACTATACAACGAATTTACAGTGTGTCGTTATTACTATAGCAAAATAATTTTAAATTACGTCAGGAGGAAAAGAAGCAAAGATATCTTGCATCTATTTTCTTCATCCCTAAAGAAACAGATGCATAACATACGTGATGTAATTCAAAGGTATATTTTTAAAGTGTGCTGTATTCTTGTATTGTCCCCTGATATTTATTTATTCATATATTCTTCGGTATTGTGTCATATCATTGCGTGCAATTCTTCATAGTTAATTCATCTTATTGTACATATATTGTATTGAGACTTTGATCGCGTTGATATAAAAAAAAACATACAAATTTAGCTCCGAGCGATGACGTTTCTCCTAAATCAAGTCCGATTTCCACGATTTTCGAAAAGTGTAGCTATTACGAAAACCTAGCATTTTCGTCACCATTTTTAGTTTCTATCAAAAAAAAAACATTGAAAGGAAAACGTACAGATTTTTTTCATAATATCAACGAAATATACAAAAGTCGTGGAAATCGTGGTAGATTTAAACGGTGATAAACGAAACTGCATTTTGTATAGACAGTTTTAGCTTTACAATTCTCATTAACCGGTGCGTGTAGTTACTTGCTTAAACTTGCGTCCCAGATAAGCAAATTAGCTCTACCTATTTCTATCACGAATAAGCGGTGCCTTTTGTAAGGGCGAAATAGTTTTGGTGATATGTATTATATTTCAAAATAACGAAAACTGGAGTTTCATCTAGTAGGTAAGGAAGACTTTAGACTACAATAAAATGCAAACTACAGTGGGAAATACCTTAATACCTTGTTAGTTGATGGAATTTTGGGAAATGATACATTCGACAAAAAATATTTCGCCCAAACGTCAGAGACCCGATAATAAGGCAGGGGTAATAAGCGACCCGTATCGCTCTCTAACTCTTTCAAACCTTTATTATAAAAAAATCAGCAGCTCTCGTTTTACTCCTCGTATATTTACATGCTAAAATAATTCCTTCTAAAATATTTGTTTTTGTAAAATTGGTGTCATCTTTTACACTGAGGTAGCAACATATATTTTGGCCCAATATCCTGCAGAATAACAATTAATTAAAAATACGGTTTTATAATTTACAAAATTAATTTATATTATTTTCACTTTCATTCGTTCTAGGATTTAGTTGCGTTAACTGTATTGTAAGATTGTACCGTTTTTTAAGGAACTCCCAAACCACTCTGGTTTTAACGAAAAAGGGGAGTTCGGTCGCGTTCACATCAGGCTTCTAGTTCAAGATTCTCTATCGCCCAGTTTCACAAAGGTCAATTAGCACATAATGAATGTCAAATGAGGACACCAGTTACTTTCCAATTCGCGAAGGCAAGCGACTTAAGGCGACATGAAATTTAGTTTATTTGAATACAGCCATCACACTTGGCAATAACTTACTGCATTTAATTGTAAAATAAATTATTTAGTCCCTCCATTTTACTGGTATTATAGGTTAGGAACGATTGCTCAAAGGGTCTGGCCGGTCTGCTATAGTAAAATCGCCCCTGGCTGAATATGAAAACTGAATATGCACGTTTATTTGCCTCATTCTCAAATATAATTTTACTGAATATTAAGCCTTAAATACGATTGGTGAAATATTAAAAAAAAAGAAAAAAAGTTTTTAATTTATATTGCCCAAACTACTTTATCGATTGTCACGTCCTTCGAATATTTTATACATGTATTTAAGATACATTTATAAAAAAAAATTAAAGTCCTAGCTTTTTTTGAAGTCAACATTTTTGTCTGTTTTAGTTTTTTTTTTTTTTTTTTTTACCTGCAATTTAGCGACACCTACCATATTTTGATATAATATACCTACACAATTTAATATTCCATTACATATATTTTTTTCAAAAATATTAGTTTGGATCAACAAACTCTGTTTTCTTCTGTTTACGTTTACGGAATCAATTTGAATACCACTCCTACACAAATAGCTTATTTCCACTTTGTTGATCCAAACTAATATTTTTGAAAAAAATATATGTAATGGAATATTAAATTGTGTATATTATATCAAAATATGGTAGGTGTCGCTAACTTGCAAGTAAAAAAAAAAAAAGAAAAAACTAAAACAGACAAAAATGTTGACTTCAAAAAAAGCTAGGACTTTAATTTTTTTTTTATAAATGTTTCTTAAATACATGTATAAAATATTCGAAGGACGTGACAATCGATAAAGTAGTTTGGCCAATATAAATTAAAAACTATTTTTTATTTTTTTTAATATTTCGCCAATCGTAAGTATTTAAGGCTTATATTCAGTAAAATTATATTTGACAATGAGGCAAATAAACGTGCATATTCAGTTTTGATATTCAGCCAGGGGCGATTTTACTATAGCAGACCGGCCAGACCCTTTCGCTCCACGTTAAAATTGCCGATCTGCGAATGCGTCATTGTCTTCTTTGCCTTCTTTGTGACTAATGTGAACGCCACCTCATGTTTGCAATACGTTAGCATATTATTAATATTGTCATTTTTGGAAAAATATTTATACGAGTAACAAAAATACGCATGACATCAAAATAGAGCCAAATGAATAAAGAGTAAATTTTTTGTACAAATATCAATTTAAGTTGGAAGATATTCTTTTATAAATAGTTCAGATCTTTTTTTTTATTCGATTTTTATAAAAAAACAGTAACGCAGGAGAAAATGAGTCTTTTATATAAAGTAGAAAGACGTTGTCCACTGCGTTACCTCACTTAAATAATTTTAAGTAATTTTTAATTATTCTTGATTTCGACAAAATACAATTTTTTCTGTTTATTTATTTAAGTACATTCATATGTTTTATTAAGTGCATTGATTTTCAATCCAAAGGCAGAATAACTTAGACTCATTTTACATAACACATTTAAGGGAAACTGGAAGTTCTCCAAAGGGTTCACCCACCCGATTGTTACCCATTTGGGATTCAATATGGCGGGCGGATGACAGTTTTAGAACATACAATTTAAATTAGATTATTTTACACCATACATTCCACAATCACGTAAAGAAGTCACAACCAAGCTATTGCAAGATGTGAAATAAGTGCATAAAATTAAGCCCGAAGTTATTTTAGGTGTGTAACACATTTATAGAAAAATAATGGCAATCGTACAATTATAATATCACTTAGTTGATCTCTTTACTTTATTTTATCGACTCATTTATCATTGCCACAGAAATATTTTATTAATCAACATCACGTACCTAGAATTGTTAATTTTTAAAGGCTTCCATCGCACATTATATTACATCCGTCGTTGCCACACACGTGTTAAACAAAGATACATTTTAAAAATTTACTTGCGGCTTCTTTATGATTTCATCGAAACAATAATACTTATAAGTCACACAGTTAGAGGACAAAATATTGAAATTCGAAAAAAAGTTTTTGAGACTTTTTTGTGAATTTCAATGATTATCCAATCCATATTTGTGACTAGCAACCATAGAACAGTTGGATCAAAATAATTCATGCACAACGACTGCACTCATGCAAAAATCAAGTTTTATTATACGTTTTTTTAGTTGTTTTAATATTGTTCGATTTCAACTAATTTTAAAGTTAACGTCGTAGAAAACCAAGAACGTTCCAACCAAATACAACCACGACAAACAGATTGGTCGGCTAGTCTCCTGAGAAGTCTATAGCTTCAAGAATGAGGGGTTTGTCTCACTGTAAACTCACGTTCACAAATAGTCTCGATTCTTGGTGTAAGTCGACCATCGCTATGCGAGTGCCGAGGCAGGGAGCGAACTGTGCTTCGGCTTCGCTTTGTGGACGAACACCTTTATGCAGCCGTTGAAGTCAGTGCTAACGAGCACATGCCCGGTTTGGGAAGACGAGACCATGCCTTCTGCCCCCTTCTGCTAGAAAAACAAGATAGCACTTTAAATCTACCCCACCTTTTCTTTATACGTGTAAACCAATATTTATTCTAGAGATGTTGTTGGATAAAGTAAAAGGGAACCTAGCAAAGAACAGGGAAAAATACCGCTGAGTGTAGTGTTTAAATAAAGACATTTATGAAATAACACTATTAAGACTGCCCAGCGAAATTAACTGAAAATGATCGTTCGCTATAATCGAAAACGTTCGTACTTTGTTCGGCAGTAGTAGCGATGTATTTACTGCCGTCCTACCAAAGAAGGCGATTAACTGCATAGTAATAGTACAAGCAATTTAAATTGAATGTGGTTACCAACAGAGTATAAAATGGTTTGACTACTACATTGCAGTTAGCCGCTTTCTTTGGTAGGACGGCAGTCTAGGTGTCAGCGGGGGTAGATTAAGTAGCGGGGAAGGGAAGTGCCATGTACTGGCAGTCACTAAACCTCTCTTTTCAAACCTTCAATAGTTGGACACGAGTTTCAGTTTTCATAAATACTGCCAGTGATACAAACCTCACGACAGCGTCCAGTCATTTCTTTAATTCATCTACGCACATATCATTAGTGCTCTAAAATGCGTTCAGAAACCATAGGAAATGATCAGCATTATTACAACCAATTTTACAATGAGAACTTCCTTGTCTGTGGTAGTAGGTAAAAGATCTGTACTGTAATGTTATTACTTATAGTATCAATTTCTGTACCTATAAGGTTATGAGTTTAAATTAGGAACTGCTATCAAAACTAAATAGGGTCTCTATTGTAGTATCAATCAATATTAAAACAGTTATCGATACGAAAAGTCAATTCAGTATGTATTTTTTTAAATAAAAACCGCAAGACAGTATGATCTCGTGTGACATGAGAATAGGGACTTCATTCGTTAGTCGATATGATTAAAAAAAAAACATTCATATTCGTGACACTGACACAGCACAAGTTTGTTTTGCCGCCATTTTTGACGACGAGTCGTCGGCTTCTGAACCCATCTGAAAGTACTTATGTGTGTAGATAAAGTAGTGTATGCAACTGTACATAATTGGACATCAGTTGCACAAACTACCATTAATTATTCATGATCCTGTTTTACATTTTTTGTAAATTATTTTGGCCTTAACAGCAATGACTGCTTGTTAAGAATATTTATGTATGTAGACAAAGTAAATAATGGTAAGCAAGCTTTAAAAACACCAGACAGCATTTTTACCGGACTGTGTCAGAAGGAGGGTTATTTGATATTGTCGTCAACATAATGTAATTTTTTTAATGTCATTATTCTTTTCACCCTCATTACTTTGATCAAAATATTATAGCCTATCTCTCTCCCACAACTAAGACGAATCTAACGCCACCTCACTCTCCAAAATCGTTCGAGCCGTTTAGGCTACAGGAGGTTAAAATAAAGAGAAACAATCCCTGTAACTTCGTAAGGCCCACCACACTGAAAAATGGGAGGTTTATATAACTGGGACTTTGAATCTACAATGAAAAGGAATAAAGTTCAATTGCGATTGTTCGAAAATGTCATTTTCAGTTAATGAACATAGGAAAATAAACCTTATTTTTACTGGAACAGAGTTCAATGTAATTTGCCTTGATTATGTACATCCTATAGCACACTGGTCCTGACGAGGTTAAGATTCCTTAATCTTCTAGTAGACATTGAAGAGAAAAAAAAACTGTCAATAAATCCCACTAACGTCTGTTACCGTCGCGCTCCCACTTGCCTCGATACTATAATCTACAACTTACCGGTTCGTCCTTATCATCAATCCCCTTGCTCGCTCTCTCCTCCACCTCTCGCTCAGCAATCATCCGAATCACATGATCAGGGTTGGGCGCGAACACAGCGCACGTCACCAACGCGTTGTGGGCCTTTATCCCCTCCCAAAAGTCATTTCTATCCCTTCGAACGGATGTAAACTTTGAATAATCATGACAAGTCTTCCATATGTAAATACATTGATTCTCCGACCCGCTGACAATGTATTTACCATCATGTGAAAACGATGCTTTGATCTGGCTGGACACGTTGACGTAGCCTTTGTACTTGCATGATAAATTCAAGTCTCTGAGATCGTAGAGTCGTATTCTGCTATCGTTAGAAGTTACTAGAATTTTGTCGTCGTTCGGCATAGGTTCTATGCCGCTTATTTTGCGACCCGTGGAGTTCTTTCCTCTCGTCGATCGCACGTCGATTTGGGTGTGGTATTTAAGTTGGTCGGTGGTGTAAAATATGCATCGGCCGTCGTACGTGCCGACGACGGCGAATTTGCCGTTCTGACAGAAGTTTGCCGCGGTTATTAGCTTCGTTTTGCCGTCAACCTCGTTCCAGACGGCCACCTGGAGGTAATAGGAGTTGATCACTAACTAGTTAGAAAAAGGCGACCTTGTAAAGATCGCGGGAACGCGGCGAAAAGCACAAGACCGGTCTGAGTGGAGATTCTTGGGGTAGAACTATGTCCAGCGGTGGACGGACTTTCGGCTGACATGATGAACTACTAGTTACTAACTATTAAGATCGGTCAACCGCTGCTCAAGAAGCGCTTCAAGATATCCGGGACTCGACAAAGAGTATTCATGAAAAAATACAAGTTAATAATAAAGAAAAGGTAGATTCAGTCCCAACTCACCTTTTTATCCGGAATGTTCCACAACCTGAGCTTTCCATCCAGACTTCCTGAAAGAAAATACCTATCGTCCCTCGGGTGGAACACGATCGCGGTCACAAAGTCTATGTGCTGGAAGCAGCACAGGCATTCCCCGCGGGATATGTGCCACAGGCGGACGGTCTTGTCCATGGAGCTGGACAGGATGAAGTAGTTCTTGGACCAGGAGACGTCGAGCAGGTCGGAGGTGTGGCCGGAGTACGCGCAGAAGGGCTCGGGCCGGAAGGGCGCGCCGGGCGCGGGCGGCGGGGGCAGCGCCGCCAGCGCCTCGCGCGACGCGGCGGGGGACGACTTCTGCTCCGCGTTGTACTTCGTGCGCATGTCCTGCCCAACACAATCAACCTTTTGAACGCCTTACGTCGTATACAACGCCACCCCCGCAGAATAAACCCATAACTTCAAAATGAAAATTTTACAGGAGAAATAAAAAACCGTAATTTTGAAATAACTTCACTATTAAAGAAAAAACACATAATATTTAAATTACATCCGAAAGCCAATTTTTAGTTCTAACTGTTGTGGATTTCCTGTTAATTTATGTAACACCGCCTTGAAGATATAGACAAAAATGTACTTTACGTATAATTACATCTTAATAGTGTTTGGTAATACACTTTTAAAGGCTTATTCAAGTTAGTTTCACAAATAATTACATCATGCTATAATATATTACATGGGTATTAAAGGTATATTAATCTTGTATCCAAATTCGCTACTGTAGCGTTATTGGTTTATTCTGGTGTGCGTAAAATATTACCAGAAACGTAGTTTAATGTAACCGGGGAATGCAAAATATTTTCTTATAAGCTTGCACACGAACAAACCTATAAAGGCGTTTGCTGTCAAACGTCCCGTTCTAATGAATTTGAATAACATCATAACAATATATCACAAAAAAATAACTAAAATTTCGTTTTGTAAGATAATATTATCGTTTTTTTGTAAATACTTTTATTTCATAGAATAATTCCTTATAAATCCGTATCCTCGTTAATAATCCACATAAAAATCTAAAAAAAAATGAGGATATGTATTTGAACTTGTACATTCCAAAAATGCATGAACATTAAAAAACCTATAATAGCACTTTATGGGTTTATTCTGCGGGGGTGACGCAAAATCACACTCACACTCCAATTTTTTTTTTTTTTTTTTTTTATAGCATGGGAAGGCAAACGAGCCCCCAGGCCACCTGATGGTAAGTGGAAACTGTGACCCATAGACATTCGCATTCACAAGACTGCAAATGCGTTGCCAACCCTGAGGACTAAGATGGAATGCCTCTATGGTAGTCTATGTTTGCTATGCCATGCAAATTACACCTTATTGATCCGAAATAAAGTCTCTTTCGATCTTGAACATGTGACGGCTGCAGCCGTCGCGGCGTCAGTGGCCCGACTTTACGTTGACGGCCCGAGCCGTCGGTGGCGTTCATAAGGTTAAGTAGCGAATGTCAGATAAGCTGACGTAACAACATCCACATAATATGTAAACTCTTTATTGTACAAAAACACAGAAATTCAAATACAATATTTACAGCAAAGAATGGTACAAAGGCGAACTTATCCAGCTAACCGTTGGGTGACTGTGAGTGTGTGTGTGTGTGTTTGCTCATGAAGGAGAACCACGGAGCTTTTCCATTTCGCCATAGTTCAATAAAACCAGCCCCAGCTTCAGAACTTGTTTCATTTTCGAAAGCCCAAGTTGATACACATTGCAGGACTTAGATGCAAGTTATACGTGTGGGGAAAGGAGGATGGAAATCGTCTAGCTAAAAATGGTACAGTTTTCGGAATAAGAGCTTGTTGAGACTACGCGACTTAGTTAAACCTGATTGCCTTTGAGTATCAGCCTTTAAAACGAACAGCTGTCTTAATCTAGGAAAAGAAGTTTGAAGATAAAGCGTGTCAGTATGACCTTGATAACAGCTCTCTGAGCCAGCTCCAGCGGCAGCATATCGCTCATTGAATGCAAAACGGACACAATCCAAAATAAAAATGGAAAATCTTATAAGAACAGATCACATACATACATACATACCTTCACGCCTTCATTCCCGGAGTGGAGTAGGCAGAGCTACAGAATTACCAACAACTCTAAAAACTTGTTGATAACTCTGTAAGAACAGATTCTAATTTCAAAATGCAACACTGACTGATTTTGGAATGTGTCCGTTTTGTATTCAATGAACGATATGTGTATGCACTCCAAGGAATAGACACCCGGTATCTTCTTTGTATTTGTCTTTGTTGAAGGCATTCTAATAATGTTGTGAATTTCAGTTTAGTGTTGGTACTCGTACCTGGAAGACACAGTAGGCGTCCCGCAAGACCCACACGCGGAGCAGCTTGTCCTGGCCGGCCGTGGCCAGCAGCCGCCCGCAAACGCTGAACTTGCAGCACCAGACTGCGCCGGAGTGGCCGCTGCCCATCTCCTGGAAACCCATATGAGTAATTTGGTTGAAATTACCTTGTTTTTTTACAGGTGTAGACAGAGACTATGGAACGATAGGTACAGTCAAGGAAATTGATTCCTAGACCATTTTGAACCATGTCAAGACACTGTAAATAAAATCATAAGCAGTCTCCTACGGTTTGATTGATTACGTCACTATGACATAGCTCAAAATGGTCTACGAATCAATTTCCTTGACTGTACATCTGTTTAAAAAAAGACATCATTCGCTTCCTCTGTATTCATCAACCTCTTCATGGATGTACATCGGTTTCGGATGCTTTTGATATTACCCTTATTCAGTACAGCGCGATTCTGATTACTGTATGTGCGTATTACTAAACCGCGATTAGAATACACTTCGGAAGTAACGTCAGCACGCTGTCATTGCATATTATATCCGCCATTAGTAATTGTCATTTATATACAATGACAGCGTGCTGACGTTACTTCCGAAGTGTATTCTAATCGCGGTTTAGTAATATAGGGCGTCCTTTACAACCTCCACTCGCTCGCCATACCTTCTTACGTTTAGGTTCACTTCGTCTGCATTCCCATTTCGTACACATTCCTACTTCGTCCACAATCCCACTTCGTCGACATTCCCATTTCACTTGAAATATAAATGAAATAAAGGCTTATAACATTATAATTAATTTATTCAGTCGTTACACGTCTCTACACAGAACCGCCATGACACACACAGAGGCACATTACCATAGACATATATATATTACATTGCATACTCTTCTACACCCCCCTTCAATGTAATAACTACTTCAATATGTATACAACTCAACAGTAACCTACACCTTGTAACTTCAATGGAAAATAACATTATGAAGAACCATACAATAAATAAACAATAGCAAAATAAAACACCAGTAACTAACCGCTTACTGACCTACACCACACATGTTTACAAATTTCAGCAACTTGTCCTTCTTTAGAGCTTTAGTAAACATGTCTGCAATTTGTTCCTCTGTCCCTACATGTTTTACACACAACTTTCCATTGACTATCAGATCCCTAACAAAATGAAACTTTATATCAATATGTTTCAGTCTTTTTACACTGTTAGTATTAGCAATCATAATGGCAGACTGATTATCACAAAACATGACAGCCGGAGGCTCATTCTTTATATTAAAATCATGTACTAACACATTAGTAAGCCAACATGCCTCAGACCCTGCCATAGCCATTGCTACATATTCCGCTTCAGTAGACGAAATACTTACTGTGCTTTGTTTCTTAGAGCACCAAGATATCAAACAATTATTAAACTTAAAACAATACCCAGTGGTAGACTTCCTATCCCTGAGATCACCCCCCCAGTCGGCATCACAATATCCTACTAACTTTTCGTCATTACATTTAAACACTAACTCATAATGTAATGTGTGTTTAATGTATCGCAAAACTCTCTTTAAGGCCACTAACAATAAGTCACTTGCACGGTCTTGATACCTGCTTAATATAGATACAGCAACACAAAGATCTGGCCTTGTACCTGAAGCTGCGTACATTAGACACCCAATAATCTGTCTACAGAGATTACTAGTATCTTTACCATTATTTCTATCACACTTTTTATCCTCAAGTTCATTACAGTTAAAATTCTGATCTATAGGAGTACTTACTGGTTTACAGTCATACATTTTGAACCTTTTTAGGACATTTTCCAGATATTTCTTTTGACATAATTTAGTTACACCAGTCTTTAAATCCTGACTTACATTTATTCCTAAAAAATTAGAAATCAAACCTAAATCCTTCATTTCAAACTCTTTGTTTAACATCGACCTTAAACCATATATTTGCCTTTCATTCGACCCAAAAAACAAAGTATCATCGACATAAATTAAAACATACATCTGCTCACCACCTTCACACTTTGTATACAAACAAGAATCACACTTTGACCTTTTAAAACCTTCTCTAATCATAACAGAATTAAACTTTTCATTCCAGTATTTGGGTGATTTCTTAAGCCCATACAAAGCTTTATTTAACTTTACAATATTTTTATTACCATCATAGGCACCTTCTGGCAACCTAATATACACATCTTCTTTAATTTCACCATACAAAAAAGCTCCTGTTACATCCATATGATAGACAGGTAAGTTTAACTTGGTTGCTACAGACAAAAACAATCTAAAAGTAGCTAACTTTGCTACGGGAGCATAAATTTCATTAAGACTTAAGACCTCATTCTGCTCAAATCCCCTTGCAACCAACCTAGCTTTGTACTTAAATACACCATTGTTATTCTTAATTTTAAATACCCACTTACTGCTTATTACTTGTTTGCCATGTGGTGGATCACATGTATTCCACGTCTTATTGTCTTCAAGGGTCTGTAATTCTTTTTGAACAGCCTCTTTCCACTTAGCTGCATCTGCTCTTTGCATGGCCTCCTTAAACGTTTTAGGTTCATCGCCTGATTCAACATTATTACAGCTGTAAAATATGGTCTGTTTCCTTACACGCTTCGGACGTTCTTCCATATTTTCATCCGTGTCACTTTCTTCGGTCTCACTCTGTAGAGTACACTCCATAGGATCATAATCAGGGTCCTGTTCTTGATTGTCAGATGACTGGCTGTGATCGCTTTCACTGGTCATTCCTTGCTCTTGAACATTGCCATCAGCCACTGTCGTCAACTCTGAACACTCCCGACTCTGATCAACAAACTGTTCACGCACCTCTACATCCTTCGCAGTAGTGACATCCAAACACTCCTTTTGTTCTTGTACAAAAATGATGTCTCTTTTAATCACAACATCCTTCTTATCTGGAAAATAAATTCTGTAACCTTTGGTAGTCTCGCCATATCCCACCATGATTCCTTTTTCTCCTTTGGGGTCCCATTTACATCTCTTCACCTTAGGTATATGGACAAACACTGCAGTACCAAATACTTTGAGGTTATTGATATCAAAACTTTTATTACACCACAGCTCATATGGAGTTTTGTCTAGTACAGAACTTCTTCCAGTCCTATTTATTACATAGGCCGCTGTACTAATTGCTTCTGCCCACAGGTTTTTTGGTAGGTTTTTAGCAAATAACATAGTTCTGGCTGCCTCTACCAAGGTCCTATTCTCCCTTTCTGCTTGGCCATTTTGCTCTGGAGTATAAGTCACAGTCGTTTGGTGAACTATCCCCTTTGCTTCAAACATCTCTCGAACCTCTTTATTTATGAATTCGCTTCCATTATCACTCCTGAAAATCTTGACACTATTTCCAGTTTCATTCTCTGCCTGATTAATGAAATTCTTTATGCAAAGTTTAACTTCATGTTTTCCCTTCACAAAATACACTTTCCTATACTTTGAATAGTCGTCTTTAAATACCACGAAGTAACGAGCACCTCCGAGTGACGGCTCCTCCATCGGCCCGCACGTATCTGCACTAATTATTTCGCACGTCTTTGAACTGACATTCTCACTTACTGGATAGGGCAGGCGGTGAATTTTGCCCTTCAGACAACTCTCGCACTGTAAATGAGATTCCTTTATGTCAATATCGTTTTTCTTCAGCACATTTTTCACATACACGACGTTTTGGTGTGCCAATCTCTCATGCCACTCATGCAGATTTGAGCTTTCCACAGCTACGTTTGCCGTACATGCTTTAGAATACCGAAAATCCAAATAATACATGCTTCCGCATCGCTCAGCAATAGCCTTCAATCTTTCATCTTTATAAAACTTGCATGCATTTTCGCTTGTTACAATAACATAACCTTTATTTGTCGCACAATTGACAGAAAACAAATTTGTTTTTAAATCGGGAACATAAAGAACATCGTCTAAGGTTGTGTCAACCCATTCGTTCCCGTTTGACACTTGAACTGTCACCTGCCCACAGCCTTGGACAGTAATCTGCGATCCGTTTCCTACAATTACCGTTTTGTTCTTTACTTCCGAATATGACGTAAATAGTTCGTAATCACAACACATATGTTCGCTCGCACCCGAGTCGACTAACCATTTCGTTTTCTGAAAATATTCTTCCGATGCACTATTAATCACAAATGCACAACTTTTACCGTCTTTGTCCTTCTTGTAACGACACTGGCTCTTAAAATGTCCTGGTTTGTTACAATAATAACACCTCACTTCAGGGCGACTGTCCTTGTTATGAGCACTATTCTCCGTATTCTTAGTGGACCTACACTCACTTTGATAGTGTCCCAGTCTATTACACTTAAAACATTTCACAGCTTTCTTTTCAGTTTTCCTTGCTACAAATGCTGCAGACGATTGCGAACTCTCGCCTTTTTCTTTCGTTCTCTCTTCTTCTATCAATAATCTAGCAACTAAATTATCGTAAGTTTGTTTGTCATCTGGAGCAGATTCCCACGCGCATATAAAATGCTTATACACATCAGGTAGCGACATCAAAATTTTGGTGATAACAAACTTATCCGATATTTCTTCACCCAGCTGCTTCAACTGATTTTTCATCTCTTGTATTTTCGATAGAAACACTGACATTTCTGAACCTTCTTCATACTTAAATTGGAAGAATCTTTGTTGCACGATATGAATGCTCGTCTCCGACTTCTGTTCATAAACACTTTGCAGCTTTCGCCACATCTCCGCCGAAGTACCGCACGAAATGATGTGCAACATGACTTGTTCTGTCATTCTGGTCACCAGCAGCGTTTGAGCCTTCGCATCTTTAGTTTCCCAACTAAAACGTTCCTTCTCGTCTTCTTTTTCTCCCGGTTTTACTTTAGTCCCGTCTACGACCTCGTATAATCCTTGACCTCGTAACAAAACCGTTGTTTGAAATTTCCATACATTCCAGTTCCTGGAACCATCCAGCTTCATGACGAGCTGCCCGGTCTGTGTTGAATCCATTATTCCTTCCTGTAGCCTTTCCTTCCTGCCTTTATCGAACTCTCGAAAAAGTAAATTTTTCTTCTCGGCGAACCAATATGGCCGCAGCCAATTTTGCCGTTATAATTTTTGAACTACAGTTTTACGTGTTTTAAGCGAATATTCATTTATCCACACTAGTTAGTGAGCTGGTCAGTGCCTGGGCCCATAACCACTTGAAATATAAATGAAATAAAGGCTTATAACATTATAATTAATTTATTATTTCATCCATTTTCTGATTTCGTCCTTTTCCGACATCATAGAAATTCCCATTTCGTACACATTCCGACTTCATCCACATTTCCATTTCGCCCAGATTGATTTGCCAATTTGCCCACATAACTTTTAAAAATAATCAATTCGGTTGTATTTTTTTAATGTGGGCGTGGACGACTGGATATGGGAATTCGGACGAGTTGGGAATGTGAACGAAATGGGAATGTGGACGAAACGGGAATGTGGACGAAATGGGAATGTTGCCAAAATAGGAAGTGGATGAATTGTGAATTGATTGTGGAGGAAATGGGAATGCTGACGACCTAGGAAGTTGACAAAATGGGAATGTGGACGAATTGAACCTAAACGCCTTCTTAACTGTTCTATAAGCCACCCATTTTGTTTGTATCGAAAAGTGAATCGAATACGAACCACCCATTTCTATTTCACTATCTTGACATATTGACACATGACCGGCGACAATTCGGAATACATTGCAAAGTTAACACGCTGTTACATTGTCTGGGTATCATATAAGCTGCGCCATGCACACAGAAATTTTACCCTGTCACCTTACATGATCAGGGTGGAGGAATAGGGAGGTGATCGTTATAGGGGTCCATATTGCAAAAGGATTGCCAATTGTCAACCCTGAGGATTTTGATGGAACACCTCTATGGTAGTAAGTATTTTCGGAGTTTATTGGAACTTAATTGTATGCGAAATAAACATATTTGTATTTGAAAAGTTAAAGCGAACTTTGTAAAACCCAAGACGAATCTTCTGCGTGACCGATGTAACACCCACACCCCGCCTAACCTTAACAATAGTTCTTCCTGCTACTTTAAAAAGTCGACTTTGTGGGAGGACCTTGTGCAGGGTCCGTCCGGGTTGGTACCACCCTCTTATCCATTAACCGCCAAGCAGCAGTGTTTGCATTGTTGTGTTCCAGTTTGGGGATAAGACAGCCGGTGAAATGACTAGCATAGAGGCATTCCATCTTAGTCCTCAGAGTTGGCAGTGCATTTGCAGTCTTGTGAATGCGAATATCTATGGGTCACAGTTTCCACTTACCATCAGGTGGCCTGTGTGCTCGTTTGCCTCGATAAAACATTAAAAAAAAAATGTTTGACTGTCCTAATCTAGAATATGTATCGGTTAATCTGTAATTGAGTCACAAACAACTTAATATTTATAGGTACACTTCAGCTAAAAAATCAAGACGTTCTAACATAAACCAAATCAGACTTAAGAACTAACGGCGGCGTCGTTGATCGGGTCGCCGCCTTCCCGAACACATGGTCGAGGGAGGCGATGGCTGAGATACGGGTCATACTCGTGAACGGGTGCTATCTGTGGGGTCCGGTCTGTTCACGTTTGCAAGGGCCTGTTTTTCAGTTAATTATTTTACCTCGTCATGTTGTTCTCCTAGTCATTATTTTTAATATTATTTTATTGACGTTTTTTTGTAAAAATAATTATTTACTTTATTACCTTGTAATGTAATTTAGATACTTTTAATTCTGCTGGAGTTTCTTGCGGCGCTTCTTCTCCGCAATGATGGTCTTGTCCGAAGCGCTAGTACATTCACTCCATGTTACCGACGTGTAAAGGAGCCCTCATGTGGCCAATTTACTGAATTAATAATTTGAATTTTGAATTTGAATTAAAACTGACATACAGTTTAACACCCTGTATTAGGGTGATTATTTGGCGTTTCAACCGCCGTCATTATTGTCTTCGCATAATATTCCTGACAAAATTAATAACTTTCTTGTTCTTTTAATTGAAAGGGATACTACCACCAGGTCTGCTATTTTTGACATCAAAAGAATCTAGGAGCTATAATTATTTTCGTCAATATATTGAAGACAACAATGACGGCGGTTGAAACGCCCGAATATTAACCCATTAGCAGTGAGCACGTTACCTGCACATGCCGCACGCAGCCGTCAAAATCATACGGCCCCTTGTGCGAATGAGATGCCTTCAGCTTGATGGTGTGGTCTCCTCGCACATCATCAGCGATGTCACCCACGTCTTCCTTGTGCCTCGCGTGAGACACCTCTTGCGCGAGGGACTTCGCCGCGTCCACAGTTTTTTTTACCGTGCTGCCTAGGAAGCGCTTGAGCCTAGAAAGGAGTGTTTGATAGTTTACTTGTGACGTTTTAGAAGGATTTAAATTAGCGCACACGTAATTAGTATACACATCAAAACGGATGTTAGCGGCATTTTAAGAGATTTTTATGCCGATAATGTGCACTCTACGATAAAACTCTTGTCGACATTTAGTGTAGAGAGTCAAAAATCACAATGTGGGCTAAGTTAGTGCCTTTAGTTAGAGTTATTTCAAACATAATTATATTGTTAAAAATTAACAATAACCGACCAGTAAATGTATAAATTGCACCCGATGAAAATGACGTCATCAATAAGATACGATTTTTTTTGACGAATAAATTATACCTGACGGACACACAAAATTAAGTATAATACCTAGTCGGTTACTAAGTTCTGTTACTGAGATTAATTACAATTAAAAAAAAAAAAAGCAGTTTTGCATAAACCTGTATATTAATCAAAACTTTGATTTATATAGAATAATAATAAAAATAATGTATTCTAAACTATTGCAATTATTTGATGTACGAGCTTGAAGTACCTATTCCCATTTCGGACGATAAAATCATAGTTAAAATCACGCACGACGATGATACTGATAACGGCCCCAACTTTTGTAAGAGTTTCTGTAGAGAGTTCAAATTTGCGTGACATATTGAACAGACTTCTAGCTTTAAATTCTGATACGAATGTATTCAAAGCAACTAAAGATCCGCTTGGACACCGGTCAATTTTGATGACTCATTAAATCGACTTTAAGATTTCACATGATTTTGCAGAAATACGAAAACACACCAAATCTCTTGCTTCATAAGTTGGAATTAAGTCATGTTGAGCAATATAATTTTGGTCTCTAAACATATACAGAGATAGGATTTTTTATAATATTATACAAAAAAAGTTCTTTGGTAAACAAAGACTAACTTTTAAGCGATTTCAAAAAATGAAATTTACAGAAAAGTCATGCGTAATTTCATCGATGCCGGCTGTGAATGTTAAAAGATCGTATCGGGAATTGCGGAAACTAAGAAAAATTATTAATTGTTTTTCAAAATGTATATTAATTAAGCTTTTAATTTTTATACATATTGAAATTAAAAAATAAACATAAGTTAGTTTTATTTGCATCAACCTTAGTAACAGAACTTAGTAACCAACTAGGTATAATAAATGAGATTATTGTTAACAAGTAAATTTAATTATAGTTGTACTCGTACATTATTCGTTTATTTACAAAATTGAATATATGGGTCAATAAACTTTTCTTTGCAGCTCGTTGCCATGGTGACGTCTCCTGGGTCACTCTTTAAAACTATGATTTCAAAGGATATAAGTCCACTAAAAAACTGTTTTATTGCCAATTACACACCTGGCCTTTCTCCTGCGTGTGCTGGACGTATATATTATTTAAAAAAAAAATAAGAAACTCTATCACTGTTGTCTCCTGGCTTACGGGACACAATAACAACAAAAAAAGTTGATCCACCCATATGTCCCCTGGGTTACGCATCGCAAATGTCCCCTGAGTCATGCATCATACCAGTTTTCAAACTATTGAACACAAAAAATATTTTCATCGTACATATTTTAAACCTCAAAATGGGATGAATCAAGCACAATTAGAACACAATTACATCAAATAGTATCATGATCGCTAAGAACCGTGTAACTTTTAGCGTGTATTTCATTAGTATATGATCAAACCAAAACTTTTGTTATATCATATAGTAGGTTATATTAGAAAGTAAAAAAAAAGGTTGGTTAGTGTCACAGCCGTCACCTGTTGTGGTTCACTTCGGGAGCCAATTTGATGTTAATGTGGTCTTGAGAGTGACTTTTCACTAATGGGGTGGGTGGTAGGCTAAATCCATAAAGTATTTTAATACAAAAAATATATTTATTTTACATAAACTAAGAACAGTGTTATATTTCAACTTTGTAAGTCAGGGACAGAAGTCATTTATGTTGTAAACTAACCTTTAAAAATACAGAAACATACTCATTAATATCGTTGGAACCGTAAACTGATCAGAATTACTTAAATAATATCGCACCTTTGCGACAAAACTGTGACATCTGGGAAAATCACTTTTTTTTTTGTTATTGGATAATCAAAACCGCCATTTCAAACTCCACCTTTGCGACAAAACTGTGACATCTGGGAAAATCACTTTTTTTATTATTGGATAATCAAAACCGCCATTTCAAACTCTATTATCTACAAATGCTCTCCTGTAAAATCGCAACTTTGGAGATAGCACAGTTTTGTCGCAAAGGTGCGATATATCAAACGTGTAGATAAGGCTAGGTAAGGTTAGGTTTGACATATAACATACATACATACCTTCACGCCTGTAATCCCAGAGTGGGGTAGGCAGAGTTACAGAATTACCACTTAAAAAGTTGTTGATAATTCAGTAACCACAATTTGCACAAATAAGCTAAGATACTCCAAAAGCTATCGAACAAAGCAGACGTGTTTTTGGTTTTAAATATTTGCCATAAATTTCAATTCTGTGTAACACGTAAAAATACACCCTGCGTTAATATTTATTAAAACCATCTTTCAAACCACGTGATATAAAGTGCATACGACGTTTTGCTGCTACTGGTAAGCGACACATCTACTCTCCACCTGATAACGCGGCTGCTGTCGCCCCCCGCACACCTCGAGTAAACAAGACAAAAACTATTTTTCATCCCGCTCGCGCTCTCACGCAGTAGTAGCATGAACGTAACACACTCGCCGCAACGAGATCAAGGCATGAGCGCCAGCGGAAATGGTTCACACCCGGACTTGTACTCATTGTCACGAGAGGAAAATTTCACTAATACCAGAAAGAGAAAAGAACGCGACTCTGACTTTAAAATTGAATTAAGCTCTTTCCGTAATGAAATAATGTCGTTTATGAAGGATTTTGCAAAATCTCAAAAATCTGAAACCACCCAAATACGCGACAGCTGTACTGAAATAAAAGAAGAGATAATAAATGTTAAGTTGGCCACGGAAAACTTAAACACAAAATATGAACATATACAACAAGAACTACTAAGCATTAAAACTGAAAATTCTGAAATGCGGGATAAAATACAAGTCTTAGAACAAGAAATCGATTTGTTAAAAAATACCGAACCACCAACACAGAAGGACGAACATACACAAAATAACATCAACCCGCCTGTCGCTTCTCGCGAGGACATCATCCTGGAATCGTATGATCGCATTCGACGCATGCAAAACATCTTGTTGGTGGGTATACCAGAAATTAACAACAAAGATTCGGCCGGTAGACAAGAACATGATATGCGAGAAGCAATAAGCGTGCTTAAATTAATCTATAATGCATGCCCGACACCAATGAAAACATTAAGATTGGGTAAATACAATGGTACAAAAAATCGACCGCTTAAAATTTTCTTTGCATCGGCGGAGACGGCCAAACAATTGTTACGCAATAAGTCAAAACTAAGCGATGGTTACCGCCTCTACAGCGACCAAACACCGGCCCAGAAAAAACTTTTAGACGATCTACGGCAGGAAATGATGCTACGCGAAGGTAACGGGGAGTCAAACTTAACAATTAAATACATCAGAGGCACGCCAAAAATTGTGCAATATGTACCAAAAAACTCCGAACAGTAAAATCTAAACAAAGTATAATATATGAACCAGAACACTATGTAACAAGTACCTATCATCATTTATATAAAGAAAAATCCACACTAAAATTTTTCTACGCCAATATAAGAAGTATACGAAGCCCTGGAAAGTTCGACGAATTAAAATGCATCCTAGAATCAATAGACACGCTTGTTCATATAATTATTTTAACAGAGACATGGATTAAATCCGAAGCAGAAGCTTCGTTTTTTAACCTACCAAATTATTCACATATACATAACATAAGAACCGACAAAACCGGTGGCGGAGTATCGATTTATATCCACAGCAGTTTAACATATGACGTCACAGAAGAATTGTACAATTTTGGAATGCACTACCTTTGGATATATATACAGAAATTTGGACTTCATGTTGGAGCAATTTATAAACCTGACAAACGAAACACAAGTTATTTCATAAATACGTATTCACGTCAATTAGAACAAAGAAATCGAGGAATCGTTTTTGGCGATTTCAATATTGACCTACTTAACAGAGACAGCGACACTAAGACGTACTTGAGTACCCTAGAAGAATCAGGATATGACATGATGAATCTAATTGATGTCGATCACTGCACTCGTGAATGCGCTACAAGCAAAACTATATTGGACCATGTTTGCACAAGCGCTAATCAAAATCCATATCGCCTAACCCTAATCGACGCACCCCTATCAGATCACAAGCAGATTGCCGTAGAAATATTACATCACAAACACGACCAGAAACAAACGATATCCTACACGGCGGTTGACTACCCAGGACTATATGAAAGCGTAAGGGTTGCAAGCTCAGAACTGGTAAATCCCAACTATAACGATCTAGAAAATATTATTAAACACAGTATAATCAAGAACACTTTGTCTAAAACAAAAAGACAAAACCAACCCAAGGAAGAATGGATTAATAAAACTATAATAAATGGAATCAACATTAGAAATACGCTCTGGGCTAAGCAAAAACGGAATAGTATGCTAAAGAATGAATTTAAAGCGGAAAGGAACAATTTGCAGGCATTGATCAAGAACACAAAAGAAAACTATTATTTAACAGCTTTTAATAAATGTGACAAAGATCCTAAAAAAATGTGGAACTTGATTAATACACTAGCAGTAAATAAGTTCAAAGGCACCTGTGCTCCCCCAAAACTGATGGTGAATTCAACCCGTGTAGATAACGGTGATCAAGTATGTCAAATATTTAATGAATTCTTCTCATCAGTAGGTACCCAGTTAGCAGACCAAATCCCAAAAGCCTCTCAAAATAATACAAAATTTATATTGACATATATAAACACTACTCCCAATACAACCTTAACTGAACTAGGCCCTTGTACAGAAGATGAAGTAACCACTATCATTAGCAATTTAAAACAAGACACCAGCTCAGGGATAGACGAGATGAATACCAAATCCATTAAATGTATTAAAGATCTTATATCTAAAAACCTTATGAACTGCATTAATTTATGTTTAAAAACTGGTGTATTTCCAGACAGTCTCAAGATAGCAAAAGTAACACCTATTTATAAAGCAGGCATCAGGACTGACCCTGGGAATTACCGTCCTATTTCTGTTTTGCCCATCATCTCCAAAATCTTTGAAAAAATTATCTATACTCGATTAAATGACCACTTGAGCAAAATTAACTTTATAACCCCACAGCAATACGGTTTTAGGAAACAGTCAAACACATTATCGGCCGCATTAGATCTTGTTACCAAAATTAAAACTAGTATAGATCAAAAGCAGTTCTGTTTAGGCATATTTATTGATTTAAAGAAAGCGTTCGATACGGTCAGCCATACACTTCTTCTGAAAAAACTTGAGAACCTAGGAATCGAGGGAACAGCATATAAAATGTTTAAATCATATCTAACAAATAGGTATCAGACTGTAAAGATTGGTTGCTATAAAAGCGACCCGTTAGAGATTAAATGTGGTATTCCGCAAGGGTCCATTTTAGGCCCATTGCTATTTTTAATTTATGTTAACAACGTATGCAACATAGAACTCAATGGGCACGCCACGTTATACGCTGACGATACTTGTATTTTTTATTTCGGTAAAAACCTCCTAGAACTTACTCAGAATGCACAATTAGACCTACAACAATTTCACAACTGGTGTCAAAGTAATTTATTAACAATCAACGCAAAAAAAACATCTTATATGATATTCGCCGCGAAAAATAAACCTATTGCCCAGTTCCCACCGCTTACAATTAACAGTGAAGTAATACAGCGTTCTCACCAGGAGAGATATCTCGGACTACACTTAGATGATAAACTAAACTGGAAAGGACACATTGAGCATGTAAAATCTAAATTAACATCTTTGACTGGATCACTCCGCAAAATTGTTGGCTGTGTACCGCACAAACTACGAATGACCATCTATAACTCGTTAGTAAAGCCTCACATAGAATATCTTATCGAAGTCTGGGGATGTGCTTCCAAAACTAACCTACTGTGTCTTCAAAGATCACAAAACAAATTGATAAAAACCCTGTTTAAGTACGACTACCTGATGAATACAAAAACACTATACGAAAAGACTAAACTTTACAACATTAAGAAACTGTACACTTATACGACATGTATCCTCATTAAGAAAATTTTAACCAAGAAAATTCACTCTCAAATTGCATTCACAAAACGAACTTTTAAACATCTACTACGGAACACAGACAAAATTAAACTATTAAAACACAGAACTGGATACGGCAAAAGGAACATCATGTGCGAGGGAGCACAGTTGTACAATGAACTACCAAATGAAGTGAAAAAGTGCAGCTCTTTAGGTATGTTTAAAACTAAATTAAAACAATTTATTAGTGATAAATGTTTCGATTAGCTAGAGTACATTAATTTTAAGGCATTGTATAGTTTTAAGCTCATTATAAGTGAACCTTTGTTCTTTATGAGTAATAAAAAAAAAAAATCTATATGTTTACCAGCATATTAGTGACAGATTGCAAGCCCATCGCCTAACAGTACTGCAAGCCTATATTCCCTTAGTCGCCTCTTACGACGTCCACGGGAAGACATGGAGTGGCACTATTCTAACCCGACAACCACACGGGGACATATAACAATCTTGAAAAAGAAACCGTTTCTTACAAAAACATGTTATGACTTGAGATAAGTTACTTCACACGTTTGTCCTTTTAAATAAGGTTTTTTTTTTTCTATTTATCTCTGTATGTATTGAACCGGTTCATTTCATCTTGTGAGGATATTATTCATCTTTAAAATTACACCTTGACGTACAGTCAGCTGCAGAGAAAAGGATACCCCCCTTCCTGGTAAGGATTGATTTTTCTCGAAAACCTGTGGTTAAATTTAAATGATTTTGAGTTTATGTGTAGACAATAGTAAAATCTTCAATTCACCAAAAAATCATATAAATTTAAACACAGGTTTATGAAAAAAAACGATCCTTACCAGGAGGGGGGGTATCCTTTTCTCTGCAGCTGACTGTACGAGTATAAGATTGGGGTGTGGTACAACCCGACTAACTAACCAATAGCATTTTAGAAAACCTCATTTAAGACTGCGCCGAGCAAACATCGAGCGTCCAGTGGCGCCCTCAATACTATTATTGTGTTTTCTGATAAACTAAAGAGTTACCATGGAATTGGACGATGCTTTTTTGTAGCGCAAGTAAAAACACAATTTATGGGATACGTAACAAACTTTGATGGGTGGATCCACTTTTTGTTGTTGTTATTCTGTCCCGTAAGCCAGGAGACAACAGTGATAGAGTTTCTTAGAAAAAATGTTATAATATATACTTCCAGCGCACTCAGGAGAAAGGCCATAAAAGAATGGGTGTAATTGCCAATATAACAGTTTTTTAGTGGACTTATATCCTTTGAAATCTTAGTTTTAAAGAGTGACCCAGGAGACGTCACCATGGCAACGAGCTACAAAGAAAAGTTGATTGACCCTGATAACACTTGCCCTTTGAGAAATCAGCTTAACGGGAAAAGGTGGCCGCGTTTTTCCGTTAAGTAGATAACTCGAAGGTCAATTGTTATTAAACTATGTGATATATCCTATAAGTTGTGATTTGATTTGTAGAACAATAATGCACCGTCCGATTTCAAGAAAATACATTAGTTTATTAGAAAACTCAATTATAGTAATGAGGGCGCCACTGTACATCCGGAGTACGCTCGGCGCAGTCTTAAGATGAACTCAGCCCCTTACCATCAGTATACAGAGTACCTATTCAACTCTACCAATATACAGAATAAATAAAAATTAACTCACTTTTCAGTCTTCTTTCGTATAGTGTTCTTGTTGTCTTCTCGCTTGGCCTCCTTGGCGTCGTCGTCACCGCCGCCTGCGCACACGCTCTCGCTCTCTTCGTCTGTCTCCCTACAACGGATGAGTGAGTTATACAGGCGTCCTACTTACACGTAAGTACAGTAAAGCTAATGTTTCTAATATTTTTTTGGAGTCACCAGTCAGTATGCCATCAATTCGCTCTCGTATTAATAAATTGATTGAGTAAGATGTCTGAAGACACGACACAGATAACAGTTTGTCTCAAGTCGGGCATTTCAGTCAAGATCATTCAATACCCATTTAGTTCTATTTAATTTTAAAACGGGAACGGATCAAGGAAAATGATCGATACTTGACGTTATATTAAATGACATGAGAACTACTTTTTTTCTAAAAAATACCATAATCCCAACTTAGATTTGGCTCTTTCTTAAAAAGGTTTTTCACTCTCCTAGCAGTTATTCGAAAATTAAAATGAATAGTACATTGTGTATTAAGGTCGGTAAGTAAGGAATTACGATCGAGGCTCTATTAGAAGCCCGAAGTCGAAGACTGAGGGCTTTCTGAGTCGAGGTTCGTAATTCCCGTACCGCCCGTGAAACATACAATGTTTTTCATCACATTTGCGAGTAAATAAATACACAAGTCAGCACAACTATTATTACAAATTACTTGAACTTTTTTTAAGCGGATGGCTTGCGGACTCCACAGATTATACAAATATTTCGTTCAGAAACGTTAAGGGCAAATACTTACGTAGTTATACATACAGCCCTGAAGGAGTGTAAAAAAAAACGACGTTTTGATACAGAAAACTATTAAAATCGGTTATTAAGAACATTAATTGAGTATTTAAGTAACATGTAGCGAGATTGCAATGAAATTCCTGTTTGAATAACATTTTAAGACAATTTTTCAATTGCGTGTAATGTCTTTGCTTGAACTTGCATGACCTGTGTGCTGTGCCATAAATTAAAAAAAAATTACTTACCGACCTTGGGTTTCATGGTAAAAAGAAAGGTCGAGGGTTTTATATGGGGCATTGCAGCCAAGTTAACTTGTATGTTTAGATACTGTTTACGTGCAAGTGTGATGAAAAGTACATTTGTACGGAGACGAGAGCGTTCTGGCGACTCGTAAAAATGTCTAGAAAAATCAAACCGTGTAATCGATAACACACCACTCTCGTGAATACTAAATAAAAATAAAAATAAAACACAACAGTACTATGAAAACAATGCTTATAAAAAAATCGTAACAAAAGCACACAGTGAATATTCAAACCACTCCACAAATAAATTAAAACGCAATTGGTGACCATCACTTATGAAACAAAAAATAATAAGAATACAGAACACTAGATGTTCACGGCGGCGATTAATGAAGGACCTTGGTGTTAGGTTTTTCACGACGCAGCATCGTAATGATGTGAGCCGGTTTATCTAAAGCTTTTATCAACCATCTTCGAAACTCATAACTTACCCTGTCAATGCGTTTTAAACTTACACAGGTAGCTCGAGTATTTTTTTAACAATTTCGTTTTGTCTCTCGCGTTACCACCGATGTGGTTTTTAGGGTTCACCACTGTCCGTCTGTCTGTTTGTCTGTTTGTCACCAGGCTGTATCTCACGAACAGTGATAGCTAGACAGTTAAATTTTTCACAGATGATGTATTTCTGTTGCCGCTATAACAACAAATACTAAAAACAGAATAAAATAAATATTTAAGGTGGGCTTTCATACAACAAACGTGATTTTTTATAGATAATTGTACGGAACCCTCCGTGCGCGAGTCCGACTAGGTAACTAAAACGCGTGAAATCTTCAAATTTCACAATAGTCGGCATGAACCTTTGTGAAAAGTGAAATAAAATTGAATCACTATTTGAAATAAGTAATGTCCCCTGAGTTACATCACAAAACTACCTCGTGTGTTATCTTTGTTTGGCTGATTTCTAGAGTTTATGTATATATATATTATAGTTGTATAATAGTATGTATTTAACGTGTATTTAGTATGTATTTATTAACTAATTTACTTTGTTTATGTGTATATTTATATGTAGTTTATATTTGTGTAAGTAGTTTTTACAATAACAGAAGTGTTTCTTGTACTTTAGTTTGAGTTCGGAATAATTTAGTTTACACCGCCTGCCATGTATTTTTGTTTTTATTATTTCTCTGTCCAAGGTTGTCTGGAAGATCGCTATTTAGCGGTAAGACCGCCTGTTGTATACCTATAGTTAAAATGTACTGTTCCGTGTTTTGTTTTCTTTTGGTGTTCAATAAAGAGTATTTGTATTGTATTGTATTGTAAAACTGTGAGATTTATCACTTTTATCAGTGACTAGTCTAAATGCGATATTGAAATGTTTTGGTTTAATTGTGATGAGGCATTTATGGATATGTTCTCTTGCCCAAGCACAGCTATTACATACAAACCATTATGAACTCAACTGAAACCGTTACACGTAAAACCGCCCGAATAAATTACAACATGACAAAATGAATTAGAATTGAGTAAAACAAATAAACCTAATGTTAACACTGAGTTCAGAGTCCACAGGTCTTAGGTGAGAGATCGTTGTAGAGGACTTCTTCATAAAGGCAGCGCCGTACAGGCTGAGAGAGAGACGTTTGCGCCACGTTTTCTTTGGAACGATTTCTGGGCTGTAAATGTTAGTAATTAAGCCAATTTGGTGTTACAGTTTACAAGTACTTACAATTTGCTGAAATTCGAAGTTATTTTAGTTACATATTGTGCAATTTAGTAATAACTATAAATGTAAATTAACAGTTTTTACCTAATTAGGAATAAAAAAGGCAAGGCTCTCAAGTTGCTTGGTGGTATCGGTAATGCGTCGGCCCGGACGGACAGATTACACGTTAGTTTGAGCTCAATTTTCTGGTTTATTAATATTTTTTGTGTTTATAATTAATCACAGCAAAATCATTATCACTGAATCCTCAACAAAAACAATATATCTGTATTATATTTAAGGCCAGTTACTCGGGAGACATTTATTATACGGCTCAGAGTTTTCATAGCACGGTAAGACTAAAAAAAAAGATATGGAGTCGACATCCATATTAAAAAGCGCGTCATACTCATACTCAATTACCTATTTATTGCATTCTACAATGGAATTATTAAGATTTTTATTTCTCTTGTAATGAGCGCAAGTATTTGTTCTTGAGTATTGGATGTTTTCTATGTATTTGAGTATTGCTCTCTCTGTTAAAGTATGTTTATCGTTGTCCCATAGCACAAGCCTTGAGGTTAATTTGTGACTAGGGCAATTTGTATGGGACTGTCCTCTGTTTTTAAAGCATTTTTTTAGATTATAGCTGTGTAGAGGTATCTAAGTGCGCATATCCAGAAAGAATAAAGCTATAAAAATAATGCTACTCATTAGATTCTGTTAAAGCAAACCAAGCAATTTATATTCACACAAAAAATAGTCATTTTCTTGGTTGACAGTATTAATAAATAGTTGAATGCCATCATCATTAAGTATGAGTATGAATAAGGCACGAGTTTTTATATGATTGTCGACTCCATATCTCTCTTTAGTCTTACCGTACTATGAAAACTCGGAACCCTATTATGCCCTACTAAGACAAATGACGGTATCTCTGACTGCAGCACGTGCAACCTTATTATAGTATGAATCTTCCCAGGTGAATTTTTCGCTTCGAGCTCTAATCTTTCAAACAAAGGCCATTGTCTCTATTATCCCAAAGCCGCTAGCTACCGAGTTAGATATCAGAGTCTGATATTCTAGATATTACGTTTTGGTGGACATGAGCTCGGGTGGTCTATCGTCCTACAAACACCAAAACGTAATATCAAGAATATCAGTGACATTTTTGGACCTTAATGCTATGACGATACCGTTTGTTTTTCAATATGAATGTTGTAGTGGCACGTGTTAACTCGGTAGCTAGCTTTGGGATAATAGAGACAATGGCCTTTGTTTGAAAGATTAGGGCTCGAAGCGAAAAATTCACCTGGGAAGATTCATACTATACTAACGTACGGTACGGTTGTATCTGCTTTGGCTATTGAGTTTGAGATATCGCCTTTTGGCTCATGAGGGCAGTCGGTCGTGTATTGGAGAGGGTGTGAGTGTACCTGGCGTGGTCGTCGTGGTCGCGGCCGATGTACTCGGAGGTGAGCCGCATGATGTGCAGGCTGAGCGGGTTGATGCACTGCGGCAGCTTGTGCTCCGCCACGCTCAGCGGCACGCGCTCGCCTGGGGCCGACAACAACTCAATTGTAATTTAACCTTATTTTTCTCAAAAATTACCGGAAAAGTTGACATTACTAACTCCATACTGAGACGCGAAGTACATAGTTTACAGAAAGTTACCAAATAAAAAAATAAATGCATCCAAATTTCATTGTTATCTAGTTTGTAACTTTTTTTAAAGTGAAAACGACCATAATAAAATGATGGCACAAGTCTTATACATCCATATTTTATTCGAAACGTAACTTTTTTATCTGTGCATGGAATAGCTTGAGTTTTTTATTCTAAAACAAGCTTGCGTTTCTCCTTGTCATGAACATAAAGGCGGTAAAGAGTGATGGTTTTTTCACTCGCAAGCTCGTCCGTTTAAACCAATACTCGGCCCGCAATTGGGATTGTTCATATTTTTTAAATTACTCTAAAACGAAAACCATTTCGAGGAATAGGGTTTTAAAGCATTTCTGCATTATTAAGTTTTTGAAATATTTATCTATTTCGGACATTTTGACAAAAGTATATTTGACCTTTGTTTGACTTTCGTTTTTGGCTTGTAGAGCCCTCCTAGGTGTATCTTACGGGTTAGGCGAAAACCGCTTGAAATAGTATGTTTTATTACTCTATTACAATAACTTTTTCTCATTAGATATCATTTAATTGTTGTAATTTATTAGAAAATGCCAACCCAAATTCAAAATAATCAAGTCATCCACAAAATGTCTGCTAAATAAATAAAGATATTAAAACAAAACTATTGGATCAAATACAAAATTAATAAAATTGGTATCTTAAAATTACCTATTATTTCAAATTAGAATGTAAAAACCGTGAGTTATTTTTTTGGTCTATCCCAATTGCCTGCTTCACTGCCTAGGCAATAATGTACTATTATTATTTTCAGTGGTGTTATGTTCATTTTATTTTATTTATTACCGAATAAACAAGCAGTGTTTGCATTGTTGTGTTCCGGTTTAGGGGTAAGACAGCCGGTGAAATAACTAGCATAGAGGCATTCCCTCCTAGTCCTCAGGGTTGGCAGTGCATTTGCAGTCTTGTGAATGCGAATATTTATTGGTCACAGTTTCCACTTACCATCAGGTGGCCTGTGTGCTCGTTTGCCTTCCTATGACATAAAAAAAAAAGTTTCTTTTTTTTTGATGCGTCGTAGGTACAGTGGCGCCTTCATTACTATTGCTGTGTTTAATAAGCAATAGTATTTTCTTAAAATCAAAGAGTGGTTTTTAACACAGTATAGCTTAACTAACAAACAGTGATCTCAGAATTCTAGCTGTCGGATTGAATAGAAATTTTGCATTTTTCACCCACACGACTTTTGTCTCCTGCGTAACGGAACGATCAACTTCCACATCCGTATATACTTAAACTGAGCTTGCATTTTTTTGAATTAGTATTTTCTTAATATCAAATAGTGGTTTTTAACACAGTATAGCTTAATTAACAAACAGTGATCTTAAATTCTAGCTGTCGGATTGACTTGAATTTTTCATTTTTAACCCACACGACTTTTGTCTCCTGGGTTACGGAACGATCAACTTCCACATCAATTTATACTTAAACTGAGCTTACATTTTTTTCAAATAGTATTTTCTTAAAATCAAAGAGTGGTTTTTTACACAGTATAGCTTAACTAACAAACAGTGATCTTAGAATTCTAACTGTCGGATTGAATTGAAATTTTGCATTTTTCACACACACGACTTTTGTCTCCTGCGTATCGGAACGATCAAATTCCACATCAATTTAAACTTAAACTGATCTTGCATTTTTTTCAAATTTTATTACTATTTGAAACAGTTTATAGAACGAATCCAACGGTATAATAAAATACGTATTCAATAACCGTAATAGTAACGTTACTTTAAAAAAACAATAAAAAATCATCGATAAATTATAACAAGTAAATGATAAAAAATGGCTTTAACAGTGCACGACAGTGCACTAAGGAGGCAGAGACGTAGACGGAGCGCGGGACGCAAACGTCAACTGATTGACCAATCTCGCGAACGAAACGATTCTCGCCCGCCCCCACCTTCCCCCGCCGGCTGCGCAGGCAAGGTCACATGTTCAAGAAGTTTGCCGGCAACTGTAACACAACTCGTCAATGGATTGCTACAAGCATGCAGGCTATTGCCCAATGGTATACTGACCGGTGTCCAGGTTGAGCACGGTGACCTGCTCGAGGATCTGCATGTCGGTGAGCCGCTGGCCCGAGGTGGTGCGCGTGCGCAGCGACAGCCCGAACTGCTGCTCGTCGCCAGCCGAGCGCCGCCGACCATTGCCGAGCGAGCCCGAGTTGTTACGCCTACAATATCATAACAGTACAACCAGTTTCTTAATGGTGATCGGCAATGTTCGTTTTTGTATGAAACTCGAGTGACAAATATGTCACGGTAAACACCATGTTTCACAAGTGTGAAATGTGAAAGAACGTTTAACGTACTTACGACTTTTTAACATGTGACACAAAATGTTACCAACATTTGAAAATAATCTTAATATTTGTGTACTTCGTGAAGTACATGTTTGTTTATCAAATAGGAAAACTAGGCCTTTATATAAAAATAAAAGTTAAATTAAAAGGATGGCTACCACCACACATTGAACTTGGCTGCATAAGAGGGCCGCCAGCAGCAACTGGATGCATAAAGCATTAAACCGGGCTCTGTGGCGTTCCTTGGGAGAGGCCTATGTCCAGCAGTGGACTGCAACGGGCTGATGATGATGATGATGATGATGATGAAAAGTTAAATTGTATTTAACAATCCTTAATATTAATTGAATTAGTAACGCAGTGGACAACATTGTCCCTCGTTTTTTTTCCTTTCTCAGGATTATCAAATGTTTTGTGGATGTAGAAATATTTACTGTATGGCTAATGCGAGAATTTGACGGTCTTATTACAATTTTTAATGTTAGATCACTAGGTAAATTTTAATATCACAGAAGAAAAGAAGTAATTTAAGCGTTGATAAGCGCATTCCCTAGTCGTGGATGTTTTCTATGTCTTTATATCGTTGTCTAGTACCCATAGTACAAGCCTCGAGCTTAGTTTGGGACTAGGTCAGTTGGTGTGACATAGTCCCCTGATATTTATTTATTATTTACATACATACATACATACCTTCTCGCCTTCATTCCCAGCAGAGTAGGGTAGGCAGAGCTACAGAATTACCAACAACTCTAAAAACTTGTTGATAACTCTGTAACCACTATTTGCACAATTAGGCTAAGATGTTTAACAGTGTATATTTGTGACAGGTTGCAAGCCCATCGCCTAACTACTACAAGCCTTTATTCCCTTAGTCGCCTCTTACGACTTCCACGGGAAGACATGGAGTGGCAATATTCTTAGCCGGCAACCACACACGGCGGTATTTATTATTTATTTATTAATTATTTCTTGAACCTTTTGAACATCATTTTTACATATCGCACTGCCAGATCAAAAGGTGTAGTAACTCAAAATACAACTGTATTTTAAAATCAACTTTAATACAACGTCTATGAGCTTGAAACAGAACTAACAATGATTTTGAGTTGATGCTGTCTTGATCTAGCAGTGCGATATGTTGGACACATGACCTTAGCGCCCTAGGCAATCATAGACATCAAACGTTCAAAAGCTATACTAAAGTAAATAAATCTCACTTAGTATTGCCTCCTAGACTGGAGTGTCCGGTCGCCCGCTGCGGGCGGCCCTCGCTGTGCGTCCGCACCCCGCACCGCACGGCGTCGTCGTCGGCTGGCCGGACCACGTAGTCACCTAAAATGAGGCTTATTTATAGTGCAGCAAGGTCGCTGTTTGGAACGAAAGGGTTGGCGTCTATATACAAATTGAAGAAAATGAAGTTATGTAATTAATTATATTCGTTTGCCCTGAGACGTTTTCTTTCAAAATATGTATTGTTAAAAATTACAGATACTTTTTAATCGTTTGAAGAGGACTGATTTCGTATTAAAAATTCGTGATAATTGTATATATTATTTTAGTTATGTGTGTATGTATATTTATATGGATATAATATCTAACTATCTATCTAACTCTATGTACCTAGGGGCCGCCCTAGGCGTACTTTTTCGAAACTAATCGGAGAAATACTGGAATAGGGCCGAATCTTAAGTACCCGAAACCGACGTGCGTGCATGACTCGATGTATGAATGTTGAAGAAGCGAAAGAAATTTGTCAGGATCGTAGCAAGCGGAAAGAAAGGTGATTTAATGTATATATGTATCATGTACATTTATTGATTTCTCAGTACTTTTTGCATAGACTATTATTATTTTGTAAATATGTTCTTTGCTTTGTTTTCTGTCTTTCTTCTTCTGTGCACCACTTTTGTTACTGTATGATTGCCATCTGTGCTTTTTTTGTTATATTCGGACCTAACATACACAAGCAATTCGTTAAAAATAATCGCTCGATTTCAGCAGGAAGCCTCCAGTCTGAAAGTCAGCTTGGTCTTCGGATTACCTCTGACAGCTTCCTTGATGTCGAGCGTGGAGTCAGGCCTCTGCCGCGACGTGCCAGTGCTGCTGCGGGAAGAGTTGTGCGAGTCGTGGCTCAACGACGACTTGTCGTGCACTACAAAAAAATAAACGCTTAATAAAATACTTTGCCATGCCATATAATGCACGAGCTCAAACAATGCAGATCTATTTTTAATACAGACTCAATTGTCAAACAAGACCACCAATGGTACGGTCAATGCAGCTCACATTGTACATTCAACATCTTATTTTATATTACAGATGGGCTCTTTCACATACACTTCGTCCCCTTTAGGATCGTTAGTGACTTTGTTAATATTGTAATATTTATAGTTTGTGCAATAAAAAGTTTACATACATACATACCTTACACCGTCACCTGTGCACCGTAAGAGTATTGGGTAATTTTCGAAAGTTAGAAAAACTCTGATGGCCGATGGGGCCAGAAGGTTCTTGAGTGGCGTCCGCGGACCGGGAGACGAGCTGTAGGTAGGCCTCCAACAAGATGAAGTGACGACCTTGTAAGGATCGCGGGAACGCGGTGGATGCGAAAAGCACAAGACTGGTCTAAGTGGAGAGCCTTGGGGGAGGCCTATGTCCAGCAGTGGACGTCTTTCGGCTGACATGATGATGATGATGAGAAAAACTCATTGGTACATAGTGGCCGCGGGGGTTCAAACTCGGTACCTTAAGATCACGAGTCGACCCGCTAAGCCACTAAGCCACCGGCGCTCTTTTACATTCAGCATATTTAACTATTTACCAAATATCTCTCAAATATTTATTTATTTGGAACTGGTAAGAAATGCTCGAAAACTCAAGGAACTCCAGAAGGACTGGGCCTCTTTTTTATGGTATAGAGAAGACAAACGAGCACACAGGCCACCTGATGGTAAGTGGAAACTGTGACCCATAGACGTTCGCATTCACAAGACTGCAAATGCACTGCCAACCCTGAGGACTAAGATGGAATGCCTCTATGCTAGTCATTTCACCGGCTGTCTTATCCCCAAACCGGAACCTTACCACCCGCAAAACTCCTCTCCTCAAATCTCCTTCGTTTTAGAATTTCTTGCTTTTACATAGTAGTTGTTTGGTTGGCATTATGCCAGGCCAGTACTAATTCACTTGTAAGTAAGAGTTTATAATATTTAGTACTTTGTGTAAAACTCACCATATTTCGAGTTGGAAAGTTCTAGAGAGTCCTGAAATTCGCGTGTGAGGGACTCAATGGTACTGGCAGGGCTAGGGAGGGCGGTGACTTGGCTCAGCGAGTTGATTGGCGGGGGCTGCGGACACATATAACATATGACAGATTTTGTTAAACATGTATAAATAGATATCAGGGGACAATCTCACACAATTGAACTAACCCCAAACTAAGCTCTAGGCTTGTAGATACTATGGGTACTAGGCAACGATATACTTACTTATGTATTTACATACTTAAATACATAGAAAACACCCGAGACTCAGGAACAACTACTCGCGCTCATCACGCAAATATTTGTCAATAGAAAATAGAGAGTGAAAGTGAAGTTTGTTGTAGAGTTCCCGTTTTGCGATAGCATGAGAACTAAGTGGTAACACTTTGATCTAAATTGAATTATTAAATAAAAAACGTTTACTACCGTCATCATCATCATCATCATCATTATAATTACCATCATCATCATTAAAACCAGGCTAAGTAATTATAAAATTCCTAAAATCTATAAAGTTGGTAACGCAGTGGACATCGATTTTAATACATTTTATATGACATTTCTCCTGTGTTACCGGAAATATATCGACTCAAATACATTACCTCCACGATTAATGATTCCAGGTGTTTCTCGGACACTCTCCGCGACATGTATCGGTAGTCGTCAGTATCCGTGGTACAGATGCTGAGATTGTCGCCGTCTGTTGTAGAGAAAGACTGGGAACCGTATAGTTTGTCTGCAACAAGGAATTTGTTGACCATTTTTTTTGTAATTGGCTTTTTGAATTGGCTACAAAAAAGTTAAATGATTTTTTACACATACACACATACATAAACTCACGCCTTCATTCCCAGAGTGGGGCAGGCAGAGCTACAGAATTACCAACAAGTAAGTTAAGAGTGATTTTTTAGGGCTGAGTTATTTACAGTTTTATTCAACGATTCAGATTTTTCTGTTAGAGCAAGCGGATAGCGATCTTATTAAATAAATATAAATATAAAACATGACAACGAAACAATCTTATGAAATATAGTGACAAGTAGGTATAGTCAATTAAAGTGTTTTTCAACTAAGCATTAATAAGATAGTTGGGTTAGAATAGTGCCTCTCCATGTCTTCCCGTGGATGTGGTACGAGGCAACTAAGGGAATAAAGGCTTGTAGTCCTGTTAGGCGATGGGCTTGCAACCTGTCACTAATACGCTGGTAAACATCTTAGCCTAATTGTGCAAAATGTGTTTATAAAATTATCAACACATTTTTAGAGTTGTTGGTAATTCTGTAGCTCTGCCTACCCTACTCTGGGAATGAAGGCGTGAGTTTATGTATGTATGTATGTAAGATTAAACAGTTTATGAATAGTGTAACTAGTGATAAGTGTGATTACTCGCTAGACATAACTAGTACTGACACTGCATCAGAAGAATGATAATGATTAGTAAAGCAATAAGTTTAAAAAAATTGCCAGCTCAACTAGTATCACTAAAAGCTAGATTATTATTATGTTATTATAAGGTTAAAGAGATATCGTGAAACTTCACTATGATAAGCACGATGGTGCAATTTTTTTGTTCTCGTTTGTTTTAATTAAGTTAGCAGATGTTGCGAAGCGAATAAAAGCGTGTTAACAAGCAAGCCTTCAAATTTAGAGCCCGCTATTTCATTAAAAAGATTAATTTGCCAGTCCAGCTCGCAAACAAGTGTACAAGTGTAATTAGAAATCACTCTTGAAATGACTAGCATTGAGACATTCCATCTTAGTCCTCAGGATTGGCACGGCCATTGCATTATTGGAATTGCAGTCTTCTGCTTGTAGTCATAAGAATGCAAATGTCTATAAGTCTCAGGTCCCACTTACCATCAGGTGGCCTGTGTGTGCCTTCTCTATACAGTAAAATACAATTTAAAGCAGGGACAGGAAAACCCCCTCATTTGATTAACCCTATCAATAGGCTTAGCCTATCATTCGGTTAGACAATCAATGTGCTTAGCTATAATTGGGTCACCCTAACGCTAGGAACTCCTTTGAAGTAGTTAACCGCATCCGTAGAGCTTGCCCCATTGATCGCTTCTCTCTTTTTTGCGCATCCGGGCGAATTTTAGCCGTCTCGCTTAAGCAGCTACTGCCTGCCGCCACCGTATCAATTGACAACATTTAAAAAAAAAAAGCATTATTGTTTTTCCGCGTTTATAATAGCTGGTTAAAAATTAGACTACCCGTATTTCTTGGTTTTTCTTTCTTTAACTTAAATTCGTCGTTAATAATTTATTAAAGAAATAGTCATTAAAAAGAACGTATATACAAAGTTAGGAATACTGATGTCGTGATCTTAGCCTGATATAAAATAAAAATAAAGTAACTTTAAACATAAACAGAACTGACTGTCATGTCATGTCACTCACTTGTCAATCATTCGCTGCCGTTCGTTCACAAATTTGTTATTTGCGTAATTTAATTAATTACGTAATTTGTAGACGCCATTAAAATAAATAAACTGTTTTGCGTAGAATCGAAAGCGTGTCGTTAGAATCAAGTAATCCGTCAGACAACATGACAGTTGTATATTTTTTTGAATTCCTTTGGTAATAAATGGACTAAGGGCACTATAAGTGTATTCCTAACATTCACAATCCAACTTTTTTTACTGTTTTTCCTAAATATAAAAAAAACTACTGCATAAAAAAATCCAAAGATATTTTTACTGTAATCAGCAGTGTAAAATCTAGAAACGGTATTTTATTTTACTACCTTAGCACAAAATGAATTGTTGTCAATTGTTAGGTAATTCAATAATAAGTCTAAACACTTGCGAATAGAGGTTAAACCTGTTTGAAACCGTACGAATGAGCTCGAATAAAGCAACAGACAATAGGGTATCGGGATAGGCTCAGCGCTTAGTCGAATCGACCGTATCGTTTGGGTGCCCTTTCTTTGAGCCGAGTCGACGATAAGCTCAGCGCATCCTTGGGGTTTGTAACAGCGAGTCTATCAAAAAGCATATCGAAAACCGGTTCCTGCTTTAAAGGTTATTGATACTGTCAAAAAATAATGTTACTTTGAATATTAAAGTAGGACTGTTAAGTGTTACAATGGGGGGGCGAGACTAGTGGGGGGGGGGGGGGGGGGGACTCACCGCGCTTCCTGCGGCGCGGCGGCGGGCGCGGCCCGGCGGGCTTGGCGCCGGCCTTGGTGCTGGCGATCACGTCCGGCTCGGCCGTGGCTAGTGGGGGGGGGGGACTCACCGCGCTTCCTGCGGCGCGGCGGGCTTGGCGCCGGCCTTGGTGCTGGCGATCACGTCCGGCTCGGCCGTGGCTAGTGGGGGGGGGGGGACACACCGCGCTTCCTGCGGCGCGGCGGGCTTGGCGCCGGCCTTGGTGCTGGCGATCACGTCCGGCTCGGCCGTGGCTAGTGGGGGGGGGGGACTCACCGCGCTTCCTGCGGCGCGGCGGGCTTGGCGCCGGCCTTGGTGCTGGCGATCACGTCCGGCTCGGCCGTGGCTAGTGGGGGGGGGGGGACTCACCGCGCTTCCTGCGGCGCGGCGGGCTTGGCGCCGGCCTTGGTGCTGGCGATCACGTCCGGCTCGGCCGTGGCTAGTGGGGGGGGGGGACTCACCGCGCTTCCTGCGGCGCGGCGGGCTTGGCGCCGGCCTTGGTGCTGGCGATCACGTCCGGCTCGGCCGTGGCTAGTGGGGGGGGGGGGACTCACCGCGCTTCCTGCGGCGCGGCGGGCTTGGCGCCGGCCTTGGTGCTGGCGATCACGTCCGGCTCGGCCGTGGCTAGTGGGGGGGGGGACTCACCGCGCTTCCTGCGGCGCGGCGGGCTTGGCGCCGGCCTTGGTGCTGGCGATCACGTCCGGCTCGGCCGTGGCTAGTGGGGGGGGGGGGACTCACCGCGCTTCCTGCGGCGCGGCGGGCTTGGCGCCGGCCTTGGTGCTGGCGATCACGTCCGGCTCGGCCGTGGCTAGTGGGGGGGGGGACTCACCGCGCTTCCTGCGGCGCGGCGGCGGGCGCGGCCCGGCGGGCTTGGCGCCGGCCTTGGTGCTGGCGATCACGTCCGGCTCGGCCGTGGCTAGCACTGACACGGGTTAATATATGTATTAGCATTATCATATCTAAATTATCTCTTGACCTTTTGCACGCCCCGGCCGCATGCCTTGCACGTCATCGTCAACGGAAAAGTGAAAAAAAAATGACAATCAGGCTGTGTGTGACAACTCGTTGACGTTTTGCCGACTGTGGCATGCGAAAGGTTAATAATAAGGTTTGTTCTACACGAAATAAGATCCAGTGTCTACAAAGGTATAATGAGCGGAAGATCACGTGACAGCATGACTTTAGCATGGGCCTTCTTTTTAATATCAACTGTAATTAGTATGTGGCTGTAGAAATAGTTAGTATAGACGGCCGTATCGTATACAATATGGTCATAAGATACCTTTCAATTTGAACAGCTACATATGGATCTTATTTTGTCTAGCAAGCTTACCGTGCCCTTTCACCTTTAAGCGCAGGAAGCTTAGCTCAATGTGTGGTTGACGTCATGTAAAAACTTTACAACAATATCTGTCAAAAATATATTTGACTTCTATAAGGTGCCTAATCCCATTTATTGAAAAAGGTCTAATATAATATAATTTCAGTCCTTACATTGGAAAAAAAATCTAAAAAAAATAAAAAAAAATCTAAACTTATACAAATTAACCCAAGTAACGCAGTGGACATCGACGTCTCTATATTTTTCTATGATTTTTTTTCTCTTGTGTTACTTTAGGTATTTTTAATAAAATAAAAAAGGGAGAATTTCGTGCCGATTACTAAATGAAAAAAAAACATCTATATGGTTTATTGATAAAACAAAAAAACGCGAATTGTAACATTTACCACAACCGGAACATGATAATAAAAGCCAACACTGACTTGTATGATAAATGGAGACAAGATAAAAAGTGTTTAATGTTCATGCTTATACAAATAATCGAGAATTTTCATCGTGAACAAAAGAGCTAATGTTAGAAACAACTTAAAAACCTTTACGGAGTCTCACTTTATCATACAATACGGCTCGTGATAATGTTAATAGTGTTAAGGAACAGATGAGCTGATCAAAGCAAACAATATAAAGCAATTTATATTTTTAAAGCCTTCCGTGCATATACACCTTTTAAGGACAGTCAGGGTCCAGGGAAATATGGATAATTCTTAACCTTTTCAACGCCTTACGTCGACTTATTAGTTATTACTTACAAAATCATGACCCCAATAATGTTTGCTATGCTATGCAAATCACAAAGTCTCTTCTAAATTTTACATGAGACGGATGTAGCCCTCGTAGCGACAGTGGCATGACTTTCAGTTGACGGCCAGAGCTGTTTGTGGCGTTCAAAAGGAAGGGAATAAGATTTTATTCTCTCACAAAGGCATTAATTTTATTCAGATTTCCTTTAAAATGTCCTCATTAACCCTAATTAAGGCTCCTTTAAAATAAGAATGCATCCAAATATGGAATACATCCTCGATTTAGTAACTTTCTAAAGATCTAACTTTTATTTCCCTCTGCTAAATATCATAAATTATACACCACTAAATACAATTATCGACAACTGTAAGCTGTACTGGTATATGCAAGCCGTAAGCATATAAGTTAAATGTACCGTCGCGAACCGGGATTGTTGAGCCACTTGCCATTGTTCGTAATTTAGCCGTGTATTCAATAACCGATGTCAACGACTGGCTGACAGCTATTCGATTTGCATTACATAGCCAAATTAGAAACATGGGTGTGGCTCAACAATCCCGGTTCGCGACTGCACCTAAAGAAAATTATCGTCAATTAAATCGAAATATCCCAAAAACTTAGTCGTTACTATTGTGCAACTACGTAGCGATTGGCATTCGATTGTTTCTAATATAATAATCGAGCGATAGGCAGTGAATAGTTACCGTTCGGAGTTCTGTCGACGGGTCCAAGGTCGTCAGACAGGTTAGAAGGTTCCCTAGGCGGAGCCGACGGTTGCACAGCGTCTCGAATGTTCGCTGAAAGAAATCGCTTTAAGTAAAAGCTGATGGTAATTATTACTGATTAAATTAAAGCTACAATTAAAGAGAAAATGCTAATCATGTACATTATAAAGAATACAAGTTTGGTTATTTTGTTACTCGGATACTCGTTACTAAATCACGTATTTTGCTAATTTGACACACAAATAATCTAAACTTATATCGATGCTCCGAAATCTATAATGAACACCCACGCCGACGAAAGACAGCATTAGGTAATATTTTTCCCGGCGATTGTGATTCTTTTATTCGGCTAAGCCAAATAGCATCATATCACATGAAACTCCTGTAGCAATCACAACCTCATTACTAAGAGGAAAATATTGAATCTACTTTGGAAATTGAAGCTGAGATTTCTGTTTATTGACTTAGGAGGGTAGAATGGGTGACTATGTCTGTCAACTCACGGTGCGAGTCTGAAGCGCCGCTCAATATCCTGCCAATACGGCCCAGCGACGTCATGCTCTGCAAGCTCATCGTGTCGTGTGATATCACCCTACGAATAAACGATTTGGTAACATAGTAGAAGACACAACTCATGCTTCCTTGCAACAGATGTTTTCGATCATAGATACCAAATTATTATGATATAAACTCAGTAACGCAGGAGACATCAAACGAGTAATATCGATGTCTGCTGCGTTACCATGTCCATATTAAAAGTGATAACCAGGGCCCGTAATTTTCATGCCGATGACATCAATTTGACGTCACGCTCCATATAGGGTGATCCCAAATAGTTTTATTGTAAATTATTAATCATTAGTCGTCAATAATTTTAATCATGTACAAATGACTTCAAAAGTACTCTATTTAAACGTGGAATAAATAATACCTACTTGATTCGTGAAACGTAAATAAAACTAATTGATTGGTTTTTATACGTACAAAAACATTCTGTCAAAAATGTTACATGTGCCACTGAGAAATAAAAATATTGATTTCCTAATTGTATTAGTTGTTAAAATCAGAAAAAGATGTGTCCATCGATTATACATTTTGTTTATAGCAGAGAAGTTGGAATAATTAACCAAACCACACAACAAACAAAAATATGATAACAAATCAAAAGGATTTTTATGAATATTGCATTACGTATGAACGCGAAGATGACTTAGATTTTCTTTGCATGGTAATTAATACAAGAAGGATGGCGTGCTTTACGTTAGAGAGGAATTTTGTTTTCTACGTAATTATTGTAATGTGTTGTTAACAATACCATTTAATAAAATGTATGTATAAAAACAAATCAAATAGGTAGTTTTATTTACGTTTCACGTATCAAGTAGGTATTATTTATTCCACGTGTAAATAGAGTACTTTTGAAGTCATTTGTACATGATTAAAATTATTGACGACTAATTATTAATAATTTACAATAAAACTATTTGGGATCACCCTATATGGAGCGTGACGTCAAATTGATGTCATCGGCATGAAAATTACGGGCCCTGGTGATAACTCATGCTTACTTGCAACATATGTTTACAGTCATAGAAACAAAATCAATATGAAATAACTCAGTAACTCAGGAGACAACAAACGAGTAATATCGATGTCTGCTGCGTTACCATGTTCATATTAAAAGTGACAACTCATGCTTACTTGTAGATGTTTACAATCAAAGAAACAAGATCAATATGACATAAACTCAGTAACTCAGGAGACAACAAACGAGTAACATCGATGTCTACAGCGTTACCATGTTCAGCGTTGAGGATAATAGGATAGGATAATTAGTCCTCTTTGAGACAGAAAAAGTTTCAGTTCTTCGTCTTACAATAAAAACGTGTCGAAAAGTGGGCTCCGCAAAATTTATTCGCCCATAACTTAACGATTTAAGACATGACACATACTTGAAGGGTTGTTCCAGGTTGAAACTGTGTCGGTCTGACGCCGCGTCGATGCCTTCCTCGTCGTCCTCAGTCTGCATGCAGCGCCGGAGCTCTTGGAACCGACGACGCCCTTGCACCACCTGGAAAGAGACACACAGTTCTTAAATTACTTTCATTTTTAAATTGAAATCTGAATAATGCCGTGTTGATCTACCTACCGTGTTGAAGAAGCGAAAGAAATTTGTCAAGATCGTAGCAAGTGGAAAGAACTGGTCTCTGCCTACCCCTCTGGGAAACAGGCGTGATTTAATGAATGTATGACCTACCTACACTTCCTTTAAAAAAATGGTCTGTAACTTTGTTATCCAGCTGCAAAGTAACAAAAAACGCCTACTTCATAATTATTTTTTGTTTTAGGACCACAATACAAAAAAAAATGGTCGAATTTTCGAGTATTGACTTGCCAAACATGATTTCTTTATTTATAAGTATTTGAGTTTTTTGTGCTAATTACATGCACACATTCCTGAAATACGGAGTTGTTTTAAAAAAGGAGCTATCATTATAATAAATGTCATAATAATGCACCAATTTTAAAAATAAAACATTACAGAACTTAATCATTGTTTCAGTGCTTATGTACCAAATGCCGAGTGCATCCGATTAATTCTTATCGATCTTATCATGCACTTCACTTACTATACTGTACCATCGACTTACTGTATCTATTCTTATTTTTAGTTTTAGTAGTTTATTGTTTATGTCCACCACAAGATAAGGTATGAGATAATACTAATCTAAAGCCCGATTCCACTAAATTGGAATAGCCACTAATCCGAGATTAAGTGGCAAATTGTATGGACTAATTTTGGATTCAGCGCCTTTGCTGTCATCACTTTGCCAAGGTTTTGTCGCCAGTTGCTTCAAATTTTGTTTTATACAAAACTAGCATAAGGTCAGGTGGGGTAAGGGGAACTACTGGGAAAGGGAAACACTAGTTGATATATCAAAAACTATAGACCGCAGAGTTGTGATTACACGATCGATAAAGCAGTAACTGAGATTTATTTACAAAAAAAAAACACAGATAGCGTTATGACAACTGAAACTGCGAGTGTGACAATACTTTAGTTGACAAACAACGAAAACACGAGTTCGACGTACCTTATTTAGATACTGATTTATGTTATAAAAAGTCTGGTAACAAGTCTGGAAATGTCAGTAAGTATTGATTTATAGATATATTTTGTTTGTATGCATATAATTTTTGGCTGAATATGCTATAAATATTAAATTTTAATGTGATTCTTAACATAACCTACAAATGCATAAGCGGGGTAAGGGAAACTATCATGACCGGGTTAAGGGGGACATATGTTTCTCTTTCCCGACGTCAGAAGTAACAAACATTTTGAGACAGGCATATTTTATAAAAAGTAGAAATAGTCTCTTGAATCGGTAACTAACTATAAATGTTATGATATTTTACACATTGCTTGGGTACCGTAACAGCTGACCCCTCCATACCGATTATACCCTAAATGGCAAAATAGGTTATTGGTTTGTAAAAAAAAATTGGGAAAAAGTTAAGTTATGGGGAAAAAAATGTTAAGTAGTAAACGATTCTATTGGTTATACTTATTGTTTTTTTTTTTTTTATTTTTTTTTTGAAAAAGGGGGCAGACGAGCAAGCGAGCCACCTGATGGTAAGTGATCATCGCGACCCATAAACACCCGCAACACCAGAAGAATCGCAGGTGCGCTGCCGGCCTTTGAGAAAAGAGTAGGCTCGTTTTTTAAAGGCTCCCAAGTCGTATTGAGTCGCAAATACAGACGCCGAAAGCTGATTCCACATAGATAAGGTGCGTGGCAGGAAGGCCCTTGAAAAACGCGCGGTAGTGGATTTCTAACTATCAAGATGGTGTTGATGAAATGATAGTTTGGTACGAGTTGTACGATGGTGGAATCCAGCGGCTGGTATCAATTCGAACAATTCCTCAGAGCACTCTCCGTGATAGATGCGGTAAAACACACAGAGGGAAGCAACATCCCTCCGCAGGGCCAGTGGATCCAGATTTTTGAGAAGCCCCCGGTTGTTGATACATCGAGCAGCTCTGTTCTGAATTTGGTCAAGAGGAAGAAGTTGATATTGGGGTGCTCCGGCCCAAATATGGGAGCAATATTCCATGTGAGGCCGTATTTGTGGCTTGTAAAGTTGAAGGCGATGAGCCGGCGTGAAATACCGCCCCGCTCTCCAGAGCACACCAAGCTTCTTTGAGGCTAACTTAGCTTTACCTTCCAGATGACATCGGAACTGAACATTGCTCGATATATCAACACCAAGAATCCCAATACTGGACGCTGCATTAAGGGGAGTACCCTCAAAACGAGGAGAAAGGCTAAAAGGTTGTTTTTTAGCGGTAAAGGCGCAGACTTGTGTCTTCCGAGGGTTAAATTGGACCAAGTTAAGGTGACCCCAGTTCGAGACTTGCTCCAATAATGTCTCGACTTCAGACACAAGTGCATTTCGACTCTCATTGACCTGCTCCCGAGAAATGTTTGCACGACCGTTATAAAGTGCATCCCCCGTACTGTCATCCGCATAACAATGAACGTTGCTATTCTGCAACAAATCATTGATGTGCAGAAGAAACAAAGTGGGGGATAAACACACAGCCTTGTGGGACACCAGCATTCACAGGCTTAGAGCCAGAGCGGACACCGTCGACTACGACAGTTATGCTCCGCTCGGCCAGGAAGCTAGTAACCCATTTGCACAAAGTTATCTATTAACTATTATTATATGTTATTACTTACTTATATTATGCTATTTTGTATGATGTCAAATGACGGTTGGCGATATGAACATCTTGTTTTAATCAAGACTACATTATTTTTTACAAAAAAATGCCTAGGAACTATGTGAGAACAATTGTATGCCAAAGAAAAGTAATTTAAATACGCTACTTGATTTTAACCATTACTTAATAAACATTACAATAAAAAATTGCACTTACTTTACTTCCTTTGTTTTTAGTTGACTACCCCTGTTCGAAACTCGTACGTTTCCCTTACCCCAAATACCGATTGTGGTAAATATTTTATATTTGTAACCGTATTTCGTTAAGTATGAAGTACACATTTAAATAAAGGTGTTTTTAAAAATGTTTTGCGTATGAATAATCCAAACTAGTATTATTACTTGTAGATTTATTGAGACTGTTTCCCTTACCCCAAAAATAGGGAAAGGGAAACGATAGAACTAGTCTTACGAATAATCATTTTCTGGCGATGTGCATTCGAACTAGCATACAAAGTATTTTGTCCTGGAAAGCTAACGCAAATAAGTATGTTTTGTCTTTAGCGAAAAAACTTAGAACCTTATACTTTGTAGTATAGAACTCAAAATAAGATAAGAAGAATAAAGTATGTTCCCCTTACCCCACCTGACCTTACTGTAAAAACTGGCCAAGTGCAAGTGGTACTCGCCCAGGAAGGGTTCCGTATCACCGTACGCGAATATTAAGAACGATAGGGGCAATAAAAATACACACTGTAAAAATTTCAACTGTCTACCTATTACGGTTCATGACATACAGCCGGCTGACAGATAGACGGACGAACGTACGAACGAAAAACTTAGTTATAAAGTCCCGTTGGAACCCTTATGGTACGGAACTCTAAAACGGCACAGATGCATGATCTGGGTACTGGATGAATATTAGAAAGACATTTGAATGCGTCAAAAAAAACACTTCAAAATCGAATTGGACCTAAATAAAGTTTATTAAACGTTCTTCTCGAGTGGCGTACCGGAAGACGCAGCTAGGGTAGGCCTCCAACAAGGCGGATCGACGCCGTGGCTAAGTTTGTGAGAAACCGTTCAATTCAACCGGCGCAAGGCCAGCAGTGGGAAACACTGGGGGAGGCCTATGCCCAGCAGTGGACGTCTTTCGGCTGAAAAAATGACGATGAAAGTTTCTTAATCTAATAACTTACATTTTTAACATTGGTCCGTTCGTCTTCTGGAGCCGTGACATCTGTGGTTGGTATTCCGGTCGCAGTGGGTGCTATACTGGGTGCCTTGATGAGAGCTGTTTCAGTCTTCGTCGTTACCGCCTTATCTTTGTCTTTGTCTTTCAAACTATCTGTTAGGCTAGTGTTTCTACAAATTGATGATCTTCTGAAAAATACATTTAATCAATTAAGCTTCATTCATCTTCATAATACAATGATTTGTAGCCGTGACTGATGTTCTACCATCTTTAGAAGTAGATACGTGGTAAAAACTGACACTTGCAGAATGATAATTTCAATAATAAATTGATGAAGTCCCAGTGGGTGAATCAGTGAACCTAGTAAGGTACTGCAAGGCTCAAGCACAAGAAATACTCCAAATACTCATAGTATTTGGAGTATTTTGGGGCTACAGCCTTGCAGTACCTTCAGCAGCGGCACCTGCCCTCCGTATCATGTGGCTGAGGTGCGAGGAAGCAAAAGTTCTAAAGTACGTTGCATCCAACAGGAAACTACTGTCTCAAACACACACGACGCATTAGCTTCAACCAAAGCTTTAATATAATGTTTGTAATGTCAATAAACTATACCAAGAGCTTTATGATTTAAATTTAAATCGAGCCTTCTGCTCGTTTTAATAAGCTTAATTTTTCAGACCTGTACTATAGTGGATATGAGCCGTTTTGGAAAGCTTATGAATTGAGGAAGTTATTTTCGTGATTTCTACGCCTAAGTTATTTTTTTTTTGAGTAAATCTACTCGATAAAAACATATTTTTATAATAAAATTACTTTTTAAAGAAACTTTTGTTTCAGAAGTTTTTGTATTATTGCCAAGTGTTCGTATTTGAAGTATCTCCTTGTTTATTTGCAATTAGAAAAATGCATTATTGTGTTCCCAGAGTGAAGCTTTCAATTTAAAAAAACGCATTAAAAGCCAACCCCCCTAATTCAAGACCAACACAACAATGACACAGATAAAGTATTCAACACAAACATCCGTCTTTTTTAAGTCGGTTTCAATGTGCTACAATTAAACTAATCTGATTTGTCTACTACGCATGAACTTATCGATCCCTGTTCGAAATTCCGAATATTCTTAGTTCCGAATGCAATGACAAGAATGTTTTGATAGAATACTTTATATTTTGATATCGTTTATAAATCAAAGCTAACCTTACTTTTGCATAGCAATTAAAGCTCCAGCGTAACATAGCGTTCAAAAAAATAAAAATGAGGTCAAATTACATACATACATACATACCTTCACGCCTTCATTTCCAGAGTGGGGTAGGCAGAGCTACAGAATTACCAACAACTCTACCAACTTGTTGATAACTCTGTAACCACAATTTGCACAATAAGGCTAAGATGTTTAACAGTGTATATTAGTGACAGGTAGCAAGCCCATCGCCTAACAGTACCTACTACAAAATAAAATAAAAATTAAAAAAAAAACGATTCGGAATTTTTTGGTGTTTCCGTAAGTACATTATACCTATCAGTAGATTATCCAAACATAAATCATACACGCGGACACTGACAACAACGATTGTTGATAAACTAATCCAGCCGCTATAATTTAGCACTTATGGTACAGACAAGTAATATTTTCTAAACAATCCGAGGGAACAAGGAAGTCAAAAGAAAACAATTATTGTACTCAAACGAATTAAAGACATGTAGTGGGTTTTAAATGGAACTCATTTACCAAACAACTGTGACACTATAACATAGATGGTTCCGACGCCGCCAGGTGTCTTTAATTTGGATGAATAGGTCCTATGTTCTACATAATTACGGACAGAAAAAAAAACCGAGACATCCCCAAAAAAAAATCGTTACCATCCGTTTTGTTACCGAAAAAATTACCTACCTATTGGATTTTGGCAACAAAATCGACATAAATAAAAACTATTTGACAACATTACGGGGACTTTTTCTATTGTCCATGCTGTACTACAATAGTCAATAACTAATCTTCTAATATTATACAACTAATATAATATTTGTGAAAGATTGGATGTTTGTTACTCAATCACATCAGTCATAACAGTGGAATTCAAAAATTTGTAAAAAAGTTACTAGTGAAAAAGGTCAGTGAGCCTGCATAATACCGTTATCATACCAGACTCACATTCTACGAGTAAACCTGCAGGCTATAAGCACTGATAGCGCCCTTCGCTCCCTCTTCAGTTTTGGTAAGATATTTAAATTGGTATACCCTTTTTAAGGGGACACCATGCTTAGGCAGAGACATGCTAGTAAAATTAAATTTTCAGTACTTTATCATGAAAATCACAAAGAGTTTTATGCAACTCTCCAGTCATCTGTCATGAGTCAATGTTTATTAGGGTTCCTTACCTCAAAAGGAAAAAACGGAACCTTTATAGAATCACTTTGACGTCCATCCGTCCGTCTGTCTGTCAAGACCCTTTATCTCAGGAAACAGTGCGGGTATTGTGTTAAAGTTAAAACCATGTACTCCTCAGGTCTACAGTCTTATGAAGCTGTGAGAAAATCAGTTCCAAGTTATTATAAAAAAAAGATACAGCTGTGTATGCCGCAACAAATGTATAGGTATTTCGACACTCTCAAGGGCATCAAAGTTTATATGGTATTTTTCTGATGACCTACAATTGACAACATTTCATTTTGGTGACACATGCAAATTACTATACGAATCGAAAGGGTTTTGCCTCCTGAACACGGCAAAATATTTATTTAGATTTATTTTTCTTTATTGACAAAATTACAAGTAAGTTAAAAAAAAAACGAGTTTTACCAATACTATGCCTGAATAGATATAATACCATTGCCTTTTTCACGAGAAAAAAAGCTGTCATACTTCAAGTTTGACATTGACACTATTGACAGATGGATAGATACTTGAGATCGGTTGACCGCCATTATTAAAAAGAAAAACTTTTTTTTTATACAGATTGGACTAACGTAATATGTCCACTGTGTCGTAGAAATGAAGTTACGCCCTTTTAGAATAAAAACATCTTAATAAATTAATAATAAAATAATTATACATCCTAGGGAAAAAATAAAACTATTAGTGTCTTCCTCCTTCCAAACAGCATCTATAAAACGAATAAAATTAAAGTCTTGAAAATATGAAATCTTGTCAATTGTGAAATTTGGCAAGTAGTACAGTACCATCTTATACTATAAGTATAGGGAAAAATCTGAAACTAGGTGTACATTTTAAATTAAATAACGAAAACAAAATTCAATAAAATTTTGAAATTCCTGAACTATTTATAATATGTACCTCACATATCCCATGGCGCACGGGTACCTTCATGGCAGTTGTGTCATGCATTCCATGTTAAGGCGTGATAGTTGGATGCTTGTTCATGCTTATTAATTGCAGGTTTTATGGACTGTCTGTAACTTGTTTTATTGTGTGATTTTCTTATATTTCATGAACGATGCTGAGCTGAGAAGTCAGAAGTCTGCGCAATCTAATGTGCCAGGCAATTCGATGATGCTGCGATCACCTGATGGATGATCAGGAAGAAATGCAGTTCATCGTCATTCAGCGAAGACGCTGTGTCCATATCTCAGGCCGAGATGTGTGACACAGGCGAGACTGAAGCAAATTTATTTAAATGCAATGTTAATTATTTATAATTATGATCAAGTTATACTTGCCTCATCGGTACTTGAGTTGCAGGAGATGGTGACAGTAATGAATGAGGGATTTAAGAAAAAGGGGATGAAAGTAAATGTTGCCAAGACCAAGGTCATGGTGATAGAGAAGGATGAGGAGATGACTGAGTGCGTGATAAATATAAATGGTGAATTAGTAGAACAAGTGAGCGAATTTGTGTACCTGGGAAGTATGTTTACAAGAGATGGTAAGTGTGAGAAGGATATCGAGAGGAGGGTGAATGCGGGGAATCAAATTAATGGGGCCCTGCACTCCTTTGTGAGCAGACAGGGCGTTTCACAAAAAGCCCGGCTGGCTGTTCACAATGGAGTGCTAGCCCCTACCCTGATGTATGGTAGTGAATGTTGGGTGTGGCAGGACAAGCATGTTAGTCGTGTAAATGCAGTTGAAATGCGTTCTTTGCGTAGTATGTGTGATGTGAAACTGATTGATAGAGTTAGAAATGAAAAAATCAGAGAGAAATGTGGAATGAAAGAAGACGTAGTGACTAAGATTGAAAAGGGCATGCTTCGATGGTTCGGTCATTTGGAAAGGATGGATGAAAGTAGATTGACGAAAGAGATATACAGATCGAAAGTGAGTGGAAGGGTCGGAAGGGGCCGCCCTAGGCGTACTTTTTCGAATCAAATCGGAGAAATACTGGGAAAGGGCCGAATCTTAAGTACCCGAAACCGACGTGCGTGCATGACTCGATGTATGAATGTTGAAGAAGCGAAAGAAATTTGTCAAGATCGTAGCAAGTGGAAAGAAGTGGTCTCTGCCTACCCCTCTGGGAAACAGGCGTGATTTAATGTATGTATGTATGTAAGTTTTTATCAAAAAAAAGTTAGGTAGGCTAAATAAAAATTAATTTACAGGTACTTGAGTCCGAGAGTGACGTGACAAAGGTCAAATCACTGACGGATGAAAGAGGACACAGGTCCAAGATTTAGAACTTTAGCTTCAGCGGAAAATTCTGAGAGTGACTTTGACTTGACTGGCACATGTCAAATCACCCAGGTCCGCATTGTCTTAGTTTCCTTGATTAACAATGAGGATGTAAGGCAATCCCGCATCTTCAATGCAGGGATTGTCATAAGATTGGTTCTAGGGTTAGGCAGGTAGGAAGCTATTTCGTGCCAGCCGCCCCATTTTTAGCGGGGTTTTTCATGGAGCGGAAGCTCGCTGTGAGTTCACCGATAAATAATTAATAAGTAAATAAATCTAAATAAATAAATAAATCTCACGGCAAGCTACTCTTCATAAAGAGCTGGCAAGTGCCCTGTAACTTTTCCCCGCTTAGGTAGGCAGTAGGGACCGTGTAGGATTCATTCCTTGTTCCCAGAGGGACGAGGGATGTAATACAATAAGGTTGTATCCTGTAAAATAAACCCTATTGTATTGTACATTGTATGCAATGTCTCATTTGCTTTTAATTATTCAAATTGAAAAGCAAATGGTTTGATAGAACAGTGACTGTTTGTTTTATATAATTGAGAGTCGCATGTTACCTTGCGCCGAGTGCGCACGACAATGTATCTTTGAAATTAAGAAGCTAACAAGAATAAAAGTATCTTTAAAAGTAGCCCTACCAGTTCTTTTTATTACAGATACAACCCCACATTCCTTGTATCTATTACAGTACCTACAAATTTGTATGGAAGTCAGTGGGCGAGGTCCTGTTTTTCTTTTAATTTCTTTCTTTTGTATAGAATGTTTGTTTGTATGGTCTATCTTCACTATTATTCTATGCCTTAACTAATCAATTAGGAACAGAAACGGTTTGTATTCCATGGACCAATGTAGAATAATCTCGATTCAGGATAAATCAAACCATTCCCGAGGGATTAGTGACATACAACTTCCTTATCCCTTTCTGTTCAAGTTTGTGAAGATGCAAGGATTGATAATGAATTTAATTATTCATTTACATGAAGTAAAAAAAAGGGTTAGATAGAGTTGCTCGTAAAAGCTAGTAAGAAAATAATACATAGTACATCTAGCATATGTATCTATACTTCATTAATTCCTGCATTTACTTTGAGAACTACCTCATGAATATAATCAAACGTTATCATAAGAATCATACAAGTGTATCTATGTATATTTTTGGACTCCCAAAACTCATCCAATGCTAAAATAGTGACCTAATGTTAAAAGATCGCGATCATTTAGTTGGAATTGAATGTAAATTAGTTATGCATCATCAGTTAGTCTGTCATCAGTCACTGATCAGCCAAGGACGTGATAAATCATCCTTTGAAACATCTACAAGGCTAATACTTCGAACAGTCATTACAATTATTTAAGTAGTATTTAATTCAAGATTGGAGTTTGTTATAAAGCAGGTAAAGCTAATGAAACGTTAGGGAATGGTAGGTAATTTAATATTTCATAGAATCAAGATTGTGTAAACAATTTACTTACTTGGAACCTTTGATGGGTGTGAGCTCTTCGGCGTCGTAAAACTCCTCGGAATCACTGCTATCACCCATTGTAAATAAATGAATGTGAAGCAACAGACACTAACTTTAATCTTACTAAACAATATTTACATCATCAGGCAACTAAAAGCTGATTTAAACGAAAAAAAGAAAGTTGAAAACGACTCCAACATTGGCGTTGTAGACGAAATGTCATTTTGACGTTACACAGCTGTGATATTCGGTCCGAGTTGGACAAATAAATGAACAAAACTGTTTTTTTATTGGTTAAAAGTACGATATTGATTATAAAACGTTTACTGTAGCTTAAAAAAACCAAATTATTTATATTTATTGTAAATATAAATAATGTAGTTTTTTCCGCATAACTTTAATTACTTATTAGGCCTTGTACTCACAGTAATGATACCTACCTCTTAGATCAATTTGAATGATGATGACTTACAAGTTTTTGATTTTTCTATTTTTCCAGTTTAAAGCAATATTTTAAAACTATTTACTTATCCTAAATAGTTTGTCATTAGTGTCATGACTTGGGTGGGAACTTTGCAAAAAGCATTACAAGTCAATAACATTAGTCAAGGATATACAAATTTACATTTACCGGTAACAGTGGCGCTGTCTGCCAGCAATAGACGTCAAAAATAGTATGTAATATTATTAGTTCAAATTTAAGCCACTACAACTGTTAAGTTTGTAACTTGTTCAAACAGCCTCGACTTCATAATAGTTTTGTTGTTTTATCTCGAGTTGCACGCCTCGCCCACTTTTTTATCTTTTGGTAAGAATAATTCAATTACATTTGTAATTAAATGTTGACTTGGGATATAAAGTTTATTACTATTAAGTTTACCGTTACCTTAGATTCATACTTATGTTTATTAGCCAGTAATATACTAACCTAATCAACTATACAATACCCTACCTTCAAAGTAGAACAAAATGTAAGTCGTTAAACAAATAATTATTATTCATCAATAAGAGTCTCGTAACTGATTTCACAGGTCCTGCACCGTTAGGGCGGACCAGCGCTGTCAAGCGCCGGTAAGCGCTTATAAGCTTCCAGCTTTCTTTCTGTATACGACCTTAGTCATAGTAAAATCACTTTTTATAGTTTCTGTGGCAGGAGGGTACTCGCCGTACGACAGCCGATAAAATTACAGTAGAGGTCATAAATGTGTATACTTACCTTGTCTATTTAATATTATGTTTAGTCTGCTATTAATAAATTGTCACAGACATTAAAGTGACAAGGTACTAAAATGTACACAATATTTACATTCACGGATTATAATAACACTGATACACCTCATCCTTACACTGAGGGTATAGGTAGTTAGTCCTCAGGGTTAGCAACGCATTTGCAAATTGAAATCTCAAAATGTCCAAGTAGGTAAAGCACCCGTACTGCATTTTGAGTTGTCAATTTGGTTCGTCTAATTAAAAAATCTATACCAATTTACATTTCCAGATAAATTAAGTAATATTGCTAATATAATCTGAACAGCGTGCCCATTTTTTCAAGTTCCTTTTCTGCCAAGCTTCTTATAGTTAGGGAGGCGAGGTAGCTAAATGGCGTAATTCAACGGCGCCGTCGAGACCTATCAAAATCGAAAGATAAAATAATTTCGAAAAGAAAAGCTCGTATGGTAAAAACCATTTTAGCGGTGGGTTTGGCGTGTACGGTTTTTCAAAAATGTTAAAAAAAACAGTTACTTGGGCAATCTCGAGCGCGTCAGATATTCATACTACGTATGCCCCAAATGCCTCTGATAACAACGGTATTACTAATCTGCCGGTTTGCGTGGTGGGGGTAGGCATATAAAGTAGTCAAAAATGCAAAAAAAAAAATACTCGAGCGCGTCAGATTTTCGGAAGGGGTGTTAAGTAGGCCCCAAGGAAGCTCCCTTTAAAAAAACTGACGATTTCGGCGTGACGATAAGTTACGATGAATTTTTGAAAACGCAAAAAAAAAAAGTTTTTTTGAAATACTCGTGCGCGTCAGATTTTCATAGGGGAGGTTTATCTCGGTATCCTGAAAGCATATTTTCTTAATCTGACAAAAATGTTGGTTCTCTTAATCTGACCGAAAAAGGTTTTTTGGTTTCTTTTTTTCCTTTCTTTCTCCTTGATAAAACGGGGAATTTAAGAATGACAATAAAGCGATAGATATTCCCTTTTTTGTTTATTTAAACTTTTTTTTTGTAAAATGTATCTTTCGCGACTTATATGCCGCAACGCGTTTTTCGGAAGACGAAATGGCTCCTCCACACTTCCGGTCATGCGGAAACCGGCAGATTTTGTATTTTTAGTAAGTTTTAGATTATATTCTTCAAAATAAAAAAAATAAAAATCGCGCTCGAGAATGCCGGATTAACGTTTTTTTTTTTACAAGTTCGCGACCCTATAACTCGGTGGCGTCAAGGACTTTATCGTCAGATTAGTTAAATTTAGTCTTAAAACACTAAAATCAACCCCCAATATCTTAATCTGACGCGCTCGAGTATTTCAGACTATCGATTTTTTTTTACTAATCTGATCGTCTATTCTAGGCGCGCGTCACTACATATAGAGCTAAATACTTTACAAGGTGGTTCTATTAGGTCTAAGGTATCGGAACCGAAAATTCCCCTATTCGCCTCCCTAACTATTATAAGTATAGTCAAAGATAAACTATAGTGTGACATTATACGTCAATTTGCCGGGTTATACATTTTTCCGCTTCATGTCACGACAGGAAACAAATTACGTCAAATTGCCAAACAATCAATTTTATTGCTATGTTGCCTATACATGACGTGTTACAGATTCAACCATGGACCTATACTACACAGCGGGCTCCGCGCCCTGCCGTGTAGTGTTGCTAGTGGCAGCGGCGTTGGACATTCAGCTTAACCTGAAAGAAGTCGACCTGCGCGGTGGGGAACACCTAAAGCCTGAGTTTTTGAAGGTTTTATCATAGCTCCATCTATATCACTCCAATGACAATAGACGTTATAGTATGTTGCCAATGTCCCCAATCTCCGTCATTTATTTCACGTAGGTCTATGGCCTTAAGACTGGAAATGTTACAAACTATAATGTCTCGTCAGTAGTACGGAAACCTCATTCTATTACACCAAATTAAAGTAAGACAGCTATTTCTGACAGGCATTTGTTTCTCAAAATAATACCCGTGTAAGTGCACCTTCAGAGCCTATTTAGCAATCTGGTGATGTACTTTCATTTCTTTTCGAAGTCGAGGGTGAATTTCACTGATTCGTTAACAGCCTAATTTAAGTGATTATTCAGATTCTCATCAAATCATTCGGATCCTTCCTTACTCCTACAAAGAAGTCAATGGTCCCAAAAATGTTTTCTGAGTCCTAGTTTCCCTCTTTAGCTGAACCCTCAGCACACGGTCCCGACCCTGGTGGATGATGATCTGGTCCTTTGGGAGTCCCGAGCCATCAGCCGCTACCTCATCAGCAAGTATGACAACAAGGCACTCTACCCTGAGGACCTGAAGACCAGAGCGCTGGTAGACCAAAGGCTGGACTTCGATTTGGGTACACTTTACCCAAGATTTGGGTCGTATTTTGTGAGTATTTACTTGTGTAAAGCAGTAAGCTAGTCTAGTATTTTTTAAATTATTTTAAATACATACATACATACATACATTAAATCACGCCTGTTTCCCAGAGGGGTAGGCAGAGACCACTTCTTTCAACTTGCTACGATCTTGACAACTTTCGCTTCTTCCACATTCATACATCGAGTCATGCACGCACGTCGGTTTCGGGTACTTAGACTCGGCGCAGTATTTCTCCGATTTGATTCGAAAAAGTACGCCTGGGGCGGCCCCTTCCGACCCTTCCACTTCGATCTTTATATCTGTACTTTAACAAAGGCTCGTTATTTCTCATTTACGAGTGCTAGCAATATTATTTGGTTTTTAAAATCTTTTCTTAATTAGTAATTACACTTTTGATTACCAACATAATCATAATTTCCAGTACCCTCAAGTGTTCTCCGGTAGTCCGCCCGACAAGAAACTGTTCACAAAGCTGGAAGAAGGCCTGGCTTACTTCAACAAATTTCTTGAAGGGCACAAGTATGCTGTGGGGGAGAATCTCACGCTCGCGGACTTGAGCTTGGTGGCTACCATCTCTACCATCGACGCAGCTGGGATCAGCTTGTATCCATATCCTAGAGTTAAGGAGTGAGTTGAATTATTACAGGTGAATTTACCTTACAAAAAGTAGAAGAAAAGCATTATTGAAAAAAAAATAGGTGTAGGGGAAGCTTAGTAGAGGGTTGGCAATGCATTTGTAATCGTGACATTGGAAATGTCTATAGGCCTTAGAGCTTTGCAACTACCATCAGTTGAAATATGTACTAGTTTGCGCTCTTGCATTTTTAATGTATTATGTCCTTGCAGGTGGTTGAAACTGGTGCAAGCCACAGCCCCGGGCTACGAAGAGGCCAATGAAAAGGGAATCAAGGGATTTAGACAGGTTGTTGCGAACCACCGCGCCAAGAGCGAACTGTAAACGGTGTTAAAGCAATAAAGAGGATTAAAATTTATCGGTGTTACTTATTATGAACACCCGGCAGAATCTGTCATTGCCTATGAGCGAACGATCCATACCAATAAATATAAATAAACTTGTCACTTTACTGTCACATAAGCAATGTCACACTAGATTGTCTAATGAGTTAATGCGATAAAGTACTACTGCAACAAATTGGATTTGTTGTGTTCGTTGTTGTCAAGAAAAGGTTTGGATGACAGAAAAAAAACCGCAGAAATTCCGGAAAATAGGAAAATTAATACAGGGCGAAGCCGCTGGTGAGCCAGTACTAAGAAATAAAGAACGAATGAAGAAAACCCTTTTAAAGTCAGTTTAAAAATGGGAAAGTAACTCGTCTGAACTGATTTTTGAGATTTGGTTTGGAGATAGCTTAGGATGGAGACACTGTACTTTTTATACAATCCTCTTAATTCTACATTATAGTTTAACCTAAGGTCTTCGGATAGTGATTATCAACTAGATAGACCTCGGTTGATCAGTTTGGTTTACAGCCAGTGTACGGAATAAAATTAAACAATAAATTTATTAAAAAAGTAAGTTTATTCAGATCTTAAAAATATTATGGAGGTATATCTAATAATAATGTAAACACAAAGGTTTAAAGTTCGTTGACTAGAATGTCTTGTGTACACTGCCGTTAGATCGGCGAGATTGTCATTAAAGATCAGTCAAAGGAAGGCACGAGTATCTACACCGATAGCGCAATAACTAGGAAAACCACAACACAACATTCATTCACTAGATAGTCAACCTTTGTCATCAAAGTTTCTATAACTAACAAGTCATGAGCTCAGTTTCATCACTTCACTTTACACATAAGTCGCGTATGAAACAGATTCTGATGCTGACCCTCAGAGCGCGGGTGGCGGCGCCAGGTGTGGCTCCAACGGGCTAGCTAACTTATCAGGAGCCTGTGTCATGATGGCTGTTCGCACCGCCTCTGTCGTAAGCGCACCCTTTTTCTGCGCATTCACGGGCCGGTGAGGCAGAGCATACTGAAGCTTTTCCCAGAACCAAGTATCACCCCATTTTAGGTAAGTGTTGGTGCGTAGGTACGCGTGGAGCTCATCGTCTTCCGCTGGCGGAGAGGGCAGCTCGGAGAGCAATACCACGACGACACGGGCGCGTCCCTCGCGCAACGCTCTCGCGTGAGCTGTTCGAAATTCTGCCCGGGCCCACTCGGAACGAAGGAATCCATGCGACACTACCACCAGTGTCCTGCGCGCTTCACGTACTGAGCGAGCCACGTGCGCCGCGATTGATTCGCCCGGTGCCCAATCACGATAATGTACACACAGAGCATAGCCTCGCCGCTCCAACGCCGGCACCAGTTCATGCGCGACCAACGCTTCGTCCTCATGCGAGAACGACACGAACACATCGTACTTAGCTGAAGGCTCGTCGCCTGCATGCGTTAGCCATCCACACCAACCACGTGCGTATAGGTATACTTTAATCTCTCGCCGGTATCGCAGCCATAGCACTGCCATCACACCTGCTAGGAGCCCTATAAAAGCCAGCGCTCCACCCGCAGCGGCAGCCAGGGCCGCTGTAGCACCGTCACATAACCTTGCTGCGTCCACACGCCATAACGGACCTCCTCGAGCACACTTCACTAGCTTCCAATCTAGAACACGTCGTGCAGTGCGCTGGATCGCTATTAAAGACTTAGCATGCTGACAATCGCAGGCCAAAGGATTTCCGGCTAGACGAAGCTGTGGTCCCGAAGGCGGCGGCACCTCCGTCAGCCTATTATTAGAAAGATCTAGCAGTTCTAAATAGGGCGACGCGGGACCTGGTGGTGGTTTTGTCATGCCTAGCCCGGACAGTATGAGCTCGTGTACTGTCATCGACAGGTTGAGTGTGGGAGGCGCGCTTGCTAGGCGAAGAACGGTGCGTGACAGACCAAACTCGCGAGGATCTGGTGCGGTGGCGGGTAGCTCATCGCAGTCGAGCTCGAGCGATTCTGTTGCAGGGCGGAGAGTGCATTGGTTGCACGTGGTGGGGCAGTCAGGTGCCAAAAGGGGACACGCGAGATCTGCGGGGGCTGCGGTGAGAAGAGGGGTCCCGGCGAGCGCGGCAGGGCCAGCGCAAGTGACAGCGCCTGGGTCAAGTCTTGGGCGTGCGCGCGTGTCATTAACCCGCTGTAGCAACGAATACGCGTGGCAGTCGCACTCAATAGGGTTCCCATCCAGCAGGACGCGGGACTGACCCCCCGCACCCTCGTCTTCGTTCAAGCCTAAGGAAGATCCTTCGGAGAGCTGGACCGTCGTAATATTGTTGTATCTCAAGTCTACTACGACGTCGTAGCTCAGGAAGTTGAAGTCAGCATCCTGGAAATAAGCAACAAAGCTGGTATAATAATATAGCCGGTTTTTTAATTCTCATGAATAACATATTGAATGCACGTATAATTAAAATTATCAATAACACTGTTAATTTATAATTTTATTTTACACATACCATTTGATTCAAATTCGCGATATGGCTGTAAGTATATGAGTGTAAAAATAATTCAAATGCGTTAAGATTAGAGTCCAGTGGTTTTATTCTAAAACGCATTCTTTGCATAGTAGGTATATGTGGTGTGAAACTGACTGATAGAGCAAGGAATTTAAAGGTCAGAGAGAAAGGTGGTTTAAAAGAAGATGTAGTGACTAAGATTGAAAAGGGATGCTGGATGAAAGAAGATTGACGAAAGAGATATACAGAGCGAATTTGAGTGGAAGGGTCGGAAGGGGCCGCCGTCGGCGTACTTTTTCGAATTAAATCGGAGAAATACTGAGCCGAATTTTAAGTACCCGAAACCGACGCGCATGGATGACTCGATGTATGAACGAGGAAGAAGCGAAAGAGATTTGTCAGGATCGTAGCAGGTGGAAAGTGGTCTCTGCCTACCCTTCTGGGAAACAGGCGTGTATGTATGATTTTATTCTACTCCGTAAAACAATATAGCTTTTCCCATGTTATCGTATGGTTTTTAACTAGTCCGCAATTACTTTCAAATTAATAAGAGCTATCGTAACTAGGGAATGCAAATAACCGGTTATAACCGGTTAAAACCAGTTATAACCGGTTATTTGCATTCCCTAATCGTAACGTTGACAATACGATAACATGTCAATATTGTTTTAACAAATAGAAAAGAGGCCAGGTCCTGGAGGTTATTAATTTGTATACAACGCAGCATAGGGGATCTTAAAGACAAAATCGATCAAGATATAATAATATGTAGGGTAAAGTCACCCGTGGTCAGCCAGAGACCTGTATTCGGCCTCTGCCTATACTTTTTATTAGTGGGAAGAGTACGAATTATATATTTCCCACTCTTCGCACTCATATAAGGTCGACTACAGGTCTCGGACTGACCACTGGAGACTTTACCCTAGTGTTCCACTAGGGAATGCAATTTAACCGTTATTAACCGGTTTTGTATGAAAATAACCGGCTAAAACCGGTTATAACCGGTTATTTGCATTCCCTATGTTCCACCCTTCAGTAGTCGAATAAAGGGTCTGACTCAGGAGATGCCATTGTTTCGTTGACTTAAGCTGTCTTCAAAACCAACTCACCCTAAGACGCTCGAAGCGGTTGTGCGTCAGATTCAGCACCTCGAGATGCAGCAATACAATGCGCCAGTCCGAAAAGACGTCCCGCACCAAATTATGGCTCAAATCAAGCCAACGTAACGCCAGCACAAAGTTCAAGGGAGTTTGCGGACCGAATTCTGTATCGTACTGGTCACCATCATCGTTGGATCCACCTGACAGGTTGGCTCTTAGGGTCAGCTGGTTGTGAGCGAGGTCCAGGGTCGTCAGGGAGCCCGCTCCCCGCATGGAGAGCGGTGCCAAGGTGTGGAGTTTGTTGTTGCGTGCTGTCAGCGTCCGTAAAGCGCCCAGCGTTGCAAACAGTTCGCTGTAACAATAGTAATCAATTAGGGTAACGAGGCGTGACTTTAATTTCAGCTGCAAGTCAGTTGTACTGTTGCTATATTTGTCCGGTGTGGCCTCGATTGAAAGTAACGTTGAATGGTTTTACAAAAATGTATTACGCGCAGTGTGCTCTAAAATAAAACAAGGAATATTTGCCGTGATCATTTTCAGCTTTATAAAGCAGCCTAACGTATATTCCAATGAATGTCCTAGATTTAATATGACAAAAATGTAAGAACCTAAAAATGTATGTACCTAATTATGGTAGGGACAGGTATGTATGTACTAATGTTAAATACACAATTTCATTGAATTTACTGGCATTAAGTACAAATGGAAAATCGACAATAAAAAACGCATCTAGAGTGAATTCTGGTAAAATGTAATTTAGCTAGAATATATTTATGCTTAACCTTAAAATTTTATTTGTAAAGTAATTAAGCCCAAATTGCATTTTGTCTTCATATTTCAGGTGGAACGTATTTACAAATGGTAATTTTTTCGAGTCCACGTAAATACAAATGACGTACATGACATGACATAATCAAAATCAAAATCAAATCAAATGTCTCAAATTGTAATTTTTCTGATCTGACGTTTAATTTTGAGATGTTGATTTTCCATTTGTACAATTTTTCATTACAGCAGCAGCACGCCGCGGAAAAAAAACTGCGCAGTGCCGATAAAATTAGGCAACGTAGCTGCGCGTTAAGGTCACCTTTGCTTTTATCGTAAAACAAACCGAGTATTGCTAAATTAACATTTTATTTATCTTATTATTCATTTTTCATGTGTGAAAATGATTTTGTTAACGCGCAGGATCCACGTTTTTTGTATTATTTCACTTTCTTTAACAAACGGACAGACAGGGGCATATCAATAGGGAACCCTAATACGAAAAGCGCATTCACTTTAAACTCCCATAGTTCTTGTTAAATTAGGTACTCACTCTGGAAACTCCACAAGATTGTTGTCATTCAGGTTGAGCTCTTCAAGCCGTCGCAGCGGCGCGAACAGCGCAGGCTCCAGCTCTTCCAGCGCGTTGTGGCTGAGGTTGAGCGCGCGCAGGCCCGCAGCGTCGCGAAGCAGCTGCGGTGGCAGCGCCTTCAGCGCGTTATGCGAGAGCGACAGCGCTTGAAGCGAGCGAGCACCCACTAGAGCATCCTCTGGTAAAGCTGCTAAGCGGCACCGTTCAATATGAACAAAACGCAGCGTACCCAGCGCTAATGCTCGCGAACCAACCGTCAGCGGCTTCTGAGCATCCATTATCATCAATTCCTCCAGCGCTTCCAATCTACTCAACGCCTGTTCATCCAGCACTTCCAACGATACATCCACTAGCCGAAGAACGCGTAGTCGAGGCGCCGATGCCAACACTCCATTACCCAACGTGCGCAGTGGATTAGAACTCAAGTCAAGCATTTCCAAAGCACCGAGTCCATCTAAAGCACCTTTCTGCATCAATTTTAACTCGTTGCCCCACAAAGACAGTACGCGTAACGCTGACAATCCACGCAGTGCACCATCACGAAGCTCTTCAAGTTTGCTCGCTGATATTTCTAAATATTCCAACGTTGTTACATTAACCAGCGAGTCAGAAGTAAGACGCAGATTTGCGCCTCGAATCGTCAGCCGATGAAGCGAAGGCAACATCGCTAGCGCCGCATTTGGGAGTGGACTAACATCAGCTCGACTAGACGAACCTATCAGCGATAGCGCTGTAAGATTGGTAAGTCCTTGGACGTGTTTAGGAAGTAACTGAGCGGCAGCTCCGCCGGGAACTTCGCGTAATGTTAGCGAGGAGACTGAAGGGGCGCCAAGGGTTTCTAAAGTGCAAGCGAGAGACTCGTCTGGCAGGGAGCAGTAGGCGAAGCCTGCTCTCGGGGGCGGTGCGGGGGGTGGCTCCATATGTGGTATATCGCTGCATGTGTAGGTCCCATTGTCTCCGCAATCGATGGTAAGGTATTGGCCGGCACGGGCCGTTATTTGTAGCTCTGTTCCCCCAGGCAGGGAGCACTCCAGGTCGAGGTTGGCGCGGCGTGGCACGGCGGTGGGGCACGGGTCCGTGGCAACCGTGGCCAGCGCCAGCGCCATTAGCGCTACTACAGGTGCCATCTTCACCTCATGGTTGGCATCCGGTTGATTTCTGTAATTCGAAATAGAATTGCTTTAGAATCGACATATTGAAGAATCGTTTATTGAGCGAATATTAATTGCTCAAGTTCGTGTGTCATGGTCACGAACAGGAGACTAGTTATTTAATTGATTCTACTATACAAATGACGTGGACATGTTTCCGTAAATAATTAAATGCACGTTACGAAATTTGATATTACTTAACAGGAAATGACTTTGAAATTAGCTCGTCCCTAATATTCCCGGGTATTCATAGAATTCATACAAATTTATTTATAATTAGATCGCGTAGGATAGTTTTCCGCTACTCTTACTGGTACCCTAAAAAACCTTTCTTAGTGCACCCCTAGGGTACCAAAGATTACTCCCTCCAAACTTCAAATCCCCTAGGTCCAGCGGTTTACGCTTACTTTGTATGTTAGTCACACGGCCGTTCGCGGAGAACTTTTGTGAGTAGCTATCAAGATAGATTTGGTAAATTACAAACAGGTGGTAGCCGTTATGGCATGTGGCAACCAGATGGGAGGAAAATATTAGAGGTTCAACCACATCTAATTGAATTGAGTCAGGCGTCTGCTAATAATAAGTGTTAACGACGTACTCGGCGTTTATTTCGTAAACAACGCGGAGCTAACTCCGTCGATTGCCAACGCTCATCATGTAATGCCGAGTTCACACGTAGTTAATCAGTTAATTAGCAACATATTTTAATTTGAACTTACATACATGCATACCTTCACGCCTTCATTCCCAGAGTGGGGTAGGCATAGCTACAGAATTGCCAACAACTCTAAAAACTTGTTGATAACTCTGTAACCACAATTTGCACAATTAGGCTAAGATGATTAACAGTGTATATTAGTGACAGGTAGCAAACCCATCGCCTAACAGTACTACAAGCCTTTATTCCCTTAGTCGCCTCTTACGACTTCCACGGGAAGACATGGAGTGGCACTATTCTAAGTTGGCAATTTGAACTTAATTTTACGTAAAAAAATGAGACTTTTGAACGGAAGAAGAATAAAAGCGGGAAATATTATCAATGAGGCGGCGTAGCGGGAAATATTATCAATGAGGCGGCGTTACACTCAATCTTGACAAACAAGATTATTGTTGTGGGAGGACCTTGTGCAGGGTCCGTCCGGGTTGGTACCACCATCTTATCCATTAACCTACCGCCAAGCAGCAGTGTTCGCATTGTTGTGTTCCGGTTAGGGGATAAGACAGCCGGTGAAATGACTAGTATAGAGGCATTCCATCTTAGTCCTCAGGGTTGGCAACGCATTTGCAGTCTTAGGATTGCGGTCTTGTGAATGCGAATGTTTATGGGTCACAGTTTCCATTTACCATCAGGTGGCCTGTGTGCTCGTTTGCCTTCCTATGATATAAAAAAAAAAAAAAATATATCGAGCAAAGCTTGCCTGGGCATTGTTCAGGGAGTATTGACACGAACATTGATGTATGGTACTGAATCATGGGCAAGGCAGAATAAGAGTAGGATTATTACTGTTGAAATAAGAGCTCTGACAAGTCGTCGTCGGTGAAACTGCAAAACCGCGTAAGTAAAATTTTTGATAAGGAGTAAAATGCACCTTTTTAAGAAGACAGTAAGGTTTATTTTTCTCTATCATAAATTTGTTAGTTACGCCGTTTAGCAGTATCACCGATGAAGTGTGTGGAGTTATTTGTGATAGATAGAGTTAGATATAGCGAGATCTCAGAGCGATGTGGATTCAAAGAAGATATTATAGTGACAAAGCAAAGGTCGAAATGGATCGGTCATTTAGAAAGGATGGATGAAAGAAGAGTTACAAAAGAGGTATGGCGAGGGAAGGAGACGCCCTAGATGCACTTACAGTGATTAGATTCGCGATGTGCTGAATAAGGGCCACATCAAAAGCACCAGAAGCCGACTTACGTGCAAGAGGTTGATGAATGTAGAGGAAGTGAAAGTTGTATGTTTAGGCACTGGTCCCACCGCCGGCGAGTGAGATATGAACTATCGACTTTTTTCTAGCCCAAGAAACGAACAAAAGATAATCGCATCCGTGTAAACAAAAGAGAGAGATATATATTTATAGTTCATCGCTCGCTGTTCACACTGCCGGCGAGGACACTCTCCGAACACCCGGCGAGTAAGCTATAATTCCATAGAATTTTTACTAGCCTCCCGCCGATTGTCAACTGTTTCTAGTACATAATTTTACTAGTTGCTCGCCGAGCTCGCCAATATCTGGCGGTGGGACCGCTGTTTACTAGTTGACCGCAGCGATAAAAGCTATCGACTATAAAACTAGCTCAGCGGTACTCAGCTTTATAGCTGAGCGTCAAAACTATCAAAACTTTGCTCGCTTCTCGCCTCTCGCCCACTCTTTTGTAGTTTATAGTTCTAGTAGCTTATAGTCTGTAGCCGGCGGTGGGACCAGTGCCTTAGACCGGTGCACTTGGCGTTCCATAGTCTCTGGCTACCCCATTGGGAGACTGACGTGAAGATTTGTAGTTGGTTCACTAATGTTTTACCAAATCATCATTTGACAAGCTATACCATTTTACCAACTTTAATTTCACAAAGAGATACTTCCTGCTTCATTATTTAACATTTTTTGTGGTCAAAGGTCTAACCTAACCTAACTTATTTAACAAGCCCGTGCAACCTATGAGATATGTATAAGAATTATTAATGCATGTATGTTTGTACCTAACTCAAATCTGCGATTTTATCAAAGTTCGTTGATGGCTGATCGTTCCACGCATAGTTTATCTTGAATTTCATTGTCTCCTGATCGTTATCTATGTAATTCACTTATAAACTTAAACGTTAGAGACACAATCTAGTTGAAATTTTGTAAATAAATAAATATCAGCGGACAATCTCACACAAATTTTCAGAGCCCCAAACTAAGCTCTGGGCTTGTACTATGGGTACTACTAGGCAACGATAAACTTACTTATATAGATAAATACATACTTAAATACATAGAAAACACCCAAGACGCAGGAACAAATACTCGCGCTCATCACACAAATATTTGTCCGTACCGGGGATCGAACCCAGGACCGCTAGCTTCGTAAGCAGCGTCGTAATATTAAGTTAATATTAAGTTACTAACGTACAAAGTAAATACGTGTGAATCAGCCATAAGTAATAAAATAACATGTACGCAGCTAATTGATGATAATGAGTGCTTTTATTAACAACAAAGCAATGTGACCACCCTTATCGTCGGAAATGCGCGTGGGTCGAGGTCTCCATTGGCATTGAGTGGACGAAACAACAGTAATATATTATTTTTTATGCGCTTTATTTTGACGAAACGCTGGTCTAGTTGGTAGTGAACCTGCCTACGAAGTTAGCGGTCCTGGGTTCAAATCCCGGTAAGGGCAGATATTTGTTAGATGAGCTCACGAATATATTTGTTCCCGAGTCATGGCTGTTTTCTATATAAGTATTTACCTATATCGTTGTTTACTTGTGGGAGGACCTTGTGCAGGGTCCGTCCGGGTTGGTACCACCATCTTATCCATTAACCTACCGCCAAGCAGCAGTGTTTGCATTGCTGTCTTCCGGTTTGGGGATAAGCCAGCCGGTGAAATGACTAGCATAGCGGCATTCCATCTTAGTATGTATGTATGTAAGTAAACTCTTTATTGCACATAAACAATTACAAGACATGTTTGCATAATATAAATAATGTACATAGGCGAACTTATCCCATATGGGATCTCTTCCAGTTAACCTTGGAGAAGAAAGAGCAAGGACAATGCTGAAGGATAGAAGGGTTGGCAGTGCATTTGCAGTCTTGTGAATTTTGATACCGTTAATGTAGGATGATGGCTATATCTATTTGTTTTTATTGTTTGTATGTTGGGATAATCTCTACAACTACTAGGAATCTACATTGATTGTCTAATGTTTTATTTTTATTTCATCTAAACTGGAGCAAAGCTAAGGTGGTTAGTGTCATTGTTCTGGCACGGAGAACACAACTTAAAAGAGACATTTTGGGAATGCTAAGCATTTTTAGTTAGAAGTCATTAACTAACGACATACAGATAATGAGATAGAAAGTAATGTGAAATACCCAGGGGCCGATAAGCTTTCTTTGCTTACGACGCTACAGCCTAGTTGGTAGCGACCCTGCTTACAAAGCTAGCGGTCAAATCCCGGTAAGGGCAGATATTTGTGTGATGAGTGCGAATATTTGTTCCTGAGGCATGGATGTTTTCTATGTATTTAAGTACATATTTCTCTAACTATATAAGTATTTATATCGTTGCCTAGTACCCATAGTACAAGTCTAGAGCTTAGTTTAGGACTAGGTCAATTGGTGTGACATTGTCCCTGATATTTATTTATTTATTTATTTGCTTCATGCCCCTGCCTACGAAGCCAGCAGCAGCCACCAGCAGCGCTCCTGGGTCCGATTCCCTGACAGAGCAAATATTTGTGAGATAAGCGCGACTATTGGTTAATGACATGAGTCTTGAGTGTTTTCTATGTATGTAAGTATTTATTACATACATACATACATACACTCACGCCTTCATTCCCAGAATGGGGTAGGCCGAGCTACAGAATTACCAACAACTCTAAAAAGTTATTGTTAATTCTGTAACCACATTTTGCACAATCAGGCTGATATGTTTACCATGTGTAACTTAGTGACAGGTAGCAAGCCCATCGCCTAACAGTACTACAAGCCTTTATTCCCTTAGTCGCCTCTTACGACATCCACGGGAAGACATGGAGTGGCACTATTCTAAGCCAGCAACCACACGGCCACGTAGTATTTATTTATCTGTATAAATATGTTTATCATTGTCTAGTACCCATAGAACAAGCCTAGAGCTTAGTTTGGGACTTAGTCGATCAATTTGTTTGAGATTTTCCCTTGATTTTTATTTATTGATTTATTCATCGGTGTTTCGTGGTTCTAAGCTGATTTTAAAGTGTTTATCTGTGTGTCTGTGGCATCGTAGATCCCAAACAGATGGATTCATTTGAGTGGGATGGTTCTTAGCTAGGTTTGATCAAAATCGGTTGAGCCGTTTAAGGCTCTGGAAGCACTCAGGAGCAATGTAAACGGGTCACTTTCTATGGTAATTCAATACAAAGTGACCCGTTTTCATTGCCCTTCACTATATTTAGAAATTATTTTAAGTCATACAACTTAGCCTAGTCCCGAACTAAGCTCTAGGTGTACTATGAGTACTAGACAAACAACTATAAACATACTTAAATACATAGAAAACATCAATGACTCACAAACAAATATTCGCCCTATACACACCAATTAAATAAGAGTCACTTCCTCGGCGAATAATATTAGAGTTAGCTGCGTTTTAATTACATGAGATAAAATTTAATGGTCCTTTTATCATAATATTCATAATACATAATTAGCATTATATATCCTTGTTATTATTACAAAGGTAAATTAGTAATAATTAGCATCGGAATGTTTTCCTAATTTGCAAGGGACCATACATTTTAATTGATGTAGAATTAAAACCCACACGTGTATGGTTGTACACTGTTTCATAGATATTTTTTATATAGAATTTCGGTTAATAGAAAATGTTTATAATATTATTAGTTCATAGAATAATCAATACGCAGAATATATTTTTGATACAAGTAAAATTCAATGGTTCGATAATCAATATCAAAGAATGTCAATACAAATATTATTGATACTGATATTAATTAGTTAATGTAATACTTATTACCGAGAGTAATCATTTTATCTACGGTCCAATTCAAATGGCCATATCTCAAATAAAACTGCTGTAGCAATCGCAACCTTATTCCTAGCAAAAAATAAGGTTTTCATCTACTTTGGGTATTAAATTTGAGATACCGTTTATTGCAAAGGCCTCCCCACTTTTCCGCCATAACTTCCTATTAAGTGCATATTTAATAGTTATTTAGTATCAATTATTATAATGTATGTCTTATACACTGAGTAATAAAAATAGTTAAATTCAAATTCAAATTTATTTATTTGCATAAAATATGGTACAATAGCTGTTAAAATAAAAAACAATTCCAGTACAAAGACATAATCGTCAAAGATGACATATTTATCTTATTATAGTCTCATCGCAAGGATATTAATGTTTCGGTATAAGCTCCAACTACCAAATCGAAGCAAGTAGCTTATTTTGCAAGTGATAAGCCATAATTACTATTATCTTTTAAATTATGGACCTAAATCTCAGTTAGTGATTTTTAGACTAGAGTTAGTGAATTGTCATTAATTTTTGAAGTATTAATTAGGAAATTAAGATGATCGAAAGTTCACTAAAAATACTTAGTTAATTTTTGCTTTCATATTTTGTAGCAAGCTTTGCAATTGTCAGGTAAATAAGTTGTTTTAGTGAATTTGGGAATAAAATTGTGCTCGGTCAGAAGCATAACTGAATAAGGCAAAAATAACTAAAATTACTTAAGTAACCACTTTGGCCGATTTTATTTTGGTATAAATTCATTAAGTAATTTAATTAATTTTAACTTCAATTCATGCGCAAAAACAAAAAATTAATGAATTTACCAACTTTCTAAAATTGGATCCATGACTGCTATTCACATAGCAATAAGACTGAAATTTGCAGAAAAAAAATGCAATATCGGTGGCATTAAAAAGTCGATTTCGACATTTTGGAACTTGGTGACTTTTCGCTCTACGGGGACGATATTTTGCCACAAACTAGCATGCAAAAATACTTAATCTTAAAACTATGTAGTGTTTATTATAAAAATACATTATGTTGAGTTCATGTTGAAGAGGGCATTTGTCGAATAAAACATCTGTTCTTTGAGCCATCGATAAAGCTTACTAAAATATTAAAACTAAAATATTAACAGCTAGAGATGGGCGGCGGGTAAATACCCATCTACCCGGTATTTACCCGTATCTACCCAAATTGCAGGGTAGATATTTTTAGTACTGGTGTATTGTTTCGGGATTAAAATAAAAGTTTATAGTAAGTATTATTATATAGTTTAGAGCTAAAGTAATCAATCACTTTGAAGAAAAATAAAACAACAATCCTAATCAGTCAACGACAGAGAGTAGACAACTTCGAGCGGGAAATCGCCAGAAGAGTGCAGCTTGGCTGAGCAGCATTTGGGAAATTGCGTCATATCTTCACGTCCACACTGCCGCAGTGCCTGAAAAGCCGGGTGTTTAACCAATGCGTCCTACCAGTTTTAACCTACGGAGCCGAAACGTGGAGCATGACAGTCAAGTTGGCCCACCGACTGCACGTCACTCAGCGTGCTATGGAGAGGTCTATGTTGGGGATCTCATTAAGGGATAAGATACGGAACGAGGTCATACGACATAAGACTAAGGTGACTGATATTGTCCAAAAATGTAGCAAGCTGAAGTGGCAGTGGGCTGGCCATGTCTGTCGCAGAACCGACGAGAGATGGAGCAGGAAGGTTCTTGAATGGAAACCACGATTAGGCAAACGTAGTGTAGGACGCCCCCCGGCTTGATGGACCGATGACCTGAAGAAGGCAGCTAGCAGTGACTGGATGCAAAGGGCGGGAGATCGTGCGTTGTGGCGCTCCTTGGGGGAGGCCTATGTCCAGCAGTGGACTGCAACAGGTTGATATGATGAATCAGTCAAGGTTTACAAAATATTTTACGTTTAAATGTTACATAACAATTGACTGTGAACGACTAAATTCTGAAGGGGAACTTTCGTATTTTCCAACCTCTTCAAAGAAGTGTAATGACTACCCCATCGAGTTTTACATGGTATTTTAAGTGTTTCTCCGACACCTTTTTCTTTTGCAATCTGTTTCAGTACTCTGACTCTTCTTGATTGATTTAATACAATCTATGGCCAAACTAATAAATGCGTTTATAACATTAATTTATGGGGGTGCACATTCTTTACTAATTGAAATGCTCTTTGGATATTTTTGGCATTATCGCCTACCAGAGTTACAAATTTGTGTTCTCCATACTCTGCCAGTGCCTGCCGCAGTGTTTGAAGTCTAAAGTCTTTGACCAGTGTGTGTTGCCAGTGATGACCTACGGATCCGAGACCTGGGCGCTAACAATGGGCCTCATAAGAAAGCTCATGGTCACTCAGCGGGCTATGGAGAGGGCTATGCTCGGGGTTTCTCTGCGTGATAGAATCAGAAATGATGGATATCATCATGGAGAACTTTACTAAGGTTATCGACATAGCCCGAAGAATAGCTAAACTGAAGTGGCAGTGAGCGGGGCACATCGCACGCAGGACTGATGGCTGATGGAGTCAGAAGGTTCTTGAGTGGCGTCCGCGGACCGGGACACGAGCTGTGGGTTGGGTAGGCCTCCAACAAGATGGAGTGACGACCTTGTAAGGATCGCGGGAAAGCGGTGGATGCGAAAAGCACAAGACCGGTCTGAGTGGAGAGCTTTGGGGGAGGCCTATGTCCAGCAGTGGACGTCTTTCGGCTGACATGATGATGATGATAATGATACTCTGCCATGATCTTTAATATTTCTTGCGATATGTATTCTCCCGTATGACGGTTGTCTTTAGTATTTAAGCTCTTCACGAATACAGGCTTCAGAATTAATAACGTGGGAACATAAGAACAAAACCACTGAATGCAATACAGTCAATACAGGTGATGCGATGCGAGGCAGTGCGATGGAATTTAGTGTGCAATGTCTCAACAGGTAAAGGAAGAGGGGTGCCGGTCCTAAGATAGAGGGAGATAAAGATATTTCTGTTTCACTTGACTGTTTACTGCATATTTCTCTTTGAAGAACAAAATAGTGTTAAAAACTTAATGCGTGTGTTGAATGTTTCATAAAACTTAAAGATTCGATAAAATAATACCTATCTAAATGAAAATCTTATAGTTATAATACAAATTGTAATAATAAAATCGTAATATCTACCGAATTTATTAAAATAATTAGCATTTAGACTAGTAAACAACTCAACGAATATTTAATACAGAGGTAGGAATAAATACCCGCGTATCTACCCGTGGGTAGGTAAATATCGGGTATTTACCCGGTAAATACCCAGCCGCGGGTAAATACCCGGGTAGATGCCCATCTCTATTAACAGCGCGTACGGGCGGACTTGAATTGTTCGCCATGAAACTTTATCATATTAAGTCAATGACTATATTATTAGGCAGCTTAAATGCTCAATTGATCTTTAAATCAGGATCAACTGCGTGTCGTGGCATCGAAGGTTACATCGTACCAATTGATTCAGGATTTCGATATTTTACAGGAAACAAAATAAATAATAAAAGTATTCAATGTATACTCAAGAAGAACAGTAAGAAAGATATCAAGTAAACAGAACAAAATTATGCTTAACAGGATCCTTCTCAGCATTGTGCCGCAGTGAAACCGCAGCGCTGATTTTTTTACTATTACTTGTTCTGTGCCCTGACTTAAAAAACAAATGTAACCTTAAATAAACAGAAAACAGTGCCAGTACCTGTCATTACACTCATTACTGTCAAATAAATAATAGTTATCATGACTAGGACCCCGCTATCGGAGGTGCAAAATGGTAGCTGTCAAGATCTTAGGGATGGGTAAAAAATATTTTGAAATACTAGCTATATGTCGATAATTTTTCTTTGCCATAATGAGAGTCTAGGACTTTAATTAAACGTGTTTATTTTATAAAACAGGACTAAATAAATACAAAATGAATGAGTTAAACATTTTTCATTTTTATAAATAAAATTCTTCAATATTTCATCATTAGTAACAAATTATCGTTATCTTCATAGCACGAACGATTCATATATAAATAAAAATTTAATAATTAATAAAATATGTCTCTAAAAGGGATATCGTATTGTCAATGAACGATCAGTTTTTTTCAGTTTCTCTGCGATAATCTTGTGCAGTCACAATTAATTTATTCAACAATAAACCCAATATATCTGAGTCCTATTTATTTTTATTTACATTTCTGATGACAATGATTATCATGGATTCCAAAAAAAACATGTTAAATTGTAGTCTAAAAAATGGTATAGGTACATATATAAAACTAATTGTACAGAAAAAGTAAGAATATCGATATTGACGTCATGAATATTTTTACCCATCCCTAAGAACTTGACAGCTACCATTTTGCACCTCCGATAGCGGGGTGTAATCATGACATGACAATACGATAACATGTCAAGAACAGAGCCCAAGGTAAACATAACTAACACTAGGTAGTATTTGGTATAAACGATCAAAACAATTGTGTATAGGTCATTTTTAGGGTTCCATACCTCAAAAGTAAAAAACGAAACCCTTATAGAATCACTTTGTTGTCCGTCTGTCTATCCGTCTGCCTGTCAAGACCCAGCGACCTTCACACGTAGGTACAGTTCCAATCTTCGTTTCGGTCCGTGGCGTTTCCCGCGCTCTGAAATTTATAAGGCCGATTTTATCTCGGAAACGCGTGGAGGTACCGAGTTGTAATTAAAACCGTGTACTCAAATTTACAGTCCCTTGAAGTTGTAAAAAAAAACAAACTTCTAAATTAACATAAAAAAAGCTACGGCCGTTTTTGGCGCAAAAAACGTATATTTAGACACTGTCAAGGGAATCAAAATTTATGGGGTATTTTCCGTTGACCTAGATCTATGGAATTTGACAAGTAATACCGTCTTATACTATATAGGAAAAAATCTTTTTTTTTTTAGTATTAAATCACAAAAAACAGGGTCTTAATGCAAGGAACGGCGGTCTAAATTTAGAATTGAGTTAACCGTGTCATGTGCGGAACCCTCGCTGGGCGAGTCCGGCTCGCTCTTGCCTGTTTTTTTTTATGTGCTAGGAACTATATTTTAATAGAATTGACAAGGGACCTTTGCTTGATTCTTTCATATTAAGTAGTTAAGGGCGCTAACAATGGGCCTCATAAGAAAGCTCAAGGTCACTCAGAGGGCTATGGAGAGGGCTATGCGCGGGGTTTCTCTGCGTGATAGAATCAGAAATGATGTTATCCGCAGGAGAACTAAGGTTACCGGCATAGCCCGAAGAATAGCTAAACTAAAGTGGCAGTGGGCGGGGCACATCGCACGCAGGACTGATGGCCGATGGGGTCAGAAGGTTCTAGAGTGGCGTCCGCGGACCGGGACACGAGCTGTGGGTAGGCCTCCAACAAGATGGAGTGACGACCTTGTAAGGATCGCGGGAAAGCGGTGGATGCGAAAAGCACAAGACCGGTCTGAGTGGAGAGCCTTGGGGGAGGCCTATGTCCAGCAGTGGACGTCTTTCGGCTGACATGATGAAGTAGTTAAAGTTCCCCACCTTCCCAGTCTTGGGGAGGTAGCTCTGATTCTTCCGGAATGTAATCGTCATTCCATAACTCTTTTCCCCCATAACATAACGAACTATTTTGGTAATTTCTACAGGTACGTAGGTAATGTGTAATGTGAGAGAAATTAGTGAGGCTAATTAATTCTAGTAACTGTGTGGATCATCTCGTTTCGTAATTATCTTCTTTCTTATCTCAGTTTAAGTATTTCCTGACGAGAATACAGACGAAAATAGCGCTATTATTATAAATAATAAATAAATAAATAAATATCAGGGGACAATGTCACACAAATTGACCTAGTCCCAATTTAAGCTCTAGGCTTGTATTATGGGTACTAGACAACGATATAAATACTTATATAGAGAAATATATACTTAAATACATAGTAAACATCCATGACTCAGGAACAAATATTCGCGCTCATCACACAAATATCTGCCCTTACCGGGATTTGAACCCAGGACCGCTAGCTTCGTAGGCAGGGTCACTACCAACTAGGCCAGCGCGTCGTCGTATTAGATTACGGCGATGTGATTGTTCGTCGAAAGTTCGTCTACCGTCGTAAATATGTATAACTCCGCCTACGGAGTGGTTTTTACGCTTGCGAAACCGGTATGTACGACTGTAGCATGCCAAATAGTATTATTTATCGTGTCCGTGATTCTCTTAACAATTTGCTTTACGATACAATACAATTCGACGGACGAAAGAACAACAAGTGTTTTGAAAATCTGTTCTGAAAACCCATGCTTAGAGACGTTTGTTTAAAAAAATATGCTTTGAAAAAACATTATCAGTGTTTGCTACGCCAACTTGTGACTATACCTAGCCCCCAACCAAACTGACGACCGGGGCCATAAAACCCTTGAGCTCGCTTTATCAGTTTCCCATTGTCTATCACGGAGCGAACCGAGACCTATAGCAGGTATAGTGCAGGTAGTAAACCCTCATTGAGGAATGTCGATATTGGCGATAAGTTGAGTGAGTAAATACATTTTATGTGCATGAATTCAATATAATAATAATGACAACGGCATTACGCTATACAATGTAGGCTAAAAAAAATTACATATGACAAATTAATAATTTATGCATTTTTTTAATTTATATAACTAATTAAATATCTTCGTTGTCACTGTCGTCATCACGGAGATTTATTAAAATGGTCGGGAATCTACTATACAAGAAAGGTTTAGGTACTTTACTAAATGTAAACAAACCAGACCACGTGACTCTGTTAAACAGCCAATCACAACTATTTTGTCGAGCTTCGACGTGTCAGTGCTCTGCTGCTATTGGCTGACGAACTAAATCGCGTGGTTTTTTTGTTTACATTTAGTTAAGTACCTAAACCTTTCTGGTATAAGCATGCCTTAACTAAATCTTCATTCTAGAGCTCTTCAGCATCACGGACACATTTAGGTATATTAAAATTACATCGACGTTTAAAACATTTCGTAATCGTCATATTCCCATCACTACGGCCGCCGAGTCTTATTGCACCTCACCCGAGTTTTATGGCCCCGGTCGTCAGTTTGGTTGGGGGCTAGTATAGTGGTAATGACGTCATTTTGTTAGAAACCGCGTTTTTTTTAAGTCTAGCACTACCTGTGACGTAGAAAAGATCATGTGGCGTACTGCCCAAGCAAATAAGCAATATTCCAAAATCAATAACAAAAGTAGTTTTAGTTCTCTGCTCTTAGTGATAAGGTTGATATTGCTACAGGAGTAGTACTGCATATTAGCTTAGGAGGGCAGCGTAGTTCTTTAGGTTTTAGCAGTTTATTTTTTTTCAAAGTAAATAAAAAAAAAAATGCCTTTAAGATAAACCTGTATAAGCCTGTTTATTTTTTCAGAACACCTTTTAACGCCCGCGTGTGGTTACCGGGATAGAATAGTGCCACTCCATTTCTTCCCGTGGATGTCGTAAGAGGCGACTAAAGGTGGGTACAGACTGGTGAAACGTAACATGCAATGTGTCATGCAATGAAAGAATTCACCGTACAAATGTGTTACCTTTCATGATACATTGCAGCAATGTGTAGGTACGGTGAATTCATGACACATTGCTTGTTACGTTTCACCAGTCTGTACCCACCTTTAGGGAATATAGGCTCGTAGTACTGTTAGGCGATGGGCTTGCAACCTGTCACTATACGCTGGTAAACATCTTAGCCTGATTTTGCAAAATGTGGTTACAGAATTATCAACAAGTTATTAGAGTTGTTGGTAATTCTGTAGCTCTGCCTACCCCACTCTGGGAATGAAAGCGTGAGTTTATGTACCTTTTAAAAAAGTCCCCAGTAGAGGAACTTTTCCTAGTAAAAAAAGGTACCTACAAGTCGAGTTTACTCGTAATAAAAAAGGGTACCTATACAGGGTGTCTGGAAAACCTTCGGAGAAATTTTAACTGTAGATAGGGTGGATGATTTGGATCATCCCTATATTGGTAACTTTTGTTTAAGTTAATATTTGACTGAGTTACAGACAGATTTATCATCGACTTTCCTGACGCTGCTCTCAGTGTGCCCCATCTTAACTGATTCATTCATAATATCGACGGTGATACTGCAAAACCGCGTAAGTAACAAATTTATGATAGAGCAAAATAAACCTTACGGTCTTATTAAAAAGGTGCATTTTGCTCCTTATTTAAAATGTCACTTACGCGGTTTTGCAGTTTCACCGACGATATGTGTCACAACGTAATGTAAATAAACAAGTTGTTCCTTATGAACAATGTTTCCAAAAGCTCCATGGAGTTTAGAAAACTGACACATTATCCTGTAATGTGAATGAAAAGACGGTGTCTGATAAGGGCTATTATGTGAAATAATCTAAAACTGAAACTTACGATTATGATTTTTACTCACACTATTCTCACACTCACACGGCTAAAATAGCACTTGCACTCGTAGGCACATTACTTCTTTTACGAGATCATGAATCATGGCTGTATTTCATTGATTTGTACCACTATCAGGGCTTCCGACGAATAAAAAACACAATAATTAATTATTGACAATTTGTTGACATATTATCTTTTTAAATCTTGGACCATTAAAACTCTTTATGAAAAGAGTTTTAGGTTTCATTTGTAAACAAAAAATCCTACCTACACGTTACGTTTTATCAAAATTACATTTAAAGCTGGCATCATACATGTTGTTGCTAGATATTCGTATCATAGAAGAAAGAGAAAAATAGGATCGCTTTGTAAGAAGAGGTCGACGTGATTACACTCTGTGGTAAAAACCCTTAAAATAAAAAGGCCACTAAAGCCGGCTACTCACACACCTGCTGCAGGGGCAATATGGGAATTGGACCCTTGATTGCCTCCTTAATTGTGATGTGTGTAGGCAAGCAGGAGCAATTTTTAGATTGGGCCTGCGGCAGGGCGGCAGGGGCGCAAGACCTTCCTAGCTCCCTAGATTGTGTCTACCGCCCTGCAAGGTTGCTGCGTGTGTAGTAGGATTGGGGCAATTCCAGTCAGTTCATTGGTGACAACCGAGCGGAGTGGACAAAAATGGAAAAAATGGTGTTACCATAGCCAGGAGCTCTTCAAAAGAATCAATATCCATTCGCAAAAAGTTTCTAAGATCATCTACTTCCAATTCTTTCATAATATTCATGTGGCACAATTTGCTTCGTTTCTGCAACCAATTCTTCACCCAATATCTTCTCTTCCTTTTTTTTTGGTAGCACCACAGAAAGTGCCAAGGCGATACCAATCCTCTGGTGTTTCGAGGCTTTCTCGTGGACGTGCGTTCAGCGGGACTATCAGTTACACACTGAACGGCAGGCTAGTGTGTAGAGAACAGCCTAAAATTGGTCCAACCGCCGTGCGACCGGTATTGCCCCTGCAGCAGGTGTGTGAGTAGCCGGCTTAAGGAACACCCAGAAAATATAAAACGTGGACTACAATCACAATCAGTCAAGGAAGCGATGTCACAAGCGAAGCGATGTTTGGTTTGGGGTTTGTTTTGTTTACTTGCATGTGATGTGACTTCACATCACACTCACAGGTTATAAAGTATTTCTAACATCACATAGCGTTTTTGCCACAGATTAAATTTCAAAAAAAATCCTTATTATTTCGTGTAATTTCCAAAAAAATAGACATAATTTAATGTGAAATAAAGTGAAATACGTTATTTTACGCTAGTATCAGATAGGATGACCACAATTTGTAGTATATTTTCAATGTTGTCAAATAGCCTATTATAATCAATTATGCGACGACCTTTATATCCATCGACAAAATGTTTTGCACTTGGACTTTTGGCTACTGCCACAAATACCATGCGGATCAAAAGGAAAGAACCAGCAGCCAGCAGCGCTTTCTCCCCGTCTGGTTGCCCTGAAAATCAGCGCGTGCAGCGTCACGGCATGTCTGACACTATGATGCTGAGTAGCACCCAATTTGGTGCATTATTATTTTATAAAATAGTTTTAAGGTTTTGTTTTAAATTATTTTCTCACTGTATTTAATTTGATTATTATTTTTCTGTGGTTTGCACCAATAAACGATTTTCTTTTTCTCCTTCTTTTTTTTCTTCAATACGGAGAGCAATAATCGGATCGTTCAATCCATCTATTTGAACTTTGAGAAGTCTATGAATTTATGGCTGTCATTAGATGTCAGTGTTAAATTATGTTATTTTCAATATTCACGACTTCAATATTTTTGCTGTAAATCAGTTATATGGGCTACTTTAGAGCAGAAAACAATGGTAAATGGTTAGATCTCGACAGTAAAAGACGGACGATATGATCAGTCTCGGCAAAACATGAACAAGAGACCTAGTGATTTCACATTTAAAACCAATTAGTGTTCAAATTGCAAAAACGAAAATACAGTAAGTTGCACTAAAATTACTCATTTATTTTTATTATAATGCTACCTTGATTTTTGTTTACATGGAGCGAACTGTTTGTTTACATGGAGCGAACTGTTTGTTTACATACCATGTGACAACGTATGGTCTCAGGTCATTGACCTCGGACATTGAATTTTGACGTAAGATACTACGAACTGTTGGAGTAGTATACTATCAACGTCAAAATGTCAAGGTCGAGATATCGGCTGCGATACATCAAGTAACAAAATGAATATAATTAATCCTTCTTTTTTTTTACATTAACAGAAACAAAAATGAACCATACCCCCGTGATCAGAATCGTGCCAACTATTACCCTCCCAAATTTCTCCGAAGGTTTTCCAGACACCCTGTATACATTAACGAAGTTATAGACTTAAACCCTTTTTCACTTGATGTAGTTGAGAGACCACATAATATGCTAAAGTCGGTAGTGTTCCACGATCTGGGCGGTTATTATGACATAACTATGCAGTTCAGTTTACTCTGAGAGAAGAGGACAGAGCTATATAACTGCTATAGCTTTGTCCTTTACGTTCACCGTAAAAGGAACTGCATAGCTATGTCATTATAACCCCCCTCGATCTCAATAATCTATAGTGTAAGTTCTTTGAACATATTAAACTTGATCATATTCCTTTGAAACTATTAAATTAGGTACTCAAACCACGATAGTTTTATTTTTCAAATATGACACGTTTCTTATAATAATTTGCATACCTACTTGTTGGTGAATACAATGAACAAATTAAAATGTAAGATCTATTTAAATACTGTATTTTCGCAAATAAATGATTGATTGATTGATTGATTGATTGATTGCATGTTTTTGGTTGCATCTTCAAAACCCTACAATCTTTAACGACGATTTTTAAATTAATAGTTAAGTATTTATTACTTCTTAATCCTGGTCAAGCATTTTTACTTTTAATTGACGACGTGGTTTTGGAGCACTCTCAAAGTAACCCGTAGGCCTAGGTGACATAAAGTTCAAAATAATAATCATGACGTCTGTGAGACGTATAAGGTGGAGTCTTGTAATTGCAACTGTCTGGTTATTGCAACTAATTTGAATAACTTCCTCTATGATCACTGTTTTTAACAAAGACAGGCGTGACATTGTTCTTCTATACTAAGAAATGCAATATCAAGCTTATTGTTGTTCAAAACAGTGATGCTACAGGGAGTTATTTAAGTCAGTTGCAATTACCTGATAGTTGCAATTACAAGACTCCACCTTACCACGTCAGTTAAAGGTTAAAAAATCATGAGGTTTTATGAATAGAAATTATTTGAATTTGATGGTCAATTAAGGCGTGGGCGTCTCTCCATCTCACGTTCTTTGCGCGGGCGCATATATAGCCATCTCATTTTATTCTTGTGTGGCGTGGCATCTTATATGTATAGCGTCTTAATTATCCGGTGAGTGGAGGTTGTACCGCCGTTAAGCGTGCAAACAACATTTTAATAAAATAATCAAAGTAGTTTGAATCCTATTATGTTAGTAATAAGGTTGATATTGCTACAGGTGGTTTATCTGAGATACTGCCTTTTGGCTTAGCAGGGCAGCGTTAGCCAAGAAGCCTTTTTAAGAGATTAGCACCTCAGCTCAGGTAATGCTGGGATTGTTAATTTACTTTGCAACTTCTTGGTACTTTAGATAACTACCTGTGTGGGCAATGACCAGGGATTACTAACTACCTAACGTGATGGTTTTTTCCAAGGGTCTTTCAAAAGGGCTGTGGAATGTTTATTAGTGTACCTGGGCCGATCTAGGATAATCTCTATTTTAATAGGTAAAACAACGTTTTTTTTATGGCATAGAGAAGACAAACGAGCACACCACCTGGTGGTAAAAGTGACCCATAGACATCGCATTCACAAGACTGCAATGCAATCCTAAGACTGCAAATGCGTTGCCAACGCCGAGGACTAAGATGGAATGCCTCTATGCTATTAATTTCACCGGCTGTCTTATCCCCAAACCGGACCACAACAATGCGAACACTGTTGTTTGGCGGTAGGTTAATGGATAAGATGGTGGTAGCGATCCGGACGGACCCTGCACAAGGTCCTACCACCCGCAAAAGAGAATTTCAATTAATAAAATCTACGTACTGCTTTCACGTTATAGACTTACGCTACTTTCACGGTTAAATCTCATACGGTGCTTTTTGTCCCGGGAAATTCGTCAGTTTTCTAGGGAATAGCTATTAATGTGGACAGTCCTGCGAAAAGCTAGTTTTTTAGCACCTTGGCCTCGGTTTAAAATCCTTTTTTTAATTAGGGATCATGTTAAATCCACCCAAACAGGTACATCTACGTAGTTCTAGCCTTGCTGTGTATGTTCTAACAGAAATAATAATTATATACGGTTTGTTAGTACCACATATGTTTAGCAGGCATAATGTAGATTTAATATAAGCACGAAGAGCATGTCTAAAAAAATATAAAAATCGTATGACTCGTAGGTAGGTATGAATTAACAGTACATAAATTTTATGAACAGTAATTCGGGCTAAGATTAGTGCGGAAAAAGGAGTCCAAAAAAATAACTATAAACACAACGTACAGTAATTGTAATTCAAGGTGAGGGTACTGAGCTAGGTAATAAAAGTGTTAATCAGAATCTTAAACAGCAATGCTAACGCAGATACAGCTGCCAGCAATAATAAGCTATCTTACATTGGGGTTAAAAATATCTGACACGTCGCTTTTTTTATGGCTTTTACATCTGTAGTAGCAAAATGTCTTTCGCCAGTAACAACTAGACATAATAATAAGACGCTAGCCAAATTTACGATGGAGAAAACCCCTCTATTATTTGATTTATTAGGCTGCAAAACGCCTCTATTACCAACCTGTCAACTAGACATTCCACCCAGTTGGACGGTTAGAACTTATTTTTCCCAAGCAATCACCTGGTTTGTCGGTTAATATTGATACTTTTTTCTTCCCGACTGACCAACCAAACTGCCAACTAGGTGGTCGGTTAGTGTTTTTTTCTTAACCAACCTATTAAGTAGGCAACCGGGTGGTCAGTTAGTAAATATTTCCCGACAGGCCAACCAGACACCGCAGCTGGTTGTTCCGTTAGTAAATATTTCCCGACAGGCCAACCAGACACCGCAGCTGGTTGTTCGGTTAGTAAATATTTCCCGACAGGCCAACCAGACACCGCAGCTGGTTGTTCCGTTAGTAAATATTTCCCGACAGGCCAACCAGACACCGCAGCTGGTTGTTCCGTTAGTAAATATTTCCCGACAGGCCAACCAGACACCGCAGCTGGTTGTTCGGTTAGTAAATATTTCCCGACAGGCCAACCGTGGCTCAATTTAAAAAAAAAGACATTATAATGTGTGTTTGTGTCTTGCGAGATAGCAACGCGTACAAAGTGGTACTATGTTCGTAGAGTTTTTGTTACTGCCTAAATAACCATATTCATCATGTATAACATATAGTTGGACAATCTAAATGATAACCATTACTGGTAGAGGCATACAGAAGTAGAGTTATAGACAATAACTGATTTCTTATCTACTATCTACTTCAGTATTGATTTGCCTGCCTACACAATACATATCAATCACATTATTTACCGTAAACAGTAGTACTTAGTGAAAATGTACAAACTGATATTATGTTTCAAAATACAAACTTAAACAATACTGGCACAATATTTTATTAAAAATCTCAGGGTTATTTCAATGTAGATGTCATAATTTAGTATGACGTGACGTTCATGGTTTTAGAGATATTCGTAAATAATTACTATAGGTATACAAAAATGAATCAATTGGAATATATATCTCGAAACGGTGGCACTGTTTTACTTTATAATGGCTATCAATTCCATAAAAAAAAGGTATACAAAAACAATAATCTGTTTTGGGTTTGTTCGCAACGTTATGGGGCAAGTGTATGGGAAACATTACAATTTCGGTAAGAGATTTTTTCTTTATGACTATCATATAATATATTCATGTAATAAAAATTAGTTAAGCTTATACTTATATTAAGACATATTTTTATTTGTTTACAGAATGAAACTGTAGTAGAGAAAGAAAATCCACACACATGCGTCCAGGATTATAACAAAAATATTGTGGACATGCAACTAGACATTTGTGTCAAAAAAAGCAAACAATTAGATGGTACACCGCTTCCCCAGATCTATCAAAGTACTATTAGTACTCTTCAAGATAAGGGCATAGATCTGCTATGTAAAATCCCTCAGTTTCGGAATGTAAAGAACCGAATGTATTATAACAAAAACAAAGAAGCCGGCGTAAAAAAAATTAACTGTGTAGATGTCGTTGATGTAGAGGTACCTCAACAATATGAATCATTCCTATTGGCGGATTATGAATTTGAAGGAAATCGAATAATTATATTCTGTTCAATGGAGATGAGAAACCTTATGGGCAAAGTAAAATTGTTTCTAAGTGACGGAACTTTCAAAAGCTGCCCGAAGCCGTTTGTTCAACTATATGTTATACATGGTGATTTAGGGAGTAACGAAAACTCTACGAATATAGTACCGCTTGTGTACGCGTTGCTATCTGGCAAAACACAGGGTATATATGAAACCTTATTTAATTTAATTAAATCACGTATACCAGACTGGCAACCAAAAAACTTCAAAACTGATTACGAAATGGGTGCAATGCAAGCTATCTTAAATGTATTCCCCGAAATTGTGCTCAACGGCTGTTATTACCATTACAATAAGTCTATATGGAAAAAGGCCAGACAACTTATGCTGACGAAAGACAAAAATACAAGACGAATTATTAGTCTTACTGCCGTATTACCATTGCTACCCTCCAATAAAATAAAAGAAGGTTGGAACTATATTAAACAGGATACCCTCGAACTCCAAGATACAGAACGAGTGCCAATTTTTTTTAAATATTTCGAAAAGTTTTGGCTGCGAAGTGAGAATTTTATAAAAATTTGGTCCGTTTTTGGGCAAAGACATAGAACGACAAATTTTTTGGAGGGATGGAATTTCAAATTAAATAGTAATGTTTCTAAAAAAAGAGTAGATATCGCCCAACTACTGAATGTCTTGCTGAATGACTCAGCATATTATGTTGTTTGCAGCAAGCAAATATTAAACGACAAATTTCCGACAAAACGGAATATAATCCATATGAAAAATGATATGTACATACTTAAGTCCCAGAACCAGCTTCTGAAGGGAGAAATTTCAGTTGGATTTTTTTTGCAGAAAATGAAATAAGGTTGTAAAGTTGTACTTTTAGAGGTTCTATTTTTTTTGTTATTATAAGAATACCAAGTTATGTTTTACCTTAGAGTTTTATTACATTATAAGATTTAAAAATATTTATAATGGTTTTTTTTTAGAATTGAGCCACGGTTGGCCTGTCGGGAAATATTTACTAACCGAACAACCAGCTGCGGTGTCTGGTTGGCCTGTCGGGAAATATTTACTAACGGAACAACCAGCTGCGGTGTCTGGTTGGCCTGTCGGGAAATATTTACTAACTGACCACCCGGTTGCCTACTTAATAGGTTGGTTAAGAAAAAAACACTAACCGACCACCTAGTTGGCAGTTTGGTTGGTCAGTCGGGAAGAAAAAAGTATCAATCTGACAGCCAGGGTGTCGGTCAGGAATGCCTACTATTAACCGACAAACCAGGTGATTGCTTGGGATAAATAAGTTCTAACTAGTGATGGGCCGCGGTAATATTCCCGTTACCAGTAAGTTTCCGTTTGGGAATATTCCCAGTAAGTTTCTAATGTTACCAGTAATATTCCCAAAAGGTGGGAATATACTATACTGGTGATTTATATGAGATTTAATGATTATATAGTTAGTTAAATAAGCAATATGCATAGATATATATTCCTTTCTCTTTTACACATATCACCTTTTTTCTCTTTCACACAAACTTCTTATCTGAAATGGCACAAACACAAAGGACTTAGTTTTGCCCTTGACTCGACTCAGTGCACGTGCTTTTTGTGATGATAGTGAAAAAGGTGATAATGATTACTAAGCTTAAAAAAAATCGTTTTTCATGAAAAGAGGAAAAACATTTATTCACGCCAAAATTACACAATCTAAAAACATAACAAAATTAAAAAAATATAGTAAAACAAATTCTTAAAACTAAACTTAAAACCTAGTGTTACCTCCCCAAGCCCTAATTACAGCCTCCATGCGATCCTTCATTGACCTCACCAACGTCACGATTCGTTCTTGAGGAATGTCACTCCACTCCTCGACGACGGCGTCCCGAAGCTGTTCAAGGGTAGCAGGGGCAGTATCACGAGACCGCACCCGGCGTTTCAGATCATCCCAAAGGTGCTCTATGGGGTTCAGGTCAGGACTTCTCGCTGGCCACTGCATCACGGGGATCCCAACCTGATCCAGGTAGTCCCGAACAATCAACGCCGTATGAGAGCGGCCGTTGTCGTGCATGAATGTGAATTCAGGCCCGACAAAACCAGCATACGGGACCACGTGGTCCTCCAGGATCTCTGTGATGTACCGATGAGCAGTCAGGGACCCCTGGCCACGTCCACCTCCAGTGCGGGAGACGCACACAAGGTCGATTTTGCCCTGGATTGAAATTCCGCCCCAGAACATGCAGGATCCTCCTCCGTAGCTGACGGTTTCTTCAAAGCAGACCTGTAAGTACCGTACTCCCTGCCTCCTGTACACTCTTCTACACCTATCGTTGCAGAAAAGGCATACCCTCGTCTCGTCGGAGAAGAGGACAGACTGAAGTCGGACTCGCCTATGCTCTGCTGTCAATTTGGGGCCCGTAGCAGACCTACGAGGCAGGATTTTCTTCTCTCGCAGCCTTCTTCTTACTGTGGAGACGCTCACCGACGTCCTCCAAGCTGTTCGGAGCTGCTGTTGCACGTCAACAGCGTTGGAGAATCGGTTACGCAAACACGTTGACACAATATAGCGGTCGTCTCTGTCGGAAGTGAAACGTCGTCTCCCAGATCCATGCTTCCTGATGTAGCCACCATAATGTTCCAGTCTCCTGGAACCGCTGGGATACTCGTTTCACCCGGAAACGGCTTATGTTGAGTTGTCGAGCAACATCAACCTGCCGTAGTCCTGATTACAGTAGTGCTACCACTTGAGCTGCTTCTTCTGCCGTGATATCCATTTTTCAGAGTTTTCTCTTACTGGAGCTGATCAGGTGTGACTTCTGTGATGTCTGGATAGCAAATTACCCATAATTCATTTTTACCCCCCCTTTTATTCGTGTTCAGGGTGGCACAAGTAGTGAGTCCTCTAATGAGTTTTCCATCACTTTTTTTAAAGACCCTAACGTGTCGTGATCATTGTTTTTACGAAAAAGAACGATTCGCGTTTTTAAAGTTGATTAACTGTGCTTTCAAATGATACTAATATTGGTAGGGTACAATAAATAAGTTAAGAGCTTTATTCGCTTGAAATCAAAATTTCAAAAGGTGCGATTTTTTTGACGCCGTGTGTATTTGTATAATTAAACTGATTTTCCGACATTTTCTTTCATTTCGATCGAAACTAAGATGTTTTTACCGTGATTTAAAGTGTACTTGGCCATAATTACACGATGGGAATATTCCCAGTAACATTGGAAAAATACCTGGTAATTTTGGGAATATTCCCGGTAACATTGGGAATTTACTTTCTGGGGGGGAGCTCCGTATTTTTTTTTATTCTAAATTGTTCCAATGTTCACCAAATAAGCATAAAACACAAAAAAAATAATACTTTATAATTCAGTTTTTCTATATTTCCCTAAATTTCCAATACTTGGAAATATTACTGGTAACATTACTGGGAATATTCCCGCCATGGGAATATTCCCGGTAACGACCCATCACTAGTTCTAACCGTCCAACTGGGTGGAATGTCTAGTTGACAGGTTGGTAATAGAGGGCAAAACGGACTAGTGATTGGAGTGTGTGAGATATTTTTTAGTGTAAGGTTGGATAATATGTCATTTTTGCCAGTGTGTGATCACACTTTGTGATAGTGCAAATTAACAGCTTAGAGATTCAGGGCAAGCAAGTGGAACATGACAGGCGTTACAATATTTTCAAGCGACAACCACCCCATCAAGTAGAAGTTTTTTTGATATAGTCGTTGCAGATGTCATTCCGAACAGCATCCTTTTTACGGCTTTTAGGATTGCCATAATGACGAAATGAAAAGACCTGCATCAATCGAAGTTCTGACATTTCTCGCAACAAGAGTGATTTATTCTCAATTTGATCAATTTAATAATTTTATGTTTGCAACAATTTCGGTTTGTTTCTATTGTTTACTGGCTAAATTTATCTTTTTTTTGCCAAATTAGCTTACCTTCCCGCCTGTAATCCCAGAGTGGGCTAGGCGGAGCTACAAAGTTACAACTTTAAAAAGTTTTTGTTAATTCAGTTACCACAATTTGCCAAATTTTATTAAAAATAAAAATATAAATTCTGGCACAATCCTGATAAAAGTCCTAAAATCCCGACATGTCACATATTTATTTATTTATGGCAACCCTAGTCTCAAATCAATTTAGATACGACCGTGTTGCCCTCGTCAAGATGCATTATCGTTAGGTTATCGTCATCGATAACGTTTAGGATTGACGTAAGCTACCGGACGAGACGGTTGCGTCGAGCGCTTATCTTACAAGGAAAGGTACCCAGTCCGGATTCGATTTGGTTTATTTTGATATATGTTAGAGAGTAGACTAAAATAACAGACACGTGTTTTTTTGTTGCTGGCCAATCTCAACCTGTTGGGAGAAATTGTCCTCCAAAGTATTGAAAAGTGACTACACCGTCTAACTACTAAATAGGTATATAATTATATGTTGAGAATCGTCATCATAACAGAGAATTAAAAAAAAAAATGCTGTTTACCAACTGATTTGACTATACCTAGTTAGAACATGAAAAAATAATGAAACACGTGTTTTGTTATATCCGCTAAAACTCATATTAAAAAAAATACCATACAAAGTTAAGTGGTTCTTGGGTTTTTTAAATATGCGTTTGAGTCGATATAACAAAACATGTGTTCATTATTTTTTCATGTTCTTAGAGATATAACTAAACCAGTAGGTAAGCAGCATTTCTTTAAAATTTTCTATAGTAGGTAGTTAGTCACTTTTCAGTACTTTGGAGGACAATTTCTCTAACATACCTATATCAAAATAAACAACATCGGAGCCGGACAGTATGAATTAATTAAGATTATCATTAGAGATGCCGCCATTTGTAACTTATAGAAAACTCATTCTTATTGAAGGTCAGATTGAATTTGGACCTATAAGGTTGGTAACAAATTAAGTAGTTGATTGTACTGTTTCCTTTAGTAATTTATTCTGAACTGGTTCTAAGAATCCTCACACACACAAATAAACAAACCAGTTTGCAATTCGCATAAGCAATCAGGCAATAAGGCCGGCACGGTGACCCAGAACTTGACCAAAATGCCTTAGCCTTTTTTCAAATGTTATGGCAAATGTGATCTTATTGTCTACGGCTGAGATCGGTTTTACTTTAACTCTAAATTGTACATGAGTCTTTTTGACTTGTCCGGACAGAATAGACTTTAACTTGTATTCCAAAAGCGTAACACCGTATCTCCAAGTTCAAGACTTATTCTTTCCAACATTACGTTTCAAGACATAGAATTCGTAGTCGTTTGTCTTTAATTTTGATACGGTATGTGTCAGGTAAAGATAAAAAGAGATCCGTGAATCAAGCAATAATAAACCTTATACCCTGGTTATATGATCCTTGGAGAACGTTCGTTGTGGGTCCGTTAGTTTGTCAACCATCCAGGCTATTGCGTGATTAAACTTATAATTGGCAATGTCTAAGTGATATCCTTTCGTCCAAAAAGCCGTACACGCAAGGGTTTTACATTGAAATACGGCCTTTTTCTTTTGGGCTTGTATACTTAATGCCCTGTCCAGTGTTATTATATTACTGTTTCGCATTTTTCATCGATTTGTTGAGAAAAGAAAGAGACAGAGACTATTGCGGATATCGTGTCGTTAAACAAACAACGGACACTGCTTGCTTGCGTGAGATCTAATGTCGCTTTGCGATTGTTATCTTTATGTATTTTCTTGCTCGTTTATTTAATAGGGCATAATTATACAATGTAAGACAGTCTTATTACCTAGTCGGTATGATCTCTATGAGCAATAACTTTAACGATAGCTGTAACGTCTTTCTTTGATTTGATGTTTCAATCTTCGTTCCGAACCGTACATTTTTTACTATTTTAGAACAAAGATTGGAACGGCGCGTGGCGTTTCCCGCGGTCCGAACTTTACGTGTATAGGCCGCTAATGAGACAGCTGTTGACGGGATATAATGGCTGAAATTCCTCTTTTAAGTGCTTTAGGGCCGGTACAGACGGACAGCATTTGAACTGCAGTTGTCTGCAGTTCCGTCAACTGCATCAGATCTGCCCTCGATCTGCCATTTGCAGTCCGTCCGTACCGGCCCTAAACGGAGATGGCTGTCTCAAGATAATCGTCAAAGTAAACGTCAATTCATGGAAAACTCATTTCTGACGTGACTCGAGGTCATCGCAGCTAAGACCTTAAGTGTAAGTATCTTATACTGATGTTGTATCTTAATCCTTGTTAAGAAACCTTTAAAGAAGTCATTACGCTGTAGAAACCGTTTACATTAGACGTCGAGAGGCCCAGTTGCGACTTACCTTGCAGATTCCAGCACGCAAGCTTCACTTTCCACTTGTTTAAGAACTTAGCACACTATCACACAAATCCCGTTACCATGGCAACCGTTTGATATTGTTATTCGTTTGTTTTTGATGTATTGCGCTGCGCAGGTGCGCGTCTTGTATGATTCAGTGCGGAGTTACGACTGGCGAGCGGAGGGGCTGGGGTGGGGAGGTGGGAGGCGGATGCTACGCGCCGGCGCACCGGTCAGGGCTGTCAGAGGTGTTAATTTTTCTATTGTCAAAGACTAGCAGGTAGGCGGCTGACCTTATGGAAAGTGTCTGCTTCGCTGAGTTTAGACATTAAGGTGCACTTAATTGAGCGAATTTTTGAGCAGTAATTGCCCAATCAGAGCTTTCGACGTTTTATGGTATTGAATTTAAGTCGGCCACCACTTTAACCAGTCAAAGGGCAGTACCAGGTTAAATGGCGACTAAGGTAAGAACTATACGACAATTATGTTAAGAGTAATATGGTTTCACTGAGTAGAATGTAGGGAATGCAAATAACCGGCTTTATCCGGTTTTAACCGGTTATTTTCATACAAAAACGGTTCTTAACCGGTTAAATTGCGTTCCCTAGTAGAATGCTCTTTTAGCGAGTAATCTAGGGTTAGGACTTTTGGTGGCATATCGTGGTTCTAGAATCCATGGAGTCGCTATTTCCTAATTATTAAAATACATACCACTTTGATTTTGACCTTCGGTTTTTAATATTTCAAAATTCATTTTTTTTATTGAACCGCTAAGCCAATTTAAATTAATTTTGGTACGGAGGATATCTTTGCTCTGTGAAAGCCTTACAAACAAGCAAATATTAGTAGGTATGGATAAACTGAACTAAAAATATATTTAGTTCATTTTTAAATATGACCATGCTGAAGGTCAAAATCAAAGTGTCACGTGTTATAATAATTAGGAAATAACGACTCCATGGATTCTAGAACCACGATATGCCACCAAAAGTCCTAACCCTAGTAATGACCACGTGTTCTTTTTGTATCTCCTTGTTTGATCAATGGGATGTTCTACTGTCGTAGACTCATGCTCATAGTTCAAGTTAGGCTTGCATCGATCACTTACAGTTACCTGGTCTTCTATTGCACTGGGTAAAGCCATATTGTTTCTGGCATGTTATCGTACTGCCAACGTTATGATGATAGTTGGTTTTTACTTTTACTTGACAGTAATGGCGGTCCCTTTAAAATCAATACCAACAGTCAAAGGAAATAGGGTTTTATCTATTAGAATTAAGGTTCAGCTTGCAGAGCATGTGATCGAGATCTCTTAGACAACTCGCCCGCGTTCTCGTCGGCGTATTATCGGGAATTGACAACATTTAAAAAAAAAAGCGTTATTGTTTTTTCGCGTTTATAATAGCTGGTTAAAAATTAGACTACCCGTATTTCTTGGTTTTTCTTTATTTAACTTAAATTCGTCGTTAATAATTTATTAAAGAAATAGTCATTAAAAAGACCGTATATACGAAGTTAGGAATACTGATGTCGTGATCTTAGCCTGATATAAAATTTAAAAAAGTAACTTTAAACAGTAAACAAAACTGACTGTCATGTCATGTCAAATTCGCTGCCGTTCAGTTCACAAATTTGCTATTTTGCGTAATTTAATTAATTACGTAATTTGTAGACGCCATTAAAATAAATAAACTATTTTGCGTAGAATTGAAAGCGTGTCGTCAGAATCAAGTAATCCGTCAGACAGATAAACAATGAACATGACAGTTGTATATTTTTTTTAATTCCTTTGGTAATAAATGGACTAAGGGCACTATAAGTGTATTCCTAACATTCACAATCCAACTTTTTTTACTGTTTTTCCTAAATATAAAAAAAACTACTGCATAAAAAAATCCAAAGATATTTTTACTGTAATCAGCAGTGTAAAATCTAGAAACGGTATTTTATTTTACTACCTTAGCACAAAATGAATTGTTGTCAATTAGTTTTACCCTAGCCCATCTTGCTTCCATATTGCTAATGTTACGGTAGTTCTTATTCATGACTAGCGACCCGCCAGCAGCTTCCGCGCTGCCAATTTCCGATTTTCCTGGTGGATTTTTTAAAAAAAAATCTGTAATACAAACCTCGTCCTGACAGCAACAACGGTGCAATCGTTCGGAATGTATGCGCATAGGCACATACATTCGGCGTTTTGTTTTAAAAATATAAATTACAGAATAGAAGTAATATGGGCTATATTATAGCAAAGTGAATCCCTAATATCCTTGAAATATGACTGGCAAGTAGTTTCACTATAGGACTATGAAGCCAACGGCTGGAACAATACTAGTATCTACTTGTAATTTTGTCCGTCAATATTTCACTACTTACTTATTTGGTTTATCATTATCAGGGATCGGAAATTCGGATCGATATTTACCTAAAGTTGGCAAAATCCCGGAAAAAGATAGGCAAACATGGCGTCGGCTTCTTAAAAATATTATTTTAATAATACAAGTTCCGGGATTCTGGGATTCTACAAAATGTTAATATAATAATTACTTTACATGTAGGATAAAGATTCATTTTTGCTCCTATAAATTCGTTAGGTTAATGAGTTACAGGTAAATTAAATAGCATTTGGTAAATCTTTACATGAAAAATAACTTCAAACAGTTAATATAAATAATTGATTATGAATTAATGCCGGTGCAATTTATTTATTTTGAAATACCACAAAATTTAGTAATGAATTCTATGATTGAGTCCGCCTCCATACAACTGAACAACACGGCCGGTGCGAAAGTATAGGTAAATATCGATCCGAATTTCCGATCCCTGATCATTATACAGAGTTATTTTTACCGTGACTAAGATTTCATATGATTGTATGGTAGCTCAGACTACCTGCCATTCTACTGCGTGCCTGTAGATCAGAGGCGCCTGTAGGTACTGCCTGTGTATTGTTTTTTTTTATGACATTGTAAAGGCTAACGAGCTCACCGGCCAGCTGATGGTAAGTAGGGTCTGACACATTGACACCGATATACATTTCGAGAGTGTAAATTCAATAGCCAAAGCAGATTCAACTCTGTTTTGTTATGATCTAGGCTCAATTTCTAAAGGTGTTTTATCTGAGATATCGCCATTAAGTTTAGAAGGGCAGAATAGCACAGGACTCATCTCCTATTATAAGCACTAGCCTAACCTAATGAGGATTCAATGGTCTCCGTTATTATGACTAAAAGGTGCCAAATTATGTTCATATCATATTTTCTGCTATATCTTAATAGGATTGTGAAGCTAAAACGTTCCATACAACATTAATACACATACACATACATACCTTCACGCCTTCATTCCCAGAGAGTGGGGTAGGCAGAGCTACAGAATTACCAACAACTCCAAAAACTTGTTGATAACTCTGCCACCACAATTTGCATAATTACAACATTAATCTAGTCCGATTTTTTCGATTTGTGAATATGTTGTAGATATCATTAAAAACTATGTCTACGTTTTCCTTTCCTCGAAAATACATCTAAGAATGAAACAAATATAAAATACAAAAAACAGAAACATACAGACCTAGTTCTCTATAATAACAACAACATATTCAAACGTCTTGATTTAGGGGGTGAGAAACGTTAACGGCCTGAGCTAAATTTGTATGCATTTTTTTGATAGCTACGCGATATTAGCGACGCTTCACAATCATCTTATTTTTTAAATTATTCTTATTACTTATACATTGCGAACACTGCCGCTTGGCCTACCTTCACCTCTCTTATCTTGTCAGATGGATTTGCTAACTAACATTGAATTTGCGTTCTTAATTCTGCCGTTATTTACTCAGCTGGCCATATATATTAATATACTAGCGGCCCGGTACGTGCTTCGCTACGTATAAAGTTTTTTTTTTTTTTTTTTACATCAAATTCATTTATTCAAACAAAAAAATATTTAATTAATTGCTAGCTATTTTAAAACTTAATCCAAAACATTTGGATAAACAATATTTTTTGTTTTTCCATTTCGAGTATCAATAAACAAACGGCTGGCCATATGAAAAACATGATTCCTCCAAATTCACACCACAAACGTTAAGTGTTTGCCCTTGGGCCTTGTTGATGGACATCGCAAATGATAAAAGCACAGGATATTGTAATCGTTTGAATTCAAATGGCATATCATTTGGAATCATAGGGATATGCGTTATCAAACCAACTTCTCCTTTTGATTTAGGAGTTAAGACCGTAGCTTCAATCAAATTTGGCAATAACTTTTTCACTGCCAATATGGTGCCATTACACAGTTTTGGTGGATTAATATTTCGCAATAATATAATCAAAGAACCAACTTTCAGATTCAAGCAATGCGGTGGCATACCAGCCGGTTCCAAGGAATTTAAAAATTCAATTGGATAATTCATTGCCTCATCTTGATTCATAACACTGTCTATTGATTTATATGTCGTGACTACAACTGGCAGTTTCGCTTAAATTTGAAAATGAATGGCATTGATATTAATGTTCTTCGGTGCTAAAATGGCGCGTTCTCTCATCCAATCATGATTTCTTTAATTCTGAAGAATATTCGGGAAAACACATTCAATCAATTCATCTATCGATTGCGCAATTGTACAAAAATTGTTCGGTATAACGACCAATCCGTTGGTATTGTCGATTTGTATTTTGTCATCACCAATTTCTAACAATTGTTTTGAAAACACATGGGCAGCTGGATAATTTTGTAGGTGAATACGCATATTAATGTTCAGTGTCAATTTTTGTACATATCTCCAAAGAACTGATGACTTCAAACAGGCATTTATTTCATCAGCAGGAGGTTGATCGAGGAATGACACGCAATATTTGACGAAAATCCCCTGACAGTAATATCAAAGTACCACCAAAAAGCTGTGGATTACCACGTAAATCTTGTATTGTTCGATTAAATGCTTCTAGTGATTTTTTATTCGCTATTGTACACTCATCCCATAAAATAATTGACGTTAATCGCAGATCTTTTGCCATAGCAGAATTTCTCGAAATATTGCAAGATGGAGTATCAATAACCTGTACATTCAATGGCAATTTTAATGCAGAGTGTGCGGTCCGACCATCTTCTAATAATGTAGCAGCAATCCCCAAAGATGCAAGTGCCAATGCAATTTTCTGTTCCGATCGAATAGTCGCTAAAATCAATGATATAACTTTCGTTTTGCCTGTACCACCAGGTGCATCCAAGAAATATAATCCACCTGCATTATTGGAAACGGCTTCATTGTTTGTGTCATATACATGTTTTTGCTGAATATTGAATTTGGTTATATTCGATTGTACAAATAAACGCAAATCATTAGAATTGAATTCCTGCTCACGTTGCAATTCACGATCAAACAAATCATGCATCTCACGATTTGGTGCGGTCAAACCCAATTGTACACACAACATCACACCTACCTAACCATTAAAGACAGAGCAGAGAGAAAAAGAAAGAGATGTATATATGTGTATTATGTCAACTTCTATGCATTCTAGTGCGACTCTCTTTCATGCAATATTTCAGATTTCTGAAGTGTATAGCTAGATGTGTTGCTGTGTGTACTAATGCTTTATTTGCAATCTTTAGACACATATCTTCAATTATTATCAAAGCTTCGTTGTACATTTCCAAGGTAATCAACAAATCTGGATTTCTTGCATGATGATGCATACGAATTAAAATATCTTCTGCCAATATAATATAATGTTTATATTTTTGTCCATAATTCAATTGGATTTGATGGCAGACATGTTGATACTATAATGGCAAATAGCATTCGTATTTGTTGTGGATGAGCTGAAGTAGATGCATCATGAAGTGTTGAATCCCAATGTGCATCATCCTCCAACAAATGCAAGAGTTGACATGCTTCACGATATGTTTGACACAAATGACCGTAGACTGTTCTCAATTCTTGAAATGATTTTGGGCCATTGACGTTAACTAATAAATAACAATCTCAAATAAAAACACTCAGCATTGTTTGGATGTACTGTATATATTTTCCCAATTGCATCTGTTTGGAAAATGCCAGGATGCCCATCGACTGCTGTTCCTCGAACAATATCTTTAAAAATATAAACACAAAGCAATAATTATCGCTGACAATTTGCTTGAATCGAAGCACGTCCAAAATGAAATGACCGCATGAATGACATAACAACATGCTTGTACTGTCAACACTGAAAAAAAAAACAATTTGACAGCACAATCCCCATTTAAAAAACAGTTTCAATTTGACACAAAAATCCCCATTAACAAAATGATCCGCCATTTATTGAATTCAATTGTGATAAAACTGATAAATGAAGAACCGCTCGACCGATTTTGTGCAAACTTCACATAAACCATCTACTAAATAGTCCAAACAAAGACTAAACATTTGGTTTGGATAGGTGGGCCCGTTCTTGAGTTATAAAATTACAACGAAAAATGGCATTGATTTTTATATATATAGATTGTAAAATCCGTATACCCGTCAGTCATTTCAGGGATTTTTATACTTTATACTTCATTGTTGCCGTGTGGTTGCCGGGTTAGAATAGTGCCACTCCATGTCTTCCCGTGGATGTCGTAAGAGGCGACTAAGGGAATAAAGGCTTGTAGTACTGTTAGGCAATGGGCTTGCCACCTGTCACTAATACACTGGGAAACATCTTAGCCTACTTGTGCAAAATGTGGTTACAGAATTATCAAGAAGTTTTAAGACTTGTTGGTAATTCATTAGCTCTGCCTACACCACTCTGGGAATGACGGCGTGAGTTTATGTATGTATTTATACTTCATATAACATGATCCGCCATGGGTCGCTACTTGAAAATAATCTTGCAGGCGCTCGTCTTGCAGCAGATTCCTCACTGTTGTATTCCAATTTCCAATGTCCTATCCCAGCTGGAACTGCTGCAGCTGGAGCTGTCCTAGAACAGCTGGTGAAATTCTAGCATAAAGGCATCTCATCTTGGTTTACAAACAAGGTTGGCGACGCGCATTCCAGACGCACTCAGGGCCGTATTAATAAACTCATCTTGGCTGAGATGCCCGACACAAGATACGTCAAAGAAAACGTCAAACCATAGAAAACTGACATTATTGACACATCTTGAGATGAACATTACAGTCGAGATCAGTTTATTAATACGGTCCTCAGAGCGCACATTTGCCACAAAATAGGTATATGCCGCCAAACAGAAGTGTTCGCATTGCTGTGTTCCGGTATGGGGATGAGACAACCGGTGAAATTACTAGCATAGACGTATCGAGTCTCAGGATTGCAATCTTAAGATTGTAGTCTTGAAAATTCAAATCTTTTCAGTCAGGGTTTCAGATCCCAGTATCCATCAGGAGGCCTGTGTGATCGTGCGTCTGCTCCTTGCCATAAAAACCGTTATTTTTATCAACAGGATACAATACAGCTGACCACCCTGAACTAAGCGTAGTTCCACAGGTTGTCCACCGGCATCAGATTGTGGCCAGTGAGTGAGCGAGAGGATTTGGTTCAATCGTGTCAAGTTCACGAGAGACAGGGAAGGCGAAGTGAAACAAAACAAATAGCGTAACGTTCTTTATTCATTATAGCAAACAGTTGGGTTAGTACAAACCAAATACTAAAAACAAAACACGAGCTCTATCCCTTTTACTCTACAGTTCTTACGTGTTTGGGAGATAGGAATCGGACTAATGTTTCTTAGAATTTCAAGGAGAACCACTAAGATCATTAGGCGTTTGAGTGTCTGTGTGAGGAATTTCTTTGCTAATTTATGGAAATGATGTCATTTCTAAAGAAAAGTACGTACACGACGTAGATAATTAGGTATCTGAATTAAATATGTAAATACATTTCACAGTAGATAAAAACTGTTATAGTCAAGTCATTAAAATACTTGTTATTACCATTTTACGTTTGATCAGAAATCTTGAAACACTGTACAACCTTGTCATAGTGACATAACATAAAATGACAAGTAACGGTACTGTCAACATTAGTAATTGCTTGTCTGAGATAAAGTTCTACTTGGCTAAAGATTTTAAAATCCTAAGAAGAAATTCGTTAAAACAGAATGGATAAGAACGGCAGGCATAGGAATATACATATAATTAATACGGCGTGCAGATTAAGCAATAATAGATAGTTTCTATCACACCAATCGATCGATCGTCGATCGACGGCATCGATCGATGGCAGAGTGGATTAGTCGACGGTAGACCAGTCGATCGACATCGATCGACGTTGATCGATGCTGTCGATCGACGATTGATCGATCGGTCTAATAACACAAAACGATCAACGTCGACTAATGCCATCGACTGGTAATCGATCGATTGGTTAGTTGAACGGTATCCGTTGATCAATTAAAGCTATTAGACCAGTCGATCGACATCGATCGACGTTGATCGATTTGTCTAATAACACCCTAAGTCTTTAAAAGCCGTGTTAGGTGCTACCGCCTAATACAACTCTTCAACGATGTCGGGAAACCGTTACGTTGCAGTGTTACATCACTTCAATTGCAAAATTTCCTCTTAAAGTGCAATATCGCCCTTTCACTAGCACTTCAAACGCCTGTGGCATGACCCTGATACGTAAACAATGTCAAGTAATTTCTTAATTATTTATTGGCATCAGAATAACTTGTAAAAACGTCAGTCAATATTCAAAAATGTACATCTAACACATTCCATACTAATAGATAATTTCCTGTACAGTCGCCATCAGATATATGGTAGCGGTCAAGGTACTCAAATATTTCGGAGCAGCATTAAATTTCAATATATTAATTACGCTAGATAAAGTCTATAATATCGGCCCATATAATTCGTCATAAATTTAGGAGCAGTGACTTTTCAATAAATTCGTAACATACAATTAGGTAAAGATATCGGAACTTACAGAAGTCAAAAATATCGAAGCAGCCAGGATGATCATAAAGATCGGAACATTTATGGAAAATATACCTTAAGTCTGTGTCACATAGTTCATATTTGAATTCGTTACTACACTCATAGACCAAATTAGCGGAACATGTCACAATAAACCACTCTGTTCTTAATTAAAATTGTTGACAACATAATATTAATCATGCGTGTCTGAAACCTTATTTTAATGGGTCCATCGTAAAGTATTTTGAACTATGTGACACAGACTTAAGGTATATTTTCCATAAATGTTCCGATCTTTATGATCATCCTGGCTGCTTCGATATTTATGACTTCTGTAAGTTCCGATATCTTTACCTAATTGTATGTTACGAATTTATTGAAAAGTTGCTGCTCCTAAATTTATGACGAATTATATGGGCCGATATTATAGACCTTATCTAGCGTAATTAATATATTGAAATTTAATGCTGCTCCGAAATATTTGAGTACCTTGACCGCTACCATATATCTGATGGCGACTGTACACTACAAACTTAACGGCTAACTAAGTCTGTCAGCCCAAAATCTATCAAGAAATGAATAAATCCTGAAGAGAAACTAAAGGTTTGTGTTCCAATACGATGAAGGGACATGCTAATATCGGTTGACGAACTGTGGGGTTATTATGGCATAGCTATGCAGCTCATTATACGCTGAAAGAAAAGGACAGTGTTATAGCAGGTATATAGCTCTGTCCTTTTCCCTCAGCGTAAAATGAACTGCAAAGTTAGGTCATAATAACCCCCCTGTTTGTCTGCCCTTTTGCCCTTCATTATCTAAGTGCACCAGTATACTGTCCTAATTGTTTACATAACCTATGGCACATTTAGCTATAAAAGTGGGCAATCGAATGGGGTCAGTGTGGTGTAGGGAAGTCCGAGGGAAACTTTTAGGGGAATATGTTCTTTGGAATGAGGAATACAGGATTTTACAATGGATAGAGTAGGAAGGTTGTGCCTCGTAACCGTAAGTCCCAGCGTGAAATAGGATGTCATAATCAAGGCAATTTACTTTGAACTCTGTTCCAATAAGAATAAGGTTTATTTTACTATGTTCATTAACTGAAAATTGCATTTTCGAACAATCGCAATTGAACTTTATTCCCTTGACTGTAGATTCAAAGTCCCAGTTACAAAAAACTCCCATTTTGCAGTATGGCGGGCCTTGCGAGGATAGAGTATAATAATATCTCGGTTGTATACAATTTTAGAGGTTAGTTTAGGATTAGGTCATGCGTAAGATTGACCTCCTATAATAATGTATTAATTGACAACACCTCCGGAATTACTAAGGGAGAAACTCCAACGTATTTCAGTTGTCAATCTCTTTCGAGAACTGATTCAAAAATAATAAAATACCTATGAAATGCCCAAGGTAAATGTGGTAAGTAACAAAATTATAGTGAAATAGGTACCTAGGCATGTAATAAAATACGCTTCTACGTATGTGTTGAATAATTATCATGGCTAACACGGATATGCTTAGCTGCTCCGAAGCATGGTTAAAACCTTTAGTTCTATCTTTAGGACATAGATCGTTGTACACTTGTTTTTTTAATGTCATGTTTAGACTGCTATATATGAAGTGTGACAAGGTCCTAAAGTGTACACATAAGTATATAAACTCGACTGTTTACTAGTCGTGTCCGTACGTTGTCAAGGATATCAAGATTTTGCTAAATCCATCACTGTCATAGTTCAAACAAAGTGTTAAAAAAAAAAACTTGTTACTGTTTTTCGGTCATCTATTTTTAATTTGACACGGATTTTACGCGAGAATTTAGCAGATATCTTAATATAACAGTACCGTGACTGAGTGACTGACTTTTTTTTTTATACCACCTCCGTAACCATCGGACCAAGGGACTTGAAATTTGGAGGGAACGTACCTTGGGTACCCTAGAGGTGCCCTAAGAAAGGATTTTTGGAAAATCGACGCCCAACAGGAATAGGGCGATTAGTGGAAAACTAATTCTACCCGTAATAAGTCGTGGGAGGTCTCTAGTCATAACTACAGTAAAATGTATGGTAGGTATGTTTCTTACACTATTGAGGATATATTGAGCGGCTTAGAATTAAAAAACAAACATTTTTACAACATAAAAAACTATGCTTGTAATTTTAATCAAAAAGTGTAATTCAATCGAAAAGTAAACGCGGAAGAAATTTTTAGTTCTAATTTATATTAGGTATCTATAACAGATATGAAACCCGTCATTTAAAAAAAAAAAATCACATTAATAACTAATCCACAAAAAAAAAATATTTTTCTAATTAGATATAAGTATTTGAAAAAAGTACCTAATCATAAGTTTGTAGCATCCGATGACGTCATTTGTGTAGAAAAACCACATACTTTAACAATCCTAACGATATCTCATTAGTGATTAATATTACCGATAACTCTCGTTACGACAGCGGTTTCCAACCATTGTTTAGAAAATAGGGGAAATACCTACCGTATCACGTAAACAAAATATCATAAAAACCCAAAATAATAAGTGTGAAGGGCAAAATGCCAACACAAGTAATGTTGGTACACAGATTATGCTAACAAGTAGGTATAGAACTCTATCGTAGTGATAGATCACATACCGCTAACTTGAGTGATGGAGTTTTATGCGACGTCAAATTCCGACATTTTTTTTACACGAAACACGGTTACATTTGTAGATAATGATAGAATGTATGAGATAACTATTGTTGAAATCATTGCTGAATCACATAAAGCGAGCGGTATTCTTAGTCGTAGAGACAATAACAATGATTTAAAAAAGAATGTCGCACGGCATTATGACGTGGGACTTGAAACCAATTAATAAATGGAGGATTTTCATTGATTCTCCGAACGAGTATGAAGGTATTGAAATAGCACTTAAGTAAATCTTTCCAAAGGCCGTAGCTAAGATCGAAACGCTAGACGTTTTGGTCGGTTTTCTATCACTCAAAATGTATAGGATGACATTAGATCACGTGGTCTATCGCATCACACGAGCACTGGGCGGGTCATTATTCGAGCGTTTCAACCGCCTCAGTTTCGTGGACATGTTTTTGAAGAATTGGGCGTATATTTTGATAGCGTTTTTGGATATTTGATAGATGTCCGGTAAACTTAGATACCTAACCAGAAACAAAATCGAAGTCACTTCTTCAAAAATGTGACCACGAAAGTGAGGCGGTTGAAACGCCGCCGGCATGCCGGGCCGGTATACTAGGCGGTAAAGACGATATCGTAGTTAATCTGTTATGGTATTGTCATGACGTCAGCCGCCATTACTGTCAAGTAAATAAGAGCTAAAACGGTGACAATTCGATAACAGCTCAAACACGATATGGATTTTACCGTGTTTTTTTTTTTTTTTTTATGGCATAGGAAGGCAAAAGAGCACACATGCCACCTGATGGTAAGTGGAAACTGTGACCTATAGACATTCGCATTCGCAAGACGGCAATCCTAAGACTGCTAATGCGTTGCCAACCCTGAGGACTAAGATGGAATGCCTCTATGCTAGTCATTTCACCGGCTGACTTATACTGCCTTTTGGCTTAGCAGGGCAGCGTTAGCCAAGAAGCCTTTTTAAGAGATTAGCACCTCAGCTCAGGTAATGCTGGGATTGTTAATTTACTTTGCAACTTCTTGGTACTTTAGATAACTACCTGTGTGGGCAATGACCAGGGATTACTAACTACCTAACGTGATGGTTTTTTCCAAGGGTCTTTCAAAAGGGCTGTGGAATGTTTATCGGAGTACCTGGGCCGATCTAGGATAATCTCTATTTTAATAGGTAAAACAACGTTTTTTTTATGGCATAGAGAAGACAAACGAGCACACCACCTGGTGGTAAAAGTGGAAACTGTGACCCATAGACATCGCATTCACAAGACTGCAATGCAATCCTAAGACTGCAAATGCGTTGCCAACCCCAAGGACTAAGATGGAATGCCTCTATGCTATTAATTTCACCGGCTGTCTTATCCCCAAACCGGAACGCAGCAATGCGAACACTGCTGCTTGGCGGTAGGTTAATGGATAAGATGGTGGTACCAACCCGGACGGATCCTGCACAAGGTCCTCCCACAAGTAAAATAGTTGAATAGATGCCCTGATGGTAAGGGGATCTGAGATCGATAGAATCTCAAGACTACAATTTCAAGACTACAATTTTATTGCGAACACTGAGGACTAACATGTAATGCCTCTCTGCTAAAGTCGCCGTCAATAGAACTCGTGAATGATGTAAACAAATTAGTACAGATTGAAGAAGGTTCTTGAGGGAGACGAGCTGTAGGTAGGCCTCCAACAAGATGGAGTGACGACCTTGTGAAGATCGCGAGATCACGGTGGATGCGAAAAGCACAAGACCGGTCTAAATGGAGAGCCTTGGAGGAGGCCTATGTCCAGCAGTGGACGTCTTTCGGCTGACATGATGATGATGATGATGACAGATTGACACATAACTTTAAATATTCACCAAGCGGTTTTTAATAAAAAAATACTTATAATTCATCGTTATTTCATCTTAAACTTAATATGAACAATGATCTAGTGTATAAATCATTGCAAAGACCTGACATAATCTTTTAAATTACGTGATAATCGAGTAATCATGGTGAATTCATCCGTTTGGTTTTGTTTACATCTTTTGCAAGTTCTATTGACGGCGACTTTAGTTCATTCACTGGATGTCTTATCCCTCACACCGGAACATAGTAATGCAAGGACTGCTGTTAGATGGTAGGTAAAGATAAGATAATGATAGTGGTTCTGTAAAAAGACCCAGCTACACGGTCGGAACAACCACGCGACTCGACCAAGGTCAAGATTGTCCTTAATCGAGTTGAACAAAAAATAAATCGTGTAGACGTCTGTAGGGCAACCAAATTGAATAAAATCAAGTTTAGAAGACAACTTGATCTTGGCTAGGTTGCGTGGTGTTGGTGTAGAACCACCACGAAATCGAATCTAGAGAATTTAAGAGCTCAACAATTCTTTGAGCTACTATTTTTAAACTTTCCTTACTGCGGTGGTTCTCAGCCAGGTTTGACAAACATTGAGAAATCAGCGTTGAAATTAGAGGTCGCAATTATATCGTCGGTGAAACTGTAAAACCGCGTAAGTAACATTTTAAATAAAGGGCAAAATGCACCTTTTTAATAAGACTGTAAGGTTTATTTTGCTCTATCATAAATTTGTTAGTTACGCTGTTTTTCAGCATCACCGACGAATTATGTCGGAGTATTGATGTTTCAGTGGATAATTATGTTCAAGAGGCACTATACAAGATGCATCTGGCGTTCGTTATCATTATCCAAACTGTGTATTGACGTAAGCAGTCAGGCGGTCGCGTCGAACGCCTACGACAATTCCATACATATTGTCAGTTTTCGAAAATCATTTACGTTAGCGTTAACAAACTTTTCCTATGGATTAACGATACGTTCCAATATTTAATCTAAATCATGTTTATTTTTATTTAATTAACTGTCTGAACGCAATTATAACTGTAGATATCTTTAACAGTAAACAATGAGATGGGATATTACTATCGGCTTTTACTCTATCACTGTCTAACGCAAAACATATTATGCACCTTACACGTGTATTTAAGTAATGTCGTAGTCAGCGTTCTATCGGTGAGTAATTATAAGTTAGTGCATATTTCGGAACTGCCGCGACCGGGTGCATTCGATCATAACATTTATAACATTTTAACATTTCTTGAACATTTTTAACTAACACAGTTTCTAAAGACTCTTATAACAAGTATCTAGAACTTTTAAGTCAATAAACAACAATTAAAATCCTCTCTTGTTTTAACATTCACCGCAAACCCAATCCGAACATTGATTGGTCCTTTGAACCGGATTGGGTTTGCGGTGCATGTTAAAACAAGAGAGACCTTTGTATAAATCCCCAGATTACAATCGATATAAATTGCCATACATTTTCAACTTCTAGACTAGACGCTACATTCTTGACAGAGATTTCCTCATATTTTTTACCATATTTAACACGTTACAGCCACAAAAGAGATTCTAAGAAGTCCTAACGTTGAAGAATTATGTATGAGCGATGCTAGGTTACTCTCTATCAATAACGTTGAGTTTGATCGAGTCGAGTCGAGATTAAAAACGAATCTGTGCCCCGTTGCCAGATATTCAAACAAAGTGTACTCCATATTGAACTTTTGGCGCTGAACATAATAATATTTAACCGCAAATGGGTGCTTTAAACCTACTTGACGACTGGTTTAATTTTGAAAAGACGTTCTTTCTGATATAAGTTACTGCGAAAAAAAGAAATTTATCAGTGTTTTCTTCGCTTTGGACTATTTGTTTGTATCCACGTTTTGTTTTTTTTAGTATAGCACTAGCTGTGACGTGGACAAGACCATGTGGCTCTTTTTAATTAAGTAAGCTGTTTAGCCATTAGCCGAAACTTGTTTATTTATTTTCTCAGTAAATAATGAATAATTATTTTTAAAAAAGTGCGCTTTTGAGACAAATCTCGTAATTTCCAAACTGCGTGACCAAATGGATAACACATCCGTCACTTTCTGACACGTATATAAGTACGAGAGTGACATATGCTTTATTCACATTTTGTCACGTGATAAACGCAACCATACTGATAGACGAATATGGCCTTCTGATAGACGAATATGGGCGCCGTTATTTTCAAATGTGAAGCTTTTAAAACTAGGACAGTTTTTAGTTAGATCTGATGACATTCGAATGCTATTTAAGAACTATCATCTCTGACATGTTTTGGGGGTATTTTTTCTAGTTATTTAACTTTAACATTGTTAGGTTTCCTATTAACATATTTCCCGAAATCGGAAATATTGTATGCAATTCATCTATAATTGGGATAGACCAAAAAAATAACTCACGGTTTTTACATTCAAATTCTAAAGAGTAGGTAATTTTAAGAGAGCAATTTCATACATTTTGTATTTGACCCAATAGTTTTATTTTAATATCTTTATTTATTTAGCAGACATTTTATGGATGACATGAGTATTTTAAATTTGGGTTGGCATTTTCTAATGAATTACAAAAATTAAATAATATCTACTTAATTATAAAAAGTGATGGTAATAGTGTAATAAAATATAATATTTCAGCCTAGGATAAACCTAGGAGGTCTTCAAGCCAAAAACGAGAGTCAAATAAAGGTTAAATATACTTTTGTCGAAATGTCCGAAATAGATAAATATTTCAAAAACTTAATAATACAGAACGGCTTTAGAACCCTATTCTTCGAAATATTTTTCAAATAAGACTAATTTAAAAAATATGAACAATCCAATTCTGTGCTACTTCAAGCCTTTTGAAGATGAAACATTGGCATGTCGGATATCTCGTAATCAAACTCAAGGTTGTGAAGTCAACCCGTCAGATGCCGACGACACACCTGGCGTGTCAAATTTACATACATTTTTAGGTTAGATGGCAGGGAACGAGAATAACACTACAGTCTGGCGTGACTAATATGTTATAAATACCAGTGGACGCGCAAATAACACGCCATATCATACGATTCGTCCGTTCGTCAATAATGCACGTATTTGTGTAGAATAATCTAATTTACCTACATCCTATAGTAAAAGGCACAAGTGACGTTAGGTATTTTTATCATACATACATACATTAAATCACGCCTGTTTCCTCTGCTGCCAGGCAGAGACCACTTCTTTCCGCTTGCTACGATCTTGACAAATTTATTTCGCTTCTTCAACATTCATACATCGAGTCATGCACGCACGTCGGTTTCGGGTACTTAAGTTTCGGCCCTTTTCTAGTATTTCTCCGATTTGATTCGAAAAAGTACGCCTAGGGCGGCCCCTTCCGACCCTTTCACTCACTTTCGATCTGTATATCTCTTTCGTCAATCTTCTTTCATCCATCCTGTCCGAATGACCGAATCATCGAAGCATGCCCTTTTTAATCTTATCATTACTTCTATTATTATGGCCTACTTATCGTGAACTAGTTCGGTAGGTACTATCCTACAAATGTACATAATACGGCCATTGCAAGTATAATTTCTCTTGTTTTTATGACTGGCAATTAAATTAGAAAATAGACTTTATTACAATCGCAATAAGTTTATTTTTCACTGACAAATTTCGTTGTATGGTAGGTCTTAGGAGGTTAAACATAGATTCCTTTGGATGAAAATAGGATACAATGCGGTCGTACAAAGTCAACGATTGGTTTCGTAAACTTTTTTTTAAGCTATTCAGAAGGCCAAAGAGCACACAGACTACCTGGGGTGTTATTCTCTTAAAAACGATGCTCGGTCGGTCGAACAAGGGAACGAGTGAACGCGCCACACCGGCGAGTTTAAGTAGGTAGTCCCATCAGACCACACATAACACATTTAAGCACGTGCATTCTCAATCAGGGAGCCGGGCTTCTGTCGATCAGGGCCTCTAATCAACTCGGTAAAAATAATATCGTGTTTGAGCTGTTATCGTATCGTCGACGTTTTGATAGCTCTTATTTACTTGACAGTAATGGCGACTGACGTCAACAATACCATAACAGATTAAAACGATCGAAAACAGTGAATATGGCCTGTATATTAATAATTTCGTGTGACTGTTCATGTTACCCATGTTGGCCTTACATTCATGGAATAAGGACCAATCAAACTATACCCTGCTCTTCAAATGTCGTTAAGCCGTTTAGCACAACAAAGCAGACATACATATTCGTAAGTATCAACATACATACAGTATATACTCCAAAAATATTGTCCTTTGGCCTTAAACAACACTGTAATTGTTATACAGGTGGCCCATTTAAATCGGTCAGTATGGGAAAGTTTGAAACTATGACATAATACGAAGATCTCTTCTTAGGAACCATGTCATCGATTTTAATAAGAAGAAAAACTGCAACAATTTTAAAAAACCTGTACTCTGCTCGATAATCGAACCCGCCGGTTTAAAAAAAAAAAACTTATACTATTTCTATTTAGATATCGATTGTGTAGATCTTAAGCAGTAAATGGCTCTATGAAACATGATGTATAAGCAAAGAGGTACAAACAACCATACAGACAATTTTACATGCCTGAAATTGTTGAATATTGTAACGGTGGTCACTTCGAACCGAAAAGTATGTGCAAACAATGCATTTTATTGTGGCCGGCGGCCTATTTAAAAATGGGCGACCCTGTATAATGTTAACACGTTCACTACGGCAAAGAATTTTTGTGACTTTACCTGGGTACGACATGGGGTCTTTTAGATCCGACGTGTAACTGTACTGTGGTGCGTTAACGGGTCTAAAAGATCCGTTGGGTATTAATGTTTAATTGTGATTATGTACGTAGTTATAGCCATTCATGCAAATATATTTATGTTAACATATTCTTACATATGATTACAGAGTTATCAAGAAGTTTTAGGACTTGTTTATAATTCTTTAGCTCTGCCTACCCCACTCTGGGAATGAAGGTGTGAGTTTATGTATGTATGTATATTCTTACATAGACAACCAAACCAATCTTCAAAACGCAGGTAGATTCAATTAATGGTTTGATTGCAAAGCAAAGAACAATCTGTCGGATCTTTTAGACCCGATATCCGCACTGAATGTTAACATTGTCGATATTTTTTTAGTGTTGGGGTAGAAATAAAAAACCGATATCGATAGTTATTAATTTTAATAGGCTAAGACTAATGAATGAGATACAAAACATTTTTAATTACTTTTAATATTATTTATGACAACTTGTTGAATTTATGTGATACATTGTAACAATCACGACAAAGTGTTTTATTGCACGATTAACACATTGTTTTAACTTTCTTGACTTTGTACCCGGCTTCTTTGCTATTCCATGCTAGGCGAAGTTTATGATTCGTATTGGACATTACACTGGAGTTGCAGTGACTACGGGTTTAATAATTTTATTTTCAAATATTAGCACACGTCCATTGCCAGGGTTACTGGTCGACGGAGTGGGAGGGGCTGCATTTTGTAGTACCTATTTGGAGTGTCTGGCCAGTCGATGGGCTTGTGTAAACATTATTAATGGCAATATTTAGCTTACTAATATAATATTTCTGGCACGTATATCCTCTTTTTTCTTTTTCACAGTTTCATGTTCATTTTCATTTTTGTCACACATAAATAACATTTTCCGCGACCGCTTCATGATTGATAATTCACCTTATCTCGTATTACTCGTAAATCACTGTAATTAATAACCACCCACACACTTGGACGTCACTAGCTCAACTAGACTTTCATCCAGTACGGCTATCGGGTCACCGGGCATCGGGTCCTTAAGACCCGGTAGCCGTACTAGATAAAAACTGTTTCTCTCTGGTCGTCATGGGGTCGAAAAGATCCGATGTGTTTTTATTACGTAAACCGCCTATATTCGAAAAAACATCAATAGTTAAAACACTAACTGTCCCTTTTCTACTCCTGCAAAATTTTGAGATATCTGTCCCGCACCAACAACGGTAGGAACAACAATTTCTCCCCCGCACCGGAGGAAATTTCTTCATCGGATATATTCGACCCGATGCCGTAGTGAACGTGTACAAAACTTATGTTTTTTCATCACACTTGCTCGGAAAGGGTTTTATAACACGCAGGCGTTTAGGGCAGTTATAGCCAACTTAGCTCCCGCGGGAGTTACAGATTTTCGTAACTCCCTAGGGAGTTGTGAGTTTAGTTTTAAACTATAGAATCCACTTGTACATCATTTCAGACCAAGGAGGTGTAAAATCAGCCAAGGTTTATTTCCTATATTCAAAACTTGGCTACAAACCAATTTTACTGTTTAATTAAACTTATACGGCACATTTATATCTGCATTATATTTCTATTTTACCATTATTTCAGAGACATTCGCAATTATTTTATTAAATTTAATTTTGAAAATTGGTACAATCTGGCAGAATGGCCTGTATTTGTCAAGTTTAAAAAAAAGCAATTCTAAGCAATATCTGTGGAAGACTAAAAAAAAGTTGTACAATTACTTACTTTCATCTTTATTAAAGGTTTTTTTTTCTATTTGTTTTTTATTTCCTCGCTAATGTGATGAAAATCATTGTGTGTATCATGGGCAGTAAGGAGATTGCAAACTCGAGTCATTAAAAGCCCTCCGCCTTCGGCGTCGGGCTTCTAATAGTCTCTCGTTGGCAATCCTCTTCTTACCGCCCTTGATGCACAATGTACTATTAATCCACAAATCGTATTTAAAGAGATTTCATTATGAAACAGTTGCATAAATAGCTTAAGTTCGTATTCCATAATATTATTTTATTATGTTCGTAATGTTGGATGGTCTTTGCCGGTTGTACACTGGCCTGCAATGTGTGGCGATAAGAGACGATAATGCAGTCATTACCGCTCAACATGATGATATTTTATTGTTTAACTACGTGTTTATCGTTTGTCTGTTCATTGTTGTATTGGCATTTATTTTATTGCAAATGGACTCTTTTAGTAGATGCCTTGACAAGACTTTTTCGTTTATTACGAACGTTAAATCCAACAATGACGCTATGTTAAATAGGAATTCATACAAAAGTTTATTCCTATTACCCGCAATAATGTCACTATTCGAATAGACACATACACATACATAAACACTCACGGGTTCATTCCCAGAGTGCGGCAGAGCTACAGAATTACCAACAACTCAAAAAACTTGTTTTTAATTCTGTAACTACAGGCTGCACAATCAGGCAAAGATGTAAAAAAAAATGTAATTAATATGATCACTGTAGGATTTAACGTGCGTATGTATATTCAGAAATAATAAGACATCAATATTAAATTTCTATCCATTTCCATTCTAAAAACTACAAAAATTGATAAAAAACGGTTGCCATTTACAAATTTATTAAAACTACGTGCTTCATCAGCGATAAAATGCATTACAAATTAACTGTAATAACGAGATCTATAACTTACAATAATATTATACAAATATACAAAACACTTTGTCATTCCCACGTCACACTAGTCAACAATTAATATGGAAGTTAACATATAACTATCCAGTGTATTTCTTTTCTATTGGAATTATACAATTTCCATATACTACAGTTGTATTATTTAGGTCCATGAGAATAGTCTTACAGTAATCTTATTTCTAGCATCATATGAAAATATTCTTCCCCGGCTTTCAGATCAATCAAATAAGAAATACTAATTAGGTACCATTGTTAGGCGATGGGCTTGCCACCTGTCACTAATATACACTGTTAAACATCTTAGCCTAATTGTGCAAATTGTGGTTACACAGTTATCAAAAAGTTTATAGAGTTGTTGGTAATTCTGTAGCTCTGCCTACCCCACTCTGGGAATGAAGGCGTGAAGGTATGTATGCATGTATGTAATTAGGTACCTTTGAAGATCATCTACATATTCTCCTTTTGTGTAGGTATTTCATTAAACGTAAACAAATCTAACCACGTGACTTTGTTCAACGGCCAATCATTGACATGTCAGTGCTCTGTTTCTATTGGCTGACGAACTATTCCACATGGTTTTTTGTTTACATTCTGATAAGTATCTAAAAAAAATGGAATATACTCTTAGTATAGTCTACAATATAGTTCGAAGTTACGTTAGCTTCATTCCTTTTCCTCGATTTGGTCTTTAATGACGAGTAAAAGGGAGAGGGCATCTGAAGTTTCGCATTTGCGTGGTATCCACCCTGTTCTACATTATCATTCTCTATTTGGTGAAACAATAAACAGGTGATTAATTCGGTAATGACATACTCCACGGTTATCTTTATTGCTGCATCACGCATGTTTTGTATAACGAACTGTCACACACCCGTTTGTCATAATATCAGACCTTTTGTGTTAGTTAAATAGGTGGCTGAAGACGGTAATTACTTAATCACTAACTTATGATATTGACTGTACGAAATATCGCCAAATAAAATAGATCTAGGGTCTCTATAATAGATGAATTATTCTTCAGTTTTCATATATCACTGCGTATTCACTTCACTGTATTTTTCGTTGGCAACATATTCAAGAACTAAGTACGTTAGTTCCAATCAATTCTAGAGTTTTATTGCGCACCATATCGAAAGTGGCTTCTATATTGTCTGTCAACGGTATTTAGTTCCCTATCGTCTATACATTTAGTTTCTTAGCGCACAGGTTCTGACCACCTTAGCAATTTCAAGGACGTTCTTTCAAAACTTCACCACAATCACTTATCACTAAACAGTTTTTCTGTAGTTTCTTAGAACCGACATGACAATTTGCACAGTTGGCCTCGGCCAATAACTCGCTCCACTCGCTCCGCTATTGTCAGTCTTGTTTATTATATGGACGCTGTCTCACTTTCGCACGTACAGCAAGCGTCATATGACAAAGACGTGCGAATCACGCGAACTTCTAAAATACACATGTATGGTTCACCTGTCTAGTGCTAACAAGCGGCAGGCGCGGCGCGTCTCGTTGTTACCTCTTGCACTTCTGGAGTACTCGTGTCAGTTCTAGCGGTGGGCTCAGACGATACCACTTTATTGCAATTGTCAACGGGTGCGGCGTGGAGCCGTTCCAATAGGGGAGATTCTTTGATGGAGTTGGCGACAACAGCACGCGGCAGAGGCGGTGTAAGCACTATTTGCGACAGTGGCGGCTCCTTGTCCTTTGGCTCCACTACGACGATATTATCAGCACGGAGTGGTGGCATCACACGCCACAATTTCTCCCAAAAGTTTGCATCATCCCAGGATAAGTAGGTGTTATTGTATAAGTATAATCTTAGGTCGGGTGGTAGCGCTTGCGGCGAATGCAACCCGCAGCGCACGACTAGGACGCGTGCTGAACCACGCTCTATCGCATGAGCGTGTGCCGCGCGGAACTCATCCAGACCCCATTTACTAGTCGCGAAGTTATCAGATACTAGCAGCAGGGTTCGTCGCGCGCAGATCACGGAGCGGGCTATATGCTCCGAGACAGCCGCTCCCGGCAGCCAATCCCTACAATGCTCTACCGTGGTATGCCCGCGTGTCTCCAAACGCCGCATCAGCTTCATAGCTAACGCGTGATCCTTATACGCATACGAGATGAACACGTCATGAGTTTTATCCGGATCGTTAGTACTGTCTTCGACACTTAGCACCCATTTTAAGCACATCTGATGATCAAACAGGATCTGCTTGATTTTCGGCCGCAGTTTGATCAGCATTACTACCATCAGGAGTATCACGAACGCAGCCCCCATGACGCCTAGAAGGACCGGCAGTAACACAGTGTTACACAGTTCGTTGGTTACCAGTACGTGAAGGTAGCGCTTGTCTACGCACTGCATCTGCTTTAGATCCTGCACCTGTGAGTATAGAAGGTTTTAATGTTAACATTAGCACCAAAGAGTAAGCAAGTTGGATATGTGTCGTAGTTAGGACCGAAGCGTTTTTTTTTAGAGCCCCATAGATCCCTTTCCGAAGGCTAACTAGCCGCAACTCTAAGATTGGAAGTTTTTTTTGGATTTATGACGCAATGCATACATCCTTCTGCAGTTGGGAAATGAATGGAAGCGTCCTGTCAACGTCATTATTATTTAAACTATCACATATTCGCTTAACCCAAAAACCCCTTCAGCTCATTCTTTGTACGATTGTGTTTTCAATGGACTTGTCTTGACCGATTTCGGCCACAGTACTCGTATTGTACTGGCATGAATTTCGACGAGGACCTAATTATTACTGCGGTGTAAATATTCTTCCCAGTTTAGTGCGTACTGAGGTGGCATTCCTGTTCTTGTTGGTGAAGGTACAAGCGGACCTTCATACTATAACAGAGGATATGTTGCCACATCTAGTCTTTCAAAAATTAGGATTGTGCAAAGATTAGGGTTGTCAAAATTTAAAAAAAATGGGGCGTCTGGTATAGTATGAATCTTCCCAGGTGAATTTTCGCTTCGAGCCCTAATATTTCAATCAAAGGCCATTGTCTCTATTATCCCAAAGCCGCTAGCTACCGAGTTAGCACGTGCCACTACAACAAACGGTATCGTCATAGCATTAAGGTTCAAATTTAATGTCACTGATATTCTAGATATTACGTTTTGGTAGTGTAGGACGATAGACCACCCCGGGGCAATACGGCACTCATGTCTATCGGATAATAGAGACAATGGCCTTTGTTTGAAAGATTAGGGCTCGAAGCGAAAAACTCACCTGGGAAGATTCATACTATAAAACTATACTAATGAAATAGGTACATACCTGCAAGTTAGCGGCCTTCAGTTGGGAGAGCGCAGCGCGATGTTTGCAGTCGCAGAGCAGCGGGTTCCCGCTCAGCTTCGAGAGGAGTGGTTTGGAGTCGGCCGAGGAGCGTCCAAGCCGGAGCGCCGCCGCTTCCGATATCTCCGCGATCCGGTTGTTCCGGAGGTCCAAAAACTGCAGGTTTTATGTCAAATTTATCGGTCAGTAAATGGTCCACTTGAGCCGTATTTGGAGCTGTTAACCTGTCAAGTTCAGTTAGCGTAAGGGACATATATGTGTATCTATGTTTTTACACTCCTTGGAACTTAAGATATTGGAGTCGATTCTACGTGCACATCGCTTAAATAGCCTAAAACTAACTAAAACTAAATTGTCTAATTTTAAGACATAGTTTAGATGGCAGATTAATCAGTGCTATTCCAGAATGTCAAGCTGTTGTTAAGACCGCCTAAAATAAGAAGCGTCAGATTCAAATTAGCGCTGTCATGGTGCTGTCATTTGATTATGACAGCTGCTCATAGAATAGCAAAGTGTTTTAGCGACACCTAAATAAAATTAGGAAGTTTAGAGGACACTGTAGAATTGGGTCCATTAACTGTTTATAATCATAATCGTAATTTTTATTACTCGTTCTCCTTATTGTTAGAATAAATATTAAATATGTAAAGTATAACTCAATCTAGTTCTAGTTAGGAGTAAGCGGCTTCTGGAGTGGCGACCGCGTCTTGGCAAACGTAGCGTGGGACGCCCTCTGGCCAGATGGCGGGATGACTTGCATAAGAGGGCCGGCAGCAACTGGATGCATAAAGCATTAAACCGGGCTCTGTGGCGTTCCTTGGTCGAGGCCTATGTCCAGCAGTGGACTGCAACGGGCTGATGATGATGATGATGATGAACTCAATCTATTACGACTCACAATTTCCAAATTTATCGTAATTATCAGGGATTGACACTCATTAGATTTATAAACTTTAAACTTGATGGATGAAAATTAAACTTGTTATACGAGTACCAACCACATTATAAGGTACGGCGTGGAAGAACTGTCAAGTGGTAATATTGGGTAGAAGAGTGAATCTACGACCGCTTTGGACAAGAGAAAACGATAGGAATGGTAATTAGAGCCTGTTTGAACCGGTTCAAGGAGAATCAGTTATGAATCATTTGACAGCAAGAGCATGCTTCTGCCAGGATGAGTCAAAGGATCCAATAAGGAAGGAAGTTCCTACTTGTGCTATGGTTACGTGCCGCAAAGCAGCCGCGGTTTTTTCGTTTTCGTTTACAGAAATGTTCAAAATATTTAAAAAAACAGTCAAGTGCGAGTCGGACTCGCGCAACGAGGGTTCCGTACAGCTGCACTAGTTATTATTGTATTCCGATTTGAGATAGTTTTTGAATGGGATCAGCGCGAGGCCAACTCAGACTTGACCAAATTTTTGTATTTGTTTTTCTTCAGAGTTTGTCGTATATTCATACCGACGCTTCTGTTTTACTGTTTTTATGTTGGTATTTTTTTTATTTATTGTGGTTACTGAATTTTCAACCACTTTTTTCAAGTTGTAATTTTGTAGCTCTACCTAGCCCACTCTGGGATTACAGGCGTGAAGGTATGTACGTTGTATGTATGAATGTATGTTGTACATATACGTTTCTAAAAAATGATTCTTGTATGGCACCCCAATTATTTAAATTTATTAAAAAAAGACCGTGTGGTTGCCGGCTTAGAATTGTGCCACTCCATGTCTTCCCGTGGAAGTCGTAAGAGGCGACTAAGGGAATAAAGGCTTGTAGTAAGTACTGTTAGGCGATGGGCTTGCTACCTGTCACTAATATACACTGTTAAACATCTTAGCCTAATTGTGCAAATTGCGGTTACAGAGTTATCAACAAGTTTTTGGAGTTGTTGGTAATTCCGTAGCTCTGCCTACCCCACTCTGGGAAAAAAGGCGTGATGGTATGAATGAATGAATGAATGATTAAAAAAAGGAAGTAAATCATATTTAAAAAAAAACCGATATCTATTACGGTTCAAAAGATGCAGCTCTTTAAAGTTAGGCTACCTTGAGTACGGAACCCTAACAAAAACTGACGAGCGCTTTGTTGAATATCAAATGACAAGCACGCCAATAACTTGTCCTAGAAAGAAATTCAAAAGCTACTCACGATCAACGATTCAGGCAGATCTTTGACATCTAAGCTGTTGATGTTATTGTTGGCAGCGTGTAGCTCTTCAAGTACAGCCCGAGGTACGGAGGTGAGCCCGGCGCCTGTGACGTTGAGGACCAGGGGCCAGCTGCTGGTGGAGTCAGGCCAGGCGGTGTCCGCAGCCAGCGGGCCGGAGCAGTGCACGACAGTCGCGTTGCCGCGCGCGCGCTTACCGCACGTGCAACCTGGCATAAATAGCTAAGCATTAGGCATATCAAAACCCCCGACATAATGGTGGTTTCTGAGCTGATACTTTTTGACCTAGCTAAGAACCACCGCTAGATAACTTACAGACACAGCGGTTAAACTTATAACACATCTCTTTTTGCGTCGGTTGTTTACCTACCACCATAAAAAAACTTGTTGATAATTCTGTAACCAAATTTTATACAAACCCCACACACACTCACTTCTATAATTAAAAGTTAAAAACTAAACTTACTTAAATTAAAGTAAAACTAAGCTACTCAAATTAAAATCAAACTAAGCTACTCAAATATTAAAGATGTAAATAATAATCACCACTATAAAAAGAACACCCCCTTAACAGGTCCGCTCGCGGCATGGTCCCTATGACACTGGCTGCATTACCTCTCTTATTTATACTTCTTATATTATTTTATTTAGCATTTTGCTAAATTTTATACGAGTAGTTTCCAAAAATGATTTGGTAAAAAAAAAGTTTTTGTCAGTGTTATTCACTTCTGTTATTACTGATATCTTCCTTTTTAGTTAAATAGGTAGCTTTATTTTAAAGTTTAGCAAGAAGGTTCAGGACACCATGGCCTAAGTAGTACTTTAAGCCAGGCCATTTGGAATTAAGGTCACAGCTGATTAGAACCTCGCGGCACCCGACCCGCGCCGTCTCGCCTCGAGGCGGTTATTATTCTTTATATGGATGTGTATGGGCATGCGCTCACTGCATCAACCACGCTACGTAACGATTTTAATACTAAGCACGAGGCGAGGCGCTGCGGGTCGGGTGGCGGGTCTAATGAGATGTGACCGTAACTATTATCAACGTCTTAAAGACTTTTTCTCAAAAATGACCGGAAATGTTGACATTACTAACTCCATACTGAGACGCGAAGTACATAGTTTACGACAGTTCCCAAATTAAAAAAAAAACATTGCGTGCTCGTTACACAAGCCCGCAATGTTGCATGCAAATTTCATTGTTATCTAGTTTGTAACTTTTAAAAAAGTGAAAACGGCCATATTAAAATGAGGGTACAAGTCTAATACATCCATATTTTATTCGAAACGGAACTTTTTTATCTGTGTCTGGAGTAGCTTGAGTTTTTTTTCTAAAAAAAGCTTGCGTATCTCCTTGTCTTAAACATAAAGGCGGTAAAGAGTGATGTTATTTAACGTGAAGTTTATGTTTATATGCGATTTGTATCTCGCAAGCTCGTCCGTTTAAACCAATACTCGCCCGCAATTGCCTGCTTCACTGCCTAGGCAATAATGTACTATTAACGTTTATAATTCTATATTACCAGGAACGCAGCCTTCATAGGAGCACAGCAGTTCATCGGGGTCGTAGTTCAGAAATGTTTTATGTTTAAGGCTGAGGGCTTGAGAAGAAACAGGAAGCCTGCATGTCGGGTCTTCGGGTATTGAAAGCAGTGTCCCACAGTCCTCCAGGGCCTGTCGGAGCCAAGAGTGTCGACAGTCGCATGTCAGATTTTTCAACTTCAGCTTAACCCGCGTGCGCTGCAAATGATAGATGCATCTGGTGTAATCATAATAATATTAGCCGAATGACGTCAACTGGGCATATATGTATATGGAGGAGGTATATGATTGCTACAAAGGCCAATTTTGAGCTATCCACCTATTTTTTCTACTTATTGCACTGACCGGGTTCCCTACATTTCTTTACGACACTTTCAAGTGGATAAAGATCTCCTTATGCGATTTTCTATCAGGCTGGCTTAAATTAGGTATTCCTTATTCGTCACTCTCATTAGTTACTTAGTGTATTCAATCACCCTTATTCTTAAACGTACCACTAATTTTAGCCAATTTTTGTTAGTGTTCTTTGTCCCTTCCTATCTATAAGATCAAAGCATATTTCAAGCGCACCGCTTTGGCTTATGCGCGTTTATGAATGACAAGGTAGACTACAAGTGTTTGATATATTATACAAGTTTTCTATTAAGCATGGGCCCTATACAAGATACATTCGGCGTTCGTTATCTAAGTATATCCAAAATGTATAGGATTGACGTAAGCTGTCAGACGGTCGCGTCGAGTGCCTACGACCGTTCCATACATTTTGTCAGTTTTCGTCTATGTCTAGCCTGAGCGATAGGGAAGGGTTAATATTTCTTAAGAGCTTACCAGTCCCGGTGAATTGGCAATGTTGCGACAATTATCCACGTCTTTGGATTGTATGCGCACCACAAGGTTACGATTTTCACGAAGGTTGATAGCCACCGATCTAGAGCGATCGCGCCGTTTCATCTCTAAGTCCGCATACTGGAACAGAATACAAGAGATAAGTTGAAGAGAGGCTTCTTCTATTAGGACATAGAATAGTTTTTACCCCGGAAAATGGGACAGTTCCCGAGGGAGCAGCGATAAACGACTTCTACGCGGAGTCGCGGGCGGAAGCTAGTTTTATATAAACGTAAAAGTACTTTAAAATAAGACAAAACAATGCAATGTCACTGTCTGGTGCAACATTAGCGTCACAAAAGTGATTCATAATACCTATCCTGCATCTACTTTAACAATCGATCAATTGTGAGGCTGAAAATTTCCATACGAACGTTTCCCTCCCCTTATTTTTACGATTTTTGAATTATGTTGTAAATACATATTACGAAAAGCTAGGTCTTTACGTTTTCCTTTCCAAGAGATCTAACAAACAAATAAAATAAAACAAACGAAAAACGGCTAAATTTGTATGAAAAAACTGATAGCTACGCGATTTCAGCGTCACATCTTAAGAAATTATGAGTATTAAACTATATCTGCAACCTATACATAGGTACTTACAGCTTCACTGTGAGCTGACCAGTATTGGGCCTTATTGTAAGGTGATAAGATTCACTTATGGTCAGTTAACTGTTTGATGGTTGTAGTGACTGTACTACAGTATAACAGGAAACAGATCATTGGTGTAGGAAGAGACATCAGAAATTGAGGAAGTCGTTGCACAAGTTAGAAGTACGAGTATCAATCGAAATTTAAACAAGTCAATAAGACTTTATTTAATATAATATAGGTAATACAATTAATAGTTAACACTACATACATACATACATAAACTCATGCATTCATTCCCAGAGTGGGGTAGGCAGAGCTACAGAATTACCAACAACTCTAATAACTTGTTGATAATTCTGTAACCACATTTTGCAAAATCAGGCCAAGATGTTTACCAGCGTATTAGTGACCGGTTGCAAGCCCATCCCCTAACAGTAATACAAGCCTATATTCCCTTAGTCGCCTCTTACGACATCCACACGGGAAGAAATGGAGTGGCACTATTCTAACCCGGCAACCACACGGGGGGGGGGGGGGGGGGAGGTATATTATAATAAAATAAAATATGGTTACAAAAATACTCGCGCTGCTCACTTTATATCTTTGTCACTTTAACATCACAATTGAACTGCTGCAATAATATGTCAAAGGCGTTAAAGCGACAGGGTAATTGTGTGAAGAGAAATATTAAAAACAAGAGAATGCATGCGGAGATGACGGTTGATAGGGATATTTGGAAGAAAAAGACATGCTGCGGCGACCGGACTCAGAATAATTGGGATGTGGGCAAGTGAAGGAAGTGGATGGGATGTGGATTGGGAAGAGGACACTTCAAAAGAGTGTTTTTTAGGGTTTGTGCATAGACCGATTCCAGAAAATAGTACTTACCTGTTTTCCAATAGTAAACACGATTAGAAATCCTGACGTTGGATTGAAATATTCATACTATTATTGCTATTAGCTCTGTAACTAGGTCGTCTGTTCGTGAGATGATTAAATAAATAAATTTATTAACATATAAATAATACTCGGATATTCGTATTTGCTATAATAGTTAGATAAGTTTTCTAAAAATGAGACCTAGCTAGATCGATTTATCGTCGCCGAAACTAAAATATTATGAAAATCGTTGGAGCCGTTTCCGAGATTCAGATTATATACATAAATATATACAATAATTGCTCTTTTAAAAGTATTAGATGAGTGATTTTTGTCGTTATTTTCCTAATCCAAGAGTTGAGAGAGGGATTTAAATTGTAAGCGTTGCGCACACAGTCAGTGTTATCAAATTATGCTCATTTTATAGGAATACAATGTTATGCCATACATAAAACAAAGGCACCAGGAAACCAGGAAAATAATAACTAATTTACGTTTGTTTACTCGCATTAATAATTCTGTGGATTTCTCATTAAATTGTAACCATAACACAAATATATAATTATAGTTGGAATATTATAAATTAATATGGTGCTTTGAAACCAAACAAGATAAGGCACAATTATGTAAACAATGCTGGATATTTATAGATATTTAAAAAAAAGCCTTCATAAAAAAACTTGTCCCTTTTAATGCACATATACTTGGTCACTATACTATAATGTGATTTAAAAGTAAAAAACTCCTTATTTTTTTTAAAGGAAACCTTTCACGACCAGTTAGAGTGGTTTGGTTCTTGAGATACAGGAGACTAAAGTATTTATACCTATTAAAAATCACCTAAACGGTAACAAATATCTTTAAAATTGAAATTTATAGTAGCGGATCCAAATAGGAAACGACCTTTACCCAGCTGTCTATGCAATAAAAAGTATTTCATATCAAATTTAATATGGTAAGTAATATATGGCGAATAGGTCGGCTGAAAAAAAAACAGTCCTGTATATATAAAGTAAAAATTTAAAAATCAACTTAAATACAAAAAAATGCAGTTGGTTGTTTAATAGACAAATTACATACCAATCGAAATTATTGTATACAAACGTTAGTTTGACAATTTTTTCCCATAATAACTATTGGGTAGGTAGGTATAAAGTATAAACAGGTAAGTCGGTACTAATAATTGGCACTAAACCTAACGTTTGCAAATTCTATACTGCTTCATACTTTCGATTAGTATGTAAGTCTATTAAACAAGCAAATGCAATAGAAAAAAATAATGTACTGGACAAAGGCCTCCCCCGAGGCTTTCCAGTCAGACCGGCCTATGTCCAGCAGTGGACGTCTTTCGGCTGACATGATGATGAAGTACTAAAACTGGACTGGAGTAAAAAAAATCAGCCAAATTATTCGCTATATATTACTTACCATATTAAATTTGATATTCAATACTTTTTATCGAATAAACCGCTGGGTGAAGGTCGTGTCCTATTCGGATCTTAGACCATAAATACTTGTTGTTTTTCGAGATTGTTTTTTGTTTTTTTAGTAGCGCTGTCGGAACCCTAGAGTAAGCGTGGTCCGACAAGCTCTTGTCCAGTTTTTAACACATTTTTTTTTGTATTAATCAACAGCATGATAATACATTATTAACTGTGAGTTCGAGTAGGCACTTATATTATTCGTAACGTCAAGATGGCCTCCAAGAAACCAATACAAAAAACTATAAGGTAAATATACAATTAAACTGTGTAGCACTAAACAAATTATGATACATCAACTCTTGTAATAATACATAATTGTGTGTGTGTGACAAAACCATTATTGAATCGTAATGTTCGTCTGCCGTATGTCTTTCTGTCCGTTTGTTTTTCACAGACACTTTAGTAAGAAATATTTAAAAACACAGTGCGGAACGTATGCAAAGACGGTTAACTATCTTAAGTTCGAAAAACTATTGTCCGCTGTTTCGTTTGTCCGGAAATATTTATTCTTTGAAACCATTTTCCTGGATTGTTTTTTATTTAACGTAACCTAACCTACAGGTTCCAGGTTCAGGTTCTGTTTCTTTAAACATTTTGAAAAGGTTTAAAAAGAGAAATTTGAATTCGGACAAATTAAAATTTCGGACAAACCTACTTAACAGCGAACAAAACTTTTTCGAAACATATTACGATTTCTCTATTTTCATCGTTTACACGAGTAAAATTAAAATTGTGTATGAAACCCCTCCCCAACATGGTTCCGTTCACAATAGTTTTATGAGAGAGCAAATGCGATAACCTGATGGGAAGTGATCACCACCGGCCATAAACACCAGAAACTCAAGAAGAGTTGTCGGTGCGTTACCGGCCAAAAAGGGAAATGAAACCTAGAGATTAAAAAAAAGGACTTACAACGAGGACTTCGATTTTGTTATTAGACAGGTCTATGGTCGTGAGGTTCTCCGCGTCGGCCACCCAGTCGGAGCACACTCGCGTGGCATTTGTCTGCCTCAGCTGCAAGATTTGTAGAGACGTCGGCAGCAGTGACGACTCTGCAGTACCAACAAAAATGCATAATGTATGAATAGGCTGACTTATGAAGAGTATACTAATCAAAACAAAATAGGGGCCACGGTATGTTCTACATACAAAAGAACTGTTTTCGGAGAAGGATTATTATAACGAATCATCATCATGATCATGTCAGCCGAAAGACGTCCACTGCTGGACATAGGCCTCCTCCAAGGCTCTCCACTCAGGCCGGTCTTGTGCTTTTCGCATCCACAGCGACGCGATGTTTATAACGAATGTTAACCTGTAATTTTTGAATTGACTATCATTCGAAAGCTGCTATGTTCAACTTACAAGTGTGTTTTCAAAAAAAAACTAATTTCGTACAAAATGAGCAAAAATTTTTAAAAACCACACGCACGGTAAAAACAAAACAATTGATAAAAAAAACACAGCTTGTAAGTAGGTTGAACATTGCAGCTTACGAACGAATGGTACTAAATTAAAAAAATACAAGTTAACATTTGTTATAATAATCCTTCTCCGAACATAGTTATTTTGTATGCAGAACATAGCGTGGCCTGTATTTGGTTTTGATTAGTATATTTGTGGAGAGAGCTAAAGTTATTTCCGTCGATTTATGGCGAATACTTTGATTGCCCCCGTCAAAGACTACAAAATAGTTGCTTCTTGATTGTATATAAAAGATAAAAACTATACAATAACATTTCAAAGGAAATATGGTTTTGCCCAGTTTTACTTAATATAACTAATTATTATTATCATAGCTTGAAGCGCCACAGCTGGAAGAATCACTTCACGTGTATTCTTTCAAAAGACTTTTATGGTGACGGAACCAGTAATGGACAAGGCACCAATAATGGACACTTGATTCTTATTTTACAGAAGATAAGGCTTATTCATTTGTTTTGCAACAATCAATTTAGGACCGTATGAAATTTGATTTAAGACTGAAGTGTCCATTACTGGTGCCTGTCAGCTAAAAGTGTCCATCATTGGTGCCGTCACCCTACATAGATAAATTATAAAGGCGGCTGTCAAAACTAAGTCGGTAATTTACATTGCAAACTGAACAGCGTACTTGCTTTTGTCCAGTTTGGCGAAACAGCGAGACGATATTGTAAGACAGCAAATTCTCAAATTAACATGGTATTAGAAATAAAATGTACGTATTTTAAATGTACCAGGTCGAGAGACAATTGGAAAAATAAACACGAAATTTACTTCTGAGCTACCGAATTGACAATGGAACGTTCAAATTTAAAACTGAAAATATTATCTACTGACACAAACGGCCAATGAGTAGGTAAGGAGAAGGTGTAATTCCAGCATTGGATATGAATGACTTTCAGCATTGGATATGAATGACTTCCAGCATTGGATATGAATGACTTCCAGCATTGGATATGAATTACTTTCAGCAGATGTGATGATAATGATGATAATGTGTGCAAATGAGCTCCACGAGCTAATACTGCTTCTACCGTCGGACTTCCAGACGCACCGCAGGACACCATCCATACCTGGCTGAAATTCCGCCTTATCGCTTTGCACCATCTTTTATAATGCGTACTACAAGACTGGAATAAGCTTCCTGCGTCGTCTGTAATTTTCGAGTACAGAAAATCTAAACCTATTTAAAGCTAGTGTGAATTCCCCTCTTCTGGGTGAACTCGCTTCGTTGTCGACAAAATTTTCGTCCTCCAAGGGCAAGAGTTAATCATGAGCAAACCCAATATAATATATTGTAGGAAGACAGGACACTAAAGAGATCTCTCTCCAGGCAGGTGTTATGCCTAGGGACCGAAGTCCATTGGGATGAAGTTGGAAATGGTATATAATATGTCAACCGGCTGTCGAAACTTCGTTAGCGCGATGTAGAATAGAACCCTTAGTTCCGCTGTCTGACGCTGGTGGCGCTAGCGAGTTGGTTGATACAAGTTTTCGTTAGATGTCGCTAGGTCGCCACACCAGTATCAGAAAACAAAACTACGAGTAGTTACTTATATAGCAGGTGAAGTAATAAGCTTGGTATTATTCAGACCTTTGCCGGTGTAGCCTTTGGAGGTTCCACAGAGAGAGCCTAGAGGGTTCCCGTTGGCGTTTAGCTCCAGCAGCTTCTGAAGAGCGGGGACGGTCCGCTGGAGAACGCTCGCAGTTAGCTTGTTCTTTGAGAGGTTCAGTTTAGTCAGCGAACGCAGCGGGGAGAACACGCCTCTGAAAAAATACCAGCAGCATTATTAAGATGTCAGACAAACATTTCGCTGGACATACTTAATACTTGGTGGAAGTGGACTAAAATTTCAGAGCCCTAAAGATAAGTACTCTGAAACCAATAGATATTATTTTGTATATTTAACGGTTCTATATTGAAATCCCTAATCGTCATTTGTCGTACCTAATGAATTGTTTGTCCGAATTTTCGTTAAATATTGCTGGTTATTGACCACGAGTATCGAGGATCAATAAAATTAATCAATCAAATAATTTTTGATCGAGTCATTCGGCCCGTATTAATAAACTGATCTCGACTTTAATGCCAGTCTCAAGATGCGTCAAAAATGACAGTTTTCTATGGCTTGACGTTTACTTTGAAGTATCTTGTGACGGGCATTCCTTTCTCATATCTGTGACGCTATATGTCACACAGGTTTAAAAACCACCCTTGAAACCCTTTTACAGATTATTATAATTAATACTTACAAGAAATACTGGAAAAGGGCCAAATTTTAAATACCCGAAACCGACGTGCGTGCATGGCTCGATGTATGAATGTTGAAGAAGCTAAAGAAATTTCTCAAGATCGTAGCAAGTGGAAAGAAGTGGTCTCTGCCAACCCCTCTGGGAAACAGGCGTGATTTAATGTATGTATGTATGTATATAATACTTACAAGGGTAAGTCGCTCAAATTGTTTCCCGCAAGGCTTAGGGTTGTGAGTTTGACACCCTCGAACATGTTGCTTGGCAACGTCGTCAGCCCGCAAGAGTCCATCCAGAGTGTCTTCAACGCCGACCCGTTGATCATGCCCTCAATACTCTCCAATTTAATTTTATACAGGGACATTTCTGTCAAGTTGGGCAGCTTGGCTAGCGGAGGAAACGTCAAATTACCGCCCACCGTGACCTGTTCTGTTACCACTAGAATCTTCAGGGAGAGCAGACGCTCCAACCACTCAACCGTCGAGAGTTGTGCATTGTTAAGCTTCAGGGTTTCCAAAGATGTCGGTAAAGTCTTTAGCTCTGTCGGCGATAACACCACGTTGTTCAACTCTAGAGTGCGGAGCTTATGCATCTCGCCAAAAATGCCGTCTTCGGGAAGCAGTGGATCGATCGCGGAGATTCTGAGTGAAGAAGCAGATAGCCCAGTTAGGTGTGCCCGTGAGAGAGACGGTATAGTCGGGAGTTGGTTCAGTTCAAGTATCTGCGTAGTGGTGACGTTGAGCGCTGCTAGTGCGCTGGCGTATGAGCCCCCAGGCTGTCCAGGAGGCAGACATTTCCTTATTATCAGCTGGTCGACGGTGACGAGGCGCGGCATGGCAGGCAGCGAGGGGTCGTCGATGGCTACCGGCTTGTGGTCTTCGTTGCAATCACAGCACATGACAAAGTACTTCACATCCAGAAATTCCACAATTGCTTGACCACCTGAAAAAAAAAAACAATTTAGGTACATCATCATCATCATGTCAGCCGAAAGACGTCCACTGCTGGACATAGGCCCCCCCAAGGCTCTCCACTCGGACCGGTCTTGTGCTTTTCGCATCCATCGCGTTCCCGCGATCCTTACAAGGTCGTCACTCCATCTTAGGTACGATCACCAAAAAATGGCAGTACGGATGGACGTACCGAATAAGTATTCAAATGAGGAACCTATAGGTACTATCGCACTAGATATGTATAAAGTAACAAAATTGATTTTTTTTAAACCATCTGATTCACCTGATGGTAAGTGATCATACTGATCATCGCGACCCATAAACACCCGCAACGAGAGAAGATTACGAACTTCACCAACTGCGGTAATTCAGCCAGATATGGTTCTTGATTCTTCTAAGGAGTCCCCTAGACAAATTATAAGTAGAAACAAAACTATTGTTTATTCTGACCAGCTTGGATCTGGACTAGGTTTATTGTTCAATAACAAATTGAAACAAAAGGTTACAAATTACTGTTACCATAATGCAACTCTTTTGCAATTAAGTAATTTACTTTTAAAAGGAAGTTTTGACAGGACCACCACTTTAGTAATTTTAATAGGAAATGGTCTTAGTGTGGATAAATACAGTGTTGATAAATTATAGTCAACACTTACTTAACACAATTGAAGTGAATGGCATAGGTAAAATTATACTGTGTGCGTTACCATACTCACAAAGAATGCCATATAGTTATAATCATAGAATAGCTCAATTTAATTCGATAATGTATAATCCTATATCCTGCAATAGTAAATACCACTTTTTTTAATTTAAATAAAATTTTAAAGCCCATCACACTAACATCACGAAAAATTCATGTGCCAAGGAAATATATTTTGACCTTGGTTGACCTATTAGCTTTTAATATTAAACCTAATGGATATAGTAGTACCCAGCCCCAGCAAGCCAATATTGGCAATAATGCCTTGCCTCATAATTTAAACTAAATTATAGGACAGCGGAAACACCCTTGAGTATAAATTTAATTCACCAAAATATTCAAGGTTTTTCCAGCAAAGAACTAGAAATAGGGTTGTTCTTAGATAGTGAAAATGTACAAATTATGTGCATTACTGAACATTGGCTTAGACAAGACCAATTAATATTTGATTTTGTAAATTTTAAATTAGTTATTTTGCTAGAAAATGTGTCATTCATGGTGGCTCTTTAAGAATAGTTAAAAGTACTATCTAAGGAAAGAAAGGATATTGTCAAGCTATCAATAGAAAGGATTGTAGAAATTTCTTGCGCAGAACTAGAAAGTTATATAATAATATGTATTTTCGGACCACTATTGGCTGATTTTTGCACATTTGAATCAACTATGGAACATGTGTTAAAATTAGCTTGTAATAGCCAGAAGCATATTATAGTTTGTGGAGATTATAATATTAACTTACTCGAAATGTCAAATAATACCACTAGGTTACTAAGTTTATTTAAATCTTTTAATTTAGGTAATCTGTTCTTTGAACCACTCGGATAGGTGTTAATAGTGAAACCTGCTTAGATAATATTTTTTGTAATTGCGAATGTTTGGATAAATAAATATTTAATTGTTTTAATTCTGACCATAGTGGTCAGAAGGCATCTTTCGTCAATTATTTTTATCAAAAACCTCAGACAATAACATATCGACCGAATCGATCGAATCATTCAAAAATAAAGTTCAGAGTAATCTATCAGTGTTACCTTTCATACATAATGAGTGTAATAGTATTTATAATGACTTGTTTGGCGTAATTCTGCATCAATTTAATAAACATTTTAAAATGAAAACTTTAACTAGGTCGAAAACCAAATTTAGCGAATGGGCTACTGCAGGTATTCGTAAAAGTAGAAATAGGCTTTATAACCTATATAGAGAGAGGGAGGACAATAAGAACGCTGACTTCCTAAATTATGTTAAGAGTTATTCAAAGACCTTTAAGCAAGTTTGTTTAACTGCCAAGGCAAATTTTCTTAGTCTTAAACTCAAATCGTCTGAAAATAAGTTAAAAACTGTATGGAATATTATAAATAGAGAAACGGGTAAATCTAAAACTCGCGATAATCAGGCCACCCTAAACTCAGGTGACAAACAAATCACGTCAAATAAAGACGTTGCCTTAGCATTCGAAGATTATTTTTCCAACATAGCCATTAATACTACGAAATGTCTCAAATCATCCGCGGTTCAAGCTCAATCATTACTTTGCACTAATGTCAGTAAATGTAATATAAACTTTGAATTCAGCCCTATAAATTCAGATTCAATAGTCAAAGTATTTAAAACGCTTAGTTTAAAGAAGACTGAGGATTTGTGGGGCACATCAGTTAGTGTACTTTTTCATATCTTAGGTGTAATTGCACCCCATTTAGCATTAATTTACAATAATTGCATTTCAGAAGGGATCTTTCCAGATCTTATGAAATATAGTAAAGTCATACCTCTTTTTCGTGTGAGATGAGTGATATAACGAACTTCCGTCCCATTTCCATGCTACCAGTTTTAAGTAAAGTCTTTGAGAAACTAATTCTGAATGATATGTTAGGTCACTTTAATAGAAATAAACTACTTAACAATAACCAGTTTGGCTTTACCAGAGGTCGATCAACAATTGATGCGGCATCTGTTCTCATTAAATATATATATAACAGTTGGGAGCAATCTTGCGATGCAGTAGGAATATTTTGTGACCTTTTTAAAGCTTTTGATTGCGTGGTTCATACGACCCTTATTTTAAAATTAGAACATTATGGATTGTCTAATAAAGCTATAAGTCTTATGTGTTCTTATCTCAGTGATAGAACTCAAACAGTTGTTGTAAACAAAACACAATCTGATGGAGCTACAGTGAAAATAGGTGTGCCTCAAGGCTCTATTTTAGGTCCTTTTCTATTTTTGGTTTACATAAATGACTTGCCACCATCAGTAGATAAACTTTGTGATATTGTACTTTATGCTGATGATACTTCACTAATTTTCAAGGTAGACAGAAAATCCATAGACTACAGTAGCATAAACTCCACACTAGTTAAAGTACTTAATTGGTTTACTAGCAACAATGCTACTAAATGCTAAGAAAACTAAATGTGTTAGATTCGCTTTGCCTAATGTTAAACCGTTAGATTCTAGTATTTTTCTAAATGACAAGTGTTTTCAAATCGTAGATAAGGCAGTTTTCCTAGGCATAACAATGGATAAAAATTTGCAATGGAGTCCCCATATAGCTGTACTGGCAGGTAAACTAAGTTCGGCAGCTTACGCCGTTAGGAAAATTAGACAACTAACCAATGTTGAGACAGCTCGCTTAGTTTATTATAGTTATTTCCGTAGTGTTCTGTCGTACGGTATTCTGGTTTGGGGTAAGGCAGCTGACATACAAACTATATTTGTGTTACAAAAAAGGGCCATTTGTTCTATTTACAACTTAAATTCCCGTGACTCCTTGAGAGATCTTTTTAAGGAAATTAATATCTTAACTGTAGCGTCACAATTTATTTATGAGAATATTATTTATGTTATAAAAAAATTGGATTCTTTCACAAAAAAATCTGATATACAGGGTGTCCCAAAAATAGCACGTCACAGTGATACTGGAAATTCCTCAGCCTTAGACGAACCAAACCAGCCTAACATGACCTCAGTAAAAGTTGCACCGTTTTCGAGTTATACCAATTTAAAGATTTTTCCAATTTTTCACCTCTTTTGACATTGTAAGTGCTCGCATTTACTGGGGTAGCTTTAGAATTTAGTTTTTTTTATTTGTGCGCGTTTATGAATAGTTGATTAAGATGATAGAAGCATTATTATGTCAATAACTAATGTACAAGTTGGAAAAATACTGTAATGAACTTGACTTAAATTATCATCCACATAGTAATTTAAACTTTGAACACCTGCCATAACTTTTTTTTTACTAAAAATGTAATGAGCAAATAACTTTAAAAACATGCGTGTTTTATGCCAATTTTAAAATGGTATGACGCATGATATCTTAATGCATAAAAGTAGGAATTCGTATGACATTTGCCAATATGGATCCTCGGAAATCAATGCTAATCATCTAAAAAATTATCTTGTACTCTACGATATCTCATTTGTTTGTGCTCCTTTGAAGAATATGATTGATTTTTGGTTGACCTTGGTTCAAAGATAATAAAAAACGGGTTTAATTTTCATTAGTTTTTACAGTAAATGTTCGAATTGTTTCCCTCCGACTTTAAGGCACAAATGTCATCTTCGAATAAAATTTCGGTTTAATTTTCGTAAACTGGTTTCCGATATGTCTCGGGCTGCATTGAAGACACGTCGCCGTAGTTCCTCTTCGTTACTTATTGGTTTTAAATAAATATTGTCTTTCAAACATCACCAAAAAAAAAACATTCTACAAAGCGAAATCAACTTCCGTTAAGAGTGCCGAGTAGTCGTTTCAGTTCCACAAACAAAATCAGAGTCCAGAGGAATGCCATTATCTTTGAACCAAGGTCAACCAAAAATCAATCATATTCTTCAAAGGAGCACAAACAAATGAGATATCGTAGAGTACAAGATAATTTTTTAGATGATTAGCATTGATTTCCGAGGATCCATATTGGCAAATGTCATACGAATTCCTACTTTTTTGCATTAAGATATCATGTGTCACTGCGATTTAGCGATTTTATTTTATTTGCGAACTAAATTCTAAAGCTGTCCCAGTAAATGCGAGCACTTACAATGTCAAAAGAGGTGAAAAATTGGAAAAATCTTTAAATTGGTATAACTCGAAAACGGTGCAACTTTTACTGAGGTCATGTTAGGCTGGTTTGGTTCGTCTGAGGCTGGGGAATCTCCAGTGTCACTGTGACGTGCTATTTTTGGGACACCCTGTATATAATTTAAATACTAGAAATAAAAATAAAATAGCTATTAGAAAATTCCGCGTCCGTAAAGTACATAAATCATTTGTTGGTCAATGCATTCATTTCTATAATAAATTACCTGAGGTAGTATTAAAGTTAGCCTTTCCAGCACTCAAAAATTACTTGAAAAAGTCGTTAATGTCTAAAGCGTATTATAGGATCGAGGACGATCAAAAACTAAGTTTAGTGAATGGGCTACTGTAGGCATTCATAGAAGTAGAAATAAGCGTTATGAATTATATAGAGAGAGAGAGGAGAACAAGAACGCGGACTTCTTAGTTTATGTTAAGAAATATTCGAGGACTTTCAAGCAAGTTTGCTTGACTGCTAAGTCAAACTTTTTAAGTCTTAAGCTTAAAGCTTCTGACAATAAGGTGAAAACTGTGTGGAAAATAATAAATAGAGAAACGGGTAAATCTAAAACTCGGGATAATCAAGTCACCCTAAACAAGGGAGACAAACAAATCACGTCAAACAAAGACGTGGCGTTAGCGTTCGAAAATTATTTCTCAACCATAGCCGTTAATACCACGAAATGTCTTCAATCATCTGCGATTGAAGCTCAAAAATTACTTTGTGCTAATGTAACTAAATGTAACGCAAGATTTTAGCCACGTAGATTCTGTTTTAATTGTTAAAGTATTCAAATCAATCAGTTTAAAAAAAACCGAGGATTTATGGGGAACGTCAGTTAAAGTCATCCATCATATCATAGATATAATTGCACCTCACTTAGCTTTAATCTACAATAATTGCATTTCAGAGGGGGTATTTCCAAATCTTATGAAATATAGTAAAGTCATACCACTTTTTAAATCGGGCGATATGAGTGATTTAACGAATTTCCGTCCCATTTCTATTCTACCTGTTTTAAGCAAAGTTTTTGAGAAGTTAATGTTAAAAGATATGTTAGGTCACTTCAATAGAAATAAACTGCTTACCAGTAATCAGTTTGGCTTCACCAGAGGGCGATCCACAGCTGATGCAGCATCTGTACTCATTAAATATATATACAATATTTGGGAGAAATTTTGTGATGCAATAGGATTTTTTTGTGACCTTTCCAAAGCTTTCGATTGCGTAGATCATGCGACTCTTATATTAAAATTAGAACATTATGGTCTGTCAAATAATTCTATAAATCTTATGTCTTCATATCTTAGTGATAGAACACAAATGGTTGTTGTAAACCAAACAAAGTCTATTGGAGCAGCTGTTAAATTAGGTGTGCCTCAGGGCTCTATATTAAGACCTTTCTTATTTTTGGTTTATATTAATGACTTACCATCCACGGTAGATAACCTTTGTGATATTGTGCTATTTGCTGATGATACATCATTAATTTTCAAGGTAGACAGAAAATCCGTCGATTACAGTAGGATAAACGCCACACTAGGTAAAGTACTTAATTGGTTTACTAGTAACAATTTGCTACTCAATGCTAAGAAAACTAAATGTGTTAGGTTCGCTTTGCCTAATGTTAGACCGGTAGAATCTAGTATATTTCTTAATGATGAGAGATTGGGAATCGTAGATAAGGCGCTTTTCTTAGGGATAACTATAGATAAAAACTTGCAATGGAGTCCCCATATAGCAGTACTAGCAGGTAAATTAAGTTCGGCAGCTTATGCTGCTGTTAGGAAAATCAGGCAACTTACTAATGTTGAGACAGCTCGCTTAGTTTATTATAGTTATTTTCATAGTGTTATGTCCTACGGTATTCTGGTTTGGGGAAAAGCTGCTGACATACAGACTATATTCGTGTTGCAAAAAAGAGCCATTCGTTTTATATATAATCTAAACTCCCGTGATTCCTTAAGATTACTATTTAAAGAAATTAATATTTTGACAGTTGCGTCACAATTTATTTATGAAAATATTATTTATGTCATTAAAAATCAAGACTCTTTTGTTAAGAATTGTGATATACATAATTTGAATACAAGAAATAAAAATAAAATTGCTACTAAAAAAATTCGTGTCCGTTGGTTTATAAATCATTTGTTGGTCAATGCATCCTTTTCTATAATAAATTACCTGACGTTGTTTTAAAGTTACCATTTCCAGTACTTAAAACTTACTTGAAAAAGTCGTTGATGTCTAAAGCTTACTATAGGGTCGAAGACTATCTAACAGATAAAAATGCTTGGCCAATACCTAAATAATTTAATGATAACTTAGTCATAAAAATATGTAAACATTTGTATATTGTCTAGGGGACACGGTTTCTGTAGGAGAATGTATCGAAACTTTTATGCAGGTTGTTTTGCACCGTCACAGGTAAGTATAACTTGTATACTTTCAATTTTTTTATTACTGTTGCTTATTAGTTTTGTGACAATTCTGAGTTTTGACACATTTTCCTGCTCAACTACGCATGAATATATTAATTTTTGGTTTTATATGAGATTCATTGTTTTATATAATGCTAGGTTAAGTTTATTATTGTTTAATATCATTAGCAATATTTAAAAAACGACTTACTGTTGAGTTTCTTGCGGCGTTTCTTCTCAGCAGTGGTCTCTTGTGAAGCGCTGGTAGATTTTTGACGTGTAAAAGTGCCCGTGCGGCCTACTTACTGAATAAATGTCTTTATCTTTATCTTTATCAACACCAGCGGAATCGCAGGTGTGCTGCCTATATTATAAAAAATAAAAAAAAACAAGTCGACGAATTATTACAAGTGGGATCGTTGAATGGGTATTTAAATATCATGTTAAGTTTTCTTTCATCATTTTTCATTTTGAATAATCATTTAGGATATATAACAATTTAATTTTGTGAGCAACAGTCGGGTTTTTGAAGGTTGCTTTTTGTTATATTTTTTCGAAGTCGGTTATAATAGTTACCTATCTATGTATGATTATGTAGATATGTTGACCTGAATACGTACCACGTAACAAAGTGCATAGAATTACTGTAAAACCACATTATTGATACAACTCGGTTGACCATAACTTTCATACTCTATTCTTAATTTAATTACAAGGACAATTCTTCGAAGAGTTATTTCTCTTGTGGACTAAATAGAAGCCCATGTTTTTTTTTTAATTTAATTTAATAAGTACAATTTTTAATCAAGACTAAAGTTTGGCATTGCCGCACAAAACTGGAGTAACAGTTTGACTGTGGGAACGGCAGTCAGTAAGATAGGCATTCATTAACATGAAATAAAATTAAAATCAAATAACAGTATTATGCTGTCCAAAAAATCAGTGAAGTATACTAAACATATTATATAAGTAAATCTAAATAATGCTTTTTAATAGACTCTTGTTTTTTTTTTTTTTCACGTTTTATGGCTTCTGGCAGACTATTGAGTAGGTATGGGATACGCTTCTTGAGAGTTCTGTCTCCCTAGTAATTATTTATCCTAGGAACGAATACTTTACCAGTCGCCATAGCCTTGGTGTTGTAGATATGATCAATGGGTTTTAATGAAGAATACTCTGAGTTATGTTCGAGACAGCCATGGTTAATAGTTGCAAGTAGATACTTATGTTTCATGCTTACCCGTAATATTCTACAGATTCGGTTAGCTCAACGCGCAACTTTCAAGTCATGTCACACTTTCTCTGGCATAACAAATATACCTACGAGTACTATCAGATGCTCTGGACCCGTATTATGGTCGCCTTTATCGCGGTGTATGAAGCATCCGTCACCCTGGTCAGAAAGTGACAGACGTTTTATACACGTTTATCCACATCGATAAACACGAGTATAATAGGTTAGTGTGACGATGATTCACTATGATGAGTACTAGGTAATAAGGAGACAAAAGAAAGAACAAATAAAAGAGAAGGTTATGGTCGGGTTGTACCGGATAGTCAAGGAGTTGACGGAGGTCCGGAGCGGTTGGCGATTTCTCCACCCACAAGAGCAATCTTAAATAAAGAGAGAGAGACTAGGTAGGTAATGCATACATACATACATACATACCTTCACGCCTGTAATCCCAGAGTGGGGTAGGCAGAGCTACAGAATTACCTACAACTTTAAAAACTTGTTGATAATTCTGTAACTACATTTTGCACAAATAGGCTAAGATGTATACCAGCGTATTAGTGACAGATTGCAAGCCCATCGCCTAACAGTACTACAAGCCTAAAAACTAGGTAGGTAATAATATTCTGGTTTTAATGTTTAATGTTTATTTGGGCACAAACGGTACAAGTAAAGTTTTTTTTTTTAAAGAAAAACTTACATAACACATTGACCAGTTGCCAGTGTTGCCACAATTAACTAATACAGTACACAGTAACACGTCAAAAATGTGTGCTTACATAATATTAAATTTAATTACAGACAGCACTTAATGTTTAGACAACGCAATTTTAAATCTAAGAAGGGAAATACTAAATATATCTAGGTGAGAAAACAAATAATAAATGTAATGTACACATGGTTTCATAAAATAACTTGATAATGTAGGTATTTACAAAGCATCAGCACATGCTGCGTTTCAAGTAGGTTTTTCCATACGCGTCGAGATAGCGGTAAGAAACAGCAACAAAAACTACTTTTTCATCACACTTGCACGTAAACAGTATCTAAACATACAGGTTAACTTGGCCGCAATGCCCCATATAAAACCCTCGACCTTTCTTTTTACCATGAAACCCAAGGTCGGTAAGTAATTTTTTTTTAATTTATGGCACAGCACACAGGTCATGCAAGATCAAGCAAAGAGTTTACACACAATTGAAAAATTGTCTTAAAATGTTATTTAAACAGGAATTTCATTGCAATCTCGCTACATGTTACTTAAATACTCAATTAATGTTCTTAATAACCGATTTTAATAGTTTTCTGTATCAAAACGTCGTTTTTTTTTTACACTCCTTCAGGGCTGTATGTATAACTACGTAAGTATTTGCCCTTAACGTTTCTGAACGAAACATTTGTATAATCTGTGGAGTCCGCCAGCCATCCGCTTAAAAAAAGTTCAAGTAATTCGTAATAATAGTTGTGCTGACTTGTGTATTTATTTACTCGCAAATGTGATGAAAAACATTGTATGTTTCACGGGCGGTACGGGAATTACGAACCTCGACTCAGAAAGCCCTCAGTCTTCGACTTCGGGAGTTCGGGCTTCTACTAGAGCCTCGATCGTAATTCCTTACTTACCGACCTTGACCTTGGAGGTGGGAGGACCTTGTGCAGGGTCCGTCCGGGTTGGTACCACCATCTTATCCATTAACCTACCGCCAAGCAGCAGTGTTCGCATTGTTGTGTTCCGGTTTGGGGATAAGACAGCCGGTGAAATGACTAGCATAGAGGCATTCCATCTTCGGCCTCAGGGTTGGCAACGCATTTGCAGTCTTAGGATTGCGGTCTTATGAATGCGAATGTCTATGGGTCACAGTTTCCACTTACCATCAGGTGGCCTGTGTGCTCGTTTGCCTTCCTATTATATAAAAAAAAAAAAAAAAAAAAAAAAAAAAAATGTACTATTAAGTATTCACGAATATTGCAGACATTCGATCATCTTAGAGATGTCTGAAAATAAATAAAAAAGTATTATGGAGAACCAAACTGCAGTAGATTTCGCACGTTGAGGGTTCTGTATAAACTGAGTTGCGTCGACCTACGAGTAGGTATATAGGTACATTGTTTATTCAAATTATTTAGAAAATGTAGTCTAGGCAGTTCTTACCTGTTTTTGATACTAAATATTTACTTCGTAGTAGATCGTTTAGAACGACAAACCAACTTTAAAGTGAAATAACTTGTTATCTACACATTGGCACTAATTGGTAAATATAATTAATATTAATTATATACGAGTATGATAATTGGTAATTAAAAGGCGACCGACGTGTGCAATGCGGTGACAAAAGCATAAGATGGATAAGTCTTGTTACATTTCGAGAATTATTTATATATGAAAATATACCCCGTTTTTGTTATAAATCAGTAAGTATATAAGTATTTTGTACATAAGAAAATTAAATAATGGTGAAGTAAACTTTACAAATACGCCCAGCTCTCTCTCGCCACTAGATGTAGAGAGGTAATTTTCCCTATATAAGTAAAATTTTCCCTAAAGTACGTAATATGGAAAAAAATATGAGTATTTATTTACTTCAACAATAAAATTCTATATACATTTTGCAATGATGTTCTCTTTTTTTTAAATCAATTGTCGTCATATCCATATTACGGATATCGTTCGAATTTATTTTGAGGTAATTTGCATCCGCCAGCCGCCCATCAATACTACGGCTACAAATGAACAATTTTCAGATTTCTCTCTTTTCTTTTGCTTTGAGAGTTTTCTTTTAGCAACATTTCATGATTCTAGGTCAACGAGAAATACCGTTTGATGACTGAGTTTACGAGTATCAAGTTCTGTGACATAAATGGCAGCATTATGCTCCCCTCCTGAGACAATAAACATTATCTCAGATTCATTTGCCAAAGCAGATTCGATCCTCTCCTTTTAGCAATAAGGTGGTGATTGCTACTCGTACCAGGAGTTGTTATTTTTATTTGAGATGCTATTATTTATCAGTATTCCGCTACATGTTTATTGACTTCCAAATGATTATTGACCTTAGAAGTTAATACTCGTACTAATGTCAATGTGTTCTTGAATAACATCCGTCTGACGGACAGACAGACCATCACGCGGACAAGAAAGTGGTACTACAAGGGTTTTCAGTACTACAAGGGTTTCTGAATTGACAACGTTGTCTTTCTCTGCCTAACGCAATCTTCAGAAGAGTAGGTATATTTTCCATTCGATTTTTAAATTTTAACCGTTAAGATTACGTCGAGCGTCCAGTGGCGCCCTCATTCCTATTATTGTTTTTTCTAACTAAAGTATTGAGATGACATCGAAGGATGTTTTTTGAAGTACAAAAGAATACATCATGAATAAGGTGTCTTACGTAACTTAATAAAAATTTAACTATTAGTATGTAACTTGACCTAAACATATAGAAAAATCCAACTTTCCTCACGACATGCAACTACAAAAAAAGTTAGAAGCACTAGTTCGAATAATCCAACTTTAAATAAATAAAAAAACGTGTGCGTCACGGGGCGCCCCACAGAAGTGAAAACGGTTATAGTTTTAGGTTATATGCTCACTGTCAATGGTATATGTCTATCGCACTATAAACACTGAGTAGAGAGGGGGGAGCGTCTGTCCGAAATACGGCTAGCGCTGTGGGTTAGAGTGAGAAAGGAGCCTGTTTACCGCTGCCGTATGCGTGAGAGAGGGAAGCCAGACAGACTGGCGCCGCAACGCGTTACGTAACGCGACCGTTTACTACAAGCGACCTCTACAAAGGTTTGGAACCCCTATAAGTAGGCAGACTTGCCACATATACATATGTAAGATACTAACAGTAAGTGACGGTGAGAAGGTGGACCGTGTTTAAACTCTGACGAGGTTATTTTAAACCTCGATCCCAAAAAGAGGGTGGTAATAAGGAAAAGGGTGTATCTGTGTAACTGTGTCTCCGTTTATCTGTGTGTTTGTCTGTGACACCGTAGCTCCCAAACGGATTGATTGATATGGACTTGTATTTTTAAAAAAGAAAGCTCGTTTCACAGGGATGGTTATTTTCTAGGTGTCATCAAAATCAGTATAGCCATTTAAGACATATCAACTAGGATAGTAGGGGCCGCCAGTACATTGAGGGTTTTTTCTATTTAAGAAAGAAAAAGAAAGAAAAGTATTAATTTACTTGACATACATACATACATTAAATCACGCCTATTTCCCAGAGGGGTAGGCAGAGACCACTTCTTTCCACTTGCTACGATCTTGACAAATTTATTTCGCTTCTTCCACATTCATACATCGAGTCATGCACGCACGTCGGTTTCGGGTACTTAAAATTCGGCCCTATTCCAGTATTTCTCCGATTTGATTCGAAAAAGTACGCCTAAGGCGGCCCCTTCCGACACTTCCACTTACTTTCACTTGACAAAAACTCAAATACAGAAAAAAAAGTGAGAGAAACAGCACGGATTGTGGTGTATGTGTGTGTATTATTGAATAGTTTTATTTATTTTAGTTGTAAGTAGTTCTTGGAATAATTGAGGCAAATCTCCTCATGCGAGTCGGAGTTACGTCATCCACATAATGGTAGAGGCCCTCCGACGTATATTATAGTCACATGATAAAGCGGAAATGTAGAAAAAAACCTGCAATTCCAACGAACTTGTGTTGTGTTCCGTACCAAGATAGTGAAGATGGAATGCTTATGGTAAGAGTTATCAGTGTCTTTCTGTTGTTTTATGCTAGTGGTGGAAGAAACTTGTGAGGGTCCGTCCAGATCGCTATAACCATCTATCCTTTTACATACCGCTAAGCAGCAGTATTCACATTGTTGTGTTCCTGCTTGGGGATAAGACAACCGGAGTAAACACTAGCATAGAGGCATCCCATCTTAGTCCTTAGAGTTGGCAACGCAATCGCAGTCAGGATTGATATTTTAAAGAAAGAAAGAAAGAAAGAAAATCATTTATTTGTGACGTGACATACATAACAAAGAACAGATTAACATGTACAAGAAGAAGGTAGCCACGAAATGGCCTCAACTCAGCGTAATGCTGGCATTGAAGTCAGCGCTGGTCGACCGTTGGAACCATCAGGTGAAACCACGGAAGGTTACACACACAATTGACAACATTTCATTTTGGTGACACATGGAAATTACTATACGAATCGAAAGGGTTTTGCCTCCTGAACACGGCAAAATATTTATTTAGATTTATTTTTCTTTATTGACAAAATTACAAGTAAGTTAAAAAAAAATCGAGTTTTACCAATACTATGCCTGAATAGATATAATACCATTGCCTTTTTCACGAGAAAAAAAGCTGTCATACTTCAAGTTTGACATTGACACTATTGACAGATGGATAGATACTTGAAATCGGTTGGCCGCCATTATTAAAAAGAAAAACTTTTTTTTTATACAGATTGGACTAACGTAATATGTCCATTGTGTCGTAGAAATGAAGTTACGCCCTTTTAGAATAAGAACATCTTAATAAATTAATAATAAAATAATTAGACATCCTAGGGAAAAAATAAAACTATTAGTGTCTTCCTTCTTCCAAACAGTATCTATAAAACGAATAAAATTAAAGTCTTGAAAATATGAAATCTTGTCAATTATTTGAACACAAAACTTGAGCAACAAAACGAGAACCAAAACCGCAATATTCTGAGTTTCGCAAAATGCCCATGCCCGTCCTTAAATGGCGGAAAGGGCAACTGTCCCTTAGCCTTAATTACATGACATGGAGCAAGCGGAGAAAACCGACATGACCTATTTTTTAGATTTCATGTCTATTGGGTCTCAGGTTGAAGAATATTGACGTAAGTGGAAGGGTCGGAAGGGGCCGCCCTAGGCGTACTTTTTCGAATCAAATCGGAGAAATACTGGAAAAGGGCCGAATCTTAAGTACCCGAAACCGACGTGCGTGCATGACTCGATGTATGAATGTTGAAGAAGCGAAAGAAATTTGTCAAGATCGTAGCAAGTGGAAAGAAGTGGTCTCTGCCTACCCCTCTGGGAAACAGGCGTGATTTAATGTATGTATGTATGGGTCTCAGATTCCACTCATGATTAGGTTGCCTGTAATAACTGGCTTGCCTTGCTTCATTGGTTGTCTTACTCCCACTCAACAAAACAACACTTGTTTGTTTTGGCCAAGATCAGTAAGTATCTATGTATATAGGTACCTAAAAGGCTACAGTGTTGAGAATGCAGGTATCGATCTCAGACCCGTTCACAGTGCTCGTTTACCTTCCCCATGACAAAAACTAGTTTCTGTTAAAAACCATTTTAGGGACAAGCTTTGGTTGCCGACTGTTCTTTTTATTGCAAAATCATTATCTGCTTATCAAGACTAAATTATTCAGCTCTAACATGGTGGGTTTACGGTAAGTATAGCGGAGATCATGTCGCCACCTTAGATAACTTGCAAGATTTACATACATACATACATACATACATTGCAAGTTAAATAAAAGCTTGTAAAAAGAAATGAAACAGCCGTTTCTTCAGCAACTACAGAAACTAAACTTAATCGTATTCCAATTACCATGGGGGCCTAATATGGCCTCGGTCATCCCGTGACAAAATGTCGATAAACCATCCATCTCTTTCTGACACGTATTTAAATACGCGAGTGACGGATTCTTTATCCAAATTTTGTCACGCGATTAACGCAACCGGGTCGTTCTTCTTTTTTACCGACAGTAAACCGTCGATTTTCGGTTTTTAGATTTTTAAACTATCAATAACTATGGTTTCATTGTTCGATTTCAAAAAAAATTGCATTTATTCTTTATTAAAACTAATTAATGCTTCCTGTCCTGCATTAATATTTTATTCTTTTTAATATGGTTTACCAGAAACACTGTGACAGAGTGGCCGTTTTCAGCCGAGACCAAGTATTAGATGACCACTCTGTCACGGCATTCTACGGAAAACCATATTATTAAAAAAAACGTGGGTTAAAAAAAGACCACAATTATTTGGTACTCTAACATAAATAAAAGTATGGACGTATATTAAACACGAAAAATATAATTATCCATACTCTAATGAGACGCTTAATAAGATGAGAGACAGGCTATTGTCGGTAAAAAAGAAGAACGACCCAACCATACTTGGCCTGCAGGGATGTGTATAATTCTCTAGTGTCACTTTCTAACGTGACTGTGACTCGACGCAGGCTAAGGTCAGATTTTTATTCGCACAGAATAAATGTAAACAAAGTTACGTCACTGTCAAAGTGACAATTAAGGGCCGGCGCTGACTGCCGGCATGGCACGGCGTGTCATGGCAAAGGATTTCGGTACTGATATAACCATTTTTAATCTTATTACCATGAGTATAGAATTCATGTTACTTTATTTTGACACAACGATGCCGAGGGAGGCCGCGGTAGGACAGAACGTGCCTAAGCATTCCACGGGATGCCGCGGCGTACTGCTGCATCTCGCGAGACGCACGCGCATGACACGGGCCGCCGGCGCGCGGCGCAGTCCGTTCGCCGCGCGGGGGGAGGGCAAGGGTAGGAGGCGCGCGTTTGTCATTTGACACAGTGACTGATTATCGCGCGAGTAATAGGCGGAGTTAATACTAATTGTTGCTTGAGTGGCTGGGTCGACAGCAGGATGCCACAGCATACCGCGGAATGCCGTAGCGGCCTTCGGGATGCCACAGCATAATTTGCCGTGTCATGCCAGCAGGATGCCACGGCATGCCGCGGAAGGCCGTGTTATCCTCCGGAATGCTGCAGCACAACTTACCGTGCCATCCTGTGCCGTGCCGGCAGTCAGCGCCGGCCCTAAGGGGATCTCAAAGTTTGGAACAGCAAAAATATGATATTAAGATAAAATGTCGCTCGAACCGTGATATAAAAAAAACACGAGAAATAATTGAAAATAAGAGTCACTGGAAAGCGACTACGACACGGGTACACTAATTGTGAAGGGGCGTCTCAGTCTCACATCAATCAAGCGGCCCTCAACTTGTTGACATGGGTGTATCGAGTCGATGATACCAGTGCAATAAATAAAATATGCATACAAAAACAGTTTTCTCGTTTTAAATTAATACAACAAAGAGTTTATATAAAATAAAGTTTGCCATCAACAAATTTAATTCTTCAATCTTGATTACAATACATAGTTTTACTATGGAAAGTCGATTTCTTTTAAATGTGGAAAGCATAACTGTTTTTCGTAAACGGCAACACCTTTGTTTACATTTTTTTCTGTGGGAATAAAAATCCGACCTAAATGTAGACCGACGAGTTTTAGTTGTCCCGTCAGAGCGTACAAAACACATTTTAGCGCGTGCAATCTCCATTAGGCAGCATAGGTCAAAGACAAGATGCATTACGCTAACATTAACGTTTTTGACAACTCAAAATAATATGGAATTATAGCGATAGGTCGTCAGATTACGAGAATCGTACCGCCGTATTAATAAACTGATCTTGACTGTAATCCCCGACTCATGATGCGTCAAAAATGACAGTTTCCTATGGCTTGACGTTTACTTTGACGCATCTTGTGACGCGCATCTCAGTAAAGATGAGTTTATTAATACGGCCACTAGTCTCTGAAGTCCTTGAAGATAAAGAAAAAAAACTTCCGTACTTGTTGATCTGAGGGGTTATTATGACGTAACTATGCAGTTCATTTTACGACGAGCGTAAAGGACAGAGCTATAGTAGTTATATAGCTCTGTCCTTTTCTCTCAGCGTAAACTGAACTGCCTATCTATGTCATTTATTTATTTATTTATTTATTTATTTATTTATTTATTTATTTATTTATTGAACAAGAACGGTATACACCAATTACACTTGTAAAATAATGTTACAATAACCCCGTCATAATAACCCCGCTGCTGTACTCGTAAGTTTTAATATAAAACTCAACTAACCAGTTACTGTTTTAATGCATTCTAGTACTGTATTTAGCACTTGAACGTTAAGCCTATGGTTATATATTACTTTAGTGAAGTGATACTTCTCTGAAATGATAACTATGGGAAATTTATTTTGGGTTATCCTTATTAGTATTTGATAATTTAGATAAACGAAAAGGATGTGCGGTTTTATCGAATTCCGCTTCGGTTATACCGATTCATATTTAAAATACATAATTGATATGAGTGTAGGTAAAGAGCAACCCCCTTTTTTACCCGACTTGCGAAGGAGTAGGATAATGTGTTTAATAATTATGAATAAATAAATATCAAGGGACAATGGCACACCAATTGACCTAGTCACAAACTAAGCTTTAGGGTTGTAGGTACCATGCTGCCTCGTTAGTAAAAAGGGCTTATCTAACACTTTTGTCAAAAATGAGTTAATCATACTGCCGTGATCAGCAGAAAATGACCCGCGTACTGATATTTTTAGTTTATTCCTAGGTAGGTTAGATTAGAAGTTACCATATAAGCAAAAAGGGCAAAATCAAAATTATTTGTTACAAAATCTTATATAAACACGCATTTCAAAAACATGTCTTCATAAAAAAGACGTATAATGCGCCTGTTGTCAAAATTTCAACAGTTTACTAAAAGAAAAGACGCAAGGCATAATCCTTCACCGTAAACTCAATAAAAAGACTTATAGCGAGTACTTGTGCCTTTTCAAGTTAGCCAGAGCTTGATAACGTTATGTTGACGCGGACGTATCTACACGTAATACTAGGTAGAAAAGACGCAAATGACCTCTTGCGCCTTTTCAATAGTGTATTTCGCTAATTCACTAGGATGGATGCTCGTGGTCTTTGCGTCTGATTTTAATGTAGGCATATTTTATTTTTGCGGCAATACAGATAAGTCGTTGTTAAGCAAACGTGCATTTCAATTCAAATTATGTTAGTCGAATATTTTATTTGGCAAGGAGAAAAAAATATTAAAACAAATTATGGTCATAATTTTTTGGTATATTTGTCTACCGGAAAAATCGTAAAAAAAAACTTTCGTTGTTAGTTTTCAGAAAACGAATGTCATGTATATTGGAGATTGCTGACTTTGCGGAGAATAGAAAGTCGGCTTAAAAGTCCAGGTCCATTAAAATAGGCGTTTTACCACCCGTTTCGGGGGGACGAAAAAAATCCTACAGCAAAGGCGCGGCTATCCCCACTCCGCATGGTGACCCTCTCTTTCTGAGGGGCCACGGTGCATGCGTAAGATCGGATAGGTTCTTTATTTACGTTTTCCGTAAACTAGGGCAAAGAACCTACCCGATCTTGTTCCCAAATAAGGCGAAAACACAATAAAATATCTTCAATAACCTAACAACTAATTAAAATACCTATAAACTGCTTAGAAACTATGAAAATAATGACTTACTAATTACCGGTTCATGTGTAAACAAACGCTATTTCTTTGGGCTAATCGTGTGTTCGCGTATCAACAAACGGTTTGTTTACATTGGTGAGGCGCGTTTGAATAAAGTACCTTATTTTGACAGTCAAAATATAATAAAAAACTGTTAGGCGATGGACTTGCAACCTGTCACTAATACACTGGTAAACATATAGAATTATCAAAAAAAATCTAGAGTTGTTGCCGTTGTTGGTAATTAAGTAGCTCTGCCTACCCCATTCTGAGAATGAAGGAGTGAGTTTATGTATGTATGTATGCGAAAAAAGAGAAGATAACTTTTTTATTTGAGTAAAAGTAGTTGTTTAAAATATCGATTACTATATTGAAAACACGCTTGTGTCCAAAAGCGCTCTTACATCTTAAGAGAAAAGCAGAAAATATCTGTCAAGAACTTATACTATACTACAAAGAAATGTGAGAATTATTATGTCTTCAAATAAAGAAACAAATACATAAATATCGGGGGAGAATCTCACGCACATTGACTTAGTCCCAAAATAAGCTTTAAGTAGGCTTGTAGCTACTTACTATGGGTACTAGGCAACAATAAACATACTTTAAAAGATAAATAATTACCAAATTGGCTAACGTTTTATATATTAGACGTCAGGCTACATTTACAATTAGCCTATATAGAGGTCGCTTATCGCTATTCCTTTCGAAAATTGTAAACATTTCCGATATAAAAACCCCCTTATGTCCTTTCCGGGAGTTCAAGCTATCTCGCGGATAACTTATTTACCTGTAAAAGCGTATACAGAGTTTTGAATTTCAAAGGATGGGACAATATTTATTCAGTAAGTAGGTCGCACTGGCACTTTTATATGTCAAAAATCTACTAGCACTTCCTACGAGGAAACCAATGCTGAAAAAAAACGCCGCAAGAAACTCAAAACTCATTTATAAGAAGCTTCTGCTTACGGTTTCTTCCGTGTTGATCATTTTACGGAAATAGCGTTGCCTTTTGGGATAAAATATAGCCTATGTCAAGTCAGAGTAAAAGCTATCTCCATTCCAAATTTCATCCAAATCCGTCCAGGTTTTGGTGTAAAAGAGCAAAAAACATACTAGCTCACACGCACACTGATAAACTTTCGTATTTATAATATTTATATTCGTCTTAGTGAGTTTTAAGTTATTGTATAAAACTAAAAATAAATATCAGGGGACCATCTCACACAAATTGACCTAGTCCCAAACTAAGCTCTAGGCTTTTACTATGGGTATCTACTAGACAACAATATAATTACTTATGTAGAAAAATAAATACGTAAATATACAGGGTGTTTTGGTAGCGGGTTTGACAAACGAAAATGGGAAATACCTGGGTCCAATTGGAACACATTTGCCATAGTAACCCCTATGCTAAAGTTGATAGTTTTTTTTTAATATTTTTTTTTCCGTTTTTTTGAAAATATCCCAAAATTTTACCTTTAAACCTTCTTAATTACATACCTAAGCAACTGAAACCGCCCATTTTTTTTTTAAATCATGCTCTGTTAATGGTTTTATTTTAAAACAAAACCAAAACCCATAAGTAGTGCTTTAAAAAAAAAATATGGGCCCTTAAAGCTATGACAAAATGAGAAAAATAAAATGACATTAAAGTTTCGCCAAGTATAAAAAAAAAATCAAAAGTCATAGACGATTTCAAATTGATTAAAAAACTTCTCTGGTTAATACTCTTTACAACGATATGCCATTTAAAAGAAAAAACACAAAAAAAAAAAAACGCAGTACATTGAAATTTCCTCACGAAGATTTATTAAAGAAATCACTTATACCACGGTTATGAATATTGGTGAATACGTTACAGTTAATAATCGCTGGTAAATTACTATTAATAAAAAACATTTTAAGAGTAATAATAAAATTGAAAACAAAACACATTTTTAAATTTTGATCACAAAATTTAAAAAAATCTTTGAGCTTCACGGGCGTTATTGCGAGCTCGACCATACGCTAAACAAAACACTTTTTTAAATTTTGTGATCACTTGATCAGGAATACATTCCGTACATTTTCGTCGCATTTGCCACATTGATTTGAAAAAAACATTAAGCTAAATAAGCTTTTTAATCTGTGTCTTAAATAGCTTGTAGTTCTTTAAAAGAAAAGTACACTTTTTTTTTAAAGGCGTCAAATTGTAATTTTTTTTCAAACAGAAAACTTGTAGAAAAACACGTTGATTTGTATTGGTTTTTGAAACTTTCATTACAATGGGTGAACGTACACCATTTACCAATGAAGAGTACGCTGATATTATTTTAGCGTATGGTCGAGCTCGCAATAACGCCCGTGAAGCTCAAAGAATTTTTTAAATTTTGTGATCAAAATTTAAAAAAGTGTGGTTTTCAATTTTATTATTACTCTTAAAATGTTTTTTATTAATGGTAATTTACCAGCGATTATTAACTCTAACGTATTCACCAATATTCATAACCGTGGTATAAGTGATTTCTTTAATAAATCTTCGTGAGGAAATTTCAATGTACTGCGTATTTTTTTTTTCTGTGTTTTTTCTTTTAAATGGCATATCGTTGTGAAGAGTATTAACCAGAGAAGTTTTTTAATTAATTTGAAATCGTCTATGACTTTTGATTTTTTTTTTATACTTTGCGAAACTTTAATGTCATTTTATTTTTCTCATTTTGTCATAGCTTTAAGGGCCCATATTTTTTTTTTAAAGCACTACCTATGGGTTTTGGTTTTGTTTTAAAATAAAACCATTATCAGAGCATGATTTAAAAAAAAATGGGCGGTTTCAGTTGCTTAGGTATGTAATTAAGAAGGTTTAAAGGTAAAATTTTGGGATATTTTCAAAAAAACGGAAAAAAAAATATTAAAAAAAAACTATCAACTTTAGCATAGGGGTTACTATGGCAAATGTGTTCCAATTGGACCCAGGTATTTCCCATTTTCGTTTGTCGAACCCGCTACCAAACACCCTGTATAGAAAAAAAACATACAAGACTCATAAACTAATACTCGTGCTTATCACACAAATATTTCCCCATACAGGGAATCGAACCCGGGGTGACTAGCTTCGTAGGCAGGGTCACTAGCACCCGGGTTAACGCGTCATCAACATACATACATGTATTTCATGAGACCCGCATAGAGATTTGCATTCTCAAGAATTCAATCTTAAAACTGTCATGCTAGGAGTACAAATGCACCAACCCTGAGGACGAAGACGAAATACTATCCTTAGCTAATACGAAGTATGTCAGATAAAATTCCTGTAGCAATATCAACCTTATTACTAAGGTTAGAGAACTATAACTGCTTTGGTTATTGATTTTGGGATACTGCTTACTTGCTAATGAGGGCAGAATAACACCGGTTGTAATATCCCTACACCGAAACACAACAATGTGAACACTGCTGCTTAGCGATTGGTTAAAAGATAACATTACGGTAATTATACGGACGAACCCTGCTCAAGGTCATATCACCACTAACATCTGCAATTTAATCAGTGTGATTAGTGCTATTGTTATTGGATGCTACTCGTCCACAGATGGCGCTTTCATTTACCCTATTATACGTTAGATGTCGCTTTTCTAACCGAAAATATGCTTAAGTTATTCCCGTAGATTGTATCAACTCATATATGATATGATCATACTCATATAGGTCTTAAATTTCTAATTATTTTGAACGCTACGCGAGCGAAGCAGCCGGAGAAAGATATTATAAATATACAAATGCCCAAGACGTCGACGATATCAACGTACCAATAAAGTCGGCGTATCCTTATATTTAACGCGATGGCCTCGCTTTTGTTAGCATATAGGTACGAGTATGTAAGTAGGTTTAGCGATTTACGATACGGCCGCTCTAACTGTTGAGTGAATAAGAGCTATTATAGCGTTAACAATGTGATGACGATATGGGTTCAAATAATCTCCTTCGGTTGGGCAACAATTCTGTTCGAAGGAATCATTTTCCGATTTCCCATTTTAATCGAACCTAACCTAACCTAACTGACGTAAGAAGCGACATTGGTATTCTCAGAATAAAACAAAAATAATACAAATAACTTATTGGGAAATGCTACTGTCGGATAAAAATATGTCGCCTAAAGCGGGCACAGGATTATAAGTTATGGGGTCCAAAGATTAACAGTCCGTTACCCGATATTGACCTGTAAAATCATCGTATGAGGGCACACAATATCAGTTTCATCAGAGGTTTGAGAGGATGAAACTGTCTAAACAAAATATGATAACTTATCTCCCCCCTTAAATGAAGTCCGATTTTTACTTTGTTTAACTATATAAGATGTTTTGGATATTATTTATTATATATTTGTATTAGGTATTTGTAAGTATCGCGGGAAAGCGGTGGATGCGAAAAGCACAAGACTGGTCTGAGTGGAGAGCCTTGGAGAAGGCTAATGTCCAGCAGTGGACGTCTTTTGGCTGACATGATGAGGTTTACAAGTAATAACATGTTGAACCGAAAACATTTAAAATTAAGGTTATGTTACAAAAGACTGTTAACTGGTAACAATACAATAATGATTATACACAGCATTTACATTTCATTTCGATAGATAAAATGTATGAACAAGGAAACATAAAGACATACTTTTTCATAATAACCACAATATATTCAAAAATCGTGGAAATTGAACTTGATTTAGGGGGTAAGAAACGTTACGACCCTCTGCTAAATTTGTGTTTTTTTTGTCAGCTACGTGATTTAGAAGTCGTCTCACAAACCTCTGAAGGTTGCATACATCTTGAACTGCCTGGGACAGGTTTTGGACTGTCAGATGACCTGTCAGACTTGGGATTGACGTTTAACTTAAGATTGTGAAGCGCTACTAAAATCGCGTGGCTGTCGAAAATTCCATACAAATTTAGCTCCGGCCTTTAACGTTTCTCATCCCTAAATAAAGAACTAGGTCTGGTATGTTTCTGTTTTAGGTTTAGGGTTTTTTGGTTAGAATAGTGCCACTCCATGTCTTCTCGTGGATGTCGTAAGAGGCGAATAAGGGAATAATAAAGGCTTCTAGTACTCTTAGGCGATGGGCTTGCAACCTGTCACCAATACACTGGTAAACATCTTAGCCTGATTGTACAAAACGTGGTTACAGAATTATCAACAACTTATTTAAGAGTGCTTGGTAATTCTGTAGCTCTGCCTACCCCACTCTGGGAATGAAGGCGTGAGTTTATGTATGTATGTTAATTTGTTTCATTCTAAGAAGTATTTTCGTGGAAAGGAAAACGCAGAGACATAGTTTTTCATGACATCTACAACATATTCAAAAATGGTAACGATCGGACTAGGTTTAAGGCTAAAGACACGTTTTTGCATTTTGTATGGAAATTTTTAGCTTCACAATCCTCTTAAGAGGCATGTAGGCTATATATATATATATATATATATATATATATATATTTTTTTTATGGCATGGTAAGGCAAACGAGCACACAGGCCACCTGATGGTAAGTGGAAACTGTGACCCATAGACATTCGCATTCACAAGACTGCGAATGCGTTGCCAACCCTGAGGACTAAGATGGAATGCCTCTATTGCTAGTCATTTCACCGGCTGTCTTATCCCCACACCGGAACACAACAATGCGAACACTGCTGCTTGGCGGTAGGTTAATGGATAAGATAGTGGTACCAACCCGGACGGATCCTGCACAAGATCCTCCCACAAGTATTTGACATTGCCTTAATAATATGGCTTTTCCTATCACTGTTTATCCTACTCTTGCCTTGCTTACTAATTACAACCGACTTCAAACAGACGTATCCACTTTTAGACCTTATTCCAATGCAATAAGGTTAAGAAGTGGATATGTACATCTCCTAGGCTTACTGCGTCGTCAACATACATGACGAACATGGTGGCAAGCACGATCTACTCTATATGCTCAGCATTTTTATTGACTGATTTGAACCTACTTCATAACGCAAACAACTTTCTAATCGGGAGAAAATCATAGTTTTAAATACAGTCATTAAAGACAATAATAATATTTTGATATACCTAAGTTTGTTGTATATGGTTCAACAATATGATTTAAAATGTGAATCAAATGATAAAACATTTAACCGTAACTAGAGAACCTTTTATTGGAGAATACATTATATTCAGTTAAATAATTTGTTGACATTAAATTATAGTTCTAGGTTAGGACTTAGTGTTAGTATAGTTTTCTGTTAATTGTCAAAAAATATTTATGGTTCCCCGTGTGGTTGTCGGGTTAGAATAGCGCCACTCCATATCTTCCCGTGGATGTCGTAAGAGGCGACTAAGGGAATATAGGCTCTTAGTACTGTTAGGCGATGGGCTTGCAACCTGTCACTAATACGCTGGTTAACATCTTGGCCTATTTTTGCAAAGTGTGGTTACTGAATTATCAACAGGTTTTTAGAGTTGTAGGTAATTCTGTAGCTCTGCCTACCGCACTCTGGGAATACAGGCGTGAAGGTATGTATGTAATTATTTATGTAATGAGAGTAATGAGGTAATGACCAGAGGTCGGAATAGGCAGTGCCTATTTGCCTAAACTTCGCGGGAGGACGTAACTAAGAGTGGTTACAACCACCGAAAATAATGTTTTTTTATTATTGAATGCGGGATTTCCGGGTGTTTAAGAATACATAAATGTGGTAATTCATACTAAAACTCAATATCACATGTTAAAATTTATATTATCAAATGACATATTCTGATTTATTTTTAATGTAAATAAACTAACAAAGTATTTCGTATTAATTAATATTAATAGTAGTAATAATGATTGTAATTATCATATTGATGATTCAGATTGAAAGTTGTTTTTGTTATTGATGATCATGTAAAATTGTATACAATAAATGTTATTAACGTGTGATATTGAGTTTTAGTATAAATTTCCACTTGTATGTAATATTAAAAAATACCTGGAAATCCCGCATTCAATAAAAATAAAACATTATTTTTGGTGGTTGTAACCACTCTTAGTTACGTCCTCCCGCGAAGTTTAGGCAAATAGGCACTGCCTATTCCGACCTCTGCTCTGGTTATAATAATGACTGATACTTTTATTTTGTTGGAATTATTGTACCTATCTTGACGGACATAGATCAATGCATGTTAATTTTAATGTAGAACAACTACATTAAAATTAACATGCAATAAATAAATACTTTATTTTGACAGGCTTCTAAGATGAGTCAACATTCTTCTTTTTTTATTAATGGCGGTCCATTGGAGTCAACATTAAATACCTATCCAGTTATACAGCAATTATAAAAAATACCCGTTCTCCAAGGTCCAATCTATTTCCATACGGTGTTTTACCCGTGATGTCGTAACAACAGACAGACATACTTTCGCATTTGCAATATCAGAGGCAATACATCTTCTCGATAAAGCAATATTGGTTTTGACATGTTATCGTATATTCAACGTTACGTTAACTCTTATTTACTTGACAGTAATGACGGCCGAGTAAGGACCAGGAATGACTACACGATAACCTTTTAAAATCAACATGTTTTTTCCGAGTAGAACAGGGACGTTTGATAGTGTATATTCAACTAGCTTGTACCCGCAACTTTGTCCAGGAAAATTCCGATTATGAGAACTTAAAAAAAACCGATATGAAAAGAAGCCTATGTGCTATCTCCATTTCAAATTTCATCCAAATTGGTCCAGCCGTAGCAGCGTGAAGAAATAGCAAACTAAGACATACACACAAACTTTCGCGTTTATATTAGGATACTAATGAATAGGCTTGGGACTTTTGGATGCTCGCTATGGTTTTAGATTCCACGGAGTCGCCATTATGTTAAAATATTATTTTTCGAAGTCAAAGTCAAAGTGTAAAAATAAAACATGTTAGATTTACGCTGTTATATCGATCGGTAATAACCACGTTATTATGACTGCAATTAATTTTATCATAAATTTATTAGTTAAAATATAGAAAAAATAATAGTGATCCATTCTTAGTACCATTTTAATGATGAACATGAAATAGTAATAGATGATGATTATGATGCACTGATTCAAAAAGCCTGTACCTCATCAAAAATTTAGAAGTGGCGACTAATATTAGATTGAAAAAGGCATTTTTGTTATTGTTACTTAAAGTATTTGTTTTAGTTTATTTTGTTTACTAGCAACAGAGTATTTTATTATTGGTAATTATATACATACAAGTTGTATGTACTTATCCACTTTGACTTTGACTTCTAAAAAAATATTTTAATATAATGGCGACTCCGTGGATTCTAGAACCATAGCGAGCATCCAAAAGTCCCAAGCCTACTAATGAACAACTTATTGGTAAATAAGTTTTGATACCTAGTAAGTAAACAATAGCCAAGTCACGTTCAAGTTCTTCCAAGAATTCAAGGGTCACGGAAGTATTACCTTTAACTATGTAGAAGAACTCTCCTGGCGTATGATTTTTTTCCGAACATTCAGTGGCAGGCCGGCGGCACTTCGGTCGCTCTAGGTCCTCTTTCACCCCTCCTGCCACCACTACCACCGCCGCCACCACCACGAACAGCACCACTCCCATCATCACTACACAACAAACGGGTTTTCACTGCCTACGTCATGGCACCCTCAAAACCATGCCAATAAGAACACATAATAATCTCACTTAATAATTCCAAATATAAAACGAAAACTTGCTTCTTTGTCGAGTAATTATCTCATATTATTTGCGGTTTTCCTTAAACGTTGCAGCCGAACGCAGACGTCCGTTCACTGCGCTAGTTTATACTTACTAAACGACTATACCCACGTCATGCCATATGTATAAGGCCATTAAATTAAAAAGTACCTTATGTACGCTGGCGTTTATGTTCTTTCGATTAGTAAATATATGTTATTCCTATCATGGACCCGAAGAAGAAAAGCCTTTGCGACACGAACGGTAAGGTCTCTTTTAATTTGACCGTATAGGCCAATATACTTTCAAATACTCAACTCGTGATTCGCTGTTTCGTTTATTTTCCTAGCTATAAGCGAGACAGAGTACTCGATGTATTAAGTCCAAACGTGTTTGACACTTCGAACAAGGTCTTTGTTGAACTTGTTTTGTGTCACGCTGTTTTCCATACGAATTGCAGTTGGCATATTGAGCCATTGGCATCGAAATATAATTCGACGGTTAACCACCAATCCCTCCTATCTCAATATGTTAAAACTTTACAGTAGACACAAAAAAAATTGTATTTTGGGCAAAAATCGCGCGTTGTCATTTAGCAGGTATTGCCAGGATAACAAAAACACTAGAAATATGCTTTATCACAGAATAATAACTAGTAACTAGCGTTACAGAAGCTTTACTTCACAACGGTTTTCAAAGAAATATGTACTCAATCTGATAGACAATATGATTTAATTTTGCTCGCGTTCCAGTCGAGCACGTGTTCATTTACATACCTTCTAATTTTTTTTGAGGAAATATGGGCCTTAATTCACTGTACTACGGTTCATAATAAGTTAGACGTGGTTATACGTGGTTATACGTGTGTCGTCTTTCGCTTGCGGCAGCCTACTAGATTGGCCCTTCCGCCGTGGCCGGCGCCTGGAGGTATGTTTTTAATACCTACTCGCGGAGTGACACAGGCCTGGCTTTATTTGAAATAGGAGATCTTTCTAACGTGTGCGTTAGAGGGTATTTATCATGAATTGCGAAAAAAAGTTGTTTAACCAAAAATGTCAGTTAGGAGGTATTGGTGGTTAACCGTCGAATTGAGGTTCTCTTATTTTGATATTTATTGAATCTTGTGATTGTGAAAGAACTTAAGTGCCATTATTTAATTTATGATGAAGGCAAAGAGTAGCTCGTGGTTCGGACATGGACTTCAAAGATTTGTTTGAGCCGATTATTTATTTAATTATTTATTATGACATGTTGACAAATTTTGTTTTAATACAATGTCCCACAAAACTGTTTTTACAGTTTGACTGGGATCCGTGAGTCTTGGTTTACATAATGTGGGTATATATTATAGAAATTAAATAATAATTAACTTGAAAATTTTTATAGAACTAATATAATGTGTAAAAAGGGCTTTCTTAAACAATAAATATTCGATCGAAGCAGTATAAAATGTATTGATGGATTTTGACTCTTATTACCGGATAGCAATCTCTTCCCTTTTAAACATTATTCAGTGATTTCAGAGTCTGGCACGTATTTGAATCTGCAATGTACCAAAGCCTCTCTTTGAAGGCATACTCCTCGTAAAAGTCCAAAATTTAAAAAATGCTACATGCCACAATACATAGTTGTTAGTAATTTTAAGTCGTTGGCAGAAGCTAGTAAAATTATGTGAACAGCGCGTCAAATGGCACACAACCAGATGGATATTGGCAGTGTAATGTTTCGATGCTAGGTGTCATATCGTTCATTAAGTTTTAATCGCTTGGTCAGTCAGTTAAAGGTGGGTACAGACTGGTGAAACGTAACATGTGCATGTGTCATGCAATGAAAGAATTCACCGTACAAATGTGTTACCTTTCATGATACATTGCAGCAATGTGTACGGTGAATTCATGACACATTGCATGTTACGTTTCACCAGTCTGTACCCACCTTAACAGCTCATTTTCCATTAGATGGATCGTAAATGGCATGATTCAATCAATTGGCAGTCAAGGGCATCTATCAAGGCATCAAAACATGTTATAAGTAACTTTATTTTAGGGTTTGGTCCCTAAATATGCGTATTCGCATTAATATGCCTGCGCTGTCCGTCCGTCGTAACGTTAAAGATCTGTATCTTTTGAACTATAATAAAGAGGGAGTTTTTTTTTTGTTAGTATATATGTATGTTATTACGGCAGATTTACCTATTTACATATTTTTTTAATGATATAGGGGTCCCAGACTCAACTCAGATTCCTATTTTTTTTTATTTTTTTTTTTATACTGCTACACTTTTATTAACTTCGTAGATAGGGTCTTAAAGCAAAATTAATCAGCTATCTTTCACAGCAAACGAAACTGAAAAATTATAATTAATGTGGCCGTGGCATCGAAAATGGTGAACCAGGGTACCGCATTTCCAAAGTTTTGAAAAGTTGAGTTATTTCGTTTTTGGTGCGACTTTTACTGTACACCGTTTTATCATATTTTGGTTATTATGACGTAGTTTTGCAGTTCAGTTTACGCTGAGAGAAAAGGACAGTGCTTTATAACTGCTATAGCTCTATCCTTTACGCTCGCCGTTAAATGACTGCATAGCCCTGTAAGGTTGGCCACTATCTCCCGGACAGTGCACCCTGTATAAGCGTTTTTGGGTCGAAACTATAATCAAACGATGCGTTTTGAGGAGAATACCCTGCACAAAATTTCATCCCTCTGTTACCCCCTGGGGGTGAAAAACACCCGATTAACCCCAAAACTGTTTTATTTATTTTTTCCTAAACTTGGAAAGTGACCAATTTCAAATTTTGTACAAATATTAATGAGACTAAAAGCTATACATATATTTAAAAAAAATATGACCCTCCTAACCATTTCAATTCTTGTAAAAAAATAAAAAATAAAAATAAAGCTCTCTGTATAACAAGTTCGGCTCATGGTACACACAGCATTTTTTTCATCGACAAAATATCATTACACATGTGTATAATGAATGATACTTATTAGATAAATGATAAATGATACTTTATTGGAAACGAATGGTATAAAATGGGTTACACGTAGGTGCATTAAAAGAAGTTATAATGTTACTTAGGGCCTGTTATTTGACCAGTAGTTAAACTAACTAATCGTTAAAAATTTCAACAAAATGAGTCAAATATTCGATTCCTTTTCCGAATTTTAACAATTACTGAGTTAACTACTGATGAAACAACGGGCCGCTAATGGTAACTTCATAACATAAAATTAAAAACAATAATAATTGTAAAAATCTAACTTTTTAAAAATATTGTTAAGTTAGTTATTTAGACTTCTGACAGTTCATTTCTTACCCTTTAAAAAAGCATGTTAGCTTTTTGTGCTTTCAATTTAATCCGAGAAATTAATCTTCATAATATAACATACACCATCATTAATAAATAATTACGAATTCGTGGCACTTGCAGTGGAGACCATGGGTCCTTGGTCAGCAGATATGAAAAGCTTTATGAAGGCTCTGTCATCCCGGCTCATAGACACCTCCGGAGATCCTAGAGCTGGTGCTTACCTCTCCCAAAGGATTGGACTAGCTATCCGAGAGGTAATGCAGCCAGTGTCATAGGGACCATGCCGCGAGCGGACCTGCTAGAGGGGGTGTTCTTTGGTGATTGTGGTGGTGATTAGTATTTACATCTTTAATATTTGAGTAGCTTAGTTTAATTTTAATTTAAGTTTTCATTGTAGTACTTTAAGGGTGCGGCTCCACAGAGGCGGAGACGAGCGGAGCGGAGCGGAGCTGTGCCTCTATCAACCAATAGAATCCAAATTATCGTGCGCAAGGCGCGCTCGACGTGACCGCATGCGCCTTATATTGGTTATTATTGGCACAGCTCCGCTCCGCTCCGCTCGCCTCCGCCTCAGTGGAGCCGCACCCTTAAATGTTATAAAACTGAAATAAATACATACCTACACCTAAACAGACCATTTACTTAGTCTGATAAAAAGGAGCTTAATCTACTCCCAAAAAATGCAATGACATTAATACGAGTAACACTTAAACGACAAAACAATAATAAACAATCAGACATTGAACATAAATAACGTAACCGACACTACGATCGTTATCAGGAGAAAACCCGTAGGGGTCTAGTAGTTCAATCACTTTACAAATGAATTTGCATAACATTACGCTAAATGCTTATTGCTATACGCACCAGATACTGAACTTGTATACTATGCAAATTTTGTAAAATACTGTTAGAAAAGTTAAGCCGAAACTTAGGTTTTGATAATATCTACAGCATATCGTCGGTGAATTTGCTAAACCGCGTAAGTTACATTTTAAATAAGGAGCAAAATGCACCCTTTTAATAAGGTACTAAGATTTATTAAGGTTTATAAGATAATAAGATTAAGGAAACGAAATTGTTAAGATAATAGTTTCTGTTGTTGCGGGCAGCATGCATTATTATCAACCATCATAGATAGGCGCTGCCATAGATAGAATAGGTTATGTCGGTTTTCTGTGCTTGCTCCATGTCGTTTAAGTAAGGCTAAGGGACTGTTGCTCTTTCAGCCATCTAAGGACGGGCATGGTTTGCGAAACTCCGAGCTTTGTTTTTATTTTATTTTTAATCTTCTCGTTTTGTGTTCAATTAATTATGTGTGTGTAACCTTCCGTGGTTTCACCTGATGGTTCCAACGGAAGACCATCGCTGACTTTAATGCCAGCATTACGCTGAGTTGTGACCATTTCGTGGCTAATTTCTTCTTGTATTTGTTAATATGTTCTTTGTTATGCATGTCGACTTGAGAATTGTGCGACGTTATCGCTTCTGTTTACTTATTCTGTGCTTCTGTATGGAAAATTTCACAATTCTCTAAAAAAACCGGGCGAGAGCATGTCTGAACATGCTCAGTGTAGGGCTCAAAAGCCGCTACTACACAAAAACTATATTAAAAAACAACAAGTATGTACTAATTGTCTATTTAAAGTTATTTGGTGCTGTCTTAGGCGATTTTAGTAGGTATAAACACATTAGTCGCCAGGAACCAATCATATCTACTTAGCCGTGACAGCTTTTCTTTAAAATTCGTTATATGCGCTTTCGTTGAAAATATTTTTTAGATTTTTACTATATGTAGTTTTGGCTCTCAAGCTTTTGGGAGGCACACTTGATTCTTACAAAAAATAGCGCTTTAAAGCTTAATATTTCATAAACGGAGCCCTTAAACGAAAAATTGTTTTCGCAAACCCGCAATATTTTAATAGACCTATGTACCGACACCCCACACTATGGGGTAGACGGGAAAAACCAAAACACACAAAAAACAAACAAGATTTTATTATACCACTTTGTTGGCGTGATTTATATGTACGAGGGCTGCTACGAAATTTTTTAGTTAAGTAAAAACTATTCATTTTTTTTTCTAAATGACTTTAATATTTTTCAAAATATACTCCTCCAAGTTCAATACATCGCCTTATTCTAAAATCCCAATCATCAAAACATTAAAAAAATGCGTTCTGCAGAAGGTCAAAGAAAAGTCGTTCAAATTCTTGTACTGCCTCGTTCGAGTCCGTAAAAGTCAGGCCACGCATCACTTTCTTTATAGTGGGGAATAAGAAATAGTCGCACGGGGCCAGGTCTGGACTGTAGGGCGGATGCGTCACCAGCTGAACACCTTTACTGGTCAAAAAGTCGTTGCCGAAGTTATTGCCGCGGTGTGTGCAGGTGCATTGTCTTGGTGAAAAAGAATTCCACGGGTGCCGCTCTTTGGACGATCCTCACCAAGTTTATCAAATGCCTGGGGTAGACAGACCTCTGTGTACCACTGGCTAGTAATTGTTCTTCGATCTTCAAGCAGAATTACAGCTACTGGGCCCCCACGGCGAAAGAAAACTGCGATCATTTTTTTGTTTACACTACGGCCACGAACAATTTTTAATGGCGGCCCATCTTCCTCGAACACCCATTGTATAGATTGTTGCTTTGTTAGAGGGTCATAGCAGTATATCCAAGACTCATCAGTAGTAAGGATATTAGGCACCTGTTGGGAATTGCCTCCGTCGAATTTTTTGAGCATAAACTGACACAAATCTACTCGCCGGGCTTTTTGCTCTTCAGTCAGCAAATGCGGTATCCAACGCGAAGCAATCTTCCTGACGCTGAGATGATCATGTAAAATGCTCGCAACTGCGGGTGATCTAATGCCAAGTTCATGCTCTATTTCCCGATGTGTAATATTCCTGTGTTCTTTTATCAATCATTCGGCTTTGATCACGTTTTCCGGCGTTACAGCACACGACGGCCGTCCTGGTCTCGGCTCATCTTTGAGGTACTCCCGACCCTGCTTAAACTCGCGGTACCAATATGAAATTGTGTCTAACGATGGAGCGGACTCCCCAAATGCGTCGTTAAAATTTTTATGAGATTCCTTAAAGGTTAAGTTCCTTTTGTAGTTGTAGAATATCATAGCACGAAACGATTCTCGCGACAGCTCCATTGCAAGAAACAAAAATGGACTGACAAGGTCAGCAAAAAAATATTTAAGAAAAAAACTAACCGGGTGTATGCCATTTTATTGTACAAAAAGGTTAATAGCTAAATTACTCTTAATTTGCCACACACTTTGAAAAGTAAATGAAGTTAGTGTTTATACAGCTAAAAACTTTCGTAGCAGCCTATGTATATTCATGCCAAATTACAGCTTTCTAGTACTAAGAGTCTCTGAGCTAGGCTGCGGACGGACGGACGGACATGGCGAAACTATAAGAGTTCTTAGTTTGACTACTGAACCGAAAAAACGAAGTAAACGCATGTTTTGCTTCAAGCCGACCCGGATCTGATTTAAGATACGAGTATTTAAGGAAGGTAACGACTTAACAGATTAAAGATCTATTTCTCGCTGCACTAATACACGAAAACTAATAGACCTGAGGCTCGATTGTATTATAATGTTTTATTTTTTATTTACTGATATGAAAAATATGATATGATGGTTCGGTCTTTTAGAAAGGATGGATGAAAGAAGATTGACGAAAGAGATCGAAAGTGAGTAGAAGGGTCGGGAGGGGACGCCCTAGGCGTACTTTTTCGAATCAAATCGGAGAAATACTGGAAAAGGGCCGAATCTTAAGTTCCCGAAACCGACGTGCGTGCATGACTCGATGTATGAATGTTGAAGAAGCGAAAGAAATTTGTCAAGATCGTAGCAAGAGGAAAGAAGTGGTCTCTGCCTACCCCTCTGGGAAACAGGCGTGATTAAATGTATGTGTGTATGTAATAGGATATTTTTTATCGACTATTATTTAATTGAATCATGTTCTAACACCTATTCTAACACGTGCATGACTCGATGTATGAATGTTGAAAAGCGAAAGAAATTTGTCAAGAACGTAGCAAGTGGAAAGAAGTGGTCTCTGTCTACCCCTCTGGGAAACAGGCGTGATTTAAAGTATGTCTGTATGTAAAAATATGTATTTCTCCTAAACATTTATTACATTTCTTAAACCATTTTGCTTTCCATCGTTTTTAAACCCCAACACAAAAAGAGGAGTGTTACAAGTTTGACCGCTGTGTGTGTGTGTGTGTGCCTGTGGCACCGTTGGTCTTAAACGGTTGAACCAATTTGGATGCGTTTTTTTTACCCGACTGCGTCAGAAGGAGGGTTATGTTTTTCGAGCGTATGTATGTATGTATGTATGTCTATTTCTGGGCACGCTCTGCAGCCTAAACGGCTTGACCGATTTTAACATACTAGGTGTCATTCGATTCGTCTTAATTGCCGAAGTGACATAGGGTATATAATATTTCAAAATGGCGTCTGAAAAAAAAAAGAGGGGGTATTTAAAAAAAAAAATTGTTTATTATAGCAATATGGGTCGCAAATGAAAGCTAGTAAACAGCCCATTCCAAATATATATACATTATAATACTTGTCAGGATCGTAGCAAGTGGAAAGAAGTGGTATCTGCCTACCCCTCTGGGAAACAGGCGTGATTTAATGTATGTATGTATAATACTTTGATGCTACCATTTAGACAGGGAAATCAATTATTAATAAAAACTAAAAAATGTGAAATAAACTAAATTATTTAAATAAAAACAAAAAACCCGACTGCAGTAAAAAAAACATACTGAAAAGCGAGAAACAAGCTATATTATCTTTTTTGTTTGTATAATAAAGTGTTTACATTCAAACAAACATACATAGGTAAATACTTATAATGTACCATGCAATGATTTTTTGTTTGATACCTCGTTAACAAGTAATGCAATTTATACCAATATACATACAACTTGAATAGTGGAAAAGGTATTGCAGGCGGGGACAAGCAATGAATTATAAAATGTAAGTATTTTCTTGAAACAAAAACATTTGGATTAAAGGATACTTTATTATACAAACAAAAAAGATAATATAGCTTGTTTCTCGCTTTTCAGTTGTTTTTTTACTGCATTCGGGTTTTTTGTTTTTATTTAAATAATTTAGTTTTTTAATATTTGAAAGCAGGTTTTCTAGCGGTGGTTCCTAGGTAGTTTTCATGGGAATCGGTGGGGCTGTTTAAAACATATCGGCTCTGATATCGGGGGTTTTGTGTCTAACTTTCTATGTGATACAAATGAATCGCTAATTGTGTTGCTAAGCGCAAAACTCGAGAACGGCTGAACCTATTTGGCTGATTTCTATTTAGTTGTATCCGTCATTGTCAGGACAAGGTTTACATGACAGAAAATATTTGAAAAATCCCACGGGGTAGTCAGAAATTTGCAGCGGGGCGAAGCCGCTGGCGGGCCGCTAGTCTATGTAATAAAAATGAATCGCTAAATGTGTTGCTAAGCGCAAAACTCGAGAACGGCTGAACCGATTTGGCTGATTTCTTTTTAGTTGTGTTAGTCATTGTCAGGACAAGGTTTACATGACAGAAAATAATTGAAAAATCCATCGGGGTTGTCAGAAATTTGCAGCGGGGCGAAGCCGCTGGCGGGCCGCTAGTTAGTTATAATAGTCTTGAATTGTACTTTTACTTATTCTTAGCAGCAGCTAGTGAATGTTGAGTTAAGTTACTTAAGTAAATCTAGACTGAAGAAGTTTATACTGGCTTGACTCTTATTCATAAAGCTTTTTTCTGCTTATTAAGTATTCTGTTGCCCGCGACTCCGGCCGTGAAGTCGTTTACCGTTATTCCCTCAGAAACTGACAAATTTTCCTGTATAAAAAGTACCCTAAGGCATGCTCAAGCTATTTAGTACCAAATTTCATCGAAATCTGATAAAGCGTAACAAACATACAAAGTTACTTTCACATTTGTAATATTAGTACGGATCCGTACGGACATGGATTTTTATGGATTAGTATGAGTGTATAGTTCTCACTTATTTTGATTAGAGCTAACTAACTAGATTTATATCCTGTAAATACTACTACTACCTACTACCTTTGTCGAGTTGATTATGACATTGACAATGTACATACATACATAAACTCACGCCTTTATTCCCAGAGTGGGATCGGCAGAACTACAGAATTACCAACAACTTTAAAACTTGTTAATAATTCTGTAACCACATTTTGCACAATTGGGATTGACCAAAAAATATAACTCAGGGTTTTTACATTCTAATTCGAAAGAATAGTTAATTTTAAGAGATCTCTATTTCATTAATTTTGTATTTGACTCAACAGTTTTGTTTTAATATCCTTATTTATTTGACATACATTTTATGGATGACATGATTATTTTAAATTTTGGTTGATATTTTCTAGTAAATAACAACAATTAAATTATATCTTATGATAAAAAGTGATTGTAATAGTGTATTAAAACATACTATTTCAAGCGGTTTTCGCCTAACACGTAAGATACACCTAGGAGGGATTCAAGTCAAAAACGAAAGTCAAACAAAGGTCATATTTACTTTTGTCGAAATGTCCGAAATAGATAAATATTTCTACAACTTAATAATGTAGATGCTTTAAAACCCTATTCCTCGAAATGGTTTTCAAATTAGAGTTATTAAAAAAATATGAACAATGTCCGTAATCTAAAAGGACGTAAGTTACAAAACTACGGTCAGTCTAGCCAGACATTACGGGTGACATTCCATCAAATGAGGCATTCCATTAACGAAATTAGTTTTCATGAAACCCGAAGGCGAAGTACCTAGGTACAGTCAACTAATATGTATAACTAGCATCTGCTCGCGACTTTGTCCGCGTCGATTTCTATTATCGTTATTTCCTCGGGAACTTGTGGGAGGACCTTGTGCAGGGTCCGTCCGGGTTGGTACCACCATCTTATCCATTAACCAACAGCGTGTTGTGTTCCGGTTTGGGGATAAGACAGCCGGTGAAATGACTAGTATGGAGGGATTCCATCAGTCCTTGGGGTTGGCAGTGCATTTGCAGTCTTGTGAATGTGAATATCTATGGGTTACCTACTTACCATCAGGTGGCCTGTGTGCTCGTGTGCCTTCCTAAACCATAAAGAAAAACTAAATTTTTCCTGATGTGTTAATTCACGGTATAAGATATAAATCTGTTGAGCTGTTGCACCGTGACGGAGTTCTAAACAAACACCAACTTTCACATTTATATTAATAAGTATCATAATAACTGGTTTTCTTTAACACCCGAACATAAGCCAAAATTTGTTACACATAAAAACCTTCCACTTCAATCATTTTTAACCGAGTTCAAAAAAAGAGGGGTTATACGTTCCTTTTTATGTATTTTTTTATGTATGTTCACCGATTTCTCCTTCAATAGTAGACCGATTTAAAAATTTAATTTCGATTGTCATAAACATTACATAACACATAACATAACGCATAAAGTTATGTGTTATTTTTTAATTGGCATAAATTGTACTATGGCATAATTGTTCCCTGTCATAATTATACGGAGTCATAATTGGTTTGACCATAATGTAGAATGTCATACATTTATTTATTCATAATATTAATATAGGTAATATAAAGTTAGTGGCAAAACCGACTCGGATCGCGGATAGGTTAGGGTTATTTTTGTTTATAAAAGAGCGGAAAAACTTCATGACCGTTATAAAGTATGGTTAAATAATTTTATAAATGAGCATCAAATTTATGCGCGTTACACAATAATTATAAATAAATAAATAAATATCAGGGGACAATCTCACACCAATTGACCTAGTCCCAAACTAAGCTCTAGGCTTGTACTATGGGTACTAGACAACGATATAAATACTTATAAAGAGAAATAAATACTTAAATACATAGAAAACATCCATGACTCAGGAACAAATATTCGCGCTCATCACACAAATATCTGCCCTTACCGGGATTTGAACCCAGGACCGCTCGCTTCGTAGGCAGGGTCACTACCAACTAGGCCAGCGCGTCGTCAGTTATGTTCTTAAACATTATGATTAAAAACTTTATGCGCATAAATGTATGACTATTTACAGTTATGCGTAATGATGAGTATGACGAATCCACGTATGCCTGTCAAAACTAATGACTTCAAACATTATGCAACCCGATATGGACCCGGTTTAAATATACGTATAAATACCAACAAAGAGTTAAAGCTGAGTGGAATAGTTCCCGATACGAAGATAACGCGTTATCTTGAGGTTCTTGGTACCTAGTAGGTATAAGGGAAATAAGCCGTCAAAAATAATAATTTTAAGAGGTTATCAATGTTTTTTTAATTATTCTTCCTCGTTGGCCTTGCGATTACAGAGCTATTGCGTCAAATATAATGTTATTATAGACCTTATTTTTAGTGATATAGAGGTGTTTTGGGAACGCGTATATATTTTTACTGTACAATACGAGTTTAATTATATTGTTTCGGCGTGACTTGTGGTGTGCAGAGGTTATCATATTTTGAGGAAAACTAACAACGTTTTAACTAAGTTACATTCCTAATTAATATTATGAAACTATTTGTCGTTAAATCGGTAATAAATAAACATGTTATGTTGTGTTGTGTGTGTTTTATGTGGGTTTTGTATTTTCTCTATTCAACACCTTATTGAGCACCATAAAAACCAAAACCGGTCATGGTGCTACTTAAACTTAAACTTACGTACGAGGGTTTCGTACCGGCCGACTTATACTAGAGGTTTGTATTATTTGCTCTTTTTGCACGATGGAGCAAATAATTAAAAAAAAACTCCTCTCCATCACTTATTAATATGGCACTTTATTTTTTTATTGTTTGCTAGAACATCTTACTTGTGGGAGGACCTTGTGCAGGGTCCGTCCGGGTTGGTACCACCATCTTATCCATTAACCTACCGCCAAGCAGCAGTGTTCGCATTGTTGTGTTCCGGTTTGAGGATAAGACAGCCGGTGAAATGACTAGCATAGAGGCATTCCATCTTAGTCCTCAGGGTTGGCAACGCATTTGCAGTCTTCTGAATGCGAATGTCTATGGGTCACAGTTTCCACTTACCATCAGGTGGCATGTGTGCCCGTTTGCCTTCCCATGCAATAATAAAATAAAAAAAACATCGGTGGTAGGACAGACGCACACACGAACAGCGTAGACTTAGTAATTCTAGGCACCTTTTGTGTACGAAATCCTAAAATCAAGGTTTCACTGGGTACGTAACTTATCTTAAATACAAAAGACAAAGCAGATTCAATTCTCCTGCGTTAGTAATAAGGTTGGACATTATATAGTCTGCGCGCGAGTTCTGTGTATCTCAATAAAAGTTGACATCAGGATTTAGTGCAGTGATAATAGTCAATTGGGAGTGTTCATATTTTTACAATTACTTTGATTCGAAAGCCATTTCGAGAAAAAGGGTTTTAAAGCCGATCTGCATTATTAAGAGTTTGAAATAGTTTTCTATTTCGGTTAAAGTACATTTAACCTTTGTTTGACTTTCGTTTTCGGCTTGAAGCCCTCCTAGGTGTATCTTACGGGTTAGGCGAAAACCGCTTGAAATAGTATGTTTTAATACACTATTACAATCACTTTTTATCATAAGATATAATTTAATTGTTGTAATTTTGTCTTGTGAAGTGCTGGTAGATTCTTACTGAATAAATGTCTTTATCTTTATCTTTATTAAAAAATATCAACCAAAATTTAAAATAATCATTTAATCCATAAAATGTATGTCAAATAAATAAAGATATTAAAACAAAACTATTGGGTCAAATACAAAATTAATGAAATTGGTCTCTTAAAATTACCTATTCTTTCGAATTAGAATGTAAAAATCACGTTATTTTTTTTGGTCTCTCTTACTCGCTCTTAATAAGATCGAATGAGAGCGAGTGAGAGAGAAGTATTAAACCGAAGCCTCTTCTAAGTACTCACAGACTACTTATTATTTAGTAAAGCAAAGTAGCAGCCACAGCGACTCTGCTAGCTAAAACAAATGGCAGTGTCTTGGACAAAACTCCTGTACCAATTATAAGCTCATTACTAACGTAAGAGGATTGAATTTCCTTTGACGTCAGAATTTAAGATGTCGCCTTATGATTTATGGGGGCTGTATTATCGCCGTTAATACTCTGATTTTCCTGTTCATTCAAACGGGCTCTATAGCAGTAAAACCGTCAGTGAATTCCAAAAATAATCTGCAAAACAACTTCATTACTCATCGGTCCATCGTTTTCTAAAGCAAACATACATTTGGCTGGCCGATATCAAGCGATAAAATAAATCCTTAACAACAACAAACACCAAAGCGTCTTTATTTATCAGGCCTTATTTTCAATGTGGCAGTGGCAGTGGGCGGGGCACATCGCTCGCAGGACTAATGGCCGATGGGGCCAGAAGGTTCTTGAGTGGCGTCCGCGGACCGGGAGACGAGCTGTAGGTAGGCCTCCAACAAGATGGAGTGACGACCTTGTAAGGATCGCGTGAACGCGATGGATGCGAAAAGCACAAGACCGGTCTGAGTGGAGAGCCTTGGGGAGGCCTATGTCCAGCAGTGGACGTCTTTCGGCTGACATGATGATGATTATGATGATGGAGAAGGCGAACGAACATACAAGCTAAGGGGTCTGTGACCATAGACATTTGCATACCCAGGATACAATCTAAAGACCTGCACGGCTAAGATAGCAAATGATTTGCCAACCCTGAAGACTTAGGAGTGCTATCCTCAATGCTAGTATTTTCCCCGGTTGTCTTATCTTCCCACCCCAAAACCACAGTAGTGGTATAGTAGGAATTTTATAGAATGTCGGAATCCACTTGAAAGCTAATCTTTCAAACAATGGTATTGTTTCTATTGTAAACTCCAACTGGACATAATGGACCGAAATAAATAACAAAACAATTAATTTGAATAGCGACTTTGCTGCCTAAGCTTGAAGGTAAAAATTGAAGTGATAGCACATTCGCTACGATACTTTTTGAATTGAAAACAGTACTCTTGTAATCTGTTGTGTTAGCAACAATGAGATACAGTAGGTATAGTTTCTTGTTCCGTCATTACAATTTTTATCTTTTAGCTTAGGCGGCAAAGTCGATATTCAAATAGATTATTTTGTAACTTATTTCCTTTAATTTTGCACAGATAATTCGCGGTTGGAGTTTACAATAGATACAATAACATTGTTTGAAATATTTGCTCTCAAGTGGTATCCGACATTTTATAAAATTACTACTTTAGTGGTATCTACTGTTACCTGAATATTTGAACACACAAACCGCGAAGAGTTTCTTCAAACCGCCACCCCGCCGATGGCGCTGTCAACGGCGCTTTGAGCGTTGGTGTGTGGTGTGGACCATTTCTCCCGCCGCGCCATTGGAACTACGCCGTCGCGAAGGATGAACCCGTATTAACCGATACTGTCACCTATTCTGCCCTCCTAAACTAATACGCAGTATGTCAGATAAAACTCCTGTAGCAATATCAACCTTATTACTAAGAGAAGGGAAGTAAAACTGACATCGGTTATTTAATACACGGCTAAATTACGAACAATATGGCAAGTGGCTCAACAATCCCGGTTCGTGACAGCACCATCAGGTGGGCTGTGTGTTTGTTTGCCTACTCCATGCTATAAAAATATATACAAAGTATACTTTTATTACTAATCCACCAGAGAAGTATAATAACAGTGGTAAAAATAGACAAGGAAATGTAATTTATTCATAACCCAAAGATAAAACGAGTTTTGTGGAGTGATGTCACTGTCGCAGCCTATGCGGGCTGCCATTTGTAAAAGCCAGTTACCTGCATGCCTAAGGAAGCTAATGTTGTTGACCTATGCCTCTATTTCACACTATTAGTAGTCCATCTTGCTTCAACATCGTTTTTTAAATTTTTTTAGCATAGAGAGGCAAACGAGCACACATGCCACTTTATGGTAAGTGGAAACTGTGACCCATAGACATTCGCATTCACAAGACCGCAATCGTAAGACTGCAAAAGCACTGCCAACCCTGAGGACTAAGATTTAATGCCTCTATTCTAGTAATTTGACCGGCTGTCTTATCCCCAAACCGGAACACAACAATGCGAACACTGCTGTGGCGGTAGGTTAATGGATAATATGGCGGTAGCGATCTGGACGGACACAAGGTCCTTACACCCGCAACGTCATAGTACTCATATTGTAGATGTTATGACAGCATTGACAGCTCTCTTTACCAAACTAAATCAAACCAACAATGTGGAATACAGGCTCTGAAGCTCTATTCCATGGTACAGTCAGGGACATTCGCGGTCGTCCACTGAAGAACATTTTGGCTTATTCATTGCAGCTTACTAAACTTACATCGCTCAGGTCGTTACGCGTCGAACGCGCAAACGAAGGTGGTCGACCGGGAATGCCCCTGACTGTGTACAATAATATACTTCGCCCTGTATTCTCTTCCGAGAAGCAGCGGTCACGTGAGCGGCCAAATTTGAAAATCGTATATTTTACCTTAACAAGTCATTTAAAAATAATGACAACTTGAAGTAATAATTTTAAACTTCGATATAAGAAAAAATAACAATCAAAGAAAAAAAATATATATATTAAAGAAATCATTTTAATGATTAATAGTCATTTATCACACACAATTTACACGTCATTGCACATATACTTATACGATAATATTTTTAAATAATCAACAACGAAAGCATAACACAAATCTGAGTTTAAAGATTAAAAATCTGTTCTCAATTCGAAAGTAAATAAGTACAAAAGTCAACGTAAAAATATAAAGAAATGATTCACTTAACACATTAAAATAAGCACTTGAAATCAATCACTAATCACATTGTTCAATTTAATATGCACTCAAAGTCACTCAAGCATGTGTTGTTTTATTTATTGTCAAATTGCTTTTAACTAAACCGGCACTCGTCAACTCGTCATCGGCACGACTGATAAGAATATTCCCCTGGTAAGACGGGATTAGTTTAGCAGGTAGCAAACTAAAACAATAGGCTCAGATGGACCCTTCGATTGAAAGGGAAGGGATAGTAAGATAAAGAAACAGTAAACAAATAGTACCTTACTTAATAAGGCACATCTTCGGCTGACCCTGGAATACGTAGCGTAGCGTTACTTTACTTGCTTACTTCGTAATAGTAATATAAGTTTACAAATAATTATCAGTTTTGTTCATAATTTGAAAGCCAATTTCAATCAAATACAATTTTAAGGAGTGGCTGAAAGTAAATTGCACTTAAAATCATTTTATTTCCCGTTTATTTTTAGTTTTTCACGGTTCGGTAAATTACCGGTAATAGCTATAAATTACCGGTATTTTACCGGCTATAAAAAGGGTCGGTTTACCGGTAACCGGTTTGCATTCCCTAGTGGACACGTACCACGTCATATCCGGCAACCGAAGACACGTTTGGCCGAAGGCGACAGTTCGGCAGGGGGGAGCGTGAGTAGTGATGGGCGGCTTGTAAGTTTCAAAAGTTAAACTTTCACTTTAATTTCTGAAATATTGCGAAAGTTTCAAAAGTGAAACTTTCACGTAAAATTTCATGCAAAATTCTGAAAGTTACCAAAGTGAAATCGTTTGATTTCTGAAAATTACTAAAGAGTTGTAATGTAACGTAAGTAATGGAAACTTTTCGTGGAATTTTATTGAAATTTACTCGTATCAGAATCATTGCCATCTAATTATGTAACTTACAGAAGCTGTAATTTTCGCAGTTAAGGAAAGTTGTGAAATCTTTCAGAAATCGCCCATCACTATGCGTGAGATGACTCAGTGTGTGTGTGTGCGGCGAGGCATTCGTTACTTGGAAAGCGAACAGTGCGAACAAGAATGACCTGACACATGTCATCATCTGAGTATTTGAAGTTTATTGGGCGATTTTTGTAACGGTTTTAGTGAGTGAGTTAGTAAAGTCTACTTTTGATTATCGGTGTGTTCGTGAATTTCTATCAGTTACCCACGTTCGTTTTTAACTTGGCGGTCATTACTCTGTCAATAAAATACCCAGCTATCATAACGATGACAATAAGATAACTCGTCAAAGCATTAATGTTTTACCTTGCAGAATACTGCCCCTGTATGTCTGTCTGTATGTATGTAAATTTGTTTGTTATTTCACCGTAAATAATCTCAAAAACTAGGTACCGAAAGAAACAAAGGGGAAAATTATTCATAACACGGATTAAAAACAATGAATGTAGGTAACAGGAAAAGTATGGAATAAATCCTCATGATATGTTGTTGTTCAAAAAAAGGCTTGTTGTATTGTTCAAATATTTAATTCATTAACTGTAAAATCGACATACCTCAGTCATTAACAAATATAATTAACTCTCAGGGCCGATCTTTTGATCAATATGTAACTGAAACTTAACTCGAAAATATGACACATTTGGTTCAGACTTAACAATTGGTTACAATTTTTAACCATTACCTTCTTTAATTAACTGCCGAACAAACAATCTGCCATTACTCTCAAAATGTATATCTAAATCATACAGAGTATTTTGTTTTCAATAAACTTTAACCCCCTTACTTATAAACGTGTAATAAGCTTGGAATAGTTTATGCCATGCTTTGTCACTTTCTGTCAGATGCTAATGTCACAATTACAGATAAGGACAAAGCATGACATAAACTATTCCAAGCTTATTCCAAGTTTATAAGTAAGGGGGTTAAAGGTTAAAAGTTTCAGAGATGGCTTAAACGGCCCAATTGATTTTCATAATATGGCGCTTAGTTAGATCCATACAAATTTCCGTTTGTGAGCTAGAATACCATAAACAGACACACAAATACACACATAAAGTGTGTGACATCCATAAGAACATATATTTTACGTAAAGATAGCTTTAAGTGGTTAGCCGTTTAAAGAAGGAGTTAAGTTATTAGCTAAATTACATTTAGTGTAATTCATCTTTAAAGGGTACAACGAGCAGCAATGTATAACATTAAGTCTAAGTTAATTGCAAGTTAATTGAGGGATAATTGAGCTATGTCTGATACATTGCGTGGCAAATTTTGGAGGTGGGAGGACCTTGTGCAGGGTCCGTCCGGGTTGGTACCACCATCTTATCCATTAACCTACCGCCAAGCAGCAGTGTTCGCATTGTTGTGTTCCGGTTTAGGGATAAGACAGCCGGTGAAATGACTAGCATAGAGGCATTCCATCTTCGGCCTCAGGGTTGGCAACGCATTTGCAGTCTTAGGATTGTGGTCTTGTGAATGCGAATGTCTATGGGTCACAGTTTCCACTTACCATCAGGTGGCCTGTGTGCTCGTTTGCCTTCCTATGATATAAAAAAAAAAAAATAAAAAAAAAAAAAAATTAGTTAGTATGAAAAAAAAAAGTACAACTTATGTTAACAAAACACTTGTTTTTATGATAATTAGGATGCATATTAACTGTTGTCAAAATTTATGTTCGTATGGATGTCACACACTGTATACATAAATACACGCGTTAAACTTATAAGACAATTATAACAGATATTTATGTAACTGTTATTACCATGGCAACGCTAATTAATTCATTATACAACGGTTTTCACGCTTATCCATTATACAACTGTTTTCACACCAGTTATGCAGTGCTATAAGTGGAATTCTGATACAGTTACTTAACGATACACTTTCACTTAAGCACCTTGTCACAGCGATTAAAGTGTCAAGGTACTAAAGTGTCCCTATATTTATGAACTTGACCGTACGAGATTGGAAAAACGATACATAACGCGTTGTGATCGGAATTGGTAATTTGAAGTGAAAATTATGCTAATATTTATGGATTTCATGATTCCTGTAAACGCAAACAAATGAAAAGCGTCCTTGGATAAGATCAGTTAAAGTATTTAGAAACACTTACTTATAATATTAATAATCATGACTAGAGATTAAGTTATATAAACTGAACGCATCCAAGTATTTAGAGTCTGGTCTGTGCCAATTGAAATTGAATTGACGTAAACACAACCCAACGAACAATCTGCGGCCCTTGCCAAGATGCATTACACTGGGGTCATCCATAAAGTACATCACACGTAAAGGGGGGGGGGGGAGGGGGTCGACAAAGTGTGACATGGTGGGACAAGGGGTGGGAGGGGTCCTAATAGTTTCGTGACATCACATTTCAAAATCTAATATATCTAGAGGTATTCATTTGAAATAAGTACTACTACAAGGTGGCGCAAAAGTAATCACCCGATGTTCTTTGGCTGTATTTTTTTTTTGAAATCAAGAACTTGGGTTTTGCTTTTGGATTGTGTTTATTTGATGTCTTATTTTTTTTCCCATTAAGGCGCGAAAATGATTTCGGCCAAGTGGCCGCCGCCAGAATTGATGACCATGCGGGCCCGATTTATGGCATTTTTCATCACTCTTGCCAGAACATCCGGCGATAGGTTCTCGCATTCTTGTCGGATATTCTCTTTGAGGGCTTCAAGAGTCTGAGGTTTGTTGACATAAACCCGTGACTTCAAGAAACCCCACAGAAAGAAGTCTAGAACGGATAAATCGGGCGACCTTGCCGCCCAGTGCAAATCACCAAAACGAGAGATTAGGCGACCTGGAAATGCAGTCCTCAGAATTTCGGTTGTGGCTCGTGCAGTATGCGCCGTTGCTCCATCCTGTTGGAACCACATGTTCTCCAGTCCCAATTCATCCATTTGAGGAAGAAAAAAGTCGTTGAGCATGGCTCTGTAACGCTCGCCGTTCACAGTAGTTGTTTGGCCCGCGGCGTTTTCGAAAAAATAAGGCCCGATAACGCCTTCAGCGTAAACAGCACACCATGCAGTAACTTTTAGCGGGTGCAATGGCTTTTCGTGGGTTAGACGCGGATTTTCGGTGCCCCAGAAGCGATAATTCTGCTTGTTCACGTATCCACAGAGATGGAAATGGGCCTCGTCACTCATGATAATTTTCGATGAAAAGTTATCTTCCTCGTGGTCGAGATTCAGGATGGCGTGAGCGTAGGTTACTCGCGTTTGGCGGTCAACTGCTAACAACTGATGAACTGTCTGCACTTTGTAAGGGAACATCTTCAAGTCTTTTACCAAAATTCTCTGTAAAGATCGCCGATTGATGCCCAATTGCGTGGCACGTCGTCTGGTCGATACTCCGGGGTCCTCTGCGACATCTTCAGCAACAGCCGCAATATTCTCAGCAGAACGACTGCTTCGGGGACGGCCAGACCTGGCAGCATCTTGTGATGTCCCATACTCTTCTAGGCGAGTGGCTAAACGCCGTAGTGTTTGCCCAGTTGGCGTCGGACGACCGGGAAATCTGCGCCTAAATTCACGCTGCGCCAACACCACCGACGAATTATTCCGCAAAAAAAACGAAGTAATTATTCCGCGTTCTTGAAGAGTAAAGCGATTCATGTTTTGTTGACGTGTATTTTGTAACTATTTACTTTACAAATGTCAAAGCAAAACTGACATTTGCCGCCATTTTTTTAAATTATAGCATCTTCCGATAGGGTGATTACTTTTGCGCCACCTTGTACTACAAAAAAGTACTTAATTTAAATGGAAATAAAACTAATTTCGGAACTGCTGTTTTAATTTAATAATTTTTCGATGTGAAATTTGCCAAACATGTGATGTCACACTAGGGAGGGGGGGGGTCTCATAAATGTGACCACCTGTGACAAAAACGGGGGGGGGGGGGCGTACCACGTCATCTAGCAGCGACGAGATTGGTTTAAAAACGAAACGAATAGAAACGCTAGTTGGCGTAACGCATCTTGGCAGGGGCCTCTGAACCCTTAACTATTTATTACTCGATAATCATTTGATTTTAAAGATCAATTGAGGTCTTAGCAATGATTTATGCGCTTTATCTTTACTTTCACATTAAGTCTATGGTTAAATAGCTATTAATTATTCACACACACACACATACTTTCACGCCTGTAATCCCAGAGTGGGCTAGGCAGAGCTACAGAATTACAACTTTAAAAAGTTGTTGATAATTCAGTAACCACAATTATTAATTATTCATCCTTTTAAATAAAAACACGGTTGATGAATATGTGAGGTTATGTGTCAAACAGTACTAATTTGTTTACATCTTTGGCAAATTTGATCGACAAGGTATACGTATCGTCGTCTAGTTTCTAATTTGACTATATCTAAGTTAAGACGACGCGCTGGTCTAGTTGGTAGTGACCCTGCCTACGAAGCTAGCGGTCCTGGGTTCAAATCCCGGTAAGGGCAGATATTTGTGTGATGAGCGCGAATATTTGTTCTTGAGTCATGGATGTTTATGTATTTAAGTATATATTTCTCTATATAAGTATTTATTACGTTGTCTAGTACCCATAATACAAGCCTAGAGCTTAAATTGGGACTAGGTCAATTGGTGTGACATTGTCCCTTGATATTTATTTATTTATGATATTTATAAGTATTCAAATAATAAGACGGGTTAATTATTTATATTAATATGACACTCAATATGAATTTATAAAAACGAAATAACTTCTGAGATTATTTGTAAAATACTTAAAAAAACAATTCAGAGGGGTTATTATGACATAGCTATGCATGCAGTTCAATTTACGTTGAGCGTGAAGGATAGAGCTATAGCAGTTGTATAGCTCTGTCCTTTTCACTCACCGTAAACCCCATAGTATAGTATAACCCACCAGTTTGTTATTAATAATTATCGGCGACCGGTAGCAATTTTTCGATGAAAGTATAACATGGATATGATTATATTTAAATTTCGTGCACAATTTATATATTATTATATTATGTAGGTATGCAGTTTTACCATCGAGGTTGCAACATGTCACGATTAAATATCGGTTTACAAATAAGCATCTCTCACATCTGTTGATGTAGAAATTATCTTTATATAAATGGATCCTCAATGTTAAAAGGAATCGATTTTAATAACAGTTTTAACAACAGAAAAAATATTATAATTTACTATAACAACCAATCTAATTCAGTGCGTTTGTAACAATATAATTATGATTTGTTTAAAAAAAAACAGACATCCATATTAGTCATTACGTTTGACATTTAAGTGACATAAAATGCTACCGGTCGCCGATCATTAATAATAACAAGAAATATTTAATGTAAGGCTGAAGAAGGCCTAAATAAGCAGACCCTGGTATTTATGTATGAACACATTAACTACGCATGAATATATTTATTTTTTGATTTATGTGAGATTCATTGTTTTATATAATGCTAGGTTAAGTTTATTATTGTATAATATCATAAGCAATATTTAAAAAACGACCGACTTTTGAGTTTCTTGTGGCTTTTCTTCTCAGTAGTGGTCTCTTGCGTAGCGCTGGTAGATTTTTGACGTGTAAAAGTGCCCGTGCGGCCTACTTACTGAATAAACATATTTTATCTTTTATAATTTATAATATCTTGACTCCGATGCACTTGGTTGATTTCAATAACAGAATAAACATGAATTTTGTTATTCATTGAATTTTATATCAGTTTCATGTTTCATCACTATCTACCACTTTTGGCAATGGCAGATCACCTAAAAACCAATTTTTTTTATGGCATAGGAAGGCAATCGAGCACACAGGGCACCTGATGGTAAGTGGAAACTGTGACCCATAGACATTTGCATTCACAAGACTGCAAATGCACTGCCAACCCTGAGGACTATGATAGAATGCCTCTATGCTAGTCATTTCACCGGCTGTCTTGTCCCCAAACCGGAACACAACAATGCGAACACTACTGCGTGGCAGTAGGTTAATGGATAAGATGGCGGTACCAACCCGGACGGACCCTGCACAAGGTCCTCCATGTTGTAAAGTAACTAAGTAAGAACTAGTCAGTTTATTTTAAATTCTTCTTCTTCTTAGTCGTTACTCCCTTAACAGATAAATCATGGTCAACTGCAAGTATTATTGTCAAGTGTACATTTGCTTATCGTTTGATATCTTTTTTTATGGCATATAGTAGACAAAGGAGCACACAGACCACCGGATGGTAAGTGGAAACTGACCCATAGACATTCGCATTCACAAGACTGCAATGCAATCCTAAGACTGCAAATGCGTTGCCAACCCTGAGGACTAAGATGGAATGCCTCTATGCTAGTCATTTCACCGGTTGTCTTATCCCCAAACCGGAACACAACAATGCGAACACTGCTGTTTGGCGGTAGGTTAATGGATAAGATGGTGGTACCAACCCGGACGGACCCTGCACAAGGTCCTCCCACAAGAACTACAACAGTTTAAACAGTTTAAACTACAGCCGGTTTACAAATGACTACACTATTACCCAAACCCACCTCGTAATTAAGGCCCAACGTCCTTTTAGGAAATTTGTCAAAGTGACTTTTGACTTTAGTTGACCGACACAAGATTCTTTTTCGAACTAACGAAATTTTACGTTGGCCTTATGAGGTTAATAAACGTCAAACTCGACTCTAGTTTAAAAAGAAAAGGGTAAAAAAAAAAAAAAAAATATCAGGGGACAATGTCACACCAATTGACCTAGTCCCAATTTAAGCTCTAGGCTTGTATTATGGGAACTAGACAACGATATAAATACTTATATAGAGAAATACATACTTAAATACATAGTTAACATCCATGACTCAGGAACAAATATTTGCGCTCATCACACAAATATTTGCCCTTACCGGGATTTGAACCCAGGACCGCTAGCTTCGTAGGCAGGGTCACTACCAACTAGGCCAGCGTCGGTTTGATGTGTGAAGGGTTTTAGATGAATGTAGACAAATATATAAAATTAGAGAGCGCCGATTCGAATTAGACCCATTTGCCCTTATTAATAAACGTGGTGTAACCGTCGAGTAGCTAAACCATGCTTTGTCCTTATCTGTCATATTCAAATGTCACAATGACAGATAAGGATAAAACATGGTTTAGCTACCCCACAGTTACTCCACGTTTATTAATAAGGGCAATTGTGTATTCGGACTTCCGCTTTAAATAACTAACATACCTACTTACAAATAAATCTTTACAAGTTTTAGTTTTAAATATTTGGTAAAACCGGCTCTTACGTTTAACTTAAAACTACTGAACGGTAAAACCGAGCGACAACTTTCAACTAAAAATAACCTACCACAGGCAATCATTCATAATGTCATTAGGTAGTGCTGCCATTAAAATAAATGCAATTTACAATTCAGTGAATGTCACACTAAGTTTTCTTCCTCTGAACCTCATCATCATAATCATAATCATCCCGATCATCGTCATCGCCACTAACACCATCACCATCATTATCATCATCATCATCATCATCATCATCATCAACATCATAATCATCATCATTGTCAAAAGATGACTGCTGGGGAAAATGTGGCTGCAAGTACACCCCGAAACGAATTCTGGCAAACTTCAAAGGAAGGCTACAAGAAATTGCTACACTGGCATTAAATTTGAAACTTTGGATATCCTTTCCCTTGTACTCCTATTTCAAAGTAAAGATGATAGTAATATTTCTTCTCACTTCGATTTTAAAGTAGGGGCCCAGGATGTCGGTCCCCCATAGCATGTACATAATTCAACGTACACTGCTTCTTCCAGTACGTAGTCGCCGTGACCATCCATTTCTTCTGACAATGATCCTTACATCCAAGAAATAATTGTCACAAACTAATCCGTAACGACAACAGTAAACAAAAAAGCGGCCCTTGAAAACGCTAGCTCGCGACTGTCTCTATGCGCGGTGCAAGCTCTATCAAATCCGCTAACTGATGTGTCTTGCGCGGTAGCTGCAAATGCGCCAACGACGGCGTCGGCGGCCTGTCTGGAGGTGCATTAGGGGGGGTTGCAGGTACGGGGAGCTCCACCTGTTTAGTGGGGGAGGACAAAGGAGTAGGGCTCACTGCCTTAAGACCATTGCCTGCAAGAGGAATCACCTCCATCTCCTGGTCAGACTGCACTGGTGTAGAGGATGATAATGGGGCAGGGTGCACTGCCTCAGGGTCTCTGCCTGCAAGCGGTACAAGCTCCATCTCCTGCTCAGATTGAACTGGCATAGGCCCCGGAGTCTCTTCAATCTCTATCCGTATAGGCAATTCAGACGCTGCATTAGGACGACGTTCTCCAAGAATAGTCTCTATCTTTCTAAAAAAGTGAACGTCGTCCGGTTTTAAGTAAGTATTGCTCTTAAGGTAAACCTGCATATGCTCTGGTATGTTTTTATGGTCAGTCAGCGGGTAAAGCACGACCAATACGCGCGCTGTGTCGCCCTGTATCGAGACCGAATGAGCTGTTTTAAACTCGTGCATGCACCAGTCACTTTTCCCGAAGTTGTCCGTAACAACTAGCAGAAAGATTCTAGAGCGTTTTATGAATTCCGCTATGTTTTCTATAATAGTGAGTCCTGGTTGAAAGTCGTTTTGATGGTTCATTGTTGTGTAGCCACGCGTTTGCAAGGCATTCATGAGATAATCGGCGAGCTCGAGGTCAGGGTTAGCGTATGAGACGAATATGTCTATATCCTTGCTTGGGTCATCAGGAATGCTCCTCACGTTTAGAATCAATTTCAGGAACATTCCTCTATTTAAGAAGTACTGCTTGACGTGTAAGCGCAGGCGAGGCATGAACGCAATTGTTGTGAGAGCCACAAATGTTATCACGGACATCACGACCGCCACGACGGGCCAAAAGATACTAGGGCATAGGTTGTCTGCAGTCAGCTTCATAATACTTCGGTGATCCTCGCACTTTAATTCGTTCAAATCCATTATCTGAAAGTTCAAAAAACCAATATCATAACCATGAACCTAAAGTATTAGAATTATTTAAGTACATGAGCGTTTAAATAACCTCTTGTTGTTATTATTGCCATGTCAAGCAATAAATGGTTTAAATGAACTAATCAAATACTGCCTTAAAGTATTCATGAAAATTATCCGCACTAGTCCCTACCGCAAAGAACTGAATATTTGTCAAAATAATTACTCAATCTGCAAAAATGTATACACTTAGATACATTTGTTTATGTTCCTGAGAAAGCACTCGAGCTGTAAAACCCCTCATAATAAGTGGGAACTGAATTTCAACTCTCAAGACTAACATCTCAAAACTCCAATCCTCAGATTCTAAATTTGTTACCAACCCTGAGAAATAAAATGGAAGGCCTCTATGCTAGTAATTTTATCGGTTGTCTTATCGCCAAACCGGCACACAACAATGCGAACACTGCTGTTTGGCGGTAGGTAAAAGGATAAGATGGTGGTAGCGATCCGGACGGACTCGGCACAATAATACCACCAGTTAATACAAACTTCTCTCTTTCTCGACTGTAGCGTGAAAGAGACATATTTGACAGGGAGATCGACCAAGGGTTATGAAAGGCCACACATGACAACACGCTCACACAAGAATCAAAAGGAATTTTACTTCCGCGTGAAAAACGTTACATGGATATAGTTTGCGCACGCCTTGATTACAGCGTCAAATTCAAATAATGGCTGTTTACTTTAAAAACACAACATTAACAAAATGGTTTACCAGGATAAATAAATTTCGAAGATTTTTCCAAAAAGTGGGTGGGAGCCCAATATAGGGCTACGTGGAAAGAAGGAAGAGAGGCCTTTGCCCAGCAGTGGGACATTATAGACTCTTAAATTAAACACTAAATTAAAATTGAATTAATTATATTGAATAAAAAAATTGCAAAAACTGTCTTCAAGTTTAACAGCTGTTGAGATCCAGATCGTGGGACACTAGTGATTTTATCATAATTACGTGGTCTCTTGAATGACATTATTACTAGAGTCCTAGAGAAAATGGTATAACTCTCCTGAAGATCAAGTGAAAAAGGGTTTAAGTCTAGTATACTTCGTTTCATCATCATCATCATGTCAGCCGAAAGACGTCCACTGCTGGACATAGGCCTCCCCCAAGGCTCTCCACTCAGACCGGTCTTGTGCTTTTCGCATCCACCGCTTTCCCGCGATCCTTACAAGGTCGTCACTCCATCTTGTTGGAGGCGTACCCACAGCTCGTGTCCCGGTCCGCGGACGCCACTCAAGAACCTTCTGACCCCATCGGCCATCACCCACTGCCACTTCAGTTTAGCTATTCTTAGTTCTCCTGCGGATATCATCATTTCTGATTCTATCACCATAGCCCTCTGAGGATACTTCGTTTATGTATCCTTTTTCACTAGAACTCCAGTGCTATAAACTTGCGAATACCTGATTCGTGGCTGTTGTAAGGTGCAGCAATGCTGCGCTGTTGTCGCAGTTGCAAAGAAGGGGGTTGCCGAAGAGTTTGACGTGGAGCTGGGCGGGAGGCGCGCTGAGCAGCCTGAGCGCCGTCGCCTCCGATATATGCGAGATGAGGTTGTTCGTCACATCCAGAATCTGTTGTTCAGTGGAATCAGTTCAATGTGGATCATTACAATCACAATTCAGATGCCCTTGCCAAGATGCATTACGCTAACTGACGTTTCTATTCGTTTCCTTTTTAAACCAATTGCATCACTCGTTGATGGCGTGATACGAAAAGTCTGGTTTAAAAACGAAACGAATAGAAACGTCAGTTAGGGTAATGCATCTTGGCAAGAACCTCAGTAGACCAGTTGAATATTGCAAATTTTGTGAAGCGAAAAAAATCGTATACCTAGCTGTAAAAAACATACTAATTTAGCTCAGGGCAATAACGTATCTCAACCCCTAAATCAAGTCCAATTTCCACGGTTTTTGAATATGTTTTAGTCGGGAATATCTTATAATCCCGTTTTTTTTTCGAATATTCAATTGTCCGTTGGTTCGTTCTATTTACAACTTAAATTCCCGTGACTCCTTAAGAGATCTTTTTAAGGAAATTAATATCTTAACTGTAGCGTCACAATTTATTTATGAGAATATTATTTATGTTATAAAAAAATTGGATTCTTTCACAAAAAATTCTGATATACATAATTTAAATACTAGAAATAAAAATAAAATAGCTATTCGAAAATTCCGCGTCCGTAAAGTACATAAATCATTTGTTGGTCAATGCATTCATTTCTATAATAAATTACCTGAGGTAGTATTAAAGTTACCCTTTCCAGCACTCAAAAATTACTTGAAAAAGTCGTTAATGTCTAAAGCGTATTATAGGATCGAGGACTATTTAATAGACAAACATGCTTGGCCTAAACCCGAAACTTCACTACATAGTATAAAACAAAGTCACTTGCGCTGTCTGTCCCTATGTATGCTTAAATCTTTAAAACTACGCAACGGATTTTGATGCGGTTTTTTTTAATAGATAGAGTGATTCTTAAGGAAGGTTTATATGTATAATACATTCCACGCGGGCGAAGCCGCGGGCGGGTCGCTAGTAATCAATAATATATTTTTTATTTGTTTTTTTTCAAATTCAAAATCTTTATCTTGTCTGGGGGACACCGTTGATGTAGGAAAACATATCAATCTTATGTGGTCATCTTGCACCGTCTTATATACACATACGTAGGAGTTCTTTTTTTCCTTTTCTCTCTTTCTATCTTAAGATTTTGGTGTGTTTTCCTGCGGAAACTACGCAGGATATTTGAAATATTTTTTAATTTGCTATTTATAGATTTATATAATGCTAGACTAAGTAGTACCATTGTAATATTAAATATATTTAAAAAAATGACTGACTGCTTAGTTTCTTGCGGCGCTTCTTCTCAGCAGTGGTCTCCTCTTGTGAAGCGCTGGTAGATTCTTGACGTGTAAAAGTGCCCGTGCGGCCTACTTACTGAATAAATGTCTTTATCTTTATCTTTATCTTATCCTAACTTTTGATTTTTCAGAAAGCTATGTTACGCTGGAGCTATTTTAAATTTAATGCATACTTTAAGTGTCATACGTAGGTCAGGTTAGGTTTGATTTATAAGCGATAGCAAAAAGTTAAGTCTTCAATCAAAACATTGCGTTCGAATTATGAAAATTCGTAATTTTGATCCTTTCGGAATGACCCGTTGTAGTCATTATGAAAGACTAGCTCAGTACGAGTCGATTTTATGATTTTTTAAATTTGTTTCATCCTAAAAAAAAAATTCTTGGAAAGAAAAAGGTACAGACACAGTTTTCATAATATCTACTATCTCGTTCAGACTAGGTTAGGTATTTTCTGGCTCACAATCCTCTTAATGACAACCGTTATGAATCTGAAACGAGCAAGAAGCTTACTTGTCGGACCATGCTCAGTGTAAGGTTCCAACGCGCCGTTGCGTTGCTACAAACACCAAAAAGTATCTCGAAAAACCACAGGTTTTTTATTTTTTATTATTTCGTTATGATTTTTAGAAGGTACAAACACTTTAGTCGCCAGTATCTCAAAATGAATAAATGAATGAATAAATGAATAAATGAAGTAATGAATGTAGACTACTTAAACGTGATAGTTATCCTTTTAAATTCGTTATGCGCTTTCATTTATACAATACCATACCATCTGACTTGCCTTATTTATTTAGTAAACACTTTTATAACCTCAAAATGCTCCCTTTTCGCCTAAAATTACAATTTTGTTATTAAAAAACCATCCATAATCTATCAGGTAAATGTGCAAAATGGGTCTCTTTGCTTTAGTCACCAGAAAACAGCAGTTTTAGCCATAGACGACGCATTTTGAGGGTATAAAAGTGTTAACTAAATAAAACAAGTTGGTTGGTATGGACTTTGAGATATTTTTGTAGTTTTTTAGTAACTTTTTGTTGTTTTCGCTGCAGGGGATGTGGGGACACGTAACTCTAGTGAAACTGACATTTTTAGAGTTCAATATGTTTTAAATGTTCCCCGAAATCTTGAAATTAACAGTGACGTTTAACCACATGGTTCTTAGTTAGGATTTATGAAAATTGACTGGTCTGATAAGAAGTTATAGGCTGTTTATTTAATTACCCGTTTATTCATAAACGCACAATAACTAAGGTATTATTTAAATATAGTTTTTGTTTTGACAGAAAGTGTTTATAAATACGGGTGTAAGCCTGTAATATTAATGCTCGCTAAAGCTAATTGGTACTAACGCGTAAAGATTCCTGTATATCTTTATCACTGAGGCTGGAGATGCTGTTGTTGGAGACGTGGAGTTCCTCCAGTATTCCATCAGGGATCTCGGTCAGCCCAGTGCCAGGAGCATGCAGCACCAGCGGCCAGCTCTTAATGGAAGCAGGCCAGTGGGGCTTTTTCGGTAGAGGACCTTTGCACCACATCACCGTGGCGTTTCCTCTCTTCCTACTCCAGCAAGAACAACCTAGAAAAGTTGGTTTTGTTTTAAGGCAAGAAGAAGGAAAATGAGAACAAAAGCGACGTAATGTTAAGTGGGTTCTAAGAGCAAGAGATTTTATGTGAATCTGATAATTGAAGACTATAATTCTAAAGGTGGGGTTTTGCGCCGCGACAGAGACAAGCGACCGAGACAGGAGACCGCGACCGTCACTTGACGGTAGGCAACATATAAGCCACAGTTCGCGAGCGAGACCGAGACAGGAGACAGAGACGGGATACAGGAGACAGCGAGACGGTCGCTGCCGCGGACGAGTAGTGTCTCGTGTCGCGCTCAAAGCACACGTGTTTTCTTTTTAAAAATGAATTTTACTGATGAAAAATGGGAAACGCTGATTGAGCTAATCAGACACCATCGTACGATATATGATGCACAACTAGACTCCTACAGAGATGAAATTGTTTTTTTCAGTAAAATTAATACGTAATCAAACTGTTTTATTCAGCCGAAAATACTTCCTGAATATATTTTCATCAAATATTAAGTGCTTCTTCACTACTAGCGAAAATGATCCTTCTCGGCCTCTAGTTAAATATAATTCCTTAATAGGTAATCTTCGTTTAATTTTGTATTTGTAATAATAATATAAGAGCAAATCGTCGTCTTCTTTTTCCTCCAATAGAAGTTCTACTATTCTTTTTCGGTTTTCCATCATAATATAATATAATATGTGCCATAGGTACATCTTTATGTTTGGTTTTATTTTTATTTGAACTTGTATGTTAATATTGTCGTGTGTCTGTAGTAAGTGCCTAATTAGCCTGTGTTTCATCCCGTCACAAACCAATGTGTTTTGTATTATAATTTAAAATATTTAGCCTGCCTCTCTGTCCTGCTGCCGATTTGTGTATGTAAACTAATTATGTAATAGCCGTAACCGCTACCTTTATTTTCTAGTTATTAACTCTTAGTGAGAATTGTATTAGGATTTAGACATTTATTATGTACTTCTCTTTAGCATATTATTCTTAATTCTGTATGTAATTATTATCTGTTTTTTTCTCCAATAAATAAAAATAAAATAAAATAAAATGATACGTGCATGACACAAACACAACTGACTACATAAACAGACTCTCCGATACTTGACGTCTCTCGGTCGAGAAGAGACAATTGTCGCAGTCGCCGGTCTCGGTCTCGACCTACAGTACATGCAGAAGAGATCGAGACACTGGTCGCGGTCTCCTGTCTCGGTCGCTTGTCTCTGTCACGGCGCGAACCGCCACCTTAAGACTGCAAGTGCGTTGCCAATCCTAAGGACCAAGATGGAATGCCTCTTATTTCACCAGTTCTATTTTACTGATTGGCACACCATCGCTAAACTGCTACTTGGCGGTAGGTCAAAGGATAAGTTGGACTACTAAAATTGTATTTATACATACATACGTACCTTCACGCCTTCATACCCGTAAATCATTCATTCACCATTCATCTTACACCCAAGAACACACTGCTTGCTTTTAATTTTCAACTTCCGACTCAAAAAGGGGCGTGTTAATTAAAAGCCTGTCATGAGTATTAAAGTTATTGTTATGTACCTATTTAATATAATGTAGGTATTGAATAAATATAACCTCGCCTACGCTACCGTCCTACCAAAGAAGGCGGCTATTTGCAATGTAGTAGTCGAACCATTTTAAACTCTATTGGTAACCACATCACCTTTAAAATGCTAATAATACTTCTGTGCACTTAGCCGCCTTCTTCGTTAGAACCACAAAATGACTAAATAATTTGAAAATATGTTTTTTATTATGAGCGATCTGTTTTCAGGATCATGATACACAAATGTCATTTAAACATAATGTAAACAAACAATCGTAATACATAATATTAAAAAAAAAACTTTAAATATAATATTATGTAAACTATTTTACAATTGACTACCCTTTTACCCAAACCCTTTATCCAAACAATTTTACCCAAACCCTTTAATAACAATCCACTCTACCTGGGACACCACAGGTGTCTCTATGAGGGCATAGAAGTTGGTCCGGCTTGTACTCCTGCAGCGTTCTATATGTCTCTGGAAGCGTAACAGCAGAACTATTCGTAATGCATTCCAGCGGCCTGGAGACTGTGAGAAGAGAGCTGCAGGACCTCAGAGCTTCACGGAACCACGCGTGTTCACAGTCACATTGTATCGCAGTGTCCAGGTGTAATATTACCCGCGCACGCTGTAAGAGAGAGAAAACCGGTGTAATCGCCTATTACGGGCCTACCGGTAACGGGCCACTTTTTTTTAATGGTATTGGGAGGCAAACGTGCACATAGGCCACCTGATGGTAAGTGGAAACTGTGACCCATAGACATACGCATTCACAAGACTGCAATGCAATCCTAAGACTGCAAATGCACTGCCAACCCTGAGGACTAAGATGGAATGCCTCTATGCTAGTAATTTCACCAGCTGTCTATCTTTTGTCTGTCTTTGCAATAATATGTGTAAAGCGAGCGGATCCCCTTGAAATATCGAAAAACATTTCATTGAATGTCATTTCACCGAATTTCATTTCATCGAAAACTAATTTCTGCTTTCGTTACATAGGTTAGATTAGACTTGCGACCACAATAAAAATAAAGCTGCACGTGGAAATGCCTGTCAATGAAATGAAAATTCGGCGAAGTGAATCGTTCTATGAAATGAGTTTCGATATTTCAAGGGTAAACCGTAATGCCAGAGATATGCTGATATTTTTGCGATTAAATTCGAATAGGTACCTTAAATCCCGAATTATTACCCGGAGTACTGTCCAAGATTCTTTACTAAAAGCAGCGTCGTTTAATAAATTAGATGGCTAGTAATTAAATTAATTTTTTTTAAGTGGCCAGTTATTGACGATTTACCCTATCACTCAATGCAGCTATATAAACCGACGAGTTTAAGTAGGCTACTAAAAGGAGTGAGATCTAACTGGAAATCAAGTTTTTTCTAACCTCCTTAGATCGCAGTTGCTGTTATGCGTCACGCTCAAATGTTTAAAATTATTTGTTATGTTGGTAGCTACTTAATAGTGGGACTGACGAATTACCCAACTTGGGGGTTATTATGACGTAGCTATGCAGTTGATTTTACGGTGAGCGTAAAGGACAGAGCTATAGCTCCATCTTCCTTCCTTCCTTTCCGTCCTTTTCTCTCAGCGTAAGCTGAACTGCATGGCTATGTCATAATAACCCCTCTGAACGCCAAATGTCAACTTTCTCTCATCTCTAAGTAGGATATTATTGTTCATAATTTATTTATTTATTAACCCAACAACAACACTTACAAATAAATCAAAAGCCCTGCCTGTTTTAGGACAGTTTGACTGCTGGAAGACTTTAAAAGAACTGTAAGTACTACATAGTCGGTTACTAAGTTCTGTTACTGAGATTAATTACAATTAAAAAAAAATTGATGACTCATTAAATCGACTTTAAGATTTCGCATGATTTTGCAGAAATACGAAAACACACCAAATCTCTTGCTTCATAAGTTGGAATTAAGTCATGTTGAGAAATATAATTTTGGTCTCTAAACATATACAGAGATAGGATTTTTTATAATATTATACAAAATAAGTTCTTTGGTAAACAAAGACTAACTTTTAAGCGATTTCAAAAAATGAAATTTACAGAAAAGTCACGCGTTATTTCATCGATGCTGGCTGTGAATGTTAAAAGATCGTATCGGGAATTGCGGAAACTAAGAAAAATGATTAATTGTTTTTCAAAATGTATATTAATTAAGCTTTTAATTTTTATACATATTGAAATTAAAAAATAAACATAAGTTAGTTTTATTTGCATCAACCTTAGTAACAGAACTTAGTAACCAACTAGGTATAATCTTAATATTATACAATGTTTAGTTCGACACAATGAGTTTAGGTTCAGGTTTTTGATGTGTGATTGTATTAGACTCAACAACCGTTTCAGCTGTATTTATGATATTTGGGGTTCCAGTTAATCTTAAGCTTAGGTCTGTTGATCACAACGCACAACGCTGCGGTTCGCGTTCCGACGCAATGTCATGACGCGGTGTCCTCTGTCTTTGGAGCGGTCAGTTGATTATTCGTAGTCACGTAAGTAGACGTGCGTGATGAACTGATGAACAACATGGAAATTTTTGCTTTGCTTGCGGAGGAAGAAGAAGAAGCTATCCAGAGAGGTAATGCAGCCAGTGTCATAGGGACCATGCCGCGAGCGGACCTGCTAGAGGGGATGTCCTTTTTATAGAGGTGATTATTATTTACATCTTTAATATTTGAGTAGCTTATTTTTCTTTTTATTTAAATAAATAAGAAGAAAAAGAAGAGGAATTTATCGTGCTTCGTGACAGAGAGTCATAAAACTGTCGATTTCTCTAAAAATATCCTTCGTAACAACTCTAATTAGCTATAAAACCTTCTGTTTATAGCTATTTAACTACTTATCAATAATTTCACTAATTTAAAAAATCACCCATATCACATGGGATCCTTATGAGAATTGCACTGACAACTTAAGCTCACCGACAACACAACCGAACGGAACTGCAGTGTGGTTGCAACTGACGCGTTCGGAAGCGTGACACGCTTTTTATAATTATATTTATTTGTATTCAGAAAATGTATTTTGGTTGTATACAAACTACAGTTGATTTGGTATTGTATTTAAAATTAATTTAATGACTGTTTTCTTATTTTGCGTCAAAATTAAAAATGCCACGCCGGCATAGTGTACCTGGTGAACCAAGCGTCGTTCTCCTGGTGGTGGTGTTGTTGTTGTGGTTGCAGTGGCAGCCTTGCACTTTTCCACGTGATCCTCCGTCACATGCACTCTCTTCAGTTCGTTCCCATTTAGGTTCAGGACTACCTGCTCTGCTTGCGTCCTCACCATCACTAGGTCTTCATACTGAAACAGATCGTTAAGCGTTTTTAATTCTAATCCCGAAATTCGGTTGTAAAGTGTCGTGGCCTTCTAGGCCTCATTTTAATAAAAAAAAAAAAAAACTGACTGACGTAACTATGCAGTTCATTTTACGGCGTGCGTAAAGGACAGAGCTATAGCAGTTATATAGCTATGTCCCTTTCTCTCAGCGTAAAAGGAACTGCATTGCTAGGTACGTCATAATAACCCCTCAGGTCTTTGCTGGGATATCGGTCTCAAAATAAGTCACACGAAACGTCGAGTTATAAAAAACTATCATTGCTTATGTGTCTTTCTTTAGGCGGGCAACTCAGCTAAGATACGGCCCAAAGGCATGCAAACTAAAGGCTCAGTTTCATCGCGTGAAAGCTTGCATGTTTTTCGCGATACATTGAGCCACTGCAATAGCTCTTGGTTCAAAAATGTTAAAACAACCTTCAATGAATTGCAACAATGCGGGCTATCGATCAATGAATCTGAGCCTTAATTCCAGTAGTGCATGCTATAGCTCAATCTTCATAAAAAACAATAGGTTAATAGGATAAGCATAGGCTTCATATGACAATTCGGGATTTGGGATAGGTAAATTCGGAAATTAAAAAAAATTGGGCAAGAACATGTCTGACTATTCTCATTCTGGGGTTCCGAAGCCGTTAATACACATACTATGTCAAAAAAAATTAACACTAGTTACTACAGTTTCAAAACGTAAAAAAGTCCGCTGAACCGATTTGGCTGATTTCTTTTTTGTTGTGTTTGTGAATGTCAGGACAAGGGTTTTATGAAAGAAAATAATTGAAAAATCCACCGGGAAAGTCAGGAATTGCAGTGGGGCGAAGCCACTGGCCGCGGGCCGCTAGTCTATATAATAAAAATGAATCGCTAAATGTGTTGGTAAGCGCAAAACTCGAGAACGGCTGAACCTATTTGGATGATTTCTTTTTTGTTGTGTTCTTCATTGTCAGGGCAAGGTTTGTATGAAAGAAAATAATAGAAAAATCCACCGGGAAAGTCAGAAATTTGCAGCGGGGCGAAGCCGCTGGTGGGCCGCTAGTACATTATACAATCGTGATTTTGATGTTTCATGAGATTCAAATTTGGAATAGCGATTTATTCGAAGTTGTCAGGATCTGAATTTTTGAAATAATATTTTTATTGTATTTGTATTTGTATTGCATTGTATTGTACTGACCCTGAGATCGATGATGTTGTTGTCTTCAAGGTTGATATATTTCAGAGCGCGAAAATTCATCCAGTCACCGCAAATGTGATCGGCCCCCGTCTGTTGCAGGTCCAGCATTCGTAGCGAACTCGGCAACTTCGATGACTCTGCAGGATAAGGAGGAATTAATCACGTGAGAAAATTAGAACAGACCTCAAATAATTTAAAAACTACCTGTGAAGTATGACCCGTATAAAGACTTGGAAAAAAAAAAACTTGGTACTTAGTATTTTTAAACCCTCGAAGCAAAAGGACTAATACGGGCTGATAAAAAACTGATTCATTTTTGAAAAGCTATAAAAATAACCATGTTATAAGCCAACAAAGATTTGTTCCTATCTCTTTCTAGCAAAACAGAATTTAACATGGTGTTTAATCTCTCTGTCTAATCGCTGTCTAATCAGCAGTTGAAAATAAATAAATAAATAAATATCGGGGGACAATGTTGCACCAATTGACCTAGTTCCAAACTAAGCTCTAGGCTTGTACTATGGGTACTAGACAACGATATAAATACTTATATAGAGAAATATATACTCAAATACATAGAAAACATCCATGACTCAGGAACAAATATTCGCGCTCATCACACAAATATTTGCCCTTACCGGGATTTGAACCCAGGACCGCTAGCTTCGTAGACAGGGTCACTACATACTATGTCACTACCAACTAGGCCAGCGCGTAATTTTCCGTAATTTTTAGCGGATTTTAATTTTAATTTCACTTTTGGTGATATTTTGTTGAGAAATTCAATTTGAAAAATCCATGCATATACCCTATTATGATGATGATCATATTGATGATTATGATGCAAAAGGACGGGTGCCATTTTACTACTGCAGTATAAAACCCGTCAGTAGTATCGTTATTCTACTTTAAAGTATGTACCTATGTAAACTTTTTATTTTGCAATACACAAAAAATAATATACAATATTTATACCTATAATAGGAATGTAAAAAGGCGGGTGTCCTGCCGTTTGACCAAAAGACATTTGGCAAAATTACACTTGACAAACAACGTCTTGCAAAAAAATGTTAAGTCAATTGATCATTTTACTACTAGTCATTTTACAAATGACTTATTTTTCCAAATGATCAACAGTTAAATTTACATTTTACGAGGAAGACGTATCAGGGCATAACCGACTCGGATAGGTTAGGTTAGAAGGCAAAGGCGGGAGCTTGGCTCCCGCCTTGGCCTTCGAGGTTGTTTTTTTTTCTGCCCAGAAATAGGTAAACTAATTGCTAAATGATCAATTGCTAAGTGAGTTTTTGTAAGATGATACTTTTGTCAATTGTCTCGTTTGCCAAATGATCATTTGGTGAAACGTTGTTTGTCAAATGACTATTTGTCGATAATTTTTTGGTCAAACATTAGTGAACCAAAAAGGCGATCTGCATAAAAAATTAAAACAATTGTTCCACTTTGAAGTCGATTGTGATTGCGAGTGCATTAGGCAATAGGCCTTAAAAAGTGTTCGAAAATAAGACATGCTTATGAGTTTTGTCTCAAAAGCATAAATAGTTTTTCCTACTCCTGTACCTACTTTTATCTGTCATTTATATAGTCACGAACACTAATATAAGAATATAGATAATATGTCCGCAGAACATTCCGTAGAAAAGTCTATCTAGTTTATTCCCCTTAACAGCACTTGTGCTTTTTTGGTCCAAAACGATATGCCTAGCTGCCAAAGCTTACACCTAGGTTAATTTGACCAATCAAAATACTTCACCAAATTAAACCACCAATCACAATACACATTGACTGTCAATCGGAACGTTAGGTTCTTTTTGGTATGTAAACTCTTTTATTAATTTAACTCTTTAAAAAAAAACATTTTATTTGGTATCAATCAACCAACCAGAACGCAGCTATATTAAAATCGACCAATCAGGTAAAAGAATTCATTTCTCAAATCATTAGGTGTTTTTTAGTCCCTATTTCACAAGTTAAATCGATTGTGCAACTTAAAAAAAAATATGAAACCTGGCAAGTGCACATCAATTTAAAAACAAAGTTAACCATAGACACATATTTTGTTGTTTTCGAATGTTTCTCGCTCGTTTGTTGTTCTGTGCTTCGTTCGTTCGTATTCTAAAGATAAAGATAAAGATAAAGATAATTTTATTTGTTAACCTAACCTAGGTATATTAATTTAATTTTGCATTTTATTTGAAACCTAGTCGTAGAAAAAGTATTGTATGCAACGGTGTATAACTAAGTCAAAAAATACTCGTGGCGTCTTGCTTTACGATGTTCGCCTGCGGCTCACATCGTAACCACACCACTCGTCTTTTTTGACCTCTCTTATACAACTGTTGCATAAACTACTATACTATTATTTACTATTTTAGGTAAGTATCATATACATTCTAGTTCTATTTCCAAAATAGTTATTAACTTTAGGGACTCTTAATTGTTTATTTACGACAGCTGTGGTGTTATGTGAATGAGTAATACACTTTTTAAATTGGTATTTTCGATACTGTTCCATGATTAAAAGCAATTTAACTGTAAGAAGAAGTGGCATTTATTTGCATATCTTTAGTTCGTATAGTCCACGCGCGGGCTCCGACGAGTCGGGCGCTCCACAGTGATCCGCGTAGAACAAGCTAGCCGGACAATATTTTTTTTTTGCATTTCTTTCTTTATTTGTTGTTATTATGGATTATTACATGTATGAATATTATACTTATACAATAAACTGGTTTTAAGTGGAAAAAAAAATCGTCATAAAATATGTATGAAAACAGGTTAAATTTATTTACGTGACAAGGAAAAAATATTAACCACACCACTCGTCTTTTTTGACCTCTCTTATACAACTGTTGCATAAACTACTATTATCTACTCTCATATCGTAAAGTTCGAATTATAAACTTCAAAACGAATTTATATTGGCATACTTTATAAACACAATACCGAAACAAAAAAAAAACACTTTATAACATTATTTCTCTAACAAAATAATGTTATAAAGTAATTTTTTACCATTACGATACAAGTTTATCCAAAAGTTAATGTCACCAACGAGGTTCCATATCAATTATTTTTTTATAATGGAACGCACACGTCATTTTTACAGCATTACAAAAAGTTTTAATTCCAATTTTTACTTGTCTGTGACAGCGCCCGCTTTAACGCATGCGCGGTGATGTGCTAGGTTTTGGCGCCATTCATTGAATACGTTTTGCTGTAGTTACTTTATTAACTTTGATCTTTTATTTAGTAGGTTGAATCGCAATGTATGAGTGTAGATAAAGTAGTGTATGAAACTGCACATAACTGTGTAATAAAACACTCGTGTGATACTATTAAAAACCTCGCCTAGCGGCTCGGTTCTTAAACTCACATTCGTGTTTTAATACCCCTCTTTATGCAACAATTTCATAAACTACTATATTTTGTTCATTATTTACAAATAAATAAACTGCTAATGGCTAAAGAGCTTAAACTTTTACGAACCCTCACAATTTTTGTAAGACCTATCCAACGACACATACATCCCCACGTTACGGGTAGGGGAGGAACACTAAATAATTATTTTTTTCAATATTTTTTTACCACTTTTTTGGTGTGACTAATATGTATATTCATGCCTAATAACAGCTTTTTAGTACTAAGAGTCTCTGAGCTAGGCTGCGGATGGACAGACGGACGGACGGGCATGGCGAAACTATAAGGGCGATTGTGCACTACAAGGAATTTTATTGTCCGGTAATCCGGTTTTTTATGGTTACGCAATAAATACTAACCCATAAGGACTAGTTTGTGCAAAATCGGACTGCCGGACATTAAAATTCCTTGTAGTGCACAATCGCCCTAAGGGTTTCTAGTTTGACTACGGAATAAAAAAAAAGCTTTAGAGATAAAACTCTACCTCTATAAGTATGTTTTTAATGAGTACACCTTTTCAAACAAATCCAGTTGTCGTTAAATATCATGTTGGTACACGAATAAAAACAAATATTTTCATTCCATTTAGGCGCTACCTACTACATTAAACTAATTAATATAAAGATTTTGGACTCATAAAGTCTGCCATAATTACATGGAGTACTCGTACCTAGAAATGGTAGAATTGGTTCCTTAATGGCGTTGTAAATGACTACAAAAACATTATTTAAATTAATTACGAACAATGAGTGAACATTCCTATGCACATTGTCCTTTATAAGGATAGTAATTAAGGCCTGTATAAATAAACTGATCTAGACTTTAATGCTCGTCTCAAGATGCGTCAAAAATGACAGTTTTCTACGGCTTGACGTTTACTTTGACGTATCTTGTGACGGGCATCTAATACGGCCCTTAGACATTTTAGACAAGATGCTTTCTGCAAACTATATGCACAGAATATAATTTTCCAATTACTTTATCAACGTCCATATCATAATTTCCCTACATTATGTTTAAAATCGATAAGCAAATGACCTACCTATATTAAGAAATTAGAGCATTGATTATTTTTTCACATTTAAATATATAAACATTAAAGTGTTCTTTGTCATTACAGTATCGGTTATCGATGTGGTTGTATCTTAATGTTTACATTAAAGTATCGGTCACCGATACCTATACAAACAGGTCAGAACTTCTTTGGCAGACGAGTTGATATACAGTTCTTGTTATATAGGGTCTGTTTGTATGCAAATCAGAAAAGTACGTGATGAATGCATGAGTCCCTGCCGATAGTGTTGATGCAATTATTGTGATTGATTGTACATATACGAACTGCAATTATATCAGCACTAATGTTTCATTCCAATCAATGTTGCATTGCAGCTTTTATTCTACTTAGCACATATTGCTTTAATATCGTAATCATTCCGAGGTTAAGACAAGTCATACTGTCAAGTAAATTATATTTGTGATAACGTCACCAATAATAATTATCTCGACACAGTAACCTTTTAAGTAGGTAGTTGCACCCTCTTGTACCTTGTCGCTTTAACAACTTTGACAGATTATTGCAACAGTTCAAACATTGCTTTAACGTGACACAGATTTAAAATATGAAGCTAGATAAGAAGTCAATCAACGAGAAGACTAAGGGCCACTTGCACCAAAAAGGTAACACTGGGTTAAGACACTAACCCAAATTAAAATTACAGTTTTCGTATGAATTTGACATTTACTAACACGAGTTGGTGTCTTATCTTAACCCAGTGTTCTTCTTTTGCCCCCGCGGCGACTTGAACAGCTACTACCGCGGGGATATGGCGTTTCCACGTTAAGTGATTTCGCCAGTGTCAAGTATATATAAGTATAAATCAATATAGCCATAAAACAATCCAATCTTCTCTAGGAAGATTGGGGGCAACGTTGTACGGTGATTTGTAGGTCAGAGGACTCAGAGGTCAAGATAGTTTTAACCTCTGCACCACTGCGAGTCCACTTGAAACGAGAAGAAAGATGCCAGATACACGAAATAAGTCCAAGTCTTCAATCACTGTGCGACACAAAGGCATAAAAAGTACAAATCACTATCAGAAAAGAACTTTGAACACCTAATTACCCAAAAATTAAAGTCTAAAACAAATTACACGTCCGCCATCTTTTAACGTTGCAAATGGCCCCCCTAACCCAGTGTTAAAGTTTTCGTGCAATTGGCCCTAAGGTCCGCTTGCACGTAAATGTTAACCGCTGGTTAAAAGGTTAATTTATTAAAATTGGCAGTATCTTATATGAATCTGACCATCTTAAATAATTTAACCAAGCGGGCCTAAGTGTCTGAATATTAATAATGTTGTGAGTAGACCCGAGATTCTAGGCGGTTAAACCTATATCGTCTTTGACCTGTTATCGTATTATCAATGTATTGATAGCTCTTATTTTCTAGACAGTAATGGCGGCGGAGTTAAAAACAATACCATAAAAGGTCAAAGACAAAGGTTAGGCGGTGCCTAGAATAACAGGCCAGTAAAGCTGTTATTACTATAACAGTTCTTTGTTACGCTTTCACAGTTAAATTGCTGAACCGATTTTAATGTGGTATGGAGATAGGTAGCTTGAATCTCGGGGAAGGACAATTGTTACTTTTAATCCGGGAAAATTTTGCAGTTTCCAAGAAAATAGTGATAAACATTTCTACGTAGACGGAGTTGCAGCTAAGCCAATAATTATACAAATAAATATTTATAACGTGATCTTGAGCGTTGACTTCGCCGCTAACAGTACCTATTGCGCTGCGCCTGAGTCTAAGTATAGGTTATGTTGGCATTTTCCTTTCCTGGTTTACTGGTCTGTCTTGCACTCTTTCCATTATTAGTTATTCAATTCAATTCATCCGGGACTGCCATTTTAATGAATGAATGTCGCACGGTAATTTAAACTTTTCTGGGATTACCCTGCATAGCATTTATTTCCGCTACGAAATTCTGCGAATTTCAGGAATAAATACATCCCCATTTAATGTTATGTATACGAAATGAAGAATACAGCTGGGATGGGCAGCATTTGGGAAACTGCGTCAAGTCTTTTCATCGCTCATACCGCAAAGTCTAAAAACAAAAGTCTTTAACGAGTGTGTCCTGCCAGTAATGACATACGGAGCCGAGACGTGGACACTGACAGCGCGATTGGTCCACCAATTTAAGGTCGCTCAGCGGGCTATGGAGAGGGCTATGCTTGGAATATCTCTGAAGGATCGAATCCGAAACGAAGTGATTCGACAGAGAACCAAGGTTGTCGATATAGCCCAAAGGATTAGCAAGCTGAAATGGCAGTGGGCCGGTCACATCTGTCGCAGAACCGACAATCGTTGGGGAAGACGTGTTCTTGAGTGGAGACCACGGCTTGGCAAACGTAGTGTGGGACGCCCTCCAGCTAGATGGAGCGATGACATAAAAAAGGTGGCTGGCAGTGGTTGGAAACAAAAAACTCAGGGCCGAGCTCAGTGGCGTGCCATGGGAGAGGCCTATGTCCAGCAGTGGACGGAAATGGGCTGATGATGATGATACGAAATGTGTCAAACGGGGTCCTTTTAATAAGCCTATATGTACTGTCCGTCCATACGTCCGTCTGACCTAAGTTAAGAGAACTGCTTCTAGGTGTTTAATTAGGTTGTATCAAAATCGGTCAAGCCGTATAAGAGTAATCAGTAAAGTTCTAAAAGGAGCCGCCATTTTAGGTGTATGGGGTTTTTTAACTGTTTAATAGTTGGGACCACTTGCACTAAAAAATAAACACTGGGTTAGACACTAATTCGAGCTATTAAACGTCAGATTCATACGAAAACTGTTATTTTAACTCGAGTTAGGGCCGCTTGCACCAAAAATGTAACACTGGGTTAAGACACTAACTCTAGTTAAAATGAGTTGGAACATGATAGAAGATGTTTCTATATCGTTTTCTTTATATTTTTTAATTATTTGTTAGGTAGTCCGCCGACCGGCTGTTTGTAACGGTTCATAAAGTATAGCTCCTTAGAATTAGGATGGATGGGACGACCAACGATAGCTTAGCAACGAGTATCCAATGGAGTGTGACCTACCTCCAAGGCTCCTGATAATGGTATCGAGGCTCCCACAAAGCGAGCCCAGCGGATTATTTTTAACGGTAAAATTTTGCAGCTGTTTCAATACTGGTAGCGTGCGCGTCACCGAATCAGCTTTCAATGCATTGTTGGATAAATCCAGTGACGTCAGCCATTGCAGCGGGGAAAACACTCCGCTGAAACACACACATTTTCATATCGTCGGTGAAACTGCAAAACCGCGTAAGTAACATTTTAAAGAAGGAGCAAAATGCACCTTTTTAATGAGATGGTAAGGTTTATTTTGCTCTATCATAAATTTGTCAGTTACGCGGTTTTGCGGTATGACCGACGATATAAGGGTCCTGCGACAAATACGACATCTCAAGGGGATCATGGATTAACAGTTTAATTAATAAAATAAATAAATATCAGGGGACAATCTCACTCAACCTGACCTAGTTCGCCATACATTACTTACCATATTAAAGGATCATGGGCATTTTTGTATGGAAATTGGGTGTGGCACCAACAGAATTGAAACCTTTATATTTAAAATGAACTTAGTGAAAAAAACATTTCTTATTATGGCCGCAAATACCTAGCTCACCGTAGAACAAAAATATGATCACTTGAAAACAAGACAGTCCATATAACTTTTAGGTAATATACCTACATTAACAAACTGAAGTATTTTCTTGAAATCGAGAGTTTATTTTGTCGTACAGATACCTAAATACACCATTTATATTTATACCAACATAAAAAAAAACGTGTATTTTTTTTCAGTTAAGTATGTAATATAATCGAAGGTTATGTTGATGATAGAGTTCTACGAGATACTTTGTAATCTTGCGAGTAAAGTGTTGTTACGAATATTTTTAAATATACTTTTTTAGACAAGTTCTGGAGAAGCTCGAGCACTACAGTTTACATATTTTTGTACATCAAATACCCTACACGCAGTTCTATAATAAACTGTAACGATTATACATTAATTAGCCGAAGTTTCTACGGACAATATATCTTGTTTTCAAGTGCCCATATTTTTGTTCTCCGGTGAGCTAGATATTTGCGGCATTATTAAGAAATGATGCTTTAACTAAAACCTTTTTAATGATATTGGTTTCAATTCTGTTGGTGGCACACCCAATTTGCCCATGATCCTTTGATATAAAATACTTTTTGTCGAATAAACCGCTGGGTGAAAGTAGTATTCTATTCGGATCCCCTACGAATTAGATTAGAATCACTCCCGTTGTAGTAATACCTATAGACTGTATGTACACTACAAAAGTGTTGTAGATGCAGTTTTTTTTTCCATATGTATAAATATAAACTTACTCGGGTAAAATTTCCAGTCCATTGTCATCCAGATCCAAGGACGTGAGATTGACGCCGTTAAAAGTGGTGCTGTCCAGTTGTGACAGCCCGCAGGATCTCAGGGTGAGGCTTCTTACAGCTGATCCATCCAGACACCCTTCGGAGAGATTTATCGGCACATTCCTAATGTTTATAGTCGTCAGGTTAGGGAAATCGACCAGTCTCGGTAGAGTTAACGACATCTTTTTCTCCTCGTCAGAATCGTAAATGATCAACGATTCCAAAGATTTCAGTCGATCAAGCCATGGCGTATCACCTGAGATCCTTGGGAATGCTAGTTGGTTGAGATCAAGGTTTTGAAGCGAGACAGGTAGAGCGAAAAATGCTTGAGGCGTTGATATATTCAAATTGTACATGACCAAAGATTTGAGCTGATGTAGTTCGCTTAGGAAACTATCTTCAATAAGCTGTAGGGGCTCAGGGTCCTCAGTAGATCCTTTTATGATTAAATTATCAACCTTAAAACCAGCAGAGTGGGTGTGGACCAGTGGGGATAGTGATTTCACTCGTATCTCGAGAGATCTAGTGACTTTTATCTTGAGTGCGTCCAGTGCGGCGGCGTATGAGCCATTGGGCAGGGCGCAATGGATGAATAACGCGGTTTGTACAGTGGCTACTCGTCCGAAGGCTGGTAGCGAGGGATCGTCGGCGGCCAAGTCCTCAGCTTTCACGCAGGACATGGTGAAAAATTCCATGTCAGCGAACTCGATTTCCACCTCTTTGCCTGTAATTAAAATCTACATTAAAATAGCCATATGCTTTTTTCTTGGCTGGTTTTCGAAGGTTTACTTAAGCGGGATGAGCCCGTCTTGTTTTAAAGATGTCTATTTAGTACGGGCACTTTTAGACGTCAAAAAATTCTTTATTGACACCAACTCGTCTTTGTAATCTATCTATACTATGTCATTTAACCCTAATATGCTCTTTCTTTTTTCTTGTATGTATGTAATATACATACATACATATACATACCTTCACGCCCTCATTCCCAGAGTGGGGTAGGCAGAGCTACACAGAATTAACAACAACTCTTAAAACTTGTTGATAACTCTGTAACCACAATTTGCATAATTAGGCTAAGATGTTTAACAGTGTATACGAGTATTAGTGACAGGTAGCAAGCTTTATTCCCTTAGTCGCCTCTTACGACTTCCACGGGAAGACATGGAGTGGCACTATTCTAACCCGGCAACCACACGGGAAAGCCACAATGTATGTAATATGACGGAATGTAATCTCTTTATTAATGGTAGGTATAATTAGGTGATTGACATGGCTCTCATATTCCAAATTGGACGGGGTTTAAAAAAAGTGCTTAATTTAATCGGGCAGATTCTTAATCGGGCTTCATAATTCGGTTAGGCCTTATAAGAACTATTATGCCATAATTTAAAATATGATTTACCTACAATCTGGAAAACTGTTCAATCGACGGGTTCTGTTAAAAATTAAAATTTGTAAAAGGTTTTTATTTCGCCGTATACTTGAGGGAAAGTTTATTATATTATATTTTGATTATTCAACATTTTAAATTTGTTTTTAAATTTGGGTTTCCAGATCATTTTATACCACGAGGTAAAACTTTATCAGTTTTTTTCAAGACATTTCGTAAATAAGCTAATATTTATTATTGTAATTAAAAATCTATCCTTTTACCGAGGCTGAAATTCATTTAAAACAATGAAATATAAAAAATATGAACCGTACCGTTAGAAGGAATCGCGCCATGACGTAACCGTACAAACTTTATTCGACAATTTTGGCTTTTTGTAACTTTGCTCTAACGAAAAGGTAGGCACAATCAGTAGAATAGAACTCTGACCATCCTTAGAACTGTGTCACAGTGACAATTTCGTTTGTCAATCTTGACAATTTGATTTATAACGTCACTGAGATCCAGTTCCATGGCCCTATTCTTAAATTGCCTTTTGCCCTAGTGCTTTGTCACGTATTAAGGCGTTAAAGCGACAAGGTAGTAAAGTGCATAACTTTTTATATGCGTAGTTACTGTAGATTTTACGACGGTGAAATATGGTCACGTCATTTTCTGGAGGAACCTTGATGTTTTTAGGATATTTAAACATCAACTACGTACGTTAAATCTGTGCCTCCTGTGACAAGTGATACAACTCGAGTTATAGGAGTTTTCGTTTTCTTTCATGAAACACCTTAAAAAAAATAACGCATCATTTGCTCCAACTCCCGTGTTCCTAGGCCTTCTAGTTTCCAAGATACTTTCGTGTAAAATGATACAATTGACCCTTTTTTTTCTGATTTTCAGTGTTTAATGCTATTACTCTAGTTAAAGCACGTCAAAAAACCATGAGATTTTTTTTTCTCGTGCCAGATGATATAACTAAAATTGTATCATAAATCACTATTCTTATACCTTTAAAATTTTCTGTGTCTTTTGATATAACTTGAGTTATATCATTTATCACCAGAGTTTTGCGTATTTCGAAAGCTACAACTTGAGTTAGATCAAAAATTAAACCTGTTTTGGCTTCTTTTGGTTTGTGTTAATTGATACAACTCGATTTATATCAAATGTTTTCAAATATTTCCTAATCTTTGCAAATGTATAAGTCAGTTGTATCAAAAATGTGAGAATATTACGACCATTTAGAACTTGTAAAGTTTGGTGCATAGTGATACAATTACTATAAAATAATAAAATAAATATCAGGGGAGAATCTCACACCAATTGGCCTAGTCCCAAACTAAGCTCTAGGCTTGTACTTTGGTTATAGTATTTATATCGTTGTCTAGTACAACGATATAAATACTTATATAGAAAAATATAAACATATTGCACATATTTTTATATTAATTGTATTGTTCTGGTTTTTCTGTTGTACAATAAAGTGTTTACATACATATATACATACAAATCTTAAAAATATATCTAAACAAATTTATTGATACTTACCATAGAACCGTGTCATAATACAGTGTAATATGTAAATCGTCAGGTCTACTAATATTACCTTGTGACTGAGTTTTTAAAGGTTGAGAATAAAATGGCTTATCTCTAATAGTTACGCAAAAGAGACCAATAATAAAAAATCGGTATCGAGATACAGCTGTTTTTAGGTAAAAAATATATTTATTACTTCCTAGTATGTTTTCTTATAAAAACCCTAATTGTTAGAACTTAGTATAATGCAGTGTATTAAGCACATTTTAAACAAATTAACTGGAGTATTCGTAAGTTTTTTAAAAAACAATGTAGTTGGATGTTGTATATAGAACTAATAATAATATTTGTTAGCCTCCTTTCGATCGTAATTTTACGAAAGTGACCATTTCTTTAGCCAATTTATACCGATTACAATATTAAATTCTTACATACATACATACATACATAACTTCACGTCTGTCTACCAATGGGGTAGGCAAAGACTACGGAACGCCAGGTGCACCGATCTAAACATACAACTTTCGCTTCCTCTACATTCATCAATCTCTTCATGCAGGTACGTCAGTTTCGGGTGCTTTTTATTTGGCCCTTATGCAGAACATCGCGAATCTGATCACCGTACGTCCGTGTAGGACGTCCCCTACCGACATATTCGCTCACTCTCGCTCGCCATATATCTTTTGTAACCCTTCTTTCATCCATCCTTTCTAAATGACTAAACCATCTTAGCATACCCTTTTCCATTTTAGTCACTACATCTTCTTTCAATCCACATCGTTCTTGTATCTCGCTATTTCTTTCTCTATCTATCATCCTAACACCACTCATACTTCTTAGAGCTCTAATTTCAACTGCATTACTCCGGCTTGCGTTCTTCTTCTGCCATACCCAAGCTTCACTACCATACATTAATTGAATTCTTGTATTTTTATAAAAAAATTATAAAGAACGCACATTTCGTTATTGGCGGTTTTATACATAATTGTATAATTTAGTGAATTGACGTGCTAAAATAGGTCGCTTTCAACATAACATAGTTTAAAAAATCTAGTTTACGATGGCATAGCTAACTCATGTTCCGAAAAAATGAGTCTGGTCTCTTTCTTCATAGCTATGGTCACCCTGTCATCGAGGGTGGGAGCACACGCCCGCTGTGGCCTGAACCGACGCGTAAGCATGATTTCTATTGTAGGTAACTTAATGTTAATATCCTTTTATGGCTGCGATACAATATTATGATCAACATGTGTATGGAACTAGTTATTTGTGTAAAATATTATGACAGAAGATAAAAACGGTAAAAATCTCGCGACGGAAAGAAATAGTTATTTACCAACCAACATGTTTTATTTTGTGAAGTGGCAGGTTAGTAAATGCTACCGTTCTGTGGTGACTTAAATTATTGTATCAAATTCAGTAAGATGAAATTCAGGTGGACCATGCGCTATGTCACTTAACTACCTATTCGTACTTTCTACTTCGACTGACGGCGAGCTTAATTTAACTTTCTTCATATCTTACCTACCTGAGATTTAGTTATCATTATTTTCATGTTTTGTGGGTGATTAGATTATGCTGATGATTGAGAATTGTTATTTGTTTTTTTGTGTAGGTGCCTAGTTAGTTTTTGTTTTGGATGGCAATATGCACTGGTTAATTTACCTCCTGTATTGTTGCAACATTGTAATTTTGCTTTGAAATGAAGGAGTATAAGTTAATTTGTTTCCTCAGTGATTTAATTTCATGTTTAAATCCTTTATTCCTTATATTAAAAAAAAACAAAATTATCATAATTGCAATCGTTTGTTTTGATCAATTACTTGTATTATTTGACACAAGTTTTTTCGTTACCAGACCTAAGAATAACTCGATATGTAACATTAGTCACGGTTTAAATTACGATTATTTTTTGTGATTAATGATACAACTCACTAAAATCCTTAATATTATGTCCGTTCGTCTTCAGAAAGATTACTTATTCAATTCCCTACAACTTGTGTATAAAGGTAAGACCTCTAACTCAAGAAATAATAGAAAAATATAGCTTTAAAAAAAAAGTTGTATCAGTGATCACCAGAGCTCCTTGATTACACTTTTTTGTGTTAAATAATACAATTCGAGTTGTATCATCATACACGAGTTAAATAGATTAATCTGAAATGTAAAATGATACATTTCGGACGTTTCTTCAAATATCTTAAAATCTATAACTAGTATCATTATTTTTGTCAAACCAGTTAATGAAGTGATATTACATGTTATAAAAATCGAAAGCAATGTTCAAAAAAACGTATTCGTTTAAAAGCAGTATTTTTTTTAAACTTGTTTTTGCTCTCCTGTAAAATCGTGTTTTTCGAGTTGTATCACTTGTCACAGGAGGCACAGAAATTAGGTTAGATACGTAAATGTAAAAAAACTTTGTATTAAAAAAAAAAAAAAAATTGGTATCCAGGACAAAAACAGCCGTAAATATACTTAATACATAGTGTTAGTTACATAAAAGAAAGCCAATAACAGTTACCCATCAGTTACTAAATTAAAGAGTACACAAACATAGTGAAAATTTAAACTCATGAAAAATACCAAAAACAAACAAGATACAAAAGTTTTTTTACGAATATGAATGCTTTGCGTTGCACGCAGGCCTAGGACGAATGGAACATAATAATGACATTAAGTTATTCATATACTCGTACCTGCCCACAAGTACACATTCATTCAATTAAATTGTAATGTACTTTTAGATTCATATACATAATTCTATTAGTATATATACACAATTCTATTGGTATATTTTCGTTTCGATGTAATGAAAATTCTACGGAATAAAATAATAATACGTTCTTTCAAATGTGTTTCGATAATATAAATAGATCTCAAGGTCACTCAGAGAACTATGGAGAGGGCTATGCTCGGGGTTTCTCTGCGTGATAGAATCAGAAATGATGATATGCGCAGGAGAACTAAGGTTGCCGACATAGCCCGAAGAATAGGTAAACTGAAGTGGCAGTGGGCGGGGCACATCGCACGCAGGACTGATGGCCGATGGGGCCGGAAGGTTCTTAAGTGGCGTCCGCGGACCGGGAGACCTCCAACTAGATGGAGTGATGACCTTGTAAGGATCGCGGGAACGCGGTGGATGCGAAAAGCACAAGACCGGTCTGAGTGGAGAGCCTTGGGGGAGGCCTATGTCCAGCAGTGGACGTCTTTCAGCTGACATGATGATGATGATGATGAACATAAATAGGTACCTTTTGAAATGGTTACGATAACTTTCATTTGACAGTAATGTCGGACGAGTTAAAAAAAATAATCGTTTCAATGACATGCGCCTGATGTGCATTAATCGCCGTATCTTTTGATGGAGTTGACTATGTACATAACTTGAATGTTGCATGCGTTTGTACTATTACTATTTATATATATATTTAATCTTATAATACAGAGGGCCCTTTCGGATACACTTAAGGATAGTTTATCTACACTCATATCATGTCTTCTATAATGCGTTCAGAATCCGTAGACAATGACCATCATTACAAGATACAATTTTACTATGATATTTTTTCTTATCTGTAGCTGTAATGAAAAGTTAAAATTACGATACAACTTTTGATAAAGTAATGTTGTTTAAATTTGGAACATCTTCCAAAACCAACACAATTAAAACAGGGGGTCAATTCTAGTATCTATTAAACGTCGACTCGGTATATTTTAAGTAAAGTGTCGTACGCCGTTTTGATGTCGAATGACATTAGAATAGGGACTTTGTTAGTTTGTCTATGATTTCAAAAAAAACATTCATATTCGTGACACAGGTTAGGTTAGGTTAGGTTAGGTTAGCTTTGCGGCCATTGGTTTGTTCTGCCGCCTGTTTTTAAAATCCGGTAAGAGTACTTATAATATGTGTGTAGATAAAGTAATGTATGCAACTGTACATAATTAAGCCTTAAAAACTCGTGTGATGTTATTATGAAACTCGCCTTCGGCTCGTTTCACAAAACCACACTCGTGTTTTAAGGACCCTCTTTATGTACCAGTTAGGTACATAAAATACTATTATGCATTTGGGATAGACCAAAAAAATGAGGTAAACTAGCTAATTCGAAAGAATAGGTAATTTTAAGAGTCTCATTTCATTAATTTGTATTTGACCCAATAGTTTTGTTTTAATATCTTTATTTATTTAGCAGACATTTTATGGATGACATGATTATTTAAAATTGGGTTGGCATTTTTTAAATAAATTACTACAATTCAATGATATCTAATGATAAAAAGTGGTAGTAGTGTTTTAAAACATGCTATTTCAAGCGGTTATCGCCTTACACGTAGGCGGGCTTCAAGCCGAAAACGAAAGTCAAACAAAGGTTAAATATACTTTTGTCGAAATATCCGAAACAGATAAATATTTCAAAAACTTAATAATGCAGAACGGCTTTAAAACCCTATTCCTCGAAATAGTTTTGGAATCAGAGTAATTGTAAAAATATGAACAATCTCAAATTACCCTCTTACACAGTGCATATTTCCTCACGCACTATCTTACTCCTTCATCCTGTGAGCACCGGGTAATGTACTTTTTCTCAAAAATGACTGGAGAAGTTGACATTACTAACTCCATACTGAGACGCGAAGTACATAGTTTACAGACAGTTCCCAAATAAAAAAAAAAACAAGTTGCATACAAATTTCATTGTTATCTAGTTTATAAGTTTTTAAAAAGTGAAAACGGCCATAATAAAATGAGGGCACAAGTCTTATACATCCATATTTTATTCGAAACGTAACTTTTTTATCTGTGTCTGGAATAGCTTGAGTTTTTTTTTCTAAAAAAAGCTTGCGTTTCTCCTTGTCATAAACATAAAGGCGGTAAAGAGTGATGTTATATCACGTGAAGTTTCTGTTTATATGCGATTTGTATCTTTCGATTTTTGAGAAAAGCACTATAAGCCTCGGCAGGAACGGCAATTGCGGGCCTCGTATTTTTAAACGGACTCGCAAGCTCGTCCGTTTAAACCAATACTCTCCCCGCAATTGACAACATTTAAAAAAAAAAAGCATTATTGTTTTTTCGCGTTTATAATAGCTGGTTAAAAAATTAGACTACCCGTATTTCTTGGTTTTTCTTTGTTTAACTTAAATTCGTCGTTAATAATTTATTAAAGAAATAGTCATTAAAAAGACCGTATATACAAAGTTAGGAATACTGATGTCGTGATTTTAGCCTGATATAAAATTTAAAAAAGTAACTTTAAACAGTAAACAAAACTGACTGTCATGTCATGTCAATCATTCGCTGCCGTTCGTTCACAAATTTGCTATTTTGCGTAATTTAATTAATTACGTAATTTGTAGACGCCATTAAAATAAATAAACTATTTTGCGTAGAATTGAAAGCGTGTCGTCAGAATCAAGTAATCCGTCAGACAGATAAATAATGAACATGACAGTTGTATATTTTTTTGAATTCCTTTGGTAATAAATGGACTAAGGGCACTATATGTGTATTCCTTATCATTCACAATCCAACTTTTTTTACTGTTTTTCCTAAATATAAAAAAAAAACTACTGCATAAAAAAATCCAAAGATATTTTTACTGTAATCAGCAGTGTAAAATCTAGAAACGGTATTTTATTTTACTAACTTAGCACAAAATGAATTGTTGTCAATTGCCTGCTTCACTGCCTAGGCAATAATGTACTATATAAGACCTAATTGGTACATTGTGACCGTGCGAGCCCAAAGTCGGTACCTTATGATCACGAGTCAACGCCCAAGCACGCCCTCGCGACGCTCTAAAGTTCGCTTCCGAAGTATTCCGAAGTAGCGAGGTATTTCCCGCCTTAATATTTAAATGAACAAGCAAAGCGGACGTGAATAATTCACAAAATTTATTCCAAGCCAAGTGATTCATGCACTAACTCTCATGTGGAATTGAATTGGATTGGCTACCATTTGCGGTGTGTGATTTGCGTAAAATATCTGTAGGTTATATTTATATACGTGACTGAAGCACCGTATTTTTTATTTTCCTGGTTTTGACTCATACCATTTTGTAAACTCATAGGTACCTAAAGTAAAACCACAGTATTACTTAATTATGCTCAGCTTTTTATCGCTGTCACACTCCATCTGACAGCTGTCAGTGCATTTGCTATGCCTGACAATTCCCGTACTCGCTAGCGAGTCGAATGCTCTGTCTCTCGCAGACCTCGCAGCATTCTTAGAGAGTACGAGGGACAGAGCATTCGACTAGCTTGCGAGTACGGTAAGGTGATGGCTATACACAGCCGAGTAGTACCTAGATAGTATTACTGTAGTCAAAGTATGAATAATTATCAGAAATCGGAATACGACGTATTTAATTCATAGACAAACGAATGAAGTCCCTATTCTCAAGTCACTCGAGATCACATGTCGTGCGGTTTAAATTAAAAAAATATACTGAATGGACGTTTCGAGTCGATAACTGTTTTAATATCTATGAATACTAGAATTGAGATCCTCTCTTGTTCTGACAGCAGAGCTGTTCCAAATTTAAACTCATAACGTTACAAAAATCTATACTGTAATAACATTACAGTACAGATTTTACCTACTACCACAGACAAGAAAGTTCTCATATTAAAATTGGTTGTCATAATGCTGTTCATTTCCCACGGGTTTTGAACGCATAATAGAGGACTTATGATATGTGTGTAGATAAACATCTTAGCCTAATTGTGCAAAATGTGGTTACAGAATTAACTACAAGATTTTTTAGGGATGTTGGTAATTCTGTAGCTCTGCCTACCCCACTCTGGGAATGAAGGCGTGAGTTTATGTAAGTATGTATGTATGTGCTCTGTGCTGTGGTTTCATATATTATTTCGTACCTACAAGTAGTAAGACTAACTCACTGCCACGGTGTGGTCTATTGCTCACAATTAGTAGTTAATTTTTATTTATTTTAAGGCATAGGAAGGCAATCGAGCACACAGGCCACCTGATGGTAAGTGGAAACTGTGACCCATAGACATTCGCATTCACAAGAGTGCAAATGCACTGCCAACCCTCAGGACTAAGATGGAATGCCTCTATGCTAGTCATTTCACCGGCTGTCCTATCTCCAAACCGGAACACAACAATGCGAACACTGTTGTTTGGCGGTAGGTTAATGGATAAGATGGTGGTACCAACCCGGACGGACCCTGCACAAGGTCCTCCCACAAGTAACGTCGTCAACGTTACGATAGCTATTATTAAATTGACAGTGATGGTTGGTGAGTTAAAAACCATACCAAAACACGTCAAAGGCAAGCTGTAGGGGATTCTCTTAAACGACTCGTCCTTGGATCCGACGCACCAAATATTAACCGCCGGAAGTTGTCCCGCCAGAGCGTAAAAACCACATTTAAGGGCGTGCATTCTCCATTTATCCGCTTTACCCGTCGAGTGAGCGAGCTCGTATTACTTTGCTCACTCAATCGACCGTTCAGACAGAGATTGTAATTGGATTGTTGATGTGGGATTTGTAATTGTTTTTTGCAATAAAGAGATTACATACATACATACAGACATCCGTTTTAAAGAGAATAAATGACATTTCTGGTCATGTCATTTCAAATAGAAGATAGATAGTATTGGGCAATTTTGGAGGAGTCTGCCTCTCTGTAATTAAAAAAAGGGGACAATGATTATGTCGGGTTACCTTTGTTTCGGCGAAATATATTTGCCAAATGTATAGTTTCCCAACTTTGCATTTGCCAACCCGCTTTGTTTTCTGTAAGCGTAAATATTTCAGGATTTTATAAAAAATAACCTAACCTAACCTATAGGGTTCTACACGATGGTACTGAAATATATTCTGAAAAAAATATATAACATTGGGTTGGCAAATGAAAAAGTTGGAAATGATACATTTGGCAAACGGTATTTTTGCCAAACGGCAGGCTCCCGGTTAGTTACCTAGGTAGGTACAGTAAGTATAATTATTAATTATATTTCGTTTTGAACTCGATTTCGAATCGAATTAACGCGCAACTAACACTTCATAATTTTCAGTATTCGTTGTTTCCTTCCTGCTTTGTAATACTTTAAATCAATTGTAAACTTGACATTTCAATATTTTACCGTAAAGTGAAAACAACAGCCGGGCGCGGGACTCGCGTCGTCCACTGAAAAATGTATCGAACTAGGACAAATCAAAGCTCACTTTTCAATGACTCACTTTGAGCTGATTCAGTGCCAAGCGGTTATGTCTGCATCAACCTTAAAGCTGTCAATCCTACTCCTAGCCTATCGCCATCCCTCTCGTGCACTCTCCCACTCTCTCTTGATACTAGACTCGACACCTATACTTGAAACTCTGTATAAATTGTAAATGGGAGCAAGCGAGCGAGAGTGAGCGGAGATGTCGGTAGGGGACGTCCAAGACGAACGTACGGTGATCAGATTCGCGATGTTCTGAATAAGGACCAAATAAAAAGAACCCGAAACCGACGTACGTGCATGAAGAGATTGATGAATGTAGAGGAAGCGAAAGTTGTATGTTTAGACCGGTGCACCTGGCGTTCCATAGTCTCTGCCTACTCCATTAGGAGACAGGCGTAAAGTTGTGTATGTATGTAGGAGGATCAACTTTTTGTAGTTGTTATTCTGTCCCGTAAGCCAAGAGACAACAGTGATAGAGTTTCAAAAACATGTTATGTTATAATTAGACCTAGATATTTTCCTAGCTCGACGAGTTGTTAGTGCTTGACACAATAAAAACATCGACAATCCTGTTATCGATAATTACCACTTTAATATCATAGAGCGAATTTCACTGATTTATGTAAAATATGAATTATTAATAACTTTATAGTTTTGATATTAACTTATCAATCTTATTTTAATTTTTAAAACGCACCACATTGTTATATGAATCATAAGACATATGATTGTATTTTTTTTCCGGCTAGGTACGTCAATGAGTTTTAGGACATTGTGAATATTTTCTTAATAACTATCATACTCGTAATGATCTACAATTATTTCCTGTATGAAGTTGAAGAGGTGGTTATCGATAACACGATTGTCGATGTTTTTTCTTGTGTCAAGCCCTAACAACACGTCGTTCATGCTAGAAAATCTCTAGGTCTAGTTATAATACTAGCACACTCAGGAGAAAACCCATAAAAAAAAGGTTTTGTAATTGCCAATAAACCTGACTTTTAGTGGACTTATATCCTTTGAAATCATAGTTTCAAAGAGTGAGCCAGGAGACGTCACCATGGCAACGAGCTATAACAAAAATTTGATTGACCCATGTATGTACTAAAAGCGACTCGCCCTCGCATCGCTTTGGTTTATGTGAGTTTTATGTAACACCCGAACCATTTCTCGACTAAATCGTTTGCAGGCACACGTTTATGTAGTCACGCCTTCTTTTTAAGGCAACCAATTAGTATTGTTCAATAAGAAAGTATATAGGGTCGGTACTTTTTTTGTTAGCACTCTGGCCCGTTGCCAACATCTCTTGACCATCGATGTCGGTCTGTTAGTTGCATCTTAAACGGCTTCCCGGAACAACGTCATCCTGCTAAGTGCTAACTGCCTACCAATTTTTAACCTGTTTTAAAATACCCATAATGCAATTTGTCGGTGATGGACAGTGGACAGGATCTACGTGAACATAGGCTTGATTTTATTTGAGATGAAAGTAAAAATCACTGTCGGATCCTAGACTATATCATTAATATGGCATCGGATCCTAGAGTATTATATTTTAATTTATTACTATTTAGGCAAGTGCCTAAATCGAAAACAATATGCGGCCACTTCAAAGTTGTGCAAACGGATTCTTAAAGCTGGGTCGCCAGATGTTCGGTAGTGTTCCATACTAATTTGAACTGTATGCATACGAATCAATAGTCTTAAAAACGGGCTGTCAGTGATTTGCAGTGATCCATTCTAATTTGTACCATATTTTGAAGAGAATTTAAGATTAAATTACTTCACAAGAGTTACTGGTCAAAAAATCACTGGCCGTTTCTATTGGTGAATGATAGTAAATAGAGACCTCTGTGAAGTATATTCGAAAAGGACCCTAGACGGGTATACCCATACCCTTGGGCGATAGTACATAAACTAGAATTTCCATACATTTAAACTTTCCTCTTGAATCACTCTGACTGATGTATATTGATGAAAACCGCCTTAAAATCCGTTGAGTAGTTTGAAAGATCTTAAGCGTACAGACGGACAGACGGTGGGAAGCTACTTTGTTTTAACTGTGTAAGGCTTAGCACGCACTGCGATTTTACACAAGCGGTTTCAGAAACGGAAAAAATGTAACGTACGGCATGCTTTATTAGCGCACGCACTTGCAATATTTTATTTTAGTGACTGATTTAAAAAACGTAACTTGTCACAATTCAATTTGCGGTATGCAAACGTGCGTTTTTATGTAACCCTGTATGTATAGTGGTGTCAGTTCAGCTCCGAGAGCGGAACGGTGAGGTGTGTTGTAGTGCGCTGCATTATGTCATCCGAGTCAGATAGTACGTTGCCGGTAGATAGCGAAAATATGCCTAACAATATTATTTTCATCACACTTGCTCGGAAAGGGTTTTATAACACGCAGGCGTTTAGGGCAGTTATAGCCGACTTAGCTCCCGCGGGAGTTATAGATTTTCATAACTCCCTAGGGAGTTATGAGTTTAGTTTTAAAATATAGAATCCACTTGTACATCATTTCAGACCAAGGAGGTGTAAAATCAGCCAAGGTTTATTTCCTATATTCAAAACTTGGCTACAAACCAATTTTACTGTTTAATTAAACTTATACGGCACATTTGTCTGCATTATATTTATATTTTACCATTATTTCAGAGACATTCGCAATTATTTTATTAAATTTCATTTTGAAAATTTGTACAATCTGGCAGAATGGCCTGTATTTGTCAAGTTTAAAAAAAAGCAATTCTAAGCATTATCTGTGGAAGACTAAAAAAAAGTTGTCAAACTCTTTTAGCTTAGCGAATCGAGTTCGTTTAATTTTGTTTGATTGTTGTTTCCGAAGCGTATTTTGTTTAAAGGTACGAAAAAAACAAACTAAATATGACTTCCTCATCGGAAGAATCTGTAGTGACATCAACACCACCTGATTTGTTAAATGCGGCTCAACTACTCCACAATGATTTGCTGCCAGCGAAATCTAAAGAAAAGTATACTGCGGCTTATGAGAACTTTCTAAAGTGGAAAACCGAGAAAAAAGCCACTTCATTTTCGGAAAATGTTTTTTTTTTCTATTTGTTTTTTATTTCCTCGCTAATGTGATAAAAATCATTGTGTGTATCATGGGCAGTAAGGAGATTGCAAACTCGAGTCATTAAAAGCCCTCCGCCTTCGGCGTCGGGCTTCTAATAGTCTCTCGTTAGCAATCCTCTTCTTACCGCCCTTGATGCACAATGTACTATAATGAAGTTGCAAAATGACCAGCTTTATATGACAAACCATTAAAACAATACAGCGATAGAAATGTTAAAGCTAAACTCTAGCTTGAGGTCCTATGTTGACGTTTTCTAAGTTTTCTATTTCTTATCACCAAGGCCACAATACATGCTACTCTGCGGAAATCCATCGTCATACTGAACGCGAAAATCGCGAAAAAACAAACCGCAGTGCGACTTCCTTCGCGGTTCGGCGATTTCAGCAAGACTGAAACCGCAAGGAATTAATCGCAGTGCGTGCTAAGCCTAAAGATCCGATTCTACAGAGGCGTCTAAACTTCCTTATTTCAGTTAGGTGTCGCTAAAACACTTTGCTATTCTATGAGCAGCTGTCATATTCAAATGACAGCGCCATGACTTCGCTAAATTCGCAACTGACATTGGCACAAGCCACTAAAGAGAAGAAGAAGAAGAAGACAGCGCTAATTTGAATCTGACGCTTCTTATTTTAGACGGTCTTAGACATTGTCAGCTTGACATTCTGGAATAGCACTGATTAAATCTGCCGTCTAAACTATGTCTTAAAATAAGACAATTTAGTTTTAGTTAGTTTTAGCCTATTCAAGCGACGTGCACGTAGAATCGGGTCCAATATACGCGGTTATCAGACCGATATGGTTCCAGAAGCCGCTCCGGTGTGTGAGCGGGACATCGCTATAGACGTGCATAGCGCTGTCTCACTCACACACCGGAGCGGCGTGAGAATCCACATCCAATAACAGGACCGCCGTAGTTAAACGCTCAACTACTTCAAGTTTTTTTTTTGTTAACTAATAAATGGCCTGGTAGGACTGAAATTGGAACGGAATAATGTTTAAGTACCTTACAGAGCACCCGCAGGGTACCTAAGGAATATTCCTTCAAAAAGAAAATATGTTTGGAAGATTGATCACCAATGGGGAGAAAGGAGGAATAAAGCGAAATTCTTCACATACTACAACGAGTGTTTAGTATCGGATAGAAGCTCAAGTCGGTCACTATCAAGCGACATATCGTTGGTGATACTGCAAAACCCCGTAACTAACAAATTAATGATAGACCAAAATAAACCTTATCGTCTTATTAAAAAGGTGCATTTTGCTCCTTATTTAAAATGTTACTTACGCAGTTTTGCAGTTTCACCGACGATATGATATATAGGTAGGTACTTCGCCAAAAGTTCGATAGGTCAGCGAGATAACATTATCAGACTACCGCGTAATTCTGGAATTACCCGACCTCTATGCCATGTTTTGTTATGATTGGGATCCTAGTTCTAAAAGGGTACAACTCTCCTGAAGATCAAGTGAAAAAGGGTGTAAGTCTATAATCTGTTTATGTATATACCCTTTTTTTCGTACGAGTTAAGTCGACTTATAGGTACCCTTTTTGATTAGGACTCTTAAGGTATCAAAAAGTCACCAGGGTTCCACAAAATCAACCATAAAACTAAAGCTAAAATTAAAGGCATCGTATCATAAAACATAAAGTTCAAAATACATATTGGGTCATAAAACATAATGGTCATAATACAGGATAACAACCAGTTTGTCAGACCAGGGGAGTTATTATGACATAGCCATGCAGTTCATTTTACTGCGAGCGTAAACGACAGAGCTATAGCATTTATATATCTCTGTCCCTTTCTCTCAACGTAAACTGAACTGCATGGCTATGGCATAATAACCCAACAGGTCACTGATCGCCATTTCCAAAAAATATTAGTTACACAAAATAGTTTATTTCTTAATTTTCCCCATAATTTTGTCACCGTTTAAGTAAATCATTGTTACCCCATTTTTAGAATCATTCCATGTTTGGATCCTATTCAGACTATTTTACTTTAACGACACTATACAGCGGGTGGTAGGACCTTGTGCAGGGTCCGTCCGGATCGCTACCACCATCTTATCCATTAACCTACCGCCAAACAGCAGTGTTCGCATTGTTTAAACTACCCCCACTCCCCCTAGTTAAACCTCGTACGGGATGAATTGCCAAAAATCCCTTCTTGGTGTGCCCCTAGGATATCTAAGGGCAAATTTTGCAAAATGTGGTTACAGAATTATCAACAAGTTTTTAGAGTTGTTGGTAATTCTTTAGTTGTGCCTACCTACCCCACTCTGGGAACGAAGGCGTGAGTTTATGTATGTATGTGTATGTGACCATTACGTATTAGCCTTGTATGTATCTTGAATTTTATACATTGAATTGAATTTTATGAGAAGTCGCCAAAATAAAAATACTCATATACAGTAGAACTTTACTATTTTTACTATTTATAAATATTTATAGAAGTTCAAAGACTTGTTGGTAATTCTTTAGCTCTGCCTACCCCACTCTGGGAATGAAGGCGTGAGTTTATGTATGTATGTATAAATATTTATTATTAATCAAAGTTTCGACGTCGCGCAATTTTATTTATAAACAGTAACGATTTAAACGTTTTAACTTCAAAAACGACAAATTTTTCATCCGTATTTTTTTTCGAATTTGCTGAAAGTGATTTTTTTTATATATAAAAGCAGTAGTCTAAATACTAATTTACACATTTCCCACTTTAAAAATACCAAATTACCATAAAGATAAGATAAGATAAGATAATTTATCGGTAAAAATAATAAACTACTTACGCCTATTGCGCCCCTTAGGGGTAGGATTTCCCCTTAGCAGTAGTCTAAATGCCAAATTTCCCTTTTACATTTTCAAGAATGGCCAAAGTACCTATATTACAAACTTCTGCAACCCATTCCAACCCCATCGAAAGCAATATTTTTTATTTATAAAGAGTTTCCTTGTTAAATTAATTTTCACATTCCCACTTCAAAAATGACAAAATTTCCATACAAACTCCTACCCAAATTTCTACTCCTTAGGGGTAGTTTTTCAAAATAACCCAAACTTGTATTTTGTTGTTTAAAAAGAATAGCTAAATAAATGACTACCTTAATACCAATTTCCACATTTTTTACTTCAAAACTTACCGTATTCCAAACTTCCTCCTTTAATTTTCCCTTAGGGGTTAAATTTCAAAAAATCCTTTTTTAAACGATGCCGACATCCCAACATCAACATACTCACAAGTTTCAAATTTTGTCCTTAACCGTTTGGCTGTACGTTGATGTGATGACTCAGTCAGTCAGTCAATTAGTCAGGCTTATTGCCTAACGCATTTGCAATCACAATGGTTTTCATTTTGACAGTAAAATGAATCCAATTGTTCCGCTTTGAAGTCGATTGCGATTGCGAGTGCGTTAGGTAGCAGTAGCACCAGCTGGACATTGCATATTCATTTTATTCGGGATCATGGCCACCCTACATATTCAATTTCTTACTCGTCTGATCGTTCGATTTTCAAATAGGTTTAAAGGTTTTAACAGGAAAATATCAGGTGACCATAATTTTAGTAATAATTGAGGAAACATATTGATTGAATTATTATTTTAATAAAAAACAACGTAATCGTCTTAACGCTTTTAAATCTAGCCCGTTATGTTGCTAATTTTGTAGTGAGTTTTAGTTTACTTTGTTGTTGTATAGATAGATTAGCAAGCTCTAAAATAAAACAGTATTTCTTCGGACCTGCAGGACCATTAGAACTTAAATTATTACCATGGATATCGTAGAAGGATCTTTTATCTGTAGAGTTAGTTAGTTTGCAGCTTTTATCAGCTCGGCAAATCGGCCGTTCGCCAAAAGTAATCGGCAGAAGGGTCACTAGTAGCACCAACACCGCCTCTCGACCATGCACAAACATGTTTCAATATAGACTTTAACTTATCACTCTTTTTAATCGTCTTAACATTAATATAACGTTCAATCGTAACTTCAACGTCAATCGACACATAACTTCAATCCATCACAATAATTCCAGTCTTGTACACAAAGGTATCCTTGAACATGTATCACGACACATAATGTTTAAATTGCGCATCGACGCGCGTCTGGCCTACACGAGTGACGAGGCTATACTGATACAAAATATACATTAGTATAGTGGTATCACACGCGAGCGCCCGTGCGATATATCACTACGTTGTTAGTTTTATTAAATTGTAACATTTTCCTTCTTATTATTTTATACCGTAATCGTCCAATATAATTATAAAATTACATACTATTTAATATTTTAATGTTTTGATATTCATAGAATTAAAATAAAACTAAGCTACTCAAATATTAAACATGTAAATAATAATTGCCACTATAAAAAGAACACCCCCTCTAGCAGGTCCGCTCGCGGCATGGTCCCTATGGAACTGGATGCATTACCTCTCTGGATAGCTAGCCCAATCCTTTGGGAGAGGTAAGCACCCAGCTCTCCAGATCTCCAGAGGTGTCTATGAGCCGGGATGACAGAACCTTAATAAAGCTTTTCATATTGGCTGACCACGGTCCCATGGTCTCCACTGCAAGCGCCACAAATTCGTAAGTATTTAATCATGATGAATATTTGCATATCACCTACAGACCAGGCTGGGGTTACAAAATTTAGTAAAAATTACTCATTAATTATTCTCATTACAAACAATACCATTAAATACATGTTATATATTTCTAAAGTGGATTTGTGAGATATGAATACGAATAGTGTGGAACTGATCCAAGTGTAAGCCACATTGTAAATGGAAATAAATGTATGTACGTTATGCGTCATTTCATCGACGAACAATGTTTATTCACGACTAGAGGATGCCCGTCACTTTTCCGTCCCGTTGGGGTTCCATACTCGGTCATACGATTAAATAATAAGTTCCTAGACTTCCAAGATTCAATTTAGGCTGTGTGTGGTCTGTCAGTCCATGAGTGCGTCAATCAGAAAAGTTTTATATGTATGTAATAGACCGACGCTTCTCCGATGAAATCACTAAGCTTCATAGTTTTTCAAAATTACAATTAATTACCTTTCTCTCCATTGGTCATCGATTTTCTAACAAACCTTTCCATGTACCTACCTACTGGGGCATGTATTAGTTTAATAACAAGATTATTCTTGAGGTATTTCATCGTTTAATTATAATAAATAAATAAATATCAGGAGACAATGTCACACCAATTAACCTAGTCCCAAACTAAGCTCTAGGCTTGTACTATGAGTACTAGACAACGATATAAATACTTATATAGAGAAATATATACTTAAATACATAGAAAACATCCATGACTCAGGAACAAATATTCGCGCTCATCACTCAAATATCTGCCCTTACCGGGATTTGAACCCAGGACCTCTAGCTTCGTAGGCAGGGTCACTACCAACTAGGCCAGCGCGTCGTCTATTCATTATTATATCACTGTATAAGGGTGAATCAACTTCTAAGGTACTCCCCATTTTTCGACATGTTTCACAAATTATATGTTTTTAGAAAAACTATATATTTGCCAACGACGTAGCTTACACGCTTATTAAATCAGACAATTAGGCTAGCATTTGAAATGATTTGATTTAAAAATAGTACAGCTTGAAATAATTATATAGTTGGTAACGCAGCGGACGATGTTGTCCCTAGGTTTTGTATGGAAAATGTGCATTTTCCCCTGAGTTACCAGGTTTTTTCGAAGATTAAATAATATTTGAGGTGTTTAACGTGTAAGGTCTGTAAATTTGGTGGTCTGATATTAATATTCATACATTATTATTAATGATAAGTCACCAGGAAAGTTTTGATACCGCAAAAGAAAAGGAGTACCTTAAAAGTTGATTCACCCATAAGTAGTATCGATAAAACAAAGTCGCTTCCCGCCGTCTCTGTCCTTTTATGTGTATCATTCAAACAGATTACGCAACAGATTTTGATGCGGTTTTCATTAATAGACAATAGAAACAAAAACTAAGAAATAGTGATAAACCTGTTAAACGAAAATCAAGACATAAGTGTCATTGGCGTTATAACTACATACCCTACTAATATTATAAATTCGAAAGTTATTGTGTGTGTATGTGTGTGTGTGCGTGTGCGTGTGCGTGTGCGTGTGCGTGTGCGTGTGCGTGTGCGTGTGCGTGTGCGTGTGCGTGTGTGTGTGTGTGTGTGTGTGTGTGTGTTATTTTGCTCCTTCACGCTGTAACGGCTGGAGGGATTTGGATGAAATTTAAGAAATAGGCTACTTTTATCCCAAAACAATTCAAAAGTTCCCGAGGGAATAACGATGATGGAAATCTTCGCGGACGAAGTCGCAGGCAGAAGCTAGTAGGTTCATAGAATTATGACTAAATTTTATGATAAGCGCTTCTTAAATATTAAGTACACACAACGGTAGTGATAAAACATAATATTACTCATTATTCCGCTGCACCGAGCATACTGACTCATTGTGCTTGAATCGTAAGCAAGTAATTCGTTGCTTGAATACAAAAGCGACACAAACCAAAATGTGTTTGTATTGCATTCAAATTTGGAATGCTATTAACCTTAAATTTCAAATCAAACTATAATTTCGTTCATTGATTACAAAACGGACACATTCCAAAATCAGTCAGTCTTGAATTTTAAAATTAGAAACTCTTCGTATAAGGTTTTCAATGCAAGAGAAAATTATTTTGGAATGTGTCCGTTTTGTATTTAATGAGCGATTTATTTTTGATTTGTATTTTAAGCAGCGAATTTTGGAATTTCAAGTGAAAACCGACTCTACACCCAGCAAATTAGGATTCCTACTTCTATCTTCAAGAGGGCAATATGCGTAATAGTTACCTTTAATGTACCTAGGTATATGTATGTTATTATGTGCTACTATAATTAAGTAATTTATTAAGATCTGAAATTAAGCGGGCGGGGACAACGTGCAAGACATATATAATCATCCCGAAAATGTACCAAAATTATTGTGTTTCTACATAATTAAAAGTTTCACGTCCGTCTGAAAATTATACATTTGTTCAATGTTTAATCAAAAGTAAGAAAAAAAATGGACAAAAAAAATATTAACAATATTACATGTACTATATTATTACTTTTCTCTAAATGTTTTGACTAATTTTTTAGGAGGCCTACAAATAAATTATTAATTATTGCAGTTTTGGTTACTTACGCCTTAAAAGAAGCACATTGTGTTAAGTAATAACTATTAAGTAGAATTAAACTACCTTACTTTGAGAGCTAATATCCTAAATATGGCTCAAACAATTTTGATGACATCTAGGTTTCATCGATTGAATCGTCATGAATTAACGACTTAACTTTCTTGAACAAAACGCGCTCATATCAGTTGGAAAGATTTTGGGAGCTATGATACCTCAGTCAGACACACAGATACACAGGCACACACGGATACGCAGAGCCACGTGTAAACATAATATTCCTATGTTTGTGTTGATGTTACTAAAACTAACTATTCCCACTGGTATTCCATGACGTGGAGTAGCCAACGGTTGCCTTTCGGACTAGATGGGCGTTGATTATTTAATACGAATCCATAAATAAAATTAATGGCTGCATATATTATCTATTAAATGGGATGTGTGCATGATTTAAATTGGAATTTAACAAAATAATACTAGGTAAATACATACATACATACATACCTTCACGCCCTCATTCCCAGAGTGGGGTAGGCAGAGCCACAGAATCACCAACAACTCCAAAAACTTGTTGATAACTCTGTAACCACAATTTGCACAATAAGGCTAAGATGTTTAACAGTGTATATTAGTGACAGGTAGCAAGCCCATCGCCTAACAGTACTACAAGCCTTTATTCCCTTAGTCGCCTCTTACGACTTCCACGGGAAGACATGGAGTGGCACGATTCTAAGCCGGCAACCACACGGCACATAAAACGGCACGGTAAATAAAGATATAAATATATATATAAATACCTTAAAAAAATATTTTCAATTACACTACACATACAGGGAGTCCAATAGGAAACTTTAAACTTCAATAATTTATTTTAAAAAAGTACATGTTTATACAAGTTTCTTATTGGACACCCTGTATGTGTAGTGTAATTGAAAATATTTTTTTAAGGTATTTTATAATCTTTATTTACCTAGTATTATTTTGTTAAATTCCAATTTAAAACATGCACGTATGCATGTAATTGAAAATGAAAATAGGTCTATATACCTATGAATAGCAAGAAACTTTAAACTTTTAATGCGGATTTATGTTTTAAAAACGATATTGTCTAAATATTGACCACCTTGCTCAACGCACTGTTCTGCGGAAGCGTAGATTTTCAAAAATGCGTTTGCACAAATCTGATGAAATGTTTTTGATTTCAGTCCCGATATTTTCTTTAAGTTGATCCAAATTTGTAGGCTGACTATTATAAACTTTAGATTTCAAGTGTCCCCATAAAAAATAATCACACTCACACCCCGTGGCCCCAGAATCTCCGCTATACTTAACGTAGACCCACCGTGTTGGGACTTATTTGTTTGGTATTGATAAGCAGATAATGACAGCAAAAAAAAATTACAGTCAGCAACTAAAGCTTCTCCCAAATTTTTTTTTTTTACAGGAACAGAAGCTTACTAGGTAGGTGCGCGATTAACGACTTCAAGCGGGCAGCTCTAGTGAGCCATAAGGTCAGGGTCAGCAGGGTCATAAACGTACAGTTAACCTACTTTAGTTAAAGTATGCTTTGTCACTTCCCCCGCGTCAAAAAGTTAATAATAGGTCAAGTGCGAGTCGGATTCCCTCGGTTCCCTCAGTGAGCGAGAAATGGCTGGAAAACGCTAACCCATTTTAACAAACTTTATTTTCTATTGAAAGTATTGGTCCATAGTTTATCTGAGATAGTTGGGTTAATTTTTTGAACAGGCTGTGAATCAAAAAGTAAGTCACGGAAAATCACATTCATTATTCAACCCCAATTCTAGACCCCTTCTCAAATATTTAGTTGGTGATAAGATCAGATTCACGATGTACTGAATAAGGGCTGAATAAAAAGCACCCGAAGCCGACGTACGTCTCTCTTGATACTAGACTTGACACTTATACTTACATACATACATACATTAAATCACGCCTGTTTCCCAGTGGGGTAGGCAGAGACCACTTCTTTCCACTTGCTACGATCCTGACAAATTTCCTTCGCTTCTTCAACATTCATACATCGAGTCATGCACGCACGTCGGTTTCGGGTACTTAAGATTCGGCCCTTTTCCAGTATTTCTCCGATTTGATTCGAAAAAGTACGCCTAGGGCGGCCCCTTCCGACCCTTCCACACACTTTCGATCTTATACTTATACTTGAAACTCTTAAATACTAAAAGCGAGCGAGAGTGAGCGGAGATGTCGATAGGGGACGTCCTAGACGGACGTACGGTGATCAAATTCGCGATGTACTGAATAAGGGCCAAATAAAAGCACCCGAAACCGACGTACGTGCATGAAGAGATTGATGAATGTAGAGGAAGCGAAAGTTGTATGTTTAGACCGGTGCACCTGGCGTTCCATACTAGTCTCTGCCTACCCTATTGGGAGACAGGTGTGAAGTTATGAATGTATGTATGTATGCATTTATTATTGTTTTTACTTAAAACAGATGCAAGCAAACAAGCTATACAAAATTTGAAGTTGATAGTTTCAGAGACTGCTGCAGTTCTGCTGCTGTGACATACAGACGGACAGACAGACACCGAAGTCTCACCATAAGCGTTCCTTTTTACCATTTGGTAGGGAACCCTAAAAAAGGTAAAAGATGTTTATTCAGTAAGTACGCCGCACGGGCACTTTTACACGTCAAAATCTACCAGCGATTCGCAAGAGGAAAAGCTGAGGAGAGACGCCGCAAGATAAAAAAGATAAAAAGATAAAGATAAAAGACATTTATTCAGTAAGTAGGCCACACGGGCACTTTTACACGTCAAAGAATCTACCAGCGCTTCACAAGAGGAGACCACTGCTGAGAAGAAACGCCGCAAGAAACTTTTGAACAAAATATTAATAATATTAAGTTTCGGGTTTAGGCCAAGCATTTTTGTCTATTAGATAGTCCTCGATCCTATTATAAGCTTTAGACATTAACGACTTTTTCAAGTAATTTTTAAGTGCTGGAAAGGGTAGCTTTAAAGCTATGTCAGGTAATTTATTATAGAAATGGATGCATTGACCAACAAATGATTTATATACTTTACGGACGCGGAATTTTCGTAAAGCGATTTTATTTTTATTTCTAGTATTGAAATTATGTATATCAGATTTTTTTGTGAAAGAATCTAAATTTTTAATAACATAAATAATATTATCATAAATAAATTGAGACGCTACGCAAGAAACTCAGCAGTCAGGATTTTTAGGGTTCCGTAGTCAAACTAGAACCCCTTATAGTTTCGCCATGTCTGTCCGTCCGTCCGTCCGCAGCCTAGCTCAGAGACTCTTAAAATTAGAAAGCTGTAATTTGGCATGAATACATATAAGTCACGCCAACAAAGTGGTACCTCCCCTGCAAGTAACGTGGGGATGTATTTTTTTCTCGTCTACCCCATAGTGTGTGGGGTGTCGTTGGATAAGGCCTTTCAAAAATATTGCGGGTTTGTCAAAAATGATTCGATTAAGGTATCCGTTTATGAAATATACAGCTTTTAAGCCCTAATTTTTGTTAGAGTCAAGTGTCCCCCCCTTCCACAGCCAAAACGACAAATACTGAAAATCACACATAATTAATTTAATAGGAAAACTATCACTACTAAGTACACTTCAGTGGTTATTGAGTTACAAACGGTTTAAATGTATACCTATCGAAAACATATTTACGTATAAAGGTGGAATTAAATGAAACAATGAATATATTACAATAAAAGTATCATGTGTAGTTAAGCAGGAAAACGTGTCGAAAACTCAAAACTCAGAATAACACGAGCAAATAAAATATAAATTTATACTAACAGATTCAAATATGTCATTATAACAGTTAGGGATAAAGCATAATTAATGCTGGTTTCGCAGAGCAGTGAACAGAGAAAAACTTTTACTACATACATACATACATACCTTCACGCCTTCATTCCCAAAGTGGGGTAGGCAGAGCTACAGAATTACAGATAACTCTAAAAACTTGTTGATAACTCTGTAACCACAATTCGCACAATTAGGCTAAGATGTTTAACAGTGTATATTAGTGACAGGTAGCAAGCCCATCGCCTAACAGTACCACAAGCCTTTATTCCCTTAGTCGCCTCTTACGACTTCCACGGGAAGACATGGAGTGGCACAATTCTAAGCCGGCGACCACACGACCGCGGCTTTTACTATTTTTACTATTATCATTTTATTCTATTTCTGATGACCTCAATGTAACTGCATATAATTTGACATGTCATGTAAATTATACCGTGTTATATTTAGTAATAAAAGCGGTGGATGCGAAAAGCACAAGACCGGTCTGAGTGGAGAGCCTTGGGGGAGGCCTATGTCCAGCAGTGGACGTCTTTCGGCTGACATGACTGAATGAATATTTAGTAATTATATCTGAATCAGCGGAGTACTGCAACTTAGTGGACGCACACGTCGAGGCAGAGGTTTTTTCGTTAATAAAAAAAAAAAAAAAACGAGCCTAGTGATTTTCTTTTTGTGGGTCTTTATGGGTCGCAATGATCACTTACTATCAGGTGGCTCGCTTGCTCGTCTACCTCCTCTTTCACATAAAAAATATGGATGTGTCATGTTTAGCATAAAAACGAATGTTCTAAAGATCATTTTACATAACACGAATCGCATAATTTCGATCTGTATAATAAACCATCTTTATAATAGTCATGCATGATGCATAAAACGAAATGCATAATTTCAAAAACTATAATGTCTATTAATTAAAAAATACATATTTGTAACGGCTTTCATTACTATTCAGGTGGTCACAGTTCTAACCTAACCTAACCTTGTTAGAAGAAATAGACTTAAAATGCATAATAACAAGAAAACGATAGTTATGCTAAATGAGTGTTACGTTATACGATCGTATGCCAGATAAAATTATACAATTGGTGTTTATGCTAAACGTTGATTATGCTTTTTGTGATTAGTTCAATGAAATTATACAAAATATTTTTATACTGATTGAAACGCATCCAAAAAAATATAGAAGAAAAATATGTAATCAAATAAATTGTAATTTATTTCGCAAAAAAAATTTACATGCTTGACAAAGGTGTTTTCTTAATAATAAGAAATTAACTACATGGGTAACTCTTATTGCTAAAATCACGTTTTTGGATTCAAAACTTATAAATACTTACCTCTTTAATTTGTAGCCGGTAAAAATAAGTTTCGTATAATTTTGACAGATTTCTCCGCAGATTGACTAATTGGACGTTGTTCGCTGCGCGGCGTATCAGGCACCTGTCTAGTTATGTCAAGTAATAACATTTAAATTGAAAATTAGTAAGTTTGGAATTGAACATGTCCACTACTTCTAACTTCTCGTATTTAAATCCGTGTGGTATGCGGTATAAAAGCAGTTATGCGAAATATTCCATATTTAACTATATGTAAGTACTCGGATGAAGAAAATGGCGACAGTTTATATTTTGTCTTTATTCTTGATTGAGCCATCGCCCTGGTCTCCACGGGTTTCGGCCAATCAAGTAAGTAAAGCATGTTTTTTAATGGAAATGTGTGATTATTTTTTCTTCCTATAAGTTTGTATCTGTGTGTCTGTGTATCTGTGTTTCTATATCTGTTGCATTCGGACGCGAATCATCAATCGCGGTTTTTTTTACCCCCGATCTAAAAAGAGGGTTGTGATAACTTTGATCTGAGTCTAGGTGTTTGTATGTGGAGATTATATTGGAGTTCTAGCGTAGTGATTGAAGCTGAAGGCTCGCTTTTCGTAATACATTGCGTCGCTGTAATAGCTTTCGGCTCAATTTGTTTTAAACAACCCGTCAATGGATTTTGGTGTAGCGTGACATTGATATGGGTCTTCCCTCAGCATTGTTTTTTTTAATCTGAGGACAATCTCACACAAATTAGCCTAATCCCAAACTAAGTTCTTGGCTTGTACTGTGGGTCTATATAACGATAAACATACTTATATATAGAAATATGTACGTAAATATAGATAACATCCACGACTCAGGAACATAATTATACTCGCGCTCATCGCCATTACCGGGATTTGAACCCAGGAGAGATAGGCAGGGTTGCTATCAACTAGGCCTACATTAACGGGGACTTGTATTTAAGTGCTGCAACGCTGTACGCAACGTATTCTGTCAACGTATTCAACGTTACCGACATGTAATGCATACATACATACATACATACATACATGCCTTCACGCCTTCATTCCCAGAGTGGAGTAGGCAGAGCTACAGAATTACCAACAACTCTAAAAACTAGTTGATAACTCTGTAACTACATTTTGCACAATTATGGTAAGATGTTTAACAGTGTAAGTATATTAGTGACAGGTAGCAAGCCCATCGCCTAACAGTACTACAAGCCTTTATTCCCTTATTCGCCTCTTACGACAACTGAAGACGACGACGACTTACATGAAGTGGCACAATTCACACGACAACATGTAATGCCTAATACATCAAATAGAAAATACGATAGATATATAAATATTATATAAACTGTTTCAGTGTTGGACCCACCTTGCCCGTTCAAAGAAGTGTTCAGCCGCTGTAGGAGACACTGCGAGCCCCGTTGCGTGCTGGGCAAACATGCATGCCCTCAGATCTGCTTACCAGGATGCGTGTGCCAGCTTGGCTTGTTCAGGTCGAAAGGGCACTGCGTACCTTGGAACCAGTGCAACCTTAATTATTGATAGGTACCTGGGGCCATAGCTAAGACGCATATTGTCGGTGTAACTGCAAAACCGCAAACATTTTAAATAAACAGCAAAATGCACCTTTTTAATAAGCCAGTAAGGTTTATTTTTGGCTGAAGTGGCAGTGGGCGGGGCACATCGCACGCAGGACTGATGGCCGATGGGGTCATAAGGTTCTTGAGTGGCGTCCGCGGACCGGGAGACGAGCTGTAGGTAGGCCTCCAACAAGATGGAGTGACGACCTTGTAAGGATCGCGGGAACGCGGTGGATGCGAAAAGCACAATACCGGTCTGAGTGGAGAGCCTTGGGGGAGGCCTATTTCCAGCAGTGGATGAAGGTTTATTTTGCTCTATCATAAATTTGTGAGTTACGCGGTTTTGCAATATCATATCACCGACGATATCATTTCATTGCACACCAAAATGAAACGAATAAAATTCAAACATGTAAATATTTGTAAGGACGGATGGAAGAAGAGTTATGGAAAAGGTATGACAAGCGAGAGTGAGTGGAGATGTCGGTAGGCCGCTCTAGACGCTCATACAGTAATCAGATTAGCGATTTACTGAATGAGGGCCAAATCAAAAGCACCCGAAACCGACGTACGTGCATGAAGAGTTTGATGAATGTAGAGGAAGCGAAAGTTGTATATTTAGACCGGGGCACCTGGCGTTCCATAGTCTCTGCCTGCCGCATTGGGAGACAGGCGTGAAGGTTTGTAGTTGGTTTACTAATGTTGTATGTAGTTGATGAATGTAGAGGAAGTGAAAGTTGGGTGCCTGGTGTTCCATAGTCTTTGCCTACTGTATTAGGAGATAGGCATGAAGGTATGTATGATTTTGATGAATTTTGTAATTTACGGGTTAAGAAGCGAAAAATCCATTAGTCTAATTGTCATTTCCGAGGAAATTCATTTTCAACCCCGCTGACGTTCGATCTTCCAGGCACTCATAAACAGCTCAACCGATTTCCATGAATCTTAGCTTTCGATCCATTCTGAAAACATTTCGAGTGACAGTGGACAGTACAGTAGTGTTAATCCACTCCACTGTACTTGCCACTATCCTTGACTAATATAAATCGGGCTTAAGAGGATTGTGAAGTTAAAAAAATCCATAAAAATGCGAAATAGTTTCTCACCCCTTAAACCTACTTCGATTTTTCCGATTTTTGAATATGTTGTAGATAAGTATCATGAAAAACTATATCCGTGCGTTTTCCTTTCCACGGAAATACCTCTTAGAATGAAAAAAAATTAAAAAACAAAAAACAGAAACGTACAGACTTAGTTCTTTATAATCATTACAACATATTCAAATATCGTGGCAATCGGACTTGATTTAGGGGGTGGCAAACGTTAACGGCCGGAGCTAAAGTCTAATTCTATGGAACTTGCTAACTATGTAAACAAACCGCCATATTGAAATTGTCTCTGAATGATGAATTTACTAGTGATGGGCAATACTCCTTTACTTATGTCAAACCATTTCGAATAGTAAAATAACGAAAGTAAAAAACAAATAGTTACTTATTTCTAATTTGTTTAATCACGATCTGAAGAAAAATCGGTACTTGAAAATGATATATCACCAGTATTTATTACAAAAGGTACCGTTATATCATCTGTGAGTGTGATCAGCGTGAGTTAGGTAATGTGTAGGGGCCTTAATATTATCGCCAACTTTAGCCACAACACTACCCATCATAGACAATTGTAGAATTTAAAAGAAACAAAAACGTCATTCCATCAGGTCCTAATAACCTAACTTATGAAACCATTTAAACTTTTAATGAAATATCCAAGATAGAGTTTTATATTTGGTGATTTTGTATCTTACAGTAACGACCGTTTCAATAGTTTATGGTTTCAATGGTGTTTGATGAGGTGGTGTGAAAATTCAAGGAGGTTTCTCCTTGAATTTTCACACCACCTCATCAAACACCATTAACTTTGTTTTGTCACTGTTTAGTGACAAAACAAAGTTAAGTCTTTTGTTTACATAGTTAGCAATTTCCATAGAAATACACTATAGACAGCTACAGAATCCTCTTAATATACATAAACCGGCTTAATGCGGCTTCTTGAGTTTGCTTGTGGTGACTCGCGGAGTGTACGGTAGAGGCACGCACACATGCAAGCCAAGAGATTAGTCTGTTTGAAGGTGAACTACTGTTTATTCTGTGGCGCGTCGCTAGGTCGCCACGAATTAGTGAAAACTAACATTGTATCCAATTAAATTGTTTAATATAATTGATTCTAGAGCTGGTGTTACCTCTCCCAAAGGATTGGGCTAGCTATCCAGAGAGGTAATGCAGCCAGTGTCATAGGGACCATGCCGCAAGCGGACCTGCTAGAGGGGGTGTTCTTTTTATAGTGGTGATTATTATTTACATCTTTAATATTAATATTTGAGTAGCTTAATTACACATACATACATAAACGCCTTCGTTCCCGGGGAGGGGTAGGCAGAGCTACAGAATTACCTACAACTCTAAAAACTTGTTGATAATCCTGTAACCACATTTTACACAATCCTAGCTAGTTTAAATTAGTTTAGTTTTAACTTTTAATTGTAGTACCTATATTAAATTGATAATAAAAATTATATAGCTAACTAAAGGGTGATGGCCAATTTTATATTGGCCCCATCCCCGCCCTCCAACAGTCACGAGATGCATGTCTATATATTCATTAGGACCCAAAAAAATACAAAACAGGTAAGTACCTATTTAGGTAGCTAAATTGATGGGATTTTTTCTATGAAAAAAAACCTTTCAAGAGCCAAGCAAGCCAAGAATGTGTTCATTTTTAAACAAGTTCCATACAATATGATTATGATTTTCCAAAGTAACCGCAATAACCGCATACAGGTAAAGTCACCAGTGGTCAGCCGGAGACCAGTGGTCGACCTTATACGAGTGCGAAGAGTGGGAAATATACCTTCCTACTCTTCCCACTCATACAAATTATAGGCAGAGGCCTACTACAGGTCTCTGGCTTACCACTGGTGACTTTACCCCATATGGCGATCGTCGCCATAGTAAAAATACATCATGTTACCAAGATGTACAAACTGGGACATGTTTCATCTCTGTTGGTGGGTGGGGACATTTTTGCCCATTGTCCTTTGTATATTTCAGGAAGCACGTGTACATACAAAAGACTTACGATGAAGATTATTATTTAAAAAAACATCACATTAACCAACAAAATTGTAACAGAAACTACATAATTACAAAGTGGAGAAATATGTAGTATTTAATAATAAAGAGTTATACCCATTTTCATCGAGAGATTTTCCTCTTCGAGTTCTATGAAAAACAAAAGCGCTGTAGCTGACTAAAATCCTAAAACACGCTTTTCGTGATCGCTCCGCATTGCAAAAATGACGTGGATTAACAAAATCCGGACTCAGATAAAAGACATACTTATTAAAAGCTAATTTTAATTATTGTATCTTTATAAGTACCTATAACCTCGGATCACAAACACGAAATAAACTTGGCTATTCGTTTGTGCTGATATGTTTTTAATTTATTTCATGTACTAAGTAATAAAGTTATATTAAATGTAAAAGTATTTAATTGAATAGAAGCTATTAAACTTGCGGGTAAGTAATAAAATTATTCCATCGAGCAAAGAATCGGAACAACATTGACAAGTCACGGTTGTAGGTAGTAATTGAGTCGCTTAATTTTAACTCGGATAAATCCATGCAAAAGGACAACGGAATTTGCGTCTTTTTTCAAACAAGTTAAGTTCCGTAAAACCTGGTAACTATGGTCCAGTTCTTCAACTGTGGTCCAAGTCAAATTTATTTAATTCCTCATAGATGACTTAAGTATAAGCATTTTAAAACTTTAGTCAACAAGAAATGTCTATAAAACAACACGTTTCCTTAACTAAAGATAATGGGAACTTGTACTTTTGGTCATTGATTTTGGACCATAGTTGGAAGATTTTGGACCATAGTTACCAGGTTTTACGGTTTTAAATTCGTATACCAAATTTCAGTCATTCCAGTTTGAAGTGAATCGACTCAATTGTCACTAGGAACTTTCTTAAAAGGTGTTCTTAACAAATCATGCCTAACAGGTGGTTTCGAAAGTACACTTTGTTTTTGTTCATTATTTACTGAGAAAAAAAATCTTCTATGTCACAGCTAGTGCTCTTTAAAAAGACAAAACGCGGTTACAATTGCAATGACGTCATTCCGACCACTTACCTATAGCGGGCGTAGAAAACAATGTGAAAATACCCCAAAAAATCTTGCTTAGTAAAGTAAATTGTATACTTTTGAGACATGAACATGATTTTCATTACAACTTCCCAAAAAAAAAAAAAACAGGCCAATCTGATCACGCCTAAGACGGTACGAGAGACACATTCTAACTGAAATGCTGTCAGTCGCAAAGGGCACTCCTAAACAAAAGATCTGGCAAATCTTGGAAGGCAAAACAGTGACAAAAAATATTAAAGTTCGGCGGCTCTCGTATTACGGGCATGTGCTTAGACGCCGTAACCCTCACTTACTGTACGCGGCCCTCATGTATAAGGAACGCAGAAGAAAAATAGGTCGGCCTATATTTACATGGGAGGACTCTCTTGACCAGGACATACGAGAATACACTAACAAGAGTCGTGCCTACTGGCGAACCATTGCGGAAAATAGAATTCGGCTCAAAAAAGAAGCCGAAAAGATCTATAAAAAACCTGAAACAGACACAGAGTCAGAGCCCGAGGATACTGAGGGAGCAGAGCAATGATATATATATAAAAAAAAACAAAGTTAAATATAGATATATAGATATATTTAAATTTGATTTTTAATATTAGATTTCATTTTAAGCAGTCCATACCTTTAGTACATATTACACACCAAGTATTTTATCTATCTCCCTAACGCTGACTTAACGATGCCTGAATTCGGGTTGGCTCCACCTTCCTTCTCTCCCGTCATATCGACTGCAAACCCCACACTCCTATCCTATCTACTTGACTCTCCGGTGTCTCGGGCAGGTGCGCTCTGCCTGCGGCGGGCGGAGATGGTTGGTGCAGCAAAGGCGACGAAGCTCGCATGCCCTGATCGGTTTAGTATTAGTGGCTGGTCGGTGCGGGTTAAGGTTCTCGTGCTCTGCCGGCTCTTCGCTACTCTTACTGGACCGGTCGGGCGGGCGTGCTTCTCCCCGCTAGCCTAATCTAACATCTCCTCTCGGTCGCAGTCAGTGCGTACGGGTCCTTGCAGCAGAACTGCTGGCTGGAGGTGTCACCAGAACAGAACAGAACAGGCCAATCTGCCCTCCTAAGCAAATAAGAAGTATCCCAAAATCAATAACCAAGGTAGTTTTAGTTCTCTAGTCTTAGTAATAAGGTTGATATTCCTACAGGAGTTTTATCTGACTTACTGCGTATTAGCTTAGGAGGGCAGCAATATTCTCCAGCGGACTGCCAGTTTAGGGTGATTCTTGAAAACGTCCGGGGGGAAAAAGTACCCGTACAATAAAAACAATTCACTTCACTATTTTTTTTTCATTACATTATCTCTTAACCTACCTGGGGCACGTTTTTTTCTTTGTTTAAGGTAATTAAAATTAGCCGTAAAAAAATATCAAACCCCTAAAAAATCATTCCCTTGGTGCGTCCATTCGCCATTTTGGGAACAAACTACCCTGAAAAGAACAAGATATGGATTGAAATCAAGTATTGTATTGAGTTCAATTGTAAGCATATAAGTTATTGATTTGAAAGAAAAATTATGGTTGCTGTGTTTATCATAGCTTTTTTTTAAATCTATTTAAAAGGTTTGTCCGGAGCTTACCTATCATTCCCTTGTTGCCTCACTAAACAATGAAAAAATCCCTACTTAAACGCGTTCCGTCGCGTTGCGCCCGCCGTGCCTAGCAAGCGTCAGTAGCGCTTCCAACGCCGTGAGAACAGGACGCGACTAGTCGCTGGAGCTCTGAGCTTTAAAGCTAAATATATCAGTCCCCAGTCTTTGGTTCACTGTGATTATCATTACCTTTTTGTTTCATATAAAATTTATTTCCTGCAATTGGTATACCGTGTTTAGTCAAAAGAGAACTACATGAATGCCTGCATGTGTTGATTTAATAGTTATTCCTATATAAATAACAGTTTCGGTATAATCGACAAAAAACATACTTTTTCTCATTCCCCTGGTTCCCATTCCCTTGACTTTTTGCACAAAGTAATGATAGTTTTCTTAAGTTGCCTAGAAAAAAAAAACAATATTTTCCTTTGATTCGCATTGCATATTGTCCCTTCCGAGGTAAAACGACTAAAGTGCCATTTTGGGCCAAATTGAGTTGAAATCACTTTGCTAATATATACTTCTTTACGGACTTGAGTGCTCGTGCAAATTTTATCAACCGTATTTATTAGCAAATAAGGGCTATCTTGTGCAACTCTGGTGGCACAAAGCAAGTGAGTGTACGGAAAATAAGCTTACAAACTAAGGTTCTCATGAGAAGAAAGTTTTATATTTATTTTTAAGTATTTTTGCAAGTAATGCAAATGGAAATATTACAGATGATTATGACAATAGTTTATTAGATAATTAAGAAAAAACACAATTAAAGCTACCAGACGACTGTGAAATTGTTAAACATTTTATTTATTTAATTAAAACATCTGATCTCAATACTACTAAAGAAATCATTCCCTTGTCGTTTTTATCATTCCCCTGGCAGCTAAATTTTGAAGTGGTATATTTCTGTACCTAATTGACCGAAAGTGATGCCTATTCGATAAATATGCTTATAATGAATTAAAACTTCATATTTTATTGTAACTAGTTAAAAAATTATTAAAATAAAAAACGACAGGGGAATGAGATGAATAATCCAATTCTCAAGAATGACCCTTTAAGGGTCTCCCCAAACCAGTCGACGCCGTTTCGGCAAATGGCGTACGGAAAAAGCTTTATGTCAACGCAATAAGAGCGAAAAGGACGTCGCTCCGCTCGGCTCGTCTCGGCTCGGCGTTGCGAACGGAACGACGACGTTTTCGCTCTTATTGCATGGACATAAAACTTTTTCTTACCGACTCAAGCCGATTCGGCGTCGATAGGTCTGGGGAGACCCGTGCCATGCTGCGGTCTGAAATAGGTATTTATAATACCGTAGCTATCACTCTTCTCGCAGCTCGCTGCTGTGGTTATCACGACCGCAGCTTCCTCTGAATATTAAAAATAATAAATTTGTTTTTTTAACGACTTAGTTCTCCAAATTTTTACCTAAAAAAATAGGATTACGGATACATACATACATACCTTTACGCCTGTAATCCCAGAGTGGGGTAGGCAGAGCTACAGAATTACCTACAGTATTTATTTTTTTGATTACGGATAATATTGAAAAAAAACAATTTTAAACAACCAGTATTGATGTGGTTGGTAACATAACTATTTAAAAGATACTTAACGAACTATTTAAAAGATACCTACAAACCCCGATATACATATGGCAGTCCCTTCTTTGAGAGCCGATATGTATTAAATTTCTATGAACCACTATTATGTTAGTTTTCTTTTCCAATAAATCACGTTTAAATCAGTCTATCAATGTAGGAGCTACAATAGCAAAGACATACAGATACACAGGTACATAGATACACACTTCAAACCTTTAAAACGCCTCTTTTTTGATCGGGCTTTTCTTTACTTTATGTGTTATAAATTACACAAATTGCACAATCAGTAATCACACTACATATTCACGTATTACACAATTTATACCTACATATATTTTATTTATTTTTAATTTTCCAAGTAACTTGTCTATAATCTGTCTATGGTAAGATAGCGGATCGCCTGGGTCCGAATCCGAACATGAAGAATAACTAAACCAAAAAAGGAAGCTAACTGTAATTTAGTACTCCAAGCATTCTATACTCTATTTGTAACCACATTAAATTTAAAATGCCTATACTGTTACTATACAGCTAGCCGCCTTCTTTGGTAGCACAGCAGTACCCTCTGTCCCTTGCAGACTTCGCAGTATTGTTATTAAGTTCTAGAGACAGAGCATTCCGGTAATTATAACTCATGGTAATCAAATCAAATAAGTTTATTTGTTAGAATACAAGGATAAACTAAGGTGTTACAAATTAATGTTCCGAGTATATTCAGCCAGCATGCAAATATTTCGTTAATTTTAAGTCTAATAACTAAATAATGTAATGATTCAAGTATGGACAATCCAGGCGGCCGGCAATCATGACCAGGATATTGCGGCTGCCGCGCACTCTGCTCAGCAAGGACGCGTACCGCTTACGTGTGGTGGTGAAGAAGAGTTTCCCTTTCTTTGGCATTTTATAAAATAATTATAATATTGCATAAAACTTTAAACATAAACAGTTATGACATGACATAGTCAAGCTTCGCATAAATTCACTATGCATAAAGTTCGTTGACCGAATACTTAATTATTTTGCGTAACATTGATAATACGAATTGTCGAAGTATAAAAGCATCAACGTACTCAACCACAAGCAAAAAAGTGAGATTTTCCCGGTTTATGCAAAAAAAAAACATCTGTTCTAAACTAAACCGTCCGAGTCACTTCTGTCCTGACCCATTTTTCGGGCTGCGATTTAAAATTCAACAAACAAAATTATTCTGATGATTAACAATTTTACCAAGACCAATATGCAACATCAAAATTAATCGAAAAACGATTAAGATTGAGAATATGCTAAATAGACGGAACTCTTAACGGGTAAAATAGCGCGGCAAAAGGTACTCAAGGAACCTTGAGCATGCCATTGTATTGGACAAGCAGGACGGCAACTTACAAGAATATAGGGTAGAGGTGTAGATAGATGTGCAAAAACCTTCAAATCGGTCACTTGAACCGGTTTAGAGCTTCGGGCAAACCTGTGTGTAAGCTGTGCAGGCATGTGCGCTGGCGTCGCCGTGCCGCTAACGCCTGGCGCACAGGACGTATTTTCCTGGCTAACCGAGGATTGCGAAGCTAAAAATCTCAATACAAAATGCCACACGTTTTTCTCCCCTTTAACTGAGTTTTTACATTTTTTTAATATGTTTTTGATATCATGAAAACTATGTCTGTACGTTATCCTTTCTAAGAAATTATTTCTTCCAATTAAACAAATTTAAAAAACTAAAACTGAAACGTACAGACCTAGGTAGTTCTTTATTATAACTAGGCATCGGAGTTTTTGTCGCACGGTAAGACTAATAGCAAGCTATGGAGTCGTCATTTGCTATAAATCTAAACTCTTATTCATATTCATACTCATTTTTTTAATTTATCTTAAAATGCCTCTATAGCGGTCGGTCGTGTATAATTTTATCTTAGTCAAGTTATATAAAAAAAAAAAACTATTAGATTATAAATACATAGATTGAACTATTTTAACTTACAATTCGCCACTAGTGTGGACACATTCCCTTCTGCCGTGTCTTAATGTATCTTTTGTTAGTTTATTAATTTTCGTAATTAAATTAGTATAAAATGGTGATTATTTTTTATTGTAATATTTATTTTCCAAATATAACATTAAATAATTGTTTCTGAACTCGTCAACGTTGTTGTCCTTGATTATAAAAAAAACCTAAATAATTAAATAAATAAATGAGTATGAATATGAATGAGAGTTTCGATTTATGGCAAATGACGACTCCATAGCTTGCTATTAGTCTTACCGTGCGACAAAAACTCCGATGCCTAATTATAACTATTACATATTAAATAAACGTCAAAATTGGACTTGATTTAACGGGTGAGAAACGTTATCGACAGCTACGCGATTTTATCTGCGCTTTACAGTCCTCTTAAGTTCGAAAAACCTTTGTTAGTTTTTTCGTTTCTCTGAAACCGTTATACTTCCCTGGATTGTAATTTAACTAACCTGGGTTAGGTTACAGGTTCTGTAGAATTATCTCTTAAACATTTTGAAAATTAAAGTTCAGAGAAAAATGATTTTCGGCCAACGAAACAGCAGACAAAAGTTTTTCGAAACAACGATAGGTTTCCATTTTAGTAATAAAAGTGTTAAACTAAAATTTCAATTTTCTTATCTTATTGTAATGAAATGTAACAACTCTCTGGTCTGTTTCGTCAAAACACTGGTTTACACAATTTCCCGCCAAAGCAAACTGTCAAAAACCAACATTATTACCATAGAGCCACAAACAATGCTCGTTCAGAAACCGACCTGAAGTAAAACATTCTTTATAATTTTGTTATTAATAAAATGAAAAAGAGGTTTTAGTGGTGCTCTATGTTTATGACAATAGATTAAGTCGTGAGAGAGCTGAAGCAAAGGAATTCATTTTATTGCATATTTTATTGTATATTATCGAGAAACGTTGTCTGATGCGATTTTTTGATAATTTTATCTCCCTTTTTTCGGTCAGAGGTGCTTGGCATCATTTTGTCTTTCAGATTCTGAAACTATACAGGTTATAATTCATCTGGAATCCTTTGTAGATATATAATGAAAGGCCTAACTTTTTCCTGTGTAGAAAACAAATTATTTAAAGATCGTTTCGTAGAATTCATCCTCCATATTTATTTTCTAACAGTGGAGACTGACCTTTGACTCTTAGAGATTATTGGGCCGTATTAATAAACTCATCTTCACTGAGATGCCGGTCACAAGATACGTCAAAGTAAACGTCAAGCCATAGAAAACTGTCATTTTTGACGCATCTTGAGACTAGCATGTGTAAGGTTTGGTCGGATATCCTATTTGATATTTTGTCGAATAATGTTGTTGCTACAAAGTAGTATACGAAGATGTGGTTCAGCAATTTTGTAAAGTGATTTCTCAGAAGTAAGTCTGTGAGTATTTCAAACCATGAAACGGTTATGGAGTTTATAAATAGAAGTAAAATGTGATGGGAAGGCATTCTATACTGAACCGCTAAGGTGTTAAGACATCGAAGAAGTGACACTAATTTGTTATTTGAAATATAAACCATTTAAACGTGCTGCAAGTGTTTCTGCTACTCTTACCCTCCTTTATACTTCAGAAGTGGGATAATCTGAACAAAATGCCACGTATTCGTACGCCCTCACCATCCACGACGAAGAAATCACGGCGTAAACATAAGAACAAGGATAGCCACCGCTGTAACCACAGAAATAACGAAGAAACCGCGGTACAAGAAGACGACGACGAGTCACGCTCCCGCAGCCAGTCGACTAACCGCGCCGCGCCCAGGCAGCGCAGAGAGAAGCGCAGCCGGGCTAGGGCTAGGACTGACACGCGGAAGCGTAAGCACACTACACGAAGCCGTTCGCAGTCGAAGAAGCGCCGACGGGAAGTAAAAGGCCGTTCGCAGTCGAAACGTAGACGGGAAGCAAGAAGCAGACATCGTCGAACGTCGCCGAGCTGCGAGGGAAGTCCGAGCCGGCACCGCTCGCGCAGCGCGGAGCCGCAGCGAGCGCGCAGCCCGGAGCGTCGTCGGCGGCGGCGCAGCCCGGAGCCTCAGCGAGCGGCGACCCCACCGCAGTCGCCACAGCTTGGATTGACAAGGTCAAGTGAAACTTTTCTAAATACTAAGGAATTGCATGATATTTTTACTAGTCTCGGTTCATTTAAAAAACCTACTTTTTATAACAATGTTGTGCCTACTTTTGACCCGTCGTTACCAGGTCATCGTGTTGATATATGGATAAATAAAGTAAATCAATGCGCTTCTATTTATGGATGGGATGACCTTCAGACAATTCATTTTTCGTTGCAAAAATTAACGGGTAATGCGAAGACCTGGTACGACAGTCTACCCTCTATGTTGTTTACGTGGAGGGAGTGGCAAGATAAACTGATGTCAGCTTTTCCATTCGAACAAAATTACGGTAAATTGGTAGATGACATGTTAAAACGTAAATATAAGTTCGGTGAATCAGTGGAGAACTATTTTTACGAAAAAATGTCCCTTCTTAACCAATGTCAGATATCTGGAAAAAACGCGGTCGATTGCATCACATACGGGTTAACTGATAGAATTTTAAGAACCACAGCTCAAGCTCTCCGTTGTAAAGAACCGGAACAGTTATTAGAGTTTTTAGCGAGCAGTAAGGATTTTTTTAGCTACCCACATAAACTACCAGACTCGAAAGTTAAACAAAATAACGAACCTGTGATGAGAACAACTCAATTATGTTTTAACTGCCGCGATAGGGGTCACATTTCTACTAATTGCCCCAAGCCATTAATTAAATGTGCCAAGTGTAATAGGATCGGACACAAGGCGGAGAATTGTTTTTCTAGGGACGCTCAAGAAAAACCCAAATCAACTAACGTTATCTGTAGTGGGGGTAGCGATGCAAAGTACTATAAAAGGATTAAAGTGAATAACAACAACTTTAATGCTTTTATTGATCTCGGTAGCGAAGTTACTATCATAAAGTTAAGTGAGACTGCATTACTAGGACAACCGGTCAAACTCTCAACCGTTAAAGCAATTAAGTCTTTTGGGAATTCGATGGTTCCTACTCTAGGCGAATTAGAAGTACAAATTACAATCGATGATGTGATTGGCAACGTAAAAGCATTGGTTGTCGATGATTACTACATGAATGTGTCTGTACTAGTTGGACAAGACTTCACCGACCAGCGACATGTCCTTATTGTTAAAAATAGTAAACAGTTGACTTTCCATACTGTCAACAATGAGTTACCTAACCTTAATTACGAGGACATTGATTGCAATATAATACGTCTAAGATCTAGTGAGGGTAAGAAAATAGTAGGTCAATGTACACTTGAGGTCTGTACTGAACCAAAGTATGAGGGTAATTTATACGTACCGTCTACCGCTTCAGGCACCGTCGGCAGTGAAATCGTCATACAAGACGGTGTTTACTCCTTTGATAGTAGGGGGAGAGGTTGTTTACTTTTACTACAGGGGGGTAGCACACCGGCTTATCTGGAACGAGATACCATCGTTGCTCGAGCGAGACAGTATGTCGAGGTGCGCAGTTGTTTAAGAGTTACTCAAGGGGAGTCGGTTGCTCCTTTAAATGTTGACGATATTAAGATCGAAGCACAGATAGGTGATAATTATAAAACACGTTTGGTAACGCTCCTCAACGATTACCGAGATTGTTTTGCAATGAATCTACTCGAACTGGGCCGTGTTAAGGAGACGGAGATGAATATTGAACTGAGCGATACACGACCGGTAGTTTATGGACCATACCGACTATCACATACCGAAAGGCAGGTAGTAAGAGATATGGTGGGTGAATTAGTCGATGCGGGCATTGTTCAAGATTCAATCTCCGATTACGCAAGCCCAGTCCTATTGGTAAAAAAAAAAGAACGGTAAATATAGACTATGTGTGGATTACAGGGCTTTGAATAATAAGACCGTTAAGGAACGTTACCCTATGCCTATTATCGAAGACCAGATTAGTAGACTCGCCGACAAGAAATATTTTACTGCGTTAGACCTTGCTAGCGGATACTATCAGATTCCAATATCCTTAGACTCTCGCCATTTGACCGCGTTTGTCACCCCGGACGGACAATATGAGTTTACGCGCATGCCGTTCGGGCTGGCAAATGCTCCCGCTGTATTTCAGCGAATGATTAACCGTGTGCTGGGCCCTGTTAGGTTTAGTGACGCCATTACGTACATGGATGACGTACTTATCGCCTCATGTACTATTGATGAGGGATTAGACAAGTTGAGTGGCATACTAGAGATATTTAAGAGGGCAGGGCTAACCCTCAATTTAGATAAGTGTTTATTTTTGTCTGAAAAGATAGATTACCTCGGTTATGAGATCTCATCAGACGGAGTACGCCCTGGGCAAAAGAAAATTCAATCGGTAATAGACTTTCCACAGCCAAAGAATCAGCATCAGGTGCGGCAGTTTTACGGCCTTGTTAGCTACTTTAGGAAGTTTATTAACAATTTTGCTAGCATAGCGCATCCCATTACGTCTCTACTTAAGAAAGACGCCCCATTCATTTGGACCGATAAACAAACTGAAGCTTTTAAAGTTTTAAAGGATAGATTGAGTTGTAGACCGATTTTGACCATCTATGATCCAAACGCTAAATTTACTGAGGTGCATACAGATGCAAGTAAACATGGCCTTGCTGGTATTTTATTGCAAAAACGTGATGATTCTGAACCTTTGCGTGTAGTTGCCTATTACAGTCGACAGACTGCCCCTGAAGAGAAAAATTTCCATGCTTACGAGCTAGAAACATTAGCCGTTGTAGAATCCCTTAAAAAATTTCGTGTGTATGTTCTCGGAACACCTTTTAAGATTGTTACGGACTGCCGCGCTTTAAGAACAACTCTGATTAAACGTGACCTCATACCTAGGATTGCTAGATGGTGGTTACAACTACAAGAATTCCAATATGATATTGAGTACAGACCGGGTACGAAAATGAACCACGTAGACGCTCTTAGCCGTAACATCAGTGACACACCGCTAGTAGACGATTGTGCGCCGCATAATGAGTTCTTTCCGAACGTTATGAATATTGAAGTAGATAACTGGTTACTGACACTACAATTAGGCGATGAGGAATTAGGTCGTATTACACGGATTTTGAATACCACAGATAGTCAGGAAGAAGTTAGGTCAATTAAAAGCAGTTACGTAATTAAAAACCATCAGCTATATAGGTATATTGATGACGACAAGAAAGAGTTGCGTTGGGTAGTACCTAATGGGGCAAGGTGGCAGATATGTAAGCTTAACCACGATGACATAGGTCACTTCGCTTTCGAAAAAACATTTGAACGTATCAAAAAGACATATTGGTTCCCGAATATGAGAAAATTCATTAAAAAATATGTGAAGGCTTGCCTTAAATGTGCATATCATAATGATAATGTTAATGCTAATGAGGGATATTTACACCCAATTGAAAAGGTTTCTACGCCTTTTCACACCTTGCATATCGACCACCTTGGCCCATTTGTTAGAAGCAAAAGTGGAAATGCATACCTTTTAGTCGTTGTTGACGCATTTACAAAATATGTATTTGTAAAGCCCGTCAGAGACACGAAAACTCGGAATGTAATTAAGACCCTAGATGACATATTTTACACGTTTCGAGCCCCGGCCCGAATAATCTGTGACAGAGGCAGTAGTTTCACTTCACACGCTTTCAAAGATTTTTGTCAGGACAAACAAATTAAAGTAGTTCATAATGCAGTGGCCTGTCCTAGGGCTAATGGGCAGGTTGAACGGTATAATAGGACGATACTCAAATCTTTAAGTACCCAAAATCACGGATTAGACGAAAAAGTTTGGGATACAGCAGTCGGAATAGTACAGTGGGGTATAAACAATACCTTGCAGAAGTCCATAGGTAAAACCCCGGCGGAGGTTTTGTTTGGGGTTACTATGAACAGCGAGATTAACAGTCAGTTCGAGTCTATACTACAACTCACGCGATCTAATGTTGATATAGACGAAATTCGCGATAAGGCGATTGAAAATATTGCGGACAGTCAGTCATCACAAAAGAAATATTATGATAGGAGCCGGAAGCCGGCAACCTCTTATAGTGAAGGAGATTTAGTAAAGATAACAAAGGTTAGTAATGAAAATGATGGCAAAAGCAAAAAGTTACTAGATAAATATATAGGGCCTTTTAGAGTCGTAAAGGTTCTAGGGAACGACCGTTACCAAGTTTCAGATGTAGAAGGCTTTAAACGAAAAAATAAAAGAAAGTATAAGACTACAATTTCTGCTGATAGAATGCAGCCATGGATACACTTGGCTGCATTAGATCTGCATAAAAAGTAAAAATATAAGTAGGTACTTAATTGATTAAGTTATAATGTTGTATTGTCAATATGGATAAGAGTCTAGTATTGGTTGAAATAAGATTACATAAGTGTATGTTATTAATATCTTTAATAAAATAATAAGTTACTGGTAAATTGTTACCTGTCGATTGCTATTTTGTAATAAAATATTAAAAAGTTATAAAATGTTTCTTTCCGAAATTCGGGGGACCACAAATACTGCCTGAACTTTTGTTTTAGGCGATGCTGCGGATACTGCAGCATGTTGGAGCTGCGGAAACTGCGGCATGTTGAGGTTGCGGATACTGCAATGAGATGAGCTGCGGATACTGCGGCATGATGAGGTTACGGACGCTGTGACGAGACGAGCTGCGGATACTGCGGGATGATGAGGTTACGGACGCTGCAACGAGACGAGCTGCGGATACTGCGGCATGATGAGGTTGCGGACGCTGCGACGAGACTAGCTGCGGATACTGCGGCGATCTAATTAGCCTATTGATATCGTTTAGTATTGATATTACGAAGTAGTAATTGTTAAATGAGTATCAAATATGACAAATTTCTGTATGAATAGCCCAGAGTGTAGGTTGCGTGTGTGAGGACATCACACGCGTCAGGATGGACGAGTGTAAGGTTTGGTCGGATATCCTATTTGATATTTTGTCGAATAATGTTGTTGCTACAAAGTAGTATACGAAGATGTGGTTCAGCAATTTTGTAAAGTGATTTCTCAGAAGTAAGTCTGTGAGTATTTCAAACCATGAAACGGTTATGGAGTTTATAAATAGAAGTAAAATGTGATGGGAAGGCATTCTATACTGAACCGCTAAGGTGTTAAGACATCGAAGAAGTGACACTAATTTGTTATTTGAAATATAAACCATTTAAACGTGCTGCAAGTGTTTCTGCTACTCTTACCCTCCTTTATACATGAAAGTCTAGATCATTTTATTAATACGTGCGTATGACGTCTCTAAAACCTAAATTAACTCATTATACTCGTTCATGGATCTTGTACATCCCTGTGCTATTCAAATGAGTATTTTGTTGATTTTTGGTAAATGTCCGGGAGACATCATCTCCCATGTCATGTATATTTTCTTGATAATGGCCACTGGAAATGTTTTTTTATTATTATTTAATTTAATTGTCTTCGGTTACGCTAGCTTTAGTTATATCATTTTCAAAAAACTATTATTTCAAGAACAGACTCGCTGTACATTTTTACGGCTCTTCTTTTAAACAACTAGTCTCTTTTACTTCCTCCTACAGGAGGGCCAACTTGTAGAATATTTTTATTTATTCATTTTCAATGCTGTACAAAACAGTCTAAATACAGCATGTTTGTTTCAAGTGCTTGTAAAATTTGAAAAATTGCCAGCTGCGTTTATTTACAACGAGCCATGTAAAAAGGTTATCAGAGTCAGACATGAATCAGACAGAGAGTCATTGTTTTAGACTATTTAAAGAGATTTACGACTACGGGCAACATTGTATTGAATGCCTTATTTGTGAGCTACTATTCACTATTGTTACACGATAGACGTCCTTATACAGGGAGTCCTAAAATGCCTTCCTTCTTCCACATTGAGTTAGTTCCTTTGTTATATTGTTTCCTTTGCCATAAAACAATTGGTACCACAGAAAGTTATTTTAGTCTAAAGTATTTTTATCTTTTGTAATCTGTTTCTGTGTTTTGCAAGGTAGCAAAAGCCCTTATTAAGTATCTGATCTACTTATGTTGGAAAATACACGGATGATCACTAGAGATCTAACTTGTTGGTGACTTTTTTAGAGCATCGGTAGCGATTTTCTAAATGAGTGCCATAATCTTATTTTTTTTCTGGGAAAGATTGAGGCCAATGATGCTGATTTGCCACCGCCATGTTACTACTGGAAAGTTGCCTATAAAAACCAATTCAAGGCGTTCAAGTGACGCGAACATACTGCAGTGAATCAATTTTTAGGGCTTCCCATTGTTTATGACGTAGGTACTCAAATATATAATTGGCTTGTGTCACTTTGTCACATTGTCGGGGTTTCTCTGGGTGATAGAACCAGAAATGATGATAACCGCAGTAGAACTAAGGTCACCGACATAGCCCGAAGAATAGCTAAACTGAAGTGGCAGTGGGCGGGGCCCATCGCTCGCAGGACTGATGGCCGATGGGGCCAGAAGGTTCTTGAGTGGCGTCCGCGGACCCGGAGACGAGCTGTAGGTAGGCCTCCAACAAGATGGAGTGACGACCTTGTAAGGATCGCGGGAACACTGTGGATGCGAAAAGCAGAAGACCGATCTGAGTGGAGAGCCTTGGAGGAGGCCTATGTCCAGCAGTGGACGTGTTTTGGCTGACATGATGATGATGAGGATGATGATGACAATGTAATTTTAGTATGGAGTAGTTGCGTTCAAAATAATATGAATTATGTGATAGAAAAAAGAGCGCAAAGTAGGCACGTTCAACCTAAATTTTAGTAGAAATAACACGTCGATGAATTCTGAGTCCTCGTTGCCTAGGATTTCAATTGAAGTGTATGTTAAATTCAGCAGTGACGGTACGACTTAGTAGATTGGCCATTATAAAAAAAACAGTGGGTTTTTCAGGGAAGTGTTTACAAAACTTTTCCCAGCGTTAGTCAGTCTACAGTCGTAAAACTATCGTAAATGTCTGTTGTGCTAAAACTACGAGTCCCTGTTGCGTTAGAATTCATTAAATGGATCCTGTAGCTTTTTTAATGGTTGAAGCATGTCATCATCATCATCATCAGCCTGTTGCAGTCCACTGCTGGACATAGGCCTCTCCCAAGGAACGCCACAGAGCCCGGTTTAATGCTTTATGCATCCAGTTGCTGCCGGCCCTCTTATGCAAGTCATCCCGCCATCTGGCCAGAGAGGGCGTCCCACGCTAAGCATGTCATCGATCTTAGTAAAAAGGAAAACTAAGCAGTACTATGAAACGGTTACTATGAAAAATGACGTCTAAAATTAATAAAATGTTTGGATTACTGCTTAAGACGTTCACAATCGATACCTTAATATAAATACTGTTAGTTTTATTTTTCAAAACATCTGTGTTCGATTCCCGAGTTGAATACAAGTTTTTTTTTTAAATGTATAAATGCAGTTTTCCTTGTTACTAAAATCGATGACATGGGTCCTAAGAACAGATCTTGGTATGTCTTATAGTTTCAGACTTTCCCATAATGACCGAATTAAATGTTACATCCAGTATACTAGTGACCTGTGAAACAAAGTGAATAAGGCCGGCGCAGTCATATCTACCAGCAATCATATTCAGAATGTCGTTGGAACTGTTTCTGTCGGCCCGATTTTGTGTGAAAAAAAAGCCTCATAATCTTAGATCCCTCGGAATCCGGTATTCAATAGAAATCAATGAATATTTTACCCGATTGTTGTATTAACTCAAAGTATTTGATTTCGCGCAGTCAAGTCTATTTCCCTCTCGCTTTCGCACGCAGCCAACGAACTCTTCTGCAGTAGTTCTATTTTTGATACCTTTTTCCACTAATAATAACTTCAATGGCGCTATACAGTATGTACCAGCAAATAATATATCACCTTTGTACATCTCATACGATTGGGTAAGTAATACGAGATATAAGAACTGATAATATAACACTCATAACATATACGCTCACTTTGTATAAACACGTTTAGTATAACGTTCACTGGATATAATGAACGGAAGATATAATTTCAAAATATCTATTTCCATACAGTATAACGTTATTAATATATAATATCAATTTATGTATAACTATTATAAAACGTATAACGTTCATAACACCTAAGATTTAAAAGATATATTAATCAAATAATCTAACATCAAAAAACATAATACACGTATAATATAAATACATGCATATGTTATTTGAAATTAAATTCTATTTTCAGTATTAAGTGGCCTTCTTTATTAACAATCAACCTTACCTTACTAACTTTACTGGCAGCAGTCTGAATTTTCTGGGCAAAAAAAAAATAACCTCGAAGGCCTAGGCTTTCTAACCTAATCTAACCGAGTCGGTTCTGCCCAGAGAAGTCTTGCTCGCTCGCTTCGCTCGCTCACATTTATATCATACGATATTATATCTTGTAACACTTATACTAAAAGATAATATGTATTATGATCGCTATATGTCATGTATGTTATACGAACTGAAATTAGTCATTGTGAGTGTTATATTAAAAAATATTATATAAAATGAATATTATATGACATGAATATTGATTTTGTTATTATAGCTAACGTTCATTATATCTCGTAAACGTTAGTAACATGAAAATAGTTATTATGTAGTTATATCTCGTGGGACGCACCCCATACGATTACCTACAAATGTGACTCACCAAAATTGATAACCAATCAAGAACTAGTTGACCAATTGTATTGTTATTTCGTTCATTCGTTCTATATATAAGTAATCTAAACTCCCGTGAATCCCGTGATTCCTTAAGATTACTATTTTAAGAAATTAATATTTTGACAGTTTATTTTTGAGATTATTATTTATGTCATTCAAAATCAAGACTCTTTTGTTAAGAATTGTGATATACATAATTTGAACACAAGAAATAAAAATAAAATTGCTAGGTATTAAAAAATTTCGTGTCCGTAAGGTTTATATAGGTTTATATAGGTCAATGCATTCTTTTCTATAATAAATTACCTGATGTTGTTTTAAAGTTACCATTTCCAGTACTTAAAACTTACTTGAAAAAGTCATTGATGTATAAAGCTTACTATTTAAAAAACGACTGATTGTTGAGTTTCTTGCGGCGTTTCTTCTCAGCAGTGGTCTTTTGCGAAGCGCTGGTAGATTTTTAACGTGTAAAAGTGCTCGTGCGGCCTTCTTACTGAATAAACATCTTTTATCTTTTATCCTTTTATCTTAGTTTAAAAAATTTAATATTTCAAAAACGATTGCTGATTGGAAAGTCTCGTGAATTTTGTATGAACGCGTCGACAACGGTTTTTAAATACTTCAATATTTTAAACTACGACACGTACAAACATTTGTTATATACCATTTTGAACCTTATTTAATCAGCTAACGGATTGAATAATACCAATACAATTGGTCAACTAGTTCTTGATTGACTGTAAATTTTGGGTCACATTTGTAGGTAATCGTATGATTTGTAAGTACAAAGATGATATATTATTTGCCAGTACTGTTTGTCCGATTTCAACGTCGTTATATTTAGTTTCGGGAATGTGGAGCAAACAAGTGGAAATTATATTAAGAATTGTTTTTTTCCTTGTTCAACATTTTGACAACTTCCCACGTCATATAAAATGAATGTTCACATCAATTTCTATTCAATTAATAATGTTACTCTTGTTATGCAAGTAGGAGATTGAGTCGTTTTTAATTTTCAATCGTGATTTTTGGTGTTTTGTAAGCGGCTTCAGTCCGTTTCATTCCATTTCAAATTTTCGATATTTTCAGGCGCCTGAAACATGTTCTCAGTCTGTCAGGTTTACCGGTTCAGGACTATATCCTGAACCGGTAAAACTATCTTACTTAGTTTATGAGATATAAAGGTTGTAATGATATTGGTAAAGAACGCTACCTTGCGGTACGCTTTTTTAGCTCCGTTGACTAAGCAAAGATTTGAGTGAATCAACGACAAGAAGTAAAAATGCTAATAAGCCCAGAAACAATTGAATTATATTTGTCACTAAATAGGTTCTTTGTATGTACAGTCGACTACAAAGAGATGTATCCACTTTTGGACCTTATTACAATGCAATAAGGTGAAAAAGTGAATAATTCTCTTTGTAGTCGGTTCAACCACGTTTTCAATTATCGGCAACAAGTTGAATTCCATTGAAGAATCCAATATTAGTTGGAAGGGAAACGGGTTGCATCTGCGAAAATTACACCCAATTACCCACCCACACATTTTCCAATACAACAAAGAAATCTCGGGAGCCTGCCGTTTCGCCGAAATATGTTTGCCAATATGTCTCGTTTCCCAACAGTTTCATTTGCCAACCTAATTACCCTGTAAATATTTCAGTATTTATTTCAATACCATCGTGTAGAACTGTTAATCCTGAAATATTTACAGTTACAGAAAACAAATCGGATTGGCAAATGAAACGGCTGGGAAAAGATACAATTTGGCAAACATGTTTCGCCGAAACAAACGTGACCCAGAATTCCCCAATGGAATTCAGCTTGGTGCCAATAATATAACGTGAATTACACATAAATGACATCATTCAGCTCGATCGGTCCTGGGCCAAGACTTCATACAAAGTTGCATGGTCCTTTCAAGTTGTCGTACAAAATGATGTCACTCAATGAAATATTGTTTACAGTTGGTAGACTTGCTAATTAATCACTATCATGCCAATCGAGGTAAATATCGGCGGTAATTTTTGAAATTAGACCCGTCTCACGATCTAATTCTCAGCAAAAAGCACCGAATCACCATTCTCTGAGCGTAAGAATTGGCTATTCATACAATTTCCTCATTAACACTCTACCTAGTTGAAATACACCAGGTTTTACTATACCTACCTATACATACAGTTATTACAAACCTTTTGGAGGAATTCGTTTGGACAACACTCAGGTAGTAGTCCCAAACTAATGTCAAGGCTACTGGTGTATCTGTGTGTGTGTCTGTCTGGGGTATCGTTATACCCAAATGAATGAACCGTTTTTTTTAAGAGAGCTATTGTTCTCAGCCAAGTTTTTTGAAAATCGCGTGGGGTGTTTCAGAGATAGCTCTGACAGACAGGGACGCAATTATATCATGGGGTTTAATCTATTCAATGGCAGCTGTGCACACTCGTCGAGACACCCTGAGACTGGCTAAGAGTGAGAGTGTGCAAACTGTTCTCGTCTTTTGTCACTCGCTCTCGTTTCGTCTCGTCATGTCCCGTTTGCGGTCGGTTCGTGGTAGGATTATTTAATTGTTCTCTCCGCAGCCTGGCTAAAAAATTGACCTTATTATTAATACTTCACTGTCCGTCCGTCTGTCTGTCTGTCACCAGGCTGTATCTCTTGAACCGTGATAGCTAGAATTTTTAAAATATAATAATTATATTCCTGTTGCCTCCATAACAGCAAACACTAAAAACGGATTAAAAAAATATTTAAACAACTGCTCCCATACAATGGCAAATAATGGAACGGAACCCTTCGTGCGCGAGTCCGACTCGAACTTGGCCGGTTTTTTTACATGTTACTGTTTTGTCAACGTTACGATAGCTCTTATTTACTTATATTAAATAAAGAATAGAATAGAAAAACATTTATTTTACTTAATTATAAATTATGTCAGTGTGTGATAAGTAGTGCTGCGTAAATGGTATCCACTCAGCTATATGTCGTACCAAATATGTATTGGAAGTGCGACTCTGGTTTTCTGTGGACCCACGGGCTGATTTTGCTAGACGGTATACATTGCATTAGCTTCTTCCCTCTAGTTACAATATAGTATAAGATACGGCATTAGAAATATAAACCATTAAAATCAATTTTTTATTTGGTGGAGCAGGAAGGTTCTCGAATGGAGACCACGCTTAGGCAAACGTAGTGTAGGACGCCCCCCGGCTAGATGGACCGATGACCTGAAGAAGGCAGCTGGCAGTGACTGGATGCAAAAGACAAAGACAAAGACAAAGACATTTATTCAGTAATTAGGCCACACGGGCACTTTTACACGTCAAGAATCTACCAGCGCTTCACAAGAGGAGACCACTGCTGAGAAGAAACGCCGCAAGAAACGAGAAGAAGAAAGAAGAAGGGGGAAGAAAGGCAGGAGATCGTGCGTTGTGGCGCTCCTTGGGGGAGGCCTATGTCCAGCAGTGGGCTGCAACAGGCTGATATGAAGTAAAAGCATTATGCTTTTACCGAGTACAATAGAGCACTTGTTAGAAACTTTTACATTATAATGTTATGATAACAAGCAGTTGCGTGGCCTCGTGTCACGAACCCTTTGATATCGTTGTAGTTATAAAAATATTGCGTCAACCAAATATAATAAAATAACTATTGTTATAATTCTTGATAAACTAACTTCTGGGATTTCCAATTGCTATAAAGTGTCTCGAGAGTAATATTCGCTTTTTTCCTTTGAGAACTGATACAACTTAAAAAACACGTTTTTACAGAATACGAAAATAAGTTTAATATTGCTAGGAAATATTTTAAATTTTGTTGTGGTCGGACGTTGGGTCCCTCTGGATTGCTACCATCTTATCATTTTAGCTACCGCTACGCAGCAGTGTTTGCATAATATGTCCGGTGATTATTATTACCATAGAGGCATTCCATTTTAGTCCTCAGGGTTGGTAACGCATTTGCGGTCCTAGGATTGTAGTGTTTAGATTGTAGTCTTGAAATTGCAGATGTCTATGGGTCACATATCCCACTTGCCATAAGGTGGTCTTTGGGCCCGATTGCCATCGCTATGCCATATATAAAGACTAAAAATACACAATACACTACCGGATTCTCCAACAAGTTGTGTTTATAAGTATCATTTCGCTATCGAATATACTTTAAAACACTACGAATATTGTTTAAAGTAGGTAAAAATAAATAACGTAAAGTGTTTTTTTTTTTTTAAAGTTCAATTGTTTTCTATGAATGGATATGACTGTGATGTGATGTTGGGATTTCTAAAGGTAGCCATAAATAAAATTTGTAAGTGTTATGTTCTTGGTAATTTATAGTTCAAAAGTGTACTTACCTACTTTTGTCTTGAAAATAAAAAAATTGCTTTTGTGAAATCGGATTAGAGAAATCAACACCAAAATATGGGAAAGAATTTGTGAGTTGTCACGTTACACATCTGTTCAGAGATGCGTATTAATTTAAGTATGTTGATGAAAGAGAGCCTAAATGTTATAACTTGACTTAAATCAGTTTACACATTAGCACATATTTCTAAGAAGATACAGGAAAGTTTGCTATCGATACTAACAACGGTTAATAATATCATCACCCTGGGTTTTTCTCCATTTACGGTATTGCTTCTTATCTTTGTAAAACATGTTTTTTTAATATTTGTTACTCGTGTCGCTTATCTTATAACCGCTTAAGTCATAGTGACTAACTTTACAGGGAAGCAAAAACTGTGCGGTGTTTGGAGGCCAACCGCCTTAGAGCTGTTAGAACTTTTTGATTGCTGGTCTTTGATAAGTAGAAAATTAGCAGCATTTAAAATGTGAAAACCGTTAATTATCCACTTGAAGTTAAGTACGAGTATATGATATTATTTTGTATTGCGTATGCATAATTTTTTTAAATGTATTAATTTTAACTCAATTTTTTATTATGTTCCCCTATTTCCAAAATACATAAATACTAAAATCATTTATCTTAATAATCTAAATCTATCTATCTATCTTTTTTTTTTTATTTAAGCAATATCAAAACGTTTATCTCCAATAAGATAATCCGTTTGACTCACAGGTTTAGCATAAACGACTCAAAAATTGCACGTTTAGCCTTCCAATCTTCTTAGCTGCGAATAATTTTGGCTCTATACGTATACCAATTACCTACAATAAATCTACTGTATCAAATCGTTTTTTTTATTACATTAGCAACGCCTCCAAAATCTCCTCTTCCTCGGTCTGGTTTCGGCAGCTACAGTTGACATGTTTACAAAACTTCAGGCTAGGAGTTTTTCCAATGCGTTGTGGAGCGCAGCATTTTAGGTATCAAGCTCGTATCCTCGTATCCTGAACACCACCTTCCACGCTCCATGGCTCAAATAGTAGACGTAGCTCAGAAAGCGACCAAGTTGAAGAGTGACAGGGCTGGTCACAGCCAAAGTCGCCACAAAGTGGAAGCCCAACAATTCAAGATGAAGATGCGGCAGACCCCATCTGCGATGGTAGGATCAGTTGGATTCATTTTTAAAGAGCTGGACAGAGACTGCTCGGAACATATAAACATGATAAAAGTGGAGGAGGGCTTTGCCCAGCAGGGAAAAAACAAGGTCGTAATAATACATGTTATCGACTGCAGTCCGTTTCCAAAGATCCTTTCTTCGTCGCAAAGTCAATCTTATTTATAAGTCAAGTTTCATATACTCATTCACCGAATAGACTGGGTTATCCAACAAAAGATTCTTAAGACATACCCTACTCCAGAATAAAGGATTCGTAAAAGGTTAAAGCCTAGTGAAAGTAAGTTAAGGCTGAAAACTATGGTGTATGAACTAACGAGTTTAACAACTAATTTCCAAAGCCTCATGAATCAGGTTGTTATTTCATCCAGGTGACTGCTCCCGATCGCTTTCATACTGAAGCCGGTGGTATATTCTTTAGCATTATACCGATACTAGCTTCTGCCCACGACTTTGTCCGCGTCGAATATCATTATTCCCTCGGGAACTTTAAAAATTGAGATGTCGCCTATGTGTTAATCTAGGGTATAAGCTATCTCCATTTCAAATTTCATCTAAATCCGTCCAGCCGTTGCAACGTGAAAAAGTAACAAACATCCAGCCATCCATCCATTTTTTTTAATTTTTTTTTTCCACAATAATAGGCTTTCAGTTTTATCCAAATCGCCTATCATGTTAGCTAACAATTATTATAGAATATTATACAGATACCTAAGGATTACAGATATAAAATAATTAAGTTTTATAACATAAGAAACAAAAAATAGCAGACGAGTACATAAATAGGGTTTTCCATTTACAAAAACGTAAGCGAATTACACAAGAACGTACAGATACTATGCTTTAAAATGTGCCAGCGGTCGGCTAGCACGTCGGTATCCTGGAGCTCGGCAAGTAGCACGTTTAACAGCTCTACCGCGCGGGCGGTCGGGGAGTTCCGGGCGCGGCGCGTCTGGAGCCCCGGCAGCGCCGCGAACAGCGGGTGCCGGCGGCGCGCCCCCGCGCGCATGTACTGCTCGGGAACGAACAAGCGGAGCTGCTCAAGAGTAGTCGGATTGTCTACCTCGTTACGCAGAAGACGACAATAGTGCACTAACAAATGCGTTTTCCGTCTGTGCGTCTGTGTGTATAGCCCGACCATGCCCAGCACAAAGAGAGAGGGATATAGAAACGGGTAATACCCGTACATCCTCTTAAATAGGTACCTAGCAAATCTCCGTTGCACCCTTTCCAGCATAAGAGTGTACTTGGCTTCCATAGGGTCCCAGACAATACAGTTAAATTCAAGCTTAGAACGGACGAAAGCATTAAATAACAACTTTGCAACCTTAACACTTTTGAATTCCGCGGCTGCTCTCATAATAAACCCTAGGGATTTACATGCGTCTTTGCATGTTTTAATGACGTGCTCATGAAAATCTAGCCTAGAGTCGAGATGCAAGCCAAGATCACGAATGCTGTTTACACGACTTAGGGGTGTATTACCCAAAAAATATATCGCTTCCACCGGCATACGGGATCGAGTAAATGTAATCACGTTACATTTGCTAGTATTGAAGTACAGCTTATTGATATGTGCCCAGTTCATCACGGAGTCTATGTCACCCTGTAAAGCTGTACAGTCATCAGGCCCATCTATAGCTGAGAACAGCTTTAAGTCATCCGCAAACAGTAGGCACTTTGCATAACGGACGGCTGCCGGCAAATCGTCAAACATGATCAAGAACAGAGTTGGCCCAAGCGAACTGCCCTGACTTACGCCAGATCGAGTATAGAAATCTTCTGATGCAAAGCCAGATATTTGGACATATTGCCTTCGATCGGTAAGATAGTTAGCAAATAACTTTAGTAGGTCGAAGGAAAATCCGAAAATGGAGAGTTTGCGTAGAAGGACATCGTTATCAACTTGATCGAAAGCCTTTTGAAAGTCAAAGTATGCCGCATCCACTTGCCTGGACCTATCCATATGTTGAAGCACATAGTCCACATAGGTGACGTTATTAGTACCTACAGGTAGACCTTCCTGCTCGAAAACCGTGCTGAGAGTCGTGAAAGTAAGATGATGCTTGCAACATGACGCGGCGATTGATGACATTTTCAAAAACCTTCCCAAAAACAGACAGGATGGCAATAGGTCTAAAATCGGTGATATCTGCAGACGATGACGTTTTGGGAACAGGTGTAACCCTTGAAACTTTCCACGACGATGGGTAGCTTCCCTTTGCAATTGAGAGGTTGAATATGAACAGCAAGGGCTTTTCTAATACAGACAAGCAGTCCTTGACTATGAAACTAGGAACACCATCCGGACCCGGAGATGAACCAGTTTTTAGCCTACGCACTGAGCGACGCAGGTCATCTGACGATATATGCGTTAAACGAATATCGGCGGGGCTCTGATGGGCTGCAGTACTCTGCATCGCTTCCTCAGTGTCAAGGGTCGGCACATTAGGTTGGAACACAGAGCTGAAATGCCAAGCAAACGCCTCCGCGGCCTCCAGTCCCACAACTTCTCTACCTTGGTATACATACGTTCCTTGCGCTTGCCTCTTATTTCGCTTGTTTTTTATGTATTTCCAAAACTGAGTTGGTTCATGGCTTATATTTTGCTCAATGTTCGCAATGTGTCGCTCATACGAGCTCCTAATAAGTAGCTTCACTTCGGACCTGTAGTAACGAAACAACTCGCGATTAAACTCTAGGCCTAAGCATTTATATTTTACCAAATGAAAATACTTAAGTTTTATGGTCCTTATCACTTCCGGCGTATACCATTGGGGATACTTGTAACGACCAGAATGCTTGGATTTTGTTCTCAATGGTACATGGGAATCAATAGCACCACTTAAGAGCCTATAAAATATCTCTGTAGCCTCATTAATGTCGCTTACAGTATACAATTGCGACCAGTCCAATATAGCTAAATCATGGTAAAGTGCGACTAAGTTAGCTTTACTACAGTTCCAACGGAACGCATGCGGAACAGACGCGGAAGTGCCAAACAAACATTTATCCGGTTGACTTGTGGTGGATATGGGAACATCTAGCGCAGGATGATAAGCGTCCAAGGGAACCAGAGAGTCGATGTTACGCATCACAGAAACTTCGTCTTTCGGCATATTAGTTAACACAAGGTCCAGGATACCGCCGTAGGAGTTACATATATTATTACACTGGCGCAGTTGACAAAAGCTCATGAAATCATCAAATTGGCGAACAATGTTTGAACTAAAGGAATTAAGGTTAAAATCACCTATAATTAACACATCTAGCAAAGAGAATTTACATACTGCATTTTCAATACACTCAAGCACATGTAAAAATTGATTGTTGTTAAAACCGGGAGGGATGTAGACTACACAGAGTAATAATTTAATTGTTTTCCCAGACAAAGTTGCAAATAAGACCTCATCATTTCTGGATAGGCCGTCTATATTATCAATAACACTTACGCTATAAGTACTTTTTACTGCCAGTAACACACCTCCCCAGCCGGCATCACCGGCGCGGTCCCTTCGCAGCACAACGTAGTTTGATGGAAATAGTTAGGCACTTTCCACTGAGGATGTTAAAAATGTTTCCGATAATGCAATGATGTCTAGCTGGCTTATTTCGACATTAGAAAGGAATACCGATGTTTTAGACCGCAGACCTCTGACATTTTGGTAATACAGGAGTACCTTCTTGACCTTAGTTTCCATCTTGCTTTTGGTTTTGGGCACGAAAATTCTGCCGCCAGGGTTTAACACAGATATCTTCCGCCCAGTTTCCGGGATCTAGCACCTGCTCTACACATTTCGCAGGAACGGTTAATTTGAAGGATGCGTAATTCCCTTTAGCTTTCAACGATTCAACTGAGAAAATGCCGTCACCACAGATTGCTGATAAATGGGCCCGCACTTGACCATCCATTCATCCATCCATCCAGCCATCCATTCAGCCATCCATCCATCCTGCCATCCATCCAGCCATCCATCCATCCATCCGTCCATCCATCCATCCATCCATCCATCCATCCATCCATACTTACAGTCGCGTTTTTGATATTAAGTAGGATTATACCTGTTTTTCTGGTATCCTACCTTACTACTTTACTCCCAATATCAATTTTGTACCAATTTTGAGATTTCAATGAACATCCCTCCACGGGTTCCTTCAGCACTACGACATGTCTTGCTTCAAACGCGGTTTAAAAAGAGTATTCACTGAAAGGCAACAACTTGGCGGTGCCCCTGGCATTGCTGATGTTTATAGGCGACGGTGACTGCTTACCATCAGGTGGCCCGTCTGCTCGTTTTCCTTATCTGTATAAGGTTATAAGAAATATACATACATACATACATACATACCTTCACGCCTTCATTCCCAGAATGGGGTAGGCAGAGCTACAGAATTACCAACAACTCTAAAAACTTGTTGATAACTCTGTAACCACAATTTGCACAATTAGGCTAAGATGTTAAACAGTGTATATTAGTGACAGGTAGCAAGCCCATCGCCTAACAGTACTACAAGCCTTTATTCCCTTAGTCGCCTCTTACGACTTCCACGGAAAGACATGGAGTGGCACTATTGTAACCCGGCAACCACACGGCGGTTTTTTACTTATTGATTCGGAAAGTAATTGACCCAATGACGTTCGACGAATCGTTTTTTCTCTAAAATAATCATAATAACCGTGTGGTTGCAGGGTTAGAATAACGCCACTAAATATCTTCCCGTGGATGTCGTACGAGGCGACTAAGGGAATATAGGCTTTTAAGTACTGTTAGGCGATGGGATTGCAACCTGTCACTAATACGCTGGTTAACATGTTAGCCTATTTTTGGAAAGTGTGGTTACTGAATTATCAACAGGTTCTTAGAGTTGTAGGTAATTCTGTAGCTCTGCCTATCCCACTCTGGGAATACAGGCGTGAAGGTATGTATGTATGTAATCATATTACCTTCTTCCGTATCGGTGTCCCTACTGTTTGTTTAACATTCCTATTACTATTTATCCTTGATAAATAGTACCGTTTGTAATGGTCTAATAACGGGTGCCCGTTATATGAGATCATTTTTCAAGATAAGCCAAACTTATCAGGCAAGCAGTGTAGTTATGGACATACAACACAATTATTAACATTATTGATTTTGGCCAAATAAGGAACGCTTTATTTGTCATAACAATTTTTAATACAATTGCCCAAAATGTGGTACTTTTCGTAGCTGTATGGAGCGGAAAGTTGGATTTTTTCGAACTAGTGTTTTTTACTTTTCTTATTCGCACTAGTGCGTTTTACATTTCCATTTTTTTAATATACTAAGCCGTTCATCCTACCAAATGCATGCATGCATGTTTGCATGTTTAAATAAAGTACCAGGAGCGAAGAGGCAATTAGGAGGTTAGTACGTCATGCCCTTACCGGGATTTGAACCCAGGGTCGCTAGGTTCGTTGGCAGGGTCACTACCAACTAGGCCAACGCGTCTTGTCAAATATCCTCTACCCTTATAGTTTTGCCATTTTTAAAGCGAAACTTAATTTTCCTGTTTGTTTTTTAATAAGGTTGGTAGGGCTATTTCGACTAAAAAAACACAAACATCAACTTCAAAGGTCAGGATCTTCATCTGTGAATACGATATGATAAATAAAATAAATAGGTGTTCTAAAGGCTTTATTTGACTTTATTTTGCACGTGACAATAATACAGAATTCCCTCATTATATGTTCAAATTTAAAAAATACTCAAAAAAAGGCAGAAATAGTTGCATTTACCCCGCGGTGGGGCAATTTCAACTATGACACATATTTAGTCCTACTAATGCTGTGATGGTACTGAAATTGGAAGCCAGACCTTTATTACGGCATGGTTCATTCCAAATAATACCTTATTGCAATCCTACAAGCCTCAGTTTCGTAAAAAAACACTGAACATTTAGGAGGGGCTATTTCAACTTTTTCCATAAATAATAGTGCAGGGGCACATGTCGGCCAACATAGTCGATAAATCGAATCAAATGAATAAAACTAATCCATTGTAAAAAAAATGTGGTTCTTCTAGATTTAATTTAAATCGGTTTTTATTTGCTAATAAAAGAAGTAAAATCAAACCAGTCTTCACCAATATTACTACTAATTAAGTTTTCACTTACAAATAATTAACTAATACTTAATTTACAGTAATTACTAAAACTTTCCCATTAAAAAATATTTGAAACGTCGTTTGTATATAGTAGGACCCGGGTATGTCCTTAAACTACGCCCAACGGGGTCCCGGGTATGTCCTTAAACTACGCCCAGCACCACCGGAGGATGGGCAGCAGCGTCCTCTCAGAACACGGTGAAATACTGCGATCGCCAACCCGCCTGCCAAGCGTGGCGATTATGGTAATTTTCTCCCCAAGGAAAAAATGGAATAACAAAATGGATGCACAACAAATAAATCGGCCCCCAGTCCCCGGCGGCCCCGCTATTCCTGGCTATGGTAGCGGTCACGGTAACGGCGGGGCGGGGGGTGCTAAGAATCTCCGGCAGAGATATGGCTACCACCACCGACGACCCCTGGCCCTGGCAACTTATAACACACGCACGTTGAGGACTGACGAGAAGATCGTGGAACTTGAGGAAGAATTGAGCAGGTTACGCTGGGACATAGTGGGTTTATCAGAAGTCCGAAGACAGGGGGAGGACACGATAACTCTTAAGTCGGGTAACCTGTTCTTCTTCCGGGAAGGCGACAAACTGTCCCAGGGTGGTGTCGGGTTTATCGTCCACAGGTCTCTTGTGAACAACGTTGTCAAGATCGAGAGTGTGTCGTCAAGAGTAGCTTACCTTATACTCAGAATCACCAAACGGTATTCGCTGAAGGTCATACGGGTATACGCTCCAACTTCGACGCACTCCGATGATGAGGTGGAGGTAATGTATGAGGATATTTCCAGAGCCATACATTCCACCAAAACTCACTACAACGTTGTCATGGGAGACTTTAACGCAAAGCTGGGTAAACGAAGCGGAAATGAGCTGAGAGTGGGGCAATTTGGAATTGGAAGTCGGAATTCCCGTGGCCAGCTGCTGGCTAGGCAATTTTTTAGTACTTTGCAGGACAATTGCTCCCAAAATGTCTGTTATTTTAGACTACTCTCTAACAAATTCAATGATGTCTCCGTGATCAATGCGGTCAAAACCGGGAGCGATCATCGAATGGTCAGAGGCACATTGAATATCGACGTACGCTTGGAAAGGTCACACCTGATGAAATCAACGCTCCGTCCAGCACCGATTCATATCCAAAACCCCGAAAACTTTCAGCTCGAACTCAAAAATCGCTTCGAAAGCCTATGTGAATGCGTAGACGTGGATGATTACTGCAACAGGTTTGTGGAAACTGTCGAAATGGTCGGGTTTAAGTTTTTCAAGACTCTCCGTTCAAAAGGAACCAAGAAAATCTCTGATTCTACCCAAAAGTTAATGGAGAACAGACGTGCTATGGTTCTGCAGTCATCACAAGATGCTTCTCAGTATAGGCAGCTCAATAGACAGATCTCTAAGTCTCTGACCCGCGACATACGCCAATTTAATACCAATAGTATTGAAGAGGCTATTGAACGAAACAAGGGCTCTAAAGTGTTTAAAAAAGATTTGTCTATTGGGCAGAGCCAGCTGGTGAGGCTGAAGACCGATGACGGCAGGATCATATCGTCTAAACCTGAGCTTTTGGGAGAGATAGAGAAGTTCTACGGACAGCTGTACACAACAACACGCCCACCTGTCAGCAACCTAGCAGAAGACCCAAGAGCTAGGTTGTCCCGACACTACACCGAAGATATCCCGGACGTTAGCCTGTACGAGATTAGAGTGGCTCTAAATCAGCTTAAGAACAGCAAGGCACCGGGTGATGACGGAATTACGGCTGAGCTTCTGAAAGCAGGTGGATCAACGGTTTCAAAAGCTCTTCAGAAGCTATTTGATTCCGTCATAGCCCAGGGTAAAACGCCGCAAGCATGGCACGGGGGCGTAGTGGTTTTTTTCTTCAAAAAGGGTGATAATACCCAGCTGAAGAATTATAGACCCATCACGCTCCTGAGTCATGTTTATAAGCTGTTCTCTAGAGTCATTACGAATCGTCTCGCTCGCAGGTTTGACGACTTTCAGCCTACCGAACAAGCCGGTTTCCGAAAAGGTTTTAGCACCATAGACCACATCCACACGCTGCGGCAGGTTATACAGAAGACCGAGGAGTATAATCAGCCACTATGCTTAGCGTTTTTGGACTATGAGAAGGCCTTCGATTCGATCGAAACATGGGCTGTGCTGCAGTCTCTTCAGCGGTGCCAAATCGACTATCGGTACATCGAGGTGTTAAAGTGTTTGTATAGAAACGCCACTATGTCAGTTCGCTTTCAGGATCGGAACTCGAAGCCAATCCAATTGCAGCGAGGAGTAAGACAGGGAGATGTAATATCTCCGAAACTGTTTACTGCTGCATTGGAAGACGCTTTCAAGCTTCTGGACTGGGGGGGTTTTGGCATCAGCATAAATGGCGAATACATCACTCACCTTCGATTCGCCGACGATATTGTCATCATGGCTGAGACCCTGGAGGACCTTGGTACAATGCTCGATGGCCTCAGTAGAGTCTCTCAACAAGTGGGTCTTAAAATGAACATGGACAAGACGAAAATCATGTCAAATGTCCATGTCGTACCCACTCCTGTCAAAGTTGGTGACTCTACTCTCGAAGTTGTTGACGACTATGTATACCTAGGACAAAAAATCCAGTTAGGTAAGTCCAACTTCGAAAAAGAGGTCAATCGTAGAATCCAACTCGGATGGGCAGCGTTCGGTAAGCTACGCACTATCTTCTCGTCCCAAATACCACAGTGCCTCAAGACAAAAGTCTTTGATCAGTGTGTGTTGCCAGTGATGTCGTATGGATCCGAGACATGGTCGCTTACAATGGGCCTCATAAGAAGGCTCAAGGTCACTCAAAGGGCGATGGAAAGAGCTATGCTGGGTGTCTCCTTGCGAGATCGAATCAGGAATGAGGAGATTCGCAGGAGAACTAAAGTAACTGATATAACTCACCGGATTGCAAACCTTAAGTGGCAGTGGGCGGGGCACATTGCTCGTAGAACTGATGGCCGTTGGAGCGGAAAGGTTCTAGAGTGGCGACCGCGAACCGGGAGACGAAGTGTTGGCAGACCTTCCACAAGGTGGACTGACGATCTGATAAAGGTCGCGGGAAACCGCTGGATGACAGCAGCAGAGGACCGGTCGTTGTGGAAAACCTTGTGGAAGGCCTTTGTCCAGCAGTGGACGTCTTGCGGCTGATAATGATGATGATGATGATTGTATATAGTGAAACCATAGGTTACACCCACAACATCTTCAAGTGCTCTATGAAGTTGGTCTAATGGATATTGTTTTTCTTTTTTACGTTTATAGTGCCGCACCATCTAAAACCATATGAAAACGCATTACTTTACGCTTTTAAGAAATTGTCATGTTAACCACGACATAGGTACATCAAGTAAAGTGCCGGGTATATCAGTCCCTTAACAATAGCCTAATCAACAAATATTGCTTTCTAAGTGCAAGTTCTTGAGTTCAAAACAAAACATTAATATATAACCAGAAAAGCACAGTTTTTTTTTATTTCTACTTTTATTTATATACTGTAAAAAAAGATATATTACTGTAGATGGTCAGGTTGATATTCTTCGCGTGAAGAAGTAAACACATCCACTTTTTCCAACAATTTAATGTCAATGTTTATAAAAGTTTATGAAGCACAGAAGGAATGTATAGAGATAGGAAATAGCACACGAAGAATCAGATTGGAAGGCAGAGTAAATATAGCAAGCGTGCGAAGCTAAATGCAAGCCAACGAGTCGTAACTACGAACAAAGGGCGATCGGGCTAATGAGCGGCGTGCGCTTAGCGTCAGAGCTATAGGTCGACTGACGCGGCTAGTTAGGCCGGCGCGGGCGCTGCTCATCGCGCCACCGGTTATTAAATTGCGCGTTCACGATATACAACGACAAGTTGGCACGTCAATAATGACGGGTGAATACATAACTATTTATAGCGTTTTGTATAAATATATCTGTAAATATATGTGTATATATGTATATGTATATGTTATATAAGTGAGTAGCGTGGGAGCTCCCCACATCACTCCCCTTCAGAGACCTGGTTAGGGGCGATAATAATTAGGAAAGTGTACTTGCCTGCCCGAACGAGTAGTTTTTACAATTTTAGGTGTAGTTGGCTGATTGGTACTCGGTATTTTCGGGGCTGAACCTACTTCAGGATGTGAGGTCGGCACGGACAAAGGCTGATCGGGCTAATGAGCGGCGTGCGCTTAGCGTCAGAGCTATAGGTCGACTGACGCGGCTAGTTAGGCCCAGTGTTGCCAGTGGCATATCGTCAAATGTAACACAAGTCAGGTCAAAAAGTAACATTTTCACGAGAAAAATAACATTTAGTATGTACCTTATTCTTAGTAATGTGGAAAACGACACTAATACTAAATTATGGCACTTTATTTACACAAAAACTAAAAAAAAGTATTCTGTCCCGTTTCTTTCTTTCTTCGAAAAAAAATGTTGATCGAATAATTTACTAGTGATACTGAAAAAAAAAACAAAAAAAATATTATTTTATAAATATTTATTTAAATATTTTATACTGACCTAAAAGTAACGTAAAAGTAACATTTTAATTCCTGTAACATAGGGGTAACATGAGAGGGTCAAAAGTAACGTAAAATGTTACAAAAGTAACATTCTGGCAACGCTGGTTAGGCCGGCGCGGGCGCTGCTCATCGCGCCACCGGTTATTAAATTGCGCGTTCACGATATACAACGACAAGTTGGCACGTCAATAATGACGGGTGAATACATAACTATTTATAGCGTTTTGTATAAATATATCTGTAAATATATGTGTATATATGTATATGTATATGTTATATAAGTGAGTAGCGTGGGAGCTCCCCACATTACTATAAAAACTACTAAAAGTTGTTAAATTAACCAAGTTTTTCAGATAATATGCTAAGATTTTTATTAAGTAGAGTATCGATAAATTGGACATCACTAGTGTTTTAGAACACCATACAAAATAAAGCGGGGTAATTGCAACTTGAGGGTAGTCGAAAATATCCGAGTTCAATACTTTTGCGGGGTTATTAAAACTAACCAAATATCTCTTCTAAAACTTATATCTGTAACAAACAAATAAGCAGAATACAACTTACGGTTTATATTTTCACCACTCACGGTATAATATTGTGAAAACAAGCAATCAAAATATATTTTTTTGTCACAAAGTTGAAGAGCGTAGTCCGTTAACACTTGCGAAAATAGGCGACTGATAAAAAAGACCTGTTATTAAGCCGGATTACGCGTGAGCAACTCCAACTATAATTTTTTCACGAAACAGGTAGTTTACCGTTCTGCGTACAGATGACATTATTGAATAAGGCAAATAGTATATAAGTTATTGCCCTTAGTTTTAATTACCCCTCAGTCGAAATAGCCCGACCTTATAAAAAACATAATAATAAGTCAAATTAATAAAATAACGTCCTGTTTACATAAACCGGTCACGTAGTTAAAACAATATTTTTTTGTACTTATAATACTGTTACTACATTCCATACCTACTCATCATGACATTGTGTTGGCCGTACACCACACGCCGCGGGTACGTACATATTATAATACCGAAGTTCAAAAGACCGAATTTCGAAAGATTTATGAACGGAATGCCGAATTTAAAAATATCGTATGATTATTACCCGAACACTATAATCCCGAACTATAATGTATTTTTTATACTCGTCGATTAAAATCTGTGTGTTAAGATTTCATAGAGAATACTGCAACGTCACTCTTTTCATCGTTGTTACTTCCGAAAACACCGAAATATCTATTTCGATACGCACTAGACAACCGAAAAAAAAATTGAAAATAGAACTTCGTTGGGCTTCGGACACATAGGTATAATTTCCATATTTGTTCAAATGCATTGGCAGTTTACAATTTCTATGGTACACACATGGGTCGCATCGCATTCATACATTGTAGTCGACGGCAGCGCCGCCACCACCCGGTAAATAAGTTTGTACTTGTTTCGCCTGTTATGCCAGGTTTGATTTGGTAGCGTTCCGCGTTAGTATTTAGTTCCCTAATCTGCCGACAGATGGTGTTACGTTCTGCGTAAATGCTACATCGCACTGTTAAGATTTCCCCAGAAAGATAGACCCTCTCGCCTCAGAGCTGTGGCAAGCATACTTACCTGGCGTAGGGGACACCGTGATCAGATAGGTGGTTCCCCCAGGGCGAGACTCTCCCATTGCACTGCGGTTGGGTTGACCCTTGCGATTATCCCTAATGTGGATAACTCGGACGCGTTATTTTTGGTAGTGGGGACTGCGTACGCGCCGTCCCCTTGTAATTCTTGAAAACTAGTAAATACAGCGAGGCGGTGGGAGGACGTATCTCAGGAGCCAGCTCGTACGAAATTGTTACTGGTTGTCTCCTTGGACGTGAAATGAAATGTCTGTACTTAAAAGCTTATAACAAGCAACACAATAAGGTGCAGGTAACTCGACTTCCTTAAAAGGGGTTACACTAGAGCTAATTTGCAATAATTGTGTCCCAGTTAACGTGTGGGGGTCTAATGTCACTGGTTTCCGAGTAAATATATCTTAGGTATTTAAAAAAAACCGAACTTGAACTTAAACTGACAATTGTGAAAAAAATACTTTTGAAAATTTCGATCAAGTCCAGGGAGATTACTCCAAAAAAAATTGCACTTGGCGTACAAATCATGGAAATAATATCCCTAATTTAAAGGCTTTCAAAAATGTGCAAATGGGGGTCCGTTCATTTGACCGAAATACGTTTGGCCGGATGAGTCGTTTGGCAACTGTTTCATTTCCCAACCCGCATATATTTCTGTAACTGTGAATATTTCAGGATTTATTTTTGTACCATTGTGTAGACTATAGGTTAGGTTAGGTTAGCTTTTTTTAAAAAAATCTGAAATATTTACAGTTACAGCAATATAAGCGGGTTAGGAAATGAAACAGTTGCCAAACGACTCATTCGGTCAAACGTATTTCGGTGAAACATTAGTGAACCGTGCAAATGTGGTCCACTTTAGTACAGGTTTGACAAATTAAGCCTATTAAAGGAGCTGAAGGCGTGATGTAAATTTAATTCGGAAAGCTCTTGTTCGCCGTGTGGTTGCCGGGTTAGAATAGTGCCACTCCATGTCTTCCCGTGGAAGTCGTGAGAGGCGACTAAGGGAATAAAGGCTTGTAGTACTGTTAGGCGATGGGCTTGCCACCTGTCACTAATATACACTGTTAAACATCTTAGCCTAATTGTGCAAATTGTGGTTACAGAGTTATTAACAAGTTTTTAGAGTTGTTGGTAATATGTAGCTCTGCTCTGTAGTTGTTGTAATTTAAGCGTGAAGGTATGTATGTAGTATAATTATTCTGAGTATTTAACAGTCATCTCTATTTATCATGGTTTTCCTTAGTAATTTACTCGATCTCCCTTGTGGTTTTACCCACGTATTAGAAAATATACGAGTTCGTCAGTGTAACCTGAATTAAGTGGTCGAAAAATACATCGACCAAAGTAGCGGCATCGAGGGATAGCACTTTTGACAGATGACAATCAAAATCATAAAGTCAAGTGCGAGAAGTATATTAAAAATAAGTTTATTAAAGAAATAACGCATTAACGCAACGTTTCTAAAAGTAACCTCACAACGGTAAGTCCTTACATAAGGTTAAAATGGTTTTTAACTTACCTAGCCCATTGCTTTCTACTATAAATAGGTAAGTCCTTCGGAATAGTTTTCATAATATCGTCCAAAATCATAATAAACAGCTTGACGCCATGGATAAATATACATTAGAAAGCCGAGTTCCTTGTTATCCACGAATCTGCATGTAATATTAACTTCATGTACAAAGGTAACTAACCCAACACTTATAACTTTACCCCTTTTTTTAGAAACCACGGTATTTCACCGCTGCTGCACCAGCTACTTCTAACCTTGCTATGTTGTTTTTTGGAGTTTCTTGCGGCGCTTCTTCTCCGCAATGATGGTCTTGTCCGAAGCGCTAATAGATTCACTCCATATTACCGACGTGTTAAAGGGGCCTCATGTGGCCAACTTACTGAATAAATATTTTGAATATTTTATTTTTTATTTTTTTGCGGTAGAACGCGTTAGGGACTATGTTGGTCACTGTAGCGGACCATGTAGGGGTCTCAAAATCTTCTGCAGGGCGTATAGTGCGGGACGTGTCTCGAGCTATAGCCCGATCGTACTCAAAGTACGTATTCGTGCACAGTACCACGCAAGAAGATTTTTACAGAATCGCCGGATTTCCTAGGGTAATAGGCGCAATCGATGGCACCCATATCTAAGCTGCTGGTAGATTCTTGACGTGTAAAAGTGCCCGTGCGACCTACTTACTGAATAAATGTCTTTATCTTATCTTTGGCTATTGAGGGTAAATTGACGTTAAGCTGCCGGACGGCCACGTCGAGCGCTTATGTCAATTCGGTCGGTTACCAACCGGACAAAACACTTTTTGTACCTACTTAGGTACCGTTACTGACGAAAATGATTTTAAATAGTTACCTCTTTTAATTGGGATACATCATTATTGTGTAGTTAATTAGAAATTCAGAGAAATATGCTAAATGTCAAACATTTAAAATGGTCAGTGGAGAAAAACTTTTTCCTGCGACTGCGTACACGCATGACATTCATCTATCCTAACTTTCCCATACATAAAAGTATAGGTACAGTGAGTGTCTTCGATACTGAACAAAAACTGAAATTTTAAAGACGGAAAACATAAACCTTTATAAACATAAATTGAAAATCTTTTTTTTGAAAATTAATACAACTAAATAAGGTAAAAAACAAATTTACATGAAACTATGTCTACATACTTCTCAGGAATGTCAAATAAAACAGCACTACTTATGGTTGTTTAAGAAAACTTAAAAATAATAGTTAAGTACGGTGATCAAGGGTATGTATTTGTTATAATTCTATTAAAACAATAGTAACATGCTTACCTAAAACTATCCTTAGTTACTATTAAAATGTTAGTATTTAGAAGAAGAATATGAATAATCGTTATTGCCACAATATTAAATTAGCAAAGGCGTTTTAGATACTGCTGTTTTTAATCACTATGAATGGTTTTTATATATCGTTCCTTCTCTAGAAAAAACTCGTATCTGTTAGTTTGAGATGTATGAGTTTAAACTTAATTTTCTTCAACCTTAAGTTCAGAATCGTACATCACAAAAAATGAGATACGAGGTTTTTTCAAAGTTATGACGATATGCTTAATGCTGACGCAAGGCAAAAGCGACTTAACTTAAAACTGGGGTGTGAAGTAAAAAACAAATAAACGAGATACTAATCGATTTATTTACAGTTGAAGTACAAATTAATACAAAACGCAGCATAGTTGGCGAAAAAGCTAGAATTTTACATACAACAACACATTTAACTAACCCATATTATTTTAAACAGGTTTCCAAAAGGTCCTAAGTCATTCACCAACTACGCGTTCTTAAATTAGTACCTACGTCACCTACTTACATGAGAGCTAATAGACCTTTATCAATGTAAATGATATTCAAACTTTCAACTTAAACAAGATGCAATACATCAACTAACATCTTGCCTTAGTTCAATCTTGTATATCACCTATATCGATGTAGAATACAGTTCATAATCTTTGTAAACGGAAGGGGTAGCTGTTTTTAATATAACGATGGGAATATACACCGCGTTTTTTTTATTTACGATAACTTCAGCATTACTAGGTCCATCCATACAAACTAAGTGATAGATTAGATTTTATAATATGACAAAAAAAACTGTTTAGAACAAAGTTATTAAATGTTGTATCTTTGGTCATTCTGAAAGGGCCTTTAGAATTAATTAATAGTCAGTGTCAAATGCGTCAATGTTGGCGTGACATACACACACATTTAAGAGCCTTTTACACCAGTTCAACGTGATTAACTGATTAAATTTAATTATTAATAGTACATTGTGTATTAAGGTCGGTAAGTAAGGAATTACGATCGAGGCTCTAGTAGAAGCCCGAAGTCGAAGACTGAGGGCTTTCTGAGTCGAGGTTCGTAATTCCCGTACCGCCCGTGAAACACACAATGTTTTTCATCACATTTGCGAGTAAATAAATACACAAGTCAGCACAACTATTATTACGAATTACTTGAACTTTTTTTAAGCGGATGGCTGGCGGACTCCACAGATTATAAAAATGTTTCGTTCAGAAACGTTAAGGGCAAATACTTACGTAGTTATACATACAGCCCTGAAGGAGTGTAAAAAAAAAACGATGTTTTGATACAGAAAACTATTAAAATCGATTATTAAGAACATTGATTGAGTATTTAAGTAACATGTAGCGAGATTGCAATGAAATTCCTGTTTAAATAACATTTTAAGACAATTTTTCAATTGCGTGTAAACTCTTTGCTTGAACTTGCATGACCTGTGTGCTGTGCTATAAATTAAAAAAAAATTACTTACCGACCTTGGGTTTCATGGTAAAAAAAAAGGTCGAGGGTTTTATATGGGGCATTGCGGCCAAGTTAACCTGTATGTTTAGATACTGTTTACGTGCAAGTGTGATGAAAATATCTTTTTCATACAAATACGGCCAAAAACCGGTTATATTGCATTCCCTAGTCGCACTGCTAGATCAAAACAATATCAACTCAAAATCATTGTTAGGTTTGTTTCAAGCTCATAGACGTTGAAATAAAGTTGATTTTTGAATACAGTTGTATTTTGAGTTACTACTCTTTTAAACACGTGTTAATCTTTTTCTATTACGATACAGTAAAAAGTATGCTACTTTTACAACAGCAACCCCAACTCGAAACGCGTCATTCTTTTTTACATAAAAAAGTCTTATATTGAGGAATGTTGCTTTATACATGCAATACATAAAACGCCAGGTAAATTACTTATTATACGAATGTCAATAATTTTATTGTTGAGCTACAATAGAACCCTGTTGCAGAAAACCAATGAATATAACTTTGACGTAGTTTATCTCTTATCACTTAATATATTTATGACAGGGTTGCATCGAAAAATTATTGACCGTACTACGGTTTGACTGACGCTTGAATTAAAAACACTTCAATGATTAGAAAAAACATAAAGTGAGATAAATGGCACACACATAATGTTTTCTTCTAAGGACTTCTCAAAAAACATAAACATTCCGCAAAACATTTGGCCACAATCACAAGAGATGGATTTCAAGAAAGCATTACCAGATGGTACCTGCAGAAATACAATCGACTTGAAGAGATCTTATTTGCAACAAATAAATGAAAATATAAAGTATACCTTTCCGTTGTGACAAAAAAATGTTACAATGTTCTTCATGCGAGTCGATGAGTGAGAGAATGGGACTTGAACTGCAAACATTTATGAGATTTATAAGTCAAATTTAAAGAGCGAATAATATGGTCAAAGAAACATCTGTACCCACTATCTCTTGGCAATATAGTTTTTTTTTATCAATCAAAACTAATAACCCTCATTTTTAAATAAATAATTAAATTAAAAAAATAGCAAGTATATTTGTTTAATTAAATACAACGAGATGGTAACGGCTTGTTTTGTCAGGAATATAAAATATTTACATTTGCAAAAACTACCTAGTGAAAAGACAAAGTAATTAGTATGAAGAAGAGTATTTATTTATATTTGTTTTAGCCTCGTGTGACATCACCCAACTGTTGAAAATCCAGAGAAAAAACAGGGCTACTCTTATGTTGGTAGTTCGGAAAATCCGTACAAATCAAAGATCCCTTGCAAGATGGCCGTGTCGGTAGTGAAGATGTGACTGCTTTGTGGCGTCGTGCTTCGCTTCGCCTCGCTACGGCGCGTCACGCGTCGCCTCGCCTGTCCACGATACGTCTCTCGGCGTCTCGGTTCGCCTCGCCTGTCCACGATACGTCTCTCGGCGCCACGGTTCGCCTCGCCCGTCCACGATACGTCTCTCGGCGTCTCGGTTCGCCTCGCACGTCCACGATACGTCTCTCGGCGCCACGTTTCGCCCCACCGCGCCCCACCGCACCTCCCGTAGCCTCACGCGTGTATGTCGTTATCAACGTCAAAGTTGCGCCGCACCCACTGTAGCAGCGCCTCCTGTACAGAAAAAATGGAGTTAGAGGGATAGATAGGTAATTTTGTAAGCAAACGCAGTCTTGTTGAGTAAATCGGGCTGACTTGGTGGTACACACTTAAAACTTTGAATAGAAGAAAATACTAGTGCCGGAGTTTTGCAGTTTTCCTACTGGACTTGGCTACCAATTGAATACCTAACGTAGAAGAACATAGTAATCCCAGAGCTTTGGAGAAGCTCTTTTGGAGAAGTTTACCTAGTTATTTCATTGATTACAAAATAAAGTATAAAAATGGACTTTATGGCAAATGCATTTCGACTATGTCTAAACTAAGTTAAGAACCTCGTCTGACTCGTTTTTCACATTTGAAAAAACCTGTGTTTCAGACAGTAGTGGTCTTCAAAAGCCTTTATAAATCTCTTTATTCACGAAGAAGAATATAACGAACAAATAGCCATATAAAAATAATTAAACTTAAACTACATATTAGCTTGAGTGGTCGTAAACAACCATGTCGTGTCCCGTTGGACGGGCCAACCACCCACACCTACGCATTAAAACTACGGCTACTAAATTAATTAAGTACTAATACGGTAATAGTGAATATTTATGACTTTGTTTCACAGTTTAAATAAATAAAAAAAACACATACCAAAAAGTTGACAAAAATAACTAAGACAAAAGCCAACAAATATTTGTTCCTATCTCTTTTTAGCAAAACAGAAATAAACATGGGGTTTATATGGCCGACCTAGGGGGTTATAATGACGTAGCTATGTGGTTCACTTTACGGCGAGCGTAAAGGACAGAGCTGTAGCAGTTACATAGCTGTGTCCTTTTCTCTCAGCGTGAAATGAACTGCATAGCTACGTCATAATACGTTTAATTCTGTTTTGCTAAAAAGAGATAGGAGGGTCATTCTTCTTTTTTACCGACAATAGCCTATCTCTCATCTTATTAAGCGTCTCATTAGAGTATGGATAATTATGTTTTTCGCGTTTAATATACGTCCATACTTTTATTTATGTAAGAGTACCAGATAATTGTACTCTTAAACCTACGATTTTTTTAATAATATGGTTTTCCGTAGAATGCCGTGACAGAGTGGTCATCTAATACTTGGTCTCGTCTGAAAACGGCCACTCTGTCACAATGTTTCTGGTAAACCATATTAAAAAGAATAAAATATTAATGCAGGACCGGAAGCATTAATTAGTTTTAATAAAGAATAAATGCATTTTTTTTTTATCATTCACTGAAACCATAGTTATTGATAGTTAAAAAATCTAAAAAACCGAAAATTGACGTTTTATTGTCGGTAAAAAAGAAGAACGACCCAGGAACAAATATTTGTTGGCTTTTATCTTAGTTATTTTCTCAGTGCGTTAAATAATAGTAAACATCTTCATCCCACACTTAAAAATGGGTAGGTATGTCTTATAATATAACATAATATACCTTTAGCAGATTCTACTAAGTTATTATTATTGATCAATCCGCACATGCTTCAATGAATATGTTAGTTGAATCCCTTGCATGCAATTACCTGCAGTTTCCCGTGAAGGGCAAGGGGTGGCGGGGTGAACCCTGCAGCTCCTATGGGAGGGAACGGACCAAGGGCAGGGTACTTAAGAGGAGAATTGGCATACACAAGGAACAAAGTTCACTTAGGACAGGTTACATGGAGTCAATTACAATAGAAACCGAAACCAACGTGCGTGCATGACTCGATGTATGAATGTGGAAGAGGCGAAAGAAATTTGTCAAGATCGTAGAAAGTGGAAAGAAGTGGTCTCTGCCTAACTGGGAAACAGGCGAGATTTAATGTATGTATGTATGTAATTACAATAGGAGTAATGATTTTCAGGGTGATTTTCGATCTATCCGCTCATTTACTTATTTATTCTTTTTTGAATGTTCTATATTTGCAGTCAGACTCCAAAATAATGTACAGTAAAATGTTTGACCCGTCTTTTTTAAACAAGATATTACATTATGACATTTATGACTCAACTTCTACATGGCCAGTGGTAAGAAGATTCCTAGAATATGCTACAATTCCGCCAAACAACCGAATTCACTGTTGTGTTTTGGCCGTTTTGGGGTATGACTCAGAGATTCTTTGATATTCCTAGCGTATAGCCGCTTTACAGAAGTGTTTCTTGTAGTTTAGTTTGAGTTCTGAAGAATTTAGTTTACACCGCCTGCCATGTATTTTTGTCATTATTATTTCTCTGTCCAAGGATGTCTGGAAGAGATCGCTATTTAGCGGTTGTACGGCGGTTGTATACCTATAGTTAAAATGTACTGTTCCGTGTTTTGTTTTTTTTGTGTTCAATAAAGAGTATTTGTATTGTATTGTATTGTATAGACCAGGAATGCATAGGAACCAATGCAATGCTGTTGGTTAAATGACAATAGTGTTTTATTACACACACACACATAAGGTTCAAAGTTAAAGAATGTCTAATTACACTCCTGTACTCCTTTGAGAGCTGAACTAAGTGGATAGAGCTGTCCGCCATACTCGTAATCTTTTTAGTTGGAAAAGCATTTGCCGTCTTATGAATTCAGAGGTCTGGTGAGACTGGTGACCTGTAAGCTCTTTTTGCTTCTTCACGCCATAAAAAAAGTTAATAAGTGGTAAGATTTCAAAGAATACAGATCCCATAGGTACCTACATAGATACATACTTGCTTATACCTAAATGCAAGTCAATGGGTTATAAATTGGGAGACAAACGACTTGCAAGAATGTCTTCACACTAGGAAAAAATAGTTTTATTAGTGTAGCAGTGTAGCTCCAAATCAAATAACAAAGGTACGTTTGGAATATATTACGAGTTTGTAGCTTGCGGCGCACTAAGAGCAGAGGCGCAGGAGAGGTTAGCGCAGACATAACAAGATCAGCTCAAAGTGAGACATCGAAAAGTGAGCTTTGATCTGTGTTAGTACGATATTTTTTTTAGTGGAGGCTACTCTATGCCAAGGCGGGGCATTGCCGTTCCGATGCCGATAGGTATGTGTGCATGACAATATGGATTTACATACAAAGAATCAGGAGCGGTTATGGGTGGGTGGAAAAACATAGTACGAAAAAGCACTGCAACGCGCCGCCTTCGCTCTCAGTGCGTTTGCGGCTTAAGGATGTCTGGAGAGTGCTTTAAATAGAAACGCGACAGCGGAATGCGGTAAGTTCAAGGCTTTTTGTCTCGCCATATAAATATATTATTTGGATAATCGATCCAATACCAAACTATAATCAAGCCTGTATTTTACGTTTAACTTTAATTTCACTATATGGAAGCAGAATTATTTAACTCTAAAGGAATGATAACCCAATAAAATTAAGCATTTTGACCTTGCAAGAGGTTGGGCATACACAAAATTTTATTTAAAAATTATCAAGGTGCTGCCGTGGGCTCTGATATATAAGAGAGACTATAGATTTGATATATTACAATTGAAATTGGTAGTGATTTAAAAACCATTTTCCTCAATAAACGTAATAATATGCATTTATTCGAATATTATGTCTGCTTTGGCAACACTTAAGGTGCGACCCACGTTCTATAATTTACGACTTTATGAGGCGTGACGCGACTGTCAGCCAAAATTTCATTCGTCCTTATCCGCCTTCAATTCCCGGTATGAGCGAATATTTGTGTGATGAGCGTATATGTTGCTGAATTTTGGATATTTTCTATGTATTAACGCAGGTATATATTTATCTGTATGTATAGTATCTATGGGATTACAGGCGTGAAGGTATGTATGTATGTATGTAGTATCTATGTTTAAAGCAACAAATTAATATGTGATCGATAAGATTATGACGGTAACAACTTTTCCACTTGTATAACCCTCTGCAACTGACGTGACTTCTATCAGACGTCGCCAAAAAAAATCGCCGTATATGGTGATAAATATAGCTCTGTATCGCTCAGTACCTTCTTCTAACGAATTGCGGCATTGTAAGTTAATCTTTGTGAAAAATACCAGATTATTTACCTTATTTAAGTAAATTACATATTATTTTATTTAAAACCTCATTGTGATGTTTATTATTAATTCCGCATTAAAATTAAATAATCACGCTATGCACTTAATAAACAATACTTATCATTGAACCATTAGTATATTTTCTGTATTTTATCAAAAATGTCATCTGACAGACTCCACCTCAGTAGAACGTTTCTAAAAAAGTCACCACAGTTGCAGAGGGATAATATGTATGACTAAGAGAATAAAGCTTGTAGTACTGTTAGGTTAGGTAAACATCTTAGCCGATTGTGCAAAACGAGGTTACAAAATTATCATCACATTTTTTGAGTGGTTGGTCATTCTGTAGCTCTGCCTACCCTACTCTGGGAACGAAGGCGTGAGTTTATGTATGTGTGTAATATGTATTTACCATACAAATTGCTAAAGAAGCGCACTTAGAATTGATATTACGTAAAAACACACGCTTATTCGCAAGTTGTATTATGATTTAAAGATCGATATAAATCTTGGAAGATAAAAAGGCTATCATATCAGCTTTAGGAGAAACATTTGCTGGTGACTTTTTTAACCACTTGGACGTCGGTGGCCACGGCGACATTGCCGCTCCATACTAATTTAGTAATGTATGAAAGGCTTAAATCGCTGACGCCCCAGGGGATAAGCTTATCACAGACAGACGCGGCCTGCGGTGGCAACCGCTGTGGCGGTCAGTTGTCTTCGCTTGCAATGTAGGCCGCGTATGGTCGCATATTTGAAGACTTGCTTATATTGCAGCAATGTAAGCGAAAACCACTGGCCGCCACCGCAGGCCAAGTCTGTCTGTACTTTCATTATTTGCGTTATTTTACGAAATACCTAAGTATCGGTGGGAACATGAAAGACTGGTGCAATCATTGACTTTGCTAAGCCAATATACGAGTATAACATTAAAACCAGCTTTCAATATCTGACTGATGTTTGTAAAACCTTTGGAAGAAAATCAGTCGAGTAGTCCAGTACAAAACAGTAGCCAAAAGAAACATGCAAGTAGAAAAGGTTTAGTAGGGGATTTGGAAAGGTAGGGGGGGGGTCAGTCGTGGTGCAACGCAAGATGCGCGTTGTCGGTGTAGTCGTCATAGTCCCTTGGTGTGTCCAGTTCGTCCTCCCTTTGGTCGTACTCTTCCCCCCCCTCTTCTTCCGACTCCTCTGCCACCCCCTCCGCCTCCGGCTCGCGTGGCATTGCCGCGGCTGACTCCTGCGCACCGACACATGCGTACACACATCACTAACACCGCTACTGTTACTGCATGCAACCACTATTACTGTTATTTTTTTATTAAACTATGTTCTACTTGTATTAAAATGTTATTTGAATGGTTTTAATATTGTCGCTGGATAAATACAGTTTTTTTTAACAACTAACTAAGTGTACAGTTAATATATGTAGTTAGGTTAAATAGTTTCCGTTATCTACAAGCTAGTAACCCGTAAGTAGTTGTAAATTTATAATCTACCGCGGTTATACAAAATACCCATAATTTAAAGAGATGACCTTTATTATTACTGACTCGTTTCTATATTAAAGGAGCTAGGGCTTTATTTTATTATGTAAAACCATATTGCTTTTAAAGAAGTTATACGTTATCAAAGTAACGATATCTCTTATTTATTTTATATTAATTATTTGGTATCAGAATTTCAAGCCAAAAGTCTGCTCAATATGTCACGCAGAACTATCTATAAGAACTCTTACAAAAGTTGTAGCCGTTATCAGTATTGACATCGTCGTGCGTGATTTGAACTATCATTTTCTAGTCCCAAATGGGAATATTTCAAGTAATTACGTACATCAAATAATTGCAAAACTTTTTAATACATTATTTTTATTTTATATAAATCCAAGTTTTGGTACTTACCTACAGGTTTTAGAAAAACTACTGTAATTTATTTTTTAGATTATAGTACTTAGTAACAAAACTTATGCACCGACTAGGTACCTTTGTTAAATGGCAGAAGCGATAACCGAAACGTCATTTTATTACCCAAACATGCTGTGACGCAATTATACATGGCGTCACATGACTAGACAAACTGAAGCTTAATTTCAACGCATCTAATACTCGCCACGATAGCTCACTGTCTAAGTGCGCGTCTATGAACCTGAGGTCGAGGGATCGACCCCCGTACGGGGAATTATTTTTGTATTATTTACATACATACATACCTTCACGCCTTCATTCCCAGAGTGGGGTAGGCAGAGCTACAGAATGAAAATTAAATAAATTTTTCCATTATTTATGAGATTTTAATAATTTAAATAGTTGCCGTTTCTTTATTTAGCCATTCCAGCTCATGGTTTAGAAGAGTTCACACTTGTGTTGCGAAGTTTGTGTTCTACTTAAAAATACATCAAAATGTGACGGAATTTATAAATAATTGAAACTTACAGTAATTAAAGTCATCCTCTTTTTTGTGTGTGTTATAGTTATAATATTTGGACGAAGGGGTAAGTCATAAGATTAAGGCTCGTTTAGATAGTTCAATTGTTTTTATTTATTAATAACTCGACTTACAAAAGGACATTCCGCTTGTTTTAGCCTCTGGTCATGCCGTTCGAAGTCTGACGAGACTTTATACTATGTTTATTAACAAGACTGTTGCTAGCCAGTGACATTCTGGATTGGCAGGGTTCCCTAGGAAGCTAAAAACCCTCCTAGCGTTTAATACTTAGTTTTAGTTAGAAAGTTCAACTTAGTTGTAAGAATCTAGATTAGCTTATTAGAATATAATTATTACTTTATTTTATTAACAATGCGTAAACGGAATTTCCAGTAACGGAAAGTTCAGAGACTCTGATAATTATTATTTATTCCCGCAACGTGAAAATTATTAAGGCGCGTGATGGACGGATATAAAGTTAAAAACAAGGTCATCTCTTTATCTTTACTATTACTTAGGTTTTACATGCATGGAATAACACCAACCACTACGCTCGTGTAAACTTTAACTAAGCACCGATATTAGGGTAGCCCGAGGACCTACCTTAGCAGGTCTCCAGCCGCAGCCAGGCAGCGGTAGACCATCAGGTCCGAGTGGGCACGGCGCGTCCAACCCCGGCACCCCCTGTTCACCTTTGTCACCCTTATCACCCTTGCGTCCGCGTTTCCCTGCTGGACCCTGGGCAAAAACACATTTTCTAAGTGACTGCTGGATCGTCCTTCGCCGCCTACTTCGATGCTCGGCCCTCATGCTACGCTAGGCTTTCTAACAGCCGATATTACAAAATCTGCTGTTATTTTTAAGCAGAACCGAAGCAGGCAGCGTTCGTCCGGTATACTTTGACATCGAGGCACTTTGTGTTAGTGAAGCCATGCAAAATGAGTCAACTCGGAAAATTAAAGTTCCGTCGTCGAAACGGTCGGATGCAGGAAACAGAAAACTGTGGAAGGCCAAGATTCCTGCACTTACGGCTTCTCCCTTTAAGCCCTTGTCGCCCTTCGGGCCCTGCGAGCGAAACAACACATTAGAACTACACTTTAACCCGCAAAGCTGTACGTACAGACCCGATAACTGACCTCTTGTCCTGGTATGCCATCTGTGCCCTGAAAAGTGTTACCGGTGGATTAGTGAATTAGTCTTTTAGTTGTGTGAGTGGTTGAGTTGGCTTGGAGACGGAGCACGTACCGGCAGGCCGGGGTCCCCGCGCTCACCCTTGCTGCCCGGCTCGCCTTGCGCTCCCTGCACAGGACAACCACGCGTCAAACAGGACCCGCTCCGCAGAGCGCGTCGCACGAGGCGCTGCGAGAACTCAGCGACACACACAAAGCGTAAAACAGTTTGTTATTGACAGATGGACGAAGCGAACGGTGGTAATGGCGGCGGTGACTCACCTTCATGCCGTCGAGTCCCGGCGGGCCCTGCGGAACAACGCACGGGTCAGCACTTCGCTTGGAGGACGCGGCATGCATCCATGCGACAGGGCAGAAGAGAAACACCGGTATGCACAGCATGCAAATATTTATTTTCCTCAAAATAATTTGTAAACAACGATATTCTTATGCTCTCGTGACGTATGGTACAAATGACAACTTTCGATTCTCATAAAAAAACTAAATCCTTAACAATAAGCTTATAGAGTAGAGTAGAGTAGAATATAGACAGGAAGGAATATTTATATGAAGAACGATAGGAGATACACTTAGGGTAGAGGAAGGAGGCCTCGGGCGGCGCCCTCTATACAACTTATCCTTAACAACTATAAGATATGATTTGTACATTCGTCGTTACATGTCATTCGTTTTTAGAATACACTAACATACAAAATGGCAATGGGATTAATAGGAAAAATGTTCGATAAATAGATAATGATAAAGATGAATACGTACGAGTCAACATTAAAGTACATAACATTAGGAGGGGTGAGGGGCGAGGCCCTCGGGACGGTAACACCCGGGGTGCACGCGCGCCCAGCGCGACGTCGCAGGCATCCGTGTGTAACGCTTTATACGCCAGACACTCAATATTACTCATCCGTTAACTAACTAACTGTCTACGCACGGTCAGACAGACGCGAGCGACGCAGCAGCTGGCGCGGGGTGCACTGCTTACTAAGTAAGTATCTATTGTTACACCTTACACGGCCGATGTCTGGAGAACATCCACAATCACACATCACGCCAGCTATAATAACACATCGGGCGAACCATTAAATAGGTAGCACATAGTTCAAAATAGATAGATACGATACAATACAATACTAAGAAGATATGATGAGCGACGCAAAGACATTAAACAGTATGTGACGCGGTAGCCTATTATTATGTGCAGCGCGACTGTTGCAGCTACATGATGCAGAAACTGCATAGCGTGTTCTGTGCGGTATGTGTACCGTGCATACACAATCAAAATCAGAAATCGAAAGTTCACTGGCCTCTACGACTCTAATTTTGGAGATTACTCTGTGGAAATATTGAAATTGATTGACAAACGCATTTCTCAGTGACCGTCTAAAAGAAGCTTCGATTGATACTTGACGAGATCTAGAGGAAAGGTCTAATTTAGCAGCAGCGGGACACTCATATACGATACTTTACTTATACATACATACATACATTAAATCACACCTGTTTCCCACCAGACCAGTCCACTTCTTTCCACTTGCTACGATCTTGACAAATTTCTTTCGCTTCTTCAATATTCATATTTTTTTTTTTTTTTTTTTTTTTTTTTTATATCATAGGAAGGCAAACGAGCACACAGGCCACCTGATGGTAAGTGGAAACTGTGACCCATAGACATTCGCATTCACAAGACCGCAATCCTAAGACTGCAAATGCGTTGCCAACCCTGAGGCCGAAGATGGAATGCCTCTATGCTAGTCATTTCACCGGCTGTCTTATCCCCAAACCGGAACACAACAATGCGAACACTGCTGCTTGGCGGTAGGTTAATGGATAAGATGGTGGTACCAACCCGGACGGACCCTGCACAAGGTCCTCCCACCTCCGAAAACCACCCATACATTGAGTCATGCACGCACGTTGGTTTCGGATACTTATATCTACTTAGAAAGCTATGTCTAGTTGGGGTATAAAGACGTTAATTGGAAATGCGTATCGACATATGTTTTTTTAGCATTTTAACATCATCAGATTCTGTACTGCACGATACACACCACATTACTCAGTAAACGCTGCACGAAACTAGTGAGGTAGCACGTACGGACTCGCCGTTCGTTCCAATATATACAAAAAATATTAAGTAAACACTTTTCAAAATAGTCGCTCTGATAGTAAACTATTTACATGATTTATTAATAGGCATAAATAGTAATACATCTATTGATACGACATATACAAGATGGAATTGTTAAGAATAAGCGACTTGCATCAGTGTCCATTCAGAAGTTATAACAATGAATTGACATTAATGCATGTACAGAGTAGGTACAGAGGTTAAATTTAGCTTAATGTTATATGGATGTGGAGGAGAAAGGGAAATGTTTAATAAATACCTTGACGTAAAGGTATCTTGGTCTGCGCTCCCAGCACGTGAAAAACTCTCCTAGTTCCGTAACAAAAACATTAAAACGCTGGTCGATGTCAAAGCTGCTGTGACTCAAGCTGTAGGAATTTATGGCATACAGGAAAACGTAGAATGCAGTCATCATTTCTACGAAAACAAAAAACGATTGAAATGCTAATTAGTAAGTACGTAGGAGAGCTGGATACATTAATAATTCTGAGCATGGATGCCGACTAGAACACTTACATCTACGCTTTAAACATCGATTGCTCCAGAAATACAAATCAGCTAGAATTTAAATCTATCTCGATGTGTCGCGCAACAGCGGCATGTAATGAAAAATATTATCTTTTAAACAGGTCTGTAACACTTACTCTAGGATTGGTAACGTCGCTTAGTCTAGCTTACACGTAGTACGTACAAATATTACAATTTACAGTGATGCGGGCGGGGCGCGGGGCGCGGGCGGCGCGGCGTCATTACGTGAAGGCGAAGTCCGGGGGCCAACGGTTATCCTACCGGATACACCAGACCCAGGGTTAGTACCGTCGTTGCCACACGGTTGCCCAACACCGGGTGCCCTTGCCTTCGATCTAACTAGCCCACGAGGGTTATTATGACGTAGTTTTGCAGTTCAGATTACGCTGAGAGAAAAGGACAGAGCTATGTAACTGCTATAGCTCTGTCCTTTACGCTCGCCGTAAAATAACTGCATAGCTATGTCACAATATCCCCCTAGGTCTCATCAAACTGAGTTATGTTACCTTTGCCCGCCACAGTAATCAGCAGAGGCCGGAATTCTCGTAGCACTTTTGAGCTGTCATAGGGACTTCTCGTTTATCGACCTCCGATATACATATTTTATCGATACATTATAGAAAACGTATTAAAGAAGATTAAAAAAAGAGGTAAACAATAGGCGGTATTATCGCTAAAGAGCGATTTCTTTCAGATAACTTTTGAGTAATTGAAAATTCGAAATATAGAGAGTTGCAATGAAAACAATGAAAAGTTAATAGTTAATAATTTCACATTTAATCAGTTCAGTTCAGTGTTTTATCATTTATGAATTTCATGTTAAAAGTCTGTTTTAGTGCTAACAAGTGTTTCATCATTATTTTTTCTATAAAAGAGATATATGGTAATTTTCGTCATTATCTGAAAGAGTTCGCTCCTTAGAGATAAGACCGCCTATTGTTTACCTCTACTTTTAATCTTCTTATATGTTGTGTTCTATAATGTATCGATAAAATATGTATGAAGTCGATAAACAAGAAGTCCCTATGACAGGTCGAAAGTGCAATGAAAATTCCGGCCTCTGGTAATCAGCTTTACTTAGTTCGATAGTCAAATAGTTTGCATGGGTTCTCTATCGTTTTCCCGAATATCAATTGCCATAATTGTATCACTTGCCATAATGTTCATTTGCCATAAAGGCATTTTTTCTAAAACCGTGAACTATTCAGAATTGTTCAAAATCAAACCTAACCTAACCTAATGGGCTCTATACGATGGCATGTAAAATTTACCTGAAAGGTTTACAGTTTCTGAAAAAATGCCTTTATGGCAAATGAACATTATGGCAAGTGATACTATTATGGCAAATGAAATTCGGGCAAACAAAGTGATCCCGTTTGCATGCTATATCGTCGGTGAACCTGCAAACCGCGTTAGTAACATTTTACATAAAGAGCAAAATGCACCTTTTTAATAAGGCTGTAAGGTCTATTTTGCTCTATCATAAATCTGTTAGTTACGCGGTTTTGCAGCATCACCGACGATATCCGAAACATAATTGGTCCTAATGCATTTTAATGCAAACAAACATTTTAATGCAATAATCAACTGCTGACTTTTGACGTCTTTTGGTCTGAGATTGGACTAAAAGACTTCTACTAAAATCACCATTGGATAATTTCTGATAATCCATCGCACAAAAGCAAAGCGCGACGCTATATTTAGTTATGTCCTAATAGGACCCATGTATCTACTAACCCCCTTACTAATAAACGTTGAGTAACGGTTATATAGCTATACAATGTTTTGTCCTTATCTGTCAAATTCAAATGGCACAATGACAGATAAGGACAAAACATTGTATAGCTATATAACCGTTACTCAACGTTTATTAGTAAGGGGGTAAATATCTTCACCCTGTATTAGGTATGGTTTGCAAAGACTTATTGACTTATGTAAAATATGATCTTGCTGACTACGGCGTTCAAATGGTAAAACCCGGTTTCGCGGAATCAGTATGTTTTCAACAAAACACTTTTATACCGAACGCGTATTTGACTGCAAACCTACCGATGCGTGAGTGCACTGACTTAGCTGCTGGTTTTTACTGAAGGCAAAAGGTACCGGTGTTGAGAAAGCATTTGTATTTTGTTACAAAAAACTAAAGTGATCGCTGAGAAGCCAAAATTTGAACTTCGAATTCATAAAAACAGTTCCTTTTTTTAACTTCTCAGTGACGGACTCATGCTGCTACAGTTATAATCCAACCTCCAAATTAAATCAGTGAGTTATGTTAGTTGTTTAATATGTTATCAATCGTTGTGAGTTAGTGATATGCTTACCCTGTTCCCGGTGTCACCAGGTCGGCCTGGATCGCCTGTTTCTCCTGGTAGGCCGACTGGACCCTGGAAAGATGGAAATTTATTATTACTAAAACTTAGGCAATTGGGATTGACCAAAAAAATAACTCACGGTTTTAAAATTCTAATTCGAAATTATAGGTAATTTTAAGAGACCCATTTCATTAATTCTGTATTTGACCCAATATATTTGTTTTAATATCTTTATTTATTTAGCAGACATTTTATGAATGACATGATTATTTTAAATTTGGGTTCACATTTTCTAATGAATTAAAACAATTGAATGATACCTAGTAATAAAAAGTGATTGTAATAGTGTAATAAAACATACTGTTTCAAGCAGTTTCTAGCCAAAAAGGGCTTCTAGCCAAAAACGAAAGTCAAACAAAGGTCAAATATACTTTTGTCGAAATGTTCGAAATAGATAAATATTTTAAAAACTTAATAATGCAGAACGTCTTTAAAACCCTATTCCTTGAAATGGTTTTCAAATTACAGTAATTTAAAAAATATGAACAGTCCCAATTAAGGCATAAATACTTTAACCCGGGGAACGTATGTCTCTGTTCCAAAAAATATTCAGATCCATCATTAAATACAAGACGGGCTATCTATATCTATCCATTACCCTTGCATCCGCCAGTGGAATCGAATATAACACTAGCTTCGTAGGTAGGGCCATTAGCAAGTAAGGTAATCACAACGTCAAAGTCACCTTGTATTTTCCTCAAACTACTTATTAATTGGTTTCTAAGTATTTTCAAAAGTGATTCATTTACTGGTTTTGAAAGAGTAAAGATCATCGCACAATACAACGTACCGACACGAGATCAGCAACGCCTCAGCTCAAAAAAAAATTTTGAAAATTGGGCTTTGAACTGTGTTAATACGATACATTTTTCAGTGGACGACGCGAGGCCCACATCCCGGAAATTGTTTTTACTTTATATTGAAAAATGTATCGTACTGACACAAGTCAAAGCTCCTTTTCAATGTTTCACTTTGAGCTGAGTCGATGCTGTTCTGTTGCCGGGGCGTTGTAGTGTGCGATGACCAAAGAGCGGAATTCTTCTTAGCAAAAATCAAACTGTCAGAGGGATTAACCTAACTGTTTTATCGACTTATCGATGTTACGGAATAATATCGCATTAGGTTTCCATAATCAACTTAAAAGATTATTCTGTAACATTTGACCTGATATGCTGATTTTATAGAAAAAAGTGATAACAGCCAAAATACCATTATCGAGTACTACAAATATGCTCCTGTTACTTCAACTGAGGTAGAACGCTCGTTTTCATCTTATAAATGGATCTACAATTAAAAAAAGAGTAATTTGAAAGGTGACAATGTTGAAAAAATAATGACTATTTTCTTTTACTACAGACAGGGAAGATGAAGAAAACATATTTAGTACAGATTTAGATTTCGAATTTGTTATTTTGAATGAAGATTAGTTACCTACTCTTAGCAATATTCGTTTTTAATTTTTAATGATAAGTTTCATATAGAAAATTTAAATAAAAGTATTTTCTGTTTTATTCTTTACTTTTATACTAAAATACAGTGGCGGTCAGCTAATTAGGGACACCGTTAATTTGTTTGTATGTATATCCAAAAGCCTGATTTCATTACTTTAACTTTGTTTCGTTAAGTGACAAATATTTATCGATAAGTCGATAAAACAGTTAGGTTAATCCCTCTGACAGTTTGATTTTTGCTATGAAGAATTCCGCTCTTTGGCGATGACCATTAGCCGTCGGGTTCCATTCATAATCTTTGATTTTGCGTAGGTAAAACAAATGACACTTGAATTTCTTAGTATTCACAGCCTAAGGTCCTCACACGTTTGATCTTGTTCAAATGAATGCAAATATTACGGCGAACAGGGACCTATAAATATAAAACCCAATACGGACACGGAAAAGGTCTGAATATTCACTTTATAAAATATCTTATAACATACATACATACATAAATTCACGCCTTATTCCCAGAGTGGGGTAGGCAGAGCTACAGAATTACAAACAAGTCTTAAAACTTCTTGATAATTCTGTAACCACATTTTGCACAAGTAGGCTAAGATGTTTCCCAGTGTATTAGTGACAGGTGGCAAGCCCATCGCCTAACAGTACTACAAGCCTTCATTCCCTTAGTCGCCTCTTACGACATCCACGGGAAGACATGGAGTGGCACTATTCTAACCCGGCAACCACACGGCACATCTCTTATAATTGGTTTAGTTTTGATGAAGGAAATAGTCAAGATGCTTTTCAGTCGGAGCTGAAGATGTTCTTATAGCACTGTTCTTTGAGCCACAGCGACAGTTGCTCAAAGTTACTATGTTTCTAGTCTCTCCGTCGTACTATTAAGAAAACAAAGCGACTCCTTCTTTCAGAGCTAATATCTCTGAAACGGCCCAATAAATTTTCATCGATTTAACTAAGAACTAAAGTCTAATTCTAAGGAACTTGCTAACTATGTAAACAAACCGCCATATTGAAATTGTATCTGAATGATGAATTTACTAGTGATGGGCAATCCCATATCGAATAATAAAATACCGAAAGTAAAAAACAAGTAGTTACTTCTTTCTAATTTGTTTAATCACGATCTGAAGAAAAATCGGTACTTGATCACCAGTATTTATTACAAAAGGTGCCGTTATAATCATCTGTGAGTATGTTCAGCGTGAGTTAGGTAATGTGTAGGGGCCTTAATATATCGCCAACTTTAGCCACAACACTACCCATCATAGACAAATTGTAGAATTTAAAAGAAACAAAAACGTCATTCCATCAGGTCCGAATAACCTAACTTATGAAACCATTTAAACTTTTAATGAAATATCCAAGATAGAGTTACATATTTTGTGATTTTGTATTTTACAGTAACGACCGTTTCAATAGTTTATGGTTTCAATGGTGTTTGATGAGGTGGTGTGAAAATTCAAAGAGAAACAGTGACAAAACAAAGTTAAGTCTTTTGTTTACATAGTTAGCAAGTTCCATAGAAATACAATATATCCCAAAGACGCTTTCTTAAAAAAACATTGTCTAAATTGATTCTTCCGTTTGGTAGTTACGACGCCACACGGGTAAGGACCGAAGAGTAGGCCTCGCTAACTCACTCAATTTTTTATTTTATGAAACTGTTCCGTTGTGACACGAAAATTAGCCATACAAATGTAGGGATACTTTTCGTCGCACAACGGACTTTTGACTACGTTGTTTGTATGGTTAACTGTGCTGAACTATGCTCCAACTTTTTGGTCCTTATCCACACAGATACAGAGATACGTAATTACACACGTTAAAGTAATAGCAAAAACTAAAGTAAAAGTGTTATTCGAAAGTAAGTGGAAGGGTCGGAAGGGGCCGCCCTAGGCGTACTTTTTCGAATCAAATCGGAGAAATACTGGAAAAGGGCCCAATCTTAAGTACCCGAAACCGACGTGCGTGCATGACTCGATGTATGAATGTTGTTGTCAAGATCGTAGCAAGTGGAAAGAAGTGGTCTCTGCCTACCCCTCTGGGAAACAGGCGTGATATCGTCGATGAAACTGCAAAACCGCGTAAGTAACATTTTAAATAAGGAGCAGAATGCACCTTTAAATAAGAAGGTAAGGTTTATTTTGCTCTATCATAAATTTGTTACTTACGCGGTTTTGAATTATCACCGACGATATTTTAATGTAATGTAATATGTAAAGTTATAGCAGCCTTATTTTGTGTCGCAATTGAAAATGATCTTACCGGCAGTCCCATCGGGCCAGCGTCCCCCTTCTCGCCTCGGTCGCCCTGTAACAACCCCTAATTTATTTTACTTGTCTATAAATTCATTCTCATTTTACATTAGTTAATAATGTTTTTCTTTAGCATTGCTGACTTAATGTCGATTCGTGACTAGTGATGGGCGATTTCTGAAACATTACAAAACTTTCCTTAACTGCGAAAATTACAACTTCTTAAAGTTACATAATCACATGGAAATGATTCTGACACAAGTAAATTTCATTTAAATTTCATGAAAAGTTTCCGTTACTTACGTTGCATTACAAAAATTAAGTAATTTTCAGCAATCAAACGATTTCACTCTGGTAACTTTCAGAATAATACATGAAATTTTAGGTGAAAGTTTCAGTTATGAAACTTTCAGAATATTGCAGAAATTTAAGTGAAAGTTTCACTTTTGAAACTTACAAGCCGCCCATCACTATTCGTTACAAGTTTACGAGTAACAGTTAATCATCAATTCTGAAATGACTGTCGATGTTACACTGGGTAACCAAACCGTAGTTTACAATTTCATAAAATGTACAAATTTATAAATTTAATTGACAGCCACTGGGAATTCCTATCGCGCGACATAATAATATAACTGTACAAAACAATAAGACTTAATATATTCTGCATTTGTTTTTGGTCATTCTAACAGTTACTGGTTCTGTCTTGTAATTACTATACTGGTATAGTACGCTCGTCAGTGCTACAGTTATCCCCATATCTCTAAGCGTCATGCTTTGAATGAGTTAAACAGAAACACGCCAATTGGTGTACTATTTTATATTAAAAATAGTAAAAGACTTTCTATTTCAGACAACAACGTCCATATTATAAATAAAAATGTAAAATCTGTAGTTTAATTTAAATAGGTACTTACAACTTATCACCCCAATGGAACCTCGACCCACCTTAGAACGGTGTCAAAGTGACATTAAAAAACAATTGGTTTGGCAATACTTACAAATTGAATCATATCGTCACTGTGACACAGTTCTATAGATCCATTGGGCTAGTAGTACATAAGTAATAATATTGCCGTGCCCTCTAGGGTGACATGGCTGAACTTTTATTACCTAGTGTAAGAGGATTGTGGATGGATATCTTTAGCTTCACAATCCTCTGAAGGGTCTCCCCAAACTAGTCGACGCCGTTTCGGCAAATCGCGTACGGAAAAAGCTTTATGTCAACGCAATAAGAGCGAATAAGACGTCAATCGGCTCGGCCGACGCGAAACGACAAAGCTGTTCGCATCTGTACGACGCTGTTAGCAGCCTACCGCACACGTTCGCATTCATAAATCTCCGAGTACCGCCGTTCGGTGCCGGCAAGAGTTGAACAGTTCCGATCACGGCCGAGTACCTACGATAAGGACCGGTCAGAGCTGGCGGAAGCCGTTCAGCGTCTTCGACGGCCGAACATAGCCGGCGACACGGCCGAACAGAGCCGATGACGGCCGAAGTAGCTACTGATGCGTTTGTATTTAATTTATATTTGTATTGTATTTAATTATATGAAGGAAAATAATCTAACACGTCTGTCCGATTCCCAACTCACGTTGTTACTAACAACCAGTCTCCAAAAATGAGATTTACGATTGCCGATCACCCGCTGTTGCCTACATCTGTTCATCCGACTCAATGGCTGTAAGCGTGCTGTCTGACGTCTCGACGGCAGTACGGAGCACGGGAGAGCCGACCGTCGCTTTACAACTGTTGCGATAGCAAATCGCAGGCGATCGGGCGTCTCTACGGCCGCAAGGAGGATGAGACTGCTGAACGCAGGTGTCCAACCGCGGAGACGGCCGATCGGCTAAATGCGAATAGTGTGGTGTAAAACACTCGGCGAAAGCCGACTCCGCGTCGACTGGTTTGGGGGGACCCTAAGAGGCCACATATGGTCAAGTCGGGAGTGTTCGGCGATCTGGATCTCAATAATTCCAGTGTCTGTTTTAAGCTATTGCATAGCTTCTATCGCGGGCCTTGAGCGCGGGGACCGAATCCAGAAATTCCGTAACGAAAAAACCTCACGCTCCCCACTCCGACGGGCAAGGAGGTGTGGCTTGAAGGCCGTGCATCGTCTAACGTCGTTTCAGTTCGGCAGTCTTCGACACGGCGTTGTGTGCGTTTGTACGACATGCAATAGCTTTACCGCGGCAGTCCCCGAGTGCCACACGTCTTTTTTTTTTTCTTTAGACTTATACACCTTGACACATTTTTCGCATGTGTCTGGTTGAATCTTCGCAACCCTACGATCTTTAACAGATGATCTTTGATTCAATAGTGGAACGCTAATTTATTCAAATAAATATTTTTTTATTAAAATGTTGTGATTTTAAAGTAAACAGCAATCATTTGAATTTGACGCTGCCATCAAGGCACGCGAAAACGATCTATATTTCACGTTCTTCGCGAGGATACGCTCTCATCATTCCATCTCTTTCCATTCTTATGTAGACTTGACCGAATAGTGGCCTCTAGAAAACTCCCTGTACTATACCCGTTTAAAGCAACGAATAAATATGAGTGTTCTCTGGTAGTGGTGTACGTACGGCTTTGCCGCGCGTGCCGGGTTCCCCCTTGTCTCCCTTGATGCCAGGCGGGCCGGCCACGCCAGGCGAGCCCGTGATCCCTGGCGGGCCCGGCGGCCCCATCATCTGAAACACACGTTAATAATCAATGTCACATACACACTGGTGCTTATTGCGTACACATATTTGTAGGCTGTGAATAAAAAACGCTACCGTGAGCATCTCCAAAGACAGATTCCACTCCACAGACAAGTAAATTCAGGTAGTACCTACACTTGGCTTGTAGTGGGAAATTCATGGTGCTTGGGAAGTACACAACGAAGATTAGATACTACACCAAGAAGGAGTAAGTTAATTCCAAGGAAAATTACATGATACGACTAAATGTTTTGTATCTATTCATATACAATTCAGGAATATAAATTGAACATTTTCCTCAGCGGAAATAAATTCTACGTAGTCCTCTAATTACCCCCTCCACCCCTCCTATGAACTCGTCTCTGTATTAGCAATCACTTACGGAAAGGTGCAAAGCTGGCAACCATTTCTCAAGGTGAACTGATAACTGATACAAGATGCGGAAAACTGCTGAAAGAGGGTCACACAGGGAAAAAGAAAGCGTGGTTGAGAAGCAGGCTTTTGTCCAGCTGACTGTGATAGACGTGTTTCGGCTGTCTCTACCAACTACTTCAGACGTTGGAACCAACCCGACTTTTCTGCTGCTAAGTGACAAACGTGTATTGATGATGAAAATAAATGACTTTTATAGTGTTTTATGCAATATGAGCCATTATATATACGCTCCAAATTACCTTCTTGAGCTGTAAATTAAAAACATTATTAAATGATCTCTGAAGGTGTTAACTGCTTCAAAGTATACCGGACAACTAGAATTAAAATTTCTTGCTACAGAATTAACTGTAGTCTACACAATAAGATTGTGAATTACGACCACACCAGATTTTGTAAAATAAGTTAATTAATTAATTGAGAATGACATGCAGCAGAATATCAATAAGGCAACAAGTTTTCGCGCGACTGTCCTGCGGGGTAACCGACGGGGCGAGGTGACAGATGCGCTTCCTTTTCCGGCTACCCCTCCAGTCCCCGCTAACGCCCAGATCCTCCGTCTGTCAACGCGCTAGTGGGTCGAGCCTCTTGGCTCTTTTTAGCCGACTGAAGGAGGAGGGAATATGTATGTAGAAACTAAACGCACGGACCGATTTCGATGATTATTATGGCAATCGATTTGTCTTAATCTTGTGAGATATGACAGTAATAAAAAATCAATATAGCGGCAACCAGACGCTATATTATTATTGTAAAAACTCGACAAATTATATCAAGTTTCTTTCATCATTTTTCAATTTGACCAATCTCTTAGGATTTATATCAATTTAAAGTTGGTTAGGTTAGGTTAGTCAGCTTTTTCAAGCTTGCTTTTTGTTTTTATTTATCGCTGACGATAAAAGAGGGCAAGTATAAATGTAACGTATGTATCTTTATGTCTGTCTGTGGCATCGTAGTTCGATCAGGGTGGTTCTTAGCTAGGTTTTATTAATTTCGACTGGGCTGTTAAAGAGTTATCATCTCTCAAAGAAAAGGTCGCCATTCCATCGGAGGTTATTTAATGCGATCATTAATACTTAAAGGGCTGAATTGATTTTCTTGTATCTACAGAATAATATATTAAAATTGAGACAACACTTGGCAAGAAAGGGATAATTAAGGTTAAAATTGTGGAAAACCTTGGGGAACCTTGCCCTTTGTCCAGCAGTGCACGTCTTGCGGCTGATGATGATGAAGATGATGATGATGATGAAGACGATGAAGGTTAATATAAAGGCAAATACTAACCATTTCATGGCCGTACAGCTCGTAGCCGGTGCCGTCTCCCTGCAAGTTCAACAGTGGCTATAAGATTAAGAGTTCGTTGATACAAAATAACTACATATCTGCATAAGTTGTATTTAAAGATATGATTTGGGATCCTGCCGTTTGGGCTGACTATTTTTACATCAATTCTGAAATGAAATAGGAATTTAATGTTTCTTGGTTCAAATAATGTTTGTTTTTTTCATCATAGAGCTTTTACTATATTTTTATCAGAATTAGAATATTCCGATTCTGACAAACGAAGTATCACAAAACTCGATATAAAAAAAATCACAAATACCAAATTGTGAGTCAATCCCGTTTTCAAAGTTCTTTTAGTTATTGCATGAATGTATGACTTTACATAATTGCATTGTAAAAAAAAAACATGTTACAACCTTCTTTCTCGATGGTTTTTTTTTTCTTAAAATGAAAAACGAAACCTTTTAAAAAACTACACCATTTGACAAATGTGTCGACTGTCGCCCAACCGGCAGATATCCGTGTGCCTTATCGTGCTGTGTTAGAGTCGATAGTTACCTGCCGCCTCCTCAGTTTCCTGTACTTCTAGTGTTTACCGCCGCACGCGCCACAAAACAGGATCGAAAAAAAAAACAAACAGCGACGTGTTAGTATGATATTTGAGAATACCGTAAAAAACAGATAATTTAATACTTATACTATACTTATACTACTTAACATCTAGAATTATAAAAATCTCAATTCCATGGATGTTAAGTACCTATTCTAAGTCCTTGACGTTCATGATTGATTGATTGAATTTTATATAATTTTTTTTAAATTGAGAATCATAAAAGTCTTCGCAAACTTTTATTGCATTCTTCCCCAATTCGGTTTTTTCGTTTGTTCGCGTACTCCTCCCAAACTATTAGAGATATGAGGATCAAATCTAGCCCGTAATATGACATCTAGCACAATATGACACATAAATAAAATAGAAAATCGGACATAGCATGGAAGAATATTCCCGAAAATCTGTTCCCATAGACTTTCGATGGGAAAAATGGGAAAAGTGACGAAACTTCCATTTCAAGCGGCGCTCTTGGAGAGAACTCGCGGCTTAAGCAAGTAAGTGAGCATTACTGGTATTTATGAAATGATGGCAGCAAACCGCTTCGCACTGTTTAGACTTGTCCAGGGACGGCAAGTGCACTAGTATTTATAATTTGGTACCTATTAAACGGACTAGTAGTTTCATAAATCCAATATCAATAATTTTTGGTCATTTTACATTGAAGTCATCATTGAATATAATATTATTAACTTCCTCAACGAATTCGTGACGTCATCCAGCGTCTTTTCTTAGGTGAACCGGCTTTTGTTTTCGAAAATGGTATACCGTATAAAAGCGCATACGCATTTAAGAGAAATATGCTGTCGCAAGGCAATGCGTTTTTTTAAGTACCTACTACTCTCAGAATGCGAGTGAACCGAGGATTGTACCCATTTTCTTAGCGGTCGATGATTATGTTAAAGCAATAAGAACTGTTACTCACCGAGTCCCCTTTGTCGCCTTTATCGCCTTTAAGACCTGGATATCCGGGCGGACCAGGCAACCCAGGGGCACCAAGCATACCCGGGGAGCCCATGTCACCATAGTCACCTTTCTCGCCTTTCGGGCCAATCTCTCCCTGGAACACGCATTCAAGTCTATGAGTCGTGGTCTGTTAACGTAATTGACTCCATGCCATGACGTACAAACTAGGCATGTAGTTATATAACAATGCCTGTACCTTCACAAAAAAGAAACGTAAATAAATAATTAACATTTCTGTCAAAGTAGTTACTAAATTTTCATTTTTTTGGAGTGGAATAGTAGTAGGGGAATGAGTAAGACACGAAACCAACACGTTGAAATATAGTCAGCCTTTGTAAGTACACTAGAAATCTTGTTGCCACCTGTTTTTATTGATAATGGCTTTGCTCTTGACTAACTCTATAGGTGAAGTCAGCTCACCTTTCAATTGCATCATGTAACATGCACATGATAATATTTTATTGCCATGTCATTCGGTTTTAAAATATATTCCTTAATTTAGCCGTTTCAGGTAACCAAATCTAATTATGTTGGCGGAGTATGAGCTTTAATATTAGGGTCATGAGCTTGAGTCCCACGCTGTCCGCCAATTATGGATTGGCACCCAACGTGGGACTCGAGCTTTTACTTTCAACACGGTACAATAAATCAATATTTAAGTTTTTTGGTTAACTAGTATAACTTTCGAAGAAAACTGCATTTGCTATCATATTTTCAAAAAGTGCCTTGTGTATTTTAATCACAGAGATGACTGGCTGTTAGACTGCTGTCTTATATCTAACAGTTCTTGCCGCAAGTACAAAGAGAATTTGGTAAGATGAAAGGTGAGGTGTAATTACCGGTTTTCCTGGAGGTCCCTGCACCCCTGCTTCCCCATTTAGTCCATCTAGCCCTGGCGGCCCGCGTAGTCCCATCTCGCCGCTCTTACCTGCAATAGACCTCCATTAGCATTGCACTTGACATACACTAACAGAAGAAGAATCCGGAAAATGAAAAGACAGTTGCTTTTAAGCTTTACGTTGCTTTTATCAGGTTGAAATAGAAGCGTTAAGTAGTCTTTCATGAGGATCTCTCATCGCTTCTTATTTTTTAATAGCAAGAATAATGGAGTAAAAAGTATACTAAGTGTCAGATTGAAACTTGATTTTTAAAAAAAAGTGACTAGTTTTTCTGATCTATTAATAATAAAAGTAAAAATAAATAATAATAAATATCCGGGGACAATGTCACATCAATTGACCTAGTCCCAAACTAAGCTCTAGGCTTGTTTTAAGGGTACTAGGCAACGATAAAAATACTTATATAGAGAAATATGCGATAACCGCCATGAATCGAAAACAAAAATAAATATTCGCACTCAGTACACAAATATCTGCCCTTAGCGGGATTTGAACCCAGGACCGCTAGCTTCGTACGCAAGGTTACTACTGACTAGGCCACCGCGTCGTCGTCAAATTGCAGTAAGTCATTGCACTAACATCTCCTTTATTGGTAAAATAATAATCAGTGACGTCATTACTTGTCAAATGTCATGAGAAAGGTAGATAAATTTTCAAAGATAATATTCAGTGTTAAGGTTAAGAAAAGCAGGTCAGTAAAAGTTAATAGTGTTGCCAGTGACTTACCTTCTGGTTTCTCGCTGTGCGCAGCGTCGCAGGCCTCACACCATTAAAAGCCACTAAGAAGCTGCTAAATTACTACATTAGTCATCACTTGTACCATTATACGTCCGCGCTTAGTACTACCCTCTACTAGCCGACGTATATAGGCTGTATATGAGCTTAGTACTACCATGCTTCATGCTGCGTGCGCGTGCTGGAGCGGGACAGCACAGACGACAGAGAAGGAGTAGGACAGACGATATTCCACATTCGAAATGTAGTCGCAGTGCTATATCAAGAGCAATCCGGATACAAGCTCTGAGGCAACAGGATTCTACACGCAGTTGCATTTTCAAGTTTAGAATCTGGTATAAATTCTAGGTAGTCTCAATTCTGAATATAATAAGTCAGATTTGGAGAGTCGATAACTTTGTGCCCCTTTACATTAGTCAATAGCCCGTGTGCTAGTCATTGTTAGCACTTCTTTGACCAGATGCATAGGCTTTATGACATCGGAACTAGTAAACATGCGTAGAACTTCATAATTTTATACTGCCTTTTTTATAGACGGCAGTATGGTCGTTGGAAGCGAGCTTGTACCCGATCGCGTGGGAGTCATGCAGCGCGCCCCACCTCGTGAACAGCCAGCAACCAACTCAACCAACAAGAGGCTATTTCTTCAGAGCAAGTGTTGGTCAAGTGTTGCCGGTTGTAGTCGCGGGTAGTTACCCGTTTGCCGCGCTTGCCGCGCGTGCCTTTGTCTCCAGATGGTCCGGCGGGCCCCGAGGAACCAGACTCGCCCCTCTCACCCCTCGCACCCTCCACGCCTGCACACACGCGCAACATCACGCCACACGCACACACACACGCTGCTAGCCTACTCTACGACAACATTGAGCAGCCTACTGTACTAGATGGGACTGTAAACTTTAGTAGCCTTATCCTGTTCACTCTTAACGTGACAGATCCCAAAAAACGTAGTTAAATTAATTTCAAGTTTCAAATCTCAGCAGTACCAAAAGACAAAACATTTTTTCTACTTCAGCGAACAGAATTGACTGCTGCTAAGTTCCAGGTGAAAGGGACGGAGTTGTAGCATTAATATAGCTTGATCCCTTTCTGCATCGAACTTAGCAGGTTAAACAGACCATAACACAACCTTTGAACTTCTTTAACAATCAGTATCTACTGCAGCTACTGCATTTGCAATGAAATGCTTACTCTTGGGAAAAAACATCGATGATTTTTTAAAGAACTCGTTTTCCTAGTGAGTTGATTTTCCTACAATGCCATAGTAGCCTAAGTAAAATAGTTCTTGCAAATTTTACTGACAACCAGCTTATCTTTCCAAGAGTAAACAGATCAATGATAATCAGTGATCGGAATAGGCAGAGCTAATTTGCCTAAACTTGACGCATATTTATTCATTCATGAGTGAAATAGGAACACATTTATGAATGAACATGCATCAAGTTTAGGCAAATTAGCTCCACCTATTCCGATCTCTGATGATAATAAAATAAAACTCCTCCACCACATTTAGTAGAACTGTTAATGTATTATTCGGTGTTGGTTGGCTACGCTGGTGAGCATGCATGCAGGTACCAGGTGTTGGGACATTACCAGGCGGGCCCGGTGGGCCAGGTGGGCCTTCGATGATGCCGGTGGGGAACGCGTCGCCTTTCAGCGTCGTCGTGAAGCCACGCTCGCCCTTGTCGCCTCGATCACCCTGGAAATATCGAAAAAACAATTGACTTATTGTACTTTTCAATGTATTAAGGTGGAGTCTTGTAATTGCAACTATCTGGTAATTGCAACTGACTTAAACAACTCCCTGTAGCATCACTGTTATGAACAACAACAAGCTTGATATTGCATTTCTTAGGATAGAAGAACAATATCACGCCTGTCTTTGTTAAAAACAGTGATCATAGAGGAAGTTATTCAAATTAGTTGCAATAACCAGACAGTTGCAATTACAAGACTCCACCTTATGGAGATGAGATTAAAAGTAAGTGGACTTTGATGGTGGTTATGAAATATTAAAGGGAGCTGAACTTTGAAGTGAAGATGTATCTATTTAGACGTCTGCATTGACGAAAATGAGAGAAAACAGTTGAACGACAAACTGTTTCAGTCTGTGACTTGTTTGGTGAAGAATTGACGCAAATCATGTTTACGAGTTTATAAAAATGTTTGCAATAACTCAGTCAAACGTACAACAGTATTAGTCAATCAAATGTTTAGCGTTCTGTCACAAAATGGTAAAAAAATAACCCTTATCACCCAACTGCCGAAGGAGACAGGTTATGTGTTTATCGCCCTAAATATATATGTAAGCTTATTCCTTTATGGCGTTTTAGAAACTAAACGCATGGGCTGACTTTGATGATCCTTATGCCAATCGATTGGTCTTAATCTTGTAAGTGTGGCGGCAACCAGACGACATATTAGGTCCTTACCTATGAAATTGGCGTTTTATATGGAGAATTTTATAAAAACGGTGGTTTTCATACATTTAATTTTGCGGATTATTTAGTAACGTCAAATGCAAACCAAGCAAAATTCTGTCAGGAATATTGGACACTTCTAAGCTAAGTATATTATACATATCTTAGTTACTTAAAAATAGTTCGCTTCATAAAACTCTGCGTAATTGAAACACTTGAACTTGCAGCACTTAAAAAGAGTTAAGTTCACACTTTAATTTTAAACATCAAGTAAGAAATTGAACAATATTATTTGTATCTAAAACCTTTGTTGCATAGTGTATTAATGAAATTTAAAAATATTTTGGAAGTTAAAATTGAAATAAATAAATTCCGTACGAAATAAAACACGTAAAAAAAACGCCAATTTCATAGGTCCCAATATTATAAAAAACGAACTATATCAAGTGGGCTATTATTAAATAGGTATTTAAAAATCATTTGGTTTAATGTTACTTGAGTTTGTTGAAGCTTGCTCTTTGTTAGAATCGTTTTTATTATGTACACTACACTTGTGTACGACTACGGAGACCATCCTGTAATACGAGTACAATAGAAACTGAAGTCTTTGTTGGATATGAAGGTTACCTTGGATCCCTGTAGTCCGCTAGGCCCCACAGGCCCGGGTGGACCTATCGGCCCCGCAGGCCCAGGCGCGCCTAAGTTTCCAGGGGGCCCCGCAGGCCCTACCCGTCCATCGTGCCCCGGCAGGCCCTCCGGCCCCGCACCACCAGGTGGCCCTGGCGGCCCTGGCTCTCCTGGCTCACCCTGTAACGTCATGATAAGCGGGTTGAAATATTGAAAGATGGATTTGAAAAGTTAAATCTGGTAACAGGGTAAATATCCCTAAAAATCTGTAGATAGATAGGTGGGCCTCTTAATCTCTTGACAGGTTATGATTTATAATAATAACCTAGGCACAGAATAAATAAATAGTATTGTATTAGTACCTATATAGTTTCACTTTCTAACAAAAACGGCGTATTGGCATAAGAAGCGTACCTAAGTTATTCGTCTCTATCTTTCGTATAATTCGTATTCATTCGCACGCGGCACGCTAAGTGCTTGGTTTGTCATGCCTAGAAACAATATTTAGGGGCTACTGCGATAATAAGCTAAGTTCTTCAATGTTCTTATTAAACAGGTAAGTATTTACTTAAAATAAAGTGCATAAGCACCTGCCCCCTATTTCACGACCTTGACAATGACACCTGACAGGTGACAATTCTGTATACATTGCAAAGTTAACACGTGAATACATCACTGGTCATAATATAAGCTGCGCCATGTACAGTCAAGGAAATTGATTCCTAGACCATTTTGGACTATGTCAAAGTGACACTGTAAATAAAATCATAAGAAGTCTCTTACGTGTTGATTGATTATGTCACTGTGACATAGTCCAAAATGGTATATGAGTCAGTTTCCTTTACTTTACACTGAAATGTCACCTGTCATCGTCGGGCTGGTGATTATGTTTGTATCTATGACAGACACCGTAACGTTTACATTTAAGTATGTTATAATAAGTTGGAATATTCTTTGTTTGATTTTAAATGCTAACGCCATAATACAGGAACATAAATTACGTCAAATGCGTCTTTTAGTCGAAGAAAATAAAAAAAAGGTAGATAAAGTCGACCTTGTAAATAGCTGCGCTTTAGTGCTTTAACGTCTTGTTTGAACTGCTGCACTAATCTGCCAAAGGCGTTAATGCGACAAGGTATAAAACTGTGCAACTACTTACGAGGCTGACTGCACCAATCCGGCCAGAACTTTGGCAATGTTTAGTTTAAGTCACAAGTAGCCTACTTACCGACGTGATTTAATCCCCCTGTTGCTGATGTAAGTCATAGGTGTACACTCAATGCTTCTGTCACGCGAAATACAATTTCATTATTTTAAAAACCTTTCGGTAATGGAAACACATAACGTCCTTTTCACTGTTTAAGTTTTAACACAGAACTGTGGTTGTATTTTTAATTCATTGTTATTTATTCTCCGTGAAACGTACTCTACGCGGCGAGTTCATGCTAGTTCGAGACGGCCGACGACGGGCGCTAAGACGTAAGTAACTAACTATACTGGTAGTATTGTTGCCTGTGTATATGTAAATATAAAAAAAAGAATAACAACTTTTTAATTTTCAAAATTTACGTCCACATTATTTGAAATTGACATGACACTGGATGGTTAAGCCGAAACAGCCAATTAAAAAAAACGCAAGTGCTCGCTCGCGCGGTGACGGCCTCTGACTGATTCGGCACTCCGGCGCCGCGGCTTCTCAATAACTACTGACCTAGGTTATTATTGTTTGTGCTGTGACTGATACCATATTTTGGTCACTCGATTGTGGTATTTAAAGCACCAGGGTTTGTCAAGAGATATTTTAGATATTAATGCTAAGGTCAAGTACAATAATAGTCACAATGTAAGAGCGTAGTCAAAACTTCTTACTGCCTCTTACTTTATCAAGGTGGTAAGTTTATCAATCAATAAGTAATTCAATCCACACTGTGATCAACTGACCAGTCAGAACGGACAATAGTACATTGTTGCCTAGGCGCGGAAAGTAAGGGTTTTCCTGACGAGGTGGTTAGCAGGCCGAGGCCTGCTAAAATACGAGTCAGGAAATCCTCATTTCCGCCGAGGCATACATAATGCTTTTCTCAAACATGTGAGGAAATAATACAAATACATTTCTAAAAAGCAAGTAATTTAATTTCCTTAGATTTAGCGGGAAGCAGGTTTTGCTTAACCGAGGCAGCTTCAGATTTTAATATAGGCGGTACCTATTTCGTCACTTTCGTCGCTTGAGCTAATTTTTTATAGTAAGTATTTCACACAACAAATAGTTTAATATTCGGTTTCACAGTTATATTATGCAGAATGAACGAATGTTACCGACTGTCAATTGTTTTTAAATACTAACCATAGACATTGGAATGCAAATTCAAAAAGAAACACACGCACTGTGCTAAATAAGCGAGCAGTTACCTTGGCTGTTTGGAATTTTTGTCTTGGTCCTTTTGATTTTGTATGCAAATTGACAGCATTTTTAAGAAATATATGGACATGGACGGAAAGTGTTTTCATATGGTTTTTTTACTCCTAGGAGTAAAATGAGGCTCTTTCCGTCCTTGTGTTTCAATCGGAAAACCGTGTTTTCCGAGCATGTTTGAGAAAAAATATATGTATATTAATTAGGTACTTTGCAAAGATGCTTGCGCGATCTGTATGCAGTAGGGGTCATTATGACATAACTATGCAGTTCAGTTTACGCTGAGAGCAAAGGACAGTGCTATATAACTGCTATAGCTCTGTCCTTTACACTCGCCGTAAAATGAACTGAACGCTTGTTCAAATTACTACTATAGTTACACACAGAAAAAAAACATGCAAGAAGCAATAGAAAACAAGAATTTAAAAGTGCATAAGGATAAGGCATTAAATTTTATTATAATAAAGATAGATCTGAAAAGGAACATTAAATAAATCGTATGGATACCAATGAGGAAGAAAGAAGAAACTCACTTTGAGGAGATTTTATTTTCAGACGAAATTTTCGATTAAAAGCTATAACGTTGAATTACTTTGACGAAATAAGAAAGGTCAAAGGCCTTGTCAAATCACGGGAAAATGGTTGGCAGAGATTAGAGAGAAATGGAAATAGCTTCATAAAATTATAGCTACAATGTAGAATGTTAAACCAGAGATTGTTATACAATGTTAAACAGTGGCCTCACTAGTCTTGGGTGAAAATAGGCTTAAGAAACCAGAGACGAGAATTAGGAAAAGGAGACATAGGATCACCGAATTACGGTAGAGTATAGATCGGTTGTCACTGACCTTGAGCTGGATGATGGTGTTGGCGGAGATGTTGTGTCCGGCCGACTGCAGCCCCTACGACGCAAGCGCATCAGTACACACACACACACACACAAGCCTTACATGCGCTACTACTGGTGGGTCACTCCAAAGCACTGAAGTCGGAAGCTCTTTTTCTCTTTCGATTGATCATCCGAAGTTAGTAGTTTGGATTTGTTGACTTCGATTGATGATTTTCAATATACTCCATTGGACAAAAAGAACAAGAGAAAAATAATATAAATTTAAATTAATTTCCAACTTTAGTTTTGGGAGTAGAACCTATTTACGCAAATACTTGCACATGTCACGTCAAAAGAATTTATCGTGAGTCAATGCAAGTAAGAGCGTCAATTGATGGAGAAATTGACAGATCAACATTGAGTGTGTATACATTTCTCTATCAATGTGTAAAAAATAATAACGTTTTTGAGTACAAAAGTCAATATCAGGTATTACTCAATAACTACGAAATAAATACGTAAAAACCTACAATACATACATGCCGTATAGGTGGAAACATTAACACTTCATGTTGTGTGTGTTTTCATCACTTTATGACATAAATTACAATGTTCAGCAACAATTGACATTTCATTTCAATCGTAATTGACCAATAAACAAAACAACAGCGCAACAGAAAACACCAACAGACACCGGCGGCAAACAAAACGAAAGCGTTGCCTACTAAGTAGCTACTAAGGAGTGCTACTGGCAGCTACCAAAAGCCGGTACCTTGACGGCGATGATCTCTGCCGTTGTGTATGGACTGATCTTATAGTTGTCCACTGAACGCTTGACGCCCTGCAATGTACGCCAGTTCAAATTCAGTTTCATAATTTTAAATTTTGTATAATTTTTCACAAAACCTTTATTCAAGATTTTACTGGTTTACACTTGTTCTCTTTTCTACTTCCGTAGGATTCGTTTATCGTCGGTCCCTCTCTTTTTTAAGGAAGTTAAAACTAGTAGACAACCTAAAAACGGGTCCTATTAAAACTCGAATACTTTTTTTTTTATGTCATAGAGAAGACAAACGAGCACACAGGCCACCTGATGGTAAGCGGAAACTGTGACCCATAGACATTCGCATTCACAAGACTGCAATGCAATCCTAAGACTGCAAATGCGTTGCCAACCCTGAGGACTAACATGGAATGCCTCTATGCTAGTCATTTCACCGGATGTCTTATCCCCAAACCGAAACACAACAATGCGAACACTGCTGTTTGGCGGTAGGTTAATGGATAAGATGGTGGTAGCGATCCGGACGGACCCTGCACAAGGTCCTACCACCCGCAAAACACTTACATTTGTTCATCTTTTTACGTTTTATACTTTCAATTTCGAGTCTTAAAGCCTAAAGAGAGGTTGATAAAAACTTAATGGTTACCTATATTATCGGAATTTTAAAACACCAACGTAAATATTTCAGCGTCAATTAGTAAAACTGTGTATAGGCTTGTATTTTTCCCATCATTACGTTTCCCAATCATCAGTATGTTACTCGGTAATTTTCCCACTAGTCTAAACTGTCTTTGTAAAATATAGACACTAATTTTTAAATGGAGGTATTACCTTGATAGCTGAGAAGACATCGAAGCCAGGGCTCCCATGCTCGCCCTTGTGTCCCTTGTCTCCTGGCCGACCCTGGAATACAAGTTAAAAACACACTGATTAAAGATACTCTTGAATCGGGTCGTGTAATATGGAGACTCATTTGAGAAACTTGGTATGAGCGTGTTGATATGTTTGACTACATTGGCTGCTACTTCCTATTGGAGGTACTTAGAGTATAAAATTGTTATTTATTGAGAATGTGTGTAAAGGCGAAGATATATAAGATATTCAGGGCTGGGCAAAATACACACCTTGCTTTAATTGAAATACAAATTACAAATTACTTTTTCGCATGTAATTAAAATACGAAATATAAAATATTTTTTAGACGGGTATTTGAAATTTAAAATACAAAATACAGTATTTTAACCATTTTTAATTAAAATACAAATTACATAAATACAAAACGAGCGTTGCGCCAACGCGAAAACGTGCGTTAGTGTCCAATTCAACCAATCAGGTAGCACATAGCACTAGCAGCAATTTGACACTAGTGCGCATTTTGGCGTTGGTGCAACGCCCGTGGGAATAAGGCCTAACTGCTCTGGGTGCTAGTGTTTATAGTCTATGTACGAATCAGCAAATTTTTATTATCAATTTATCATTTATAATAAGATCGCTAAATGTATTTGTTAAAATGTATTTTGATGCAATAAGTATTTGAAATACTAATTACAAAATACCTCGGCGTCGGGTATTTAAAATATTAAATACAAATTACATTTTTAGGTAGTAATTGAAATACAAATACTAAATACGTATTTGTATTTTAAATACGTATTTCAATTAGAAGTAATTCAAATACTGCCCAGCCCTGAAGATATTGACGACGCGCTGGCCTAGTTGGTAGTGGCCCTGCCTACGAAGCTAGAGGTCCTGGGTTCAAATCCCGGTACCCATAGTACAAGCCTAGAGCTTAGTTTGAGACTAGGTCAATTGGTGTGACATTGTCCCCTGATATTTATTTATTTATTAATTTTTTAGATGCCTAAGCCTTTATTTGTAAAATATGCTTATTTTTTCTAAAGCAAATGTTAAAGTTAAGTATTATTACCGTCCAAGAGAGACACATTGCCCTAAATATATCAATAAAATTTATTTACCTTAGTTTGTTATTTTACAGTTTGGGATTTCCGTCTCGTCATAAAAGCCCGTTTCTCGCAAAAGATAAACAGTTTTGTTTTTACTGCTCCACTTTACAAGTTACTGTTTTATCGTTTTAAGCAAACGAAACCTTAAAAAAACACAATAACCTCCTGTATTTTTATTAAATTATAGTTACTTCCATGAGTTCATAATTATGAGCATGGCCATCTGTCTCATATTAAACTAATCGAAAACCAAGCTTTAAGCTTGTGATATAAGTTTGTATCAGAACCCACCATGTAGATAAATAAAAAATATAAAGAAACTGTTCTAAAAGATACATACATACATACATACCTTCACGCCTGTAATCCCAGAGTGGGGTAGGCAGAGCTACAGAATTACCTACAACTTTAAAAACTTGTTGGTAAGTAGACCGCACGTCACACTTACAAAATGTACCAGCGCTTCGTTGAGAAAAACGCTGCAAGAAACTCAACAGTCAGTGTTTTTTTTAAATATAGCTTTCGTATGATGTTGTATGTTCTAGACAAAATTACCAACTAATAAACACTCTCGCTTATCACACAAATATTTTCCGGTACCACGAATTGAACCCAAGACCGCAAGCTTCCTTCATAGGTTCACTACATGCTACTAGCCTAACAAAGTAGTAAAAAAAAAAAGTTAAGATACTATTTTATACCACAATAGGTACGTGAAGATTTCTAAGCAAGGTATTACTGTAAATTGTTACTTGTTTTATATCTTTTTAGGTTTAAATTAAACTTGTACTCACCGGATCTCCCTTAGGCCCGTCCAGACCAATGGGTCCCTGGAAAAAAAGAGAGGTAAATAAAGATCCAAAAAATCTTAACTACTCCAAGTTAATACCACACCAGGAAGGATAGATTAAGACCCACAAAGGAGTGAGGACAAGACCCACACAGGTTAGAAAGATAGATTAGTAGGTTCACCAGGAGAATATGACATGCAGACAGTTCCTAGGTTGACGTTAACCAACCAGTCTAAAGCCAGAGACAAACAAGGGTCACGTAGAATTTTCGATTTGTAAAATAAAAATCGCGGGGCCAATGTGTATCACTCACTAAAGAAAACTTGTAATAATACCAATCCAATTAAGGCTCATCACACGTAGGTACGATATGCAAATCCATGTCTATATATGAAAGTAACTTTGTCCGTCTGATTGTGTCATGCTTTCACGGCTAAACCGCTGAACCGAGTTCTGTTTTTTTTATGAAGACAGCTAAAACCCCGGGAATGGACATACGTACATTTTATACCTAAAAGCCGGCTTCAGTTGGAACGACCTATACGTATCATTTTAAAAGAAGTTTTTTTTTTTTCGGTTTTGAAGGCGGTTTTTTATTTTTTTTATTATTTATTTTGTACTTTTTAGTAATCATAATTAATTTTCACGTAGTCCTACTTCAAGCTCTCGGCAAGCAACGCCGCGGCAAAGTCATAGTCATAGTTAAACAATTATATGTATCTGTGATCTTCATAATCAGTTCCACTTCACCAAATGATACTTTCGGAATGCAGATACTAGATTTGTTAAGTATTAAAAATATTACGATCCCTATATGTATGTATGCCTGTAATATTTGAGGACTTTTCTCAAGGATCCCCTCATCAGATTCAGATTTGGTGGCAATGGCCACCTTGAAAGTATACTCTATCAAATTCAAATATATTTTTTAAAATCGCTCCGTAATTGACAACATTTCAAAAAAGCGTTATTTATTTTTCGCGTTTATAATAGCTGGTTAAAAATTAGACTACCCGTATTTCTCAGTTTTCCTTTATTTAACTTGAATTCGTCGTTAGTAATTTATTAAATAAATAGTCATTAAAAAGACCGTATATCCAAAGTTAGGAATACTGATGTCGTGATCTTAGCATGACATAAAATAAAAAAAGTAACTTTAAACAGATACAGAACTGACTGCCATGTCATGTCACTCACTTGTCAATCATTCGCTGCCGTTCGTTCACAAATTTGTTATTTTGCGTAATTTAATTAATTGCATAATTTGTAGACGCCATTAAAATAAATAAACTATTTTGCGTTTACTGTTTTGCATCTGCTTTGAGTTTCAATCGTCAGACAGATAAAAAATGAACATGACAGTTGTATATAATTTTTTTTAATAAATGGACTAAAAAAAACTACTGCATAAAAAAATCCAAAGATATTTTTACTGTAATCAGCAGTGTAAAATCTAGAAACGGTATTTTATTTTACCACCTTAGCACATAATTAATTGTTGTCAATTAACGGCGATAAAAATACATACAATGGAACATAAAACCTCCTTCTTTTTTGAAGTCGGTTAAGATTTAGACAGTTCCCGAAGGACGAACGATACACGACCAGCGGACGCAGTTCACAATTATTCTATCAAAAGTGAAGGGTTGATTGCTGTAAATATACTCACTCATACATCATTTTGTTCTGGATTCTGTTCACAGATACTCAATTCTAAATACTCAATCATTTATATCATACAAGCTGTTCTCATTAGCTAGATCCTCACGTACCTCTACGTACTCACAGTCCGACACCGAACCACAATCCGGCAAGGATCCTCTGAACACGGTTTAGCTGTTACGTGACAGAAACCCTGGTCTTTGTTAGTTAGCTAATGAACGGAGCCGTAAAGGCAAACTAGATGTTATGCGGGACTTGATTTTGGCGAAGGGTGACAGTTGCAATGGGGATTCATTCAAAATGGCGTCTATACTCTTTTACTACACTACAGTGTCGGTCAGTCAGCCAAAAGGTTTGTTTTAAATTAAAATGTGTTGGCCTTTGGCATCAGTCTCGCCTAAAAATGACCTAGCGATGACAAAATCGAAGGTGGTACACGCTTACCCAAAAAAGCCTATGACTACAATATAAAATAATATTACGGAGTACATGATAAAAACTATGGAAACAATGAAATCCAAAAAGCATCACTATGTCGTAGTTTTGTAGTGGCCCGGAAATTCAATTGTTCTGTACAAGTGGTTTGATGGTATATTATTACCTAGGCGTGGAATGTAAGGGATTTCCTGATGACATGGTAAGCAGACCGAGCAATAGCGAGGCCTGCTTAAATATGAGTCAGGAAATCCTCCTTTCCGCCGAGGCATCGTTGATTAAATACAAAAGCGACACAAAACAAAATGTGTTTGTGTTGCATTTAAATTCGGAATGCTTTATACTTAAAGTTTTAAATCAAACTATATTTGTTTTTGATTTGTGGCGCTTTTGTATTTAAGCAGCGATATATTATAATGCTTTTCTTAAACAATGCGAAGAAATGATGCAAATACATGATTATAAGTATTTTTAAAACCTTTGACAAATTCGGAGTAAATGTTTGTTTGAAAACTACGAGTATTAATTAAGATAGTTCCAAGCACAACGAGCAACCCTTTTTTCATGGTCCTTTCGATTTTATACGCAATAGAGAGCACTATTAAAAAACAATAATTTTTTGGAGCAAACCATCAGGGTTTTTTTTTTTTTTTTTTTTTTTTTTTTTTTATATCATAGGAAGGCAAACGAGCACACAGGCCACCTGATGGTAAGTGGAAACTGTGACCCATAGACATTCGCATTCACAAGACCGCAATCCTAAGACTGCAAATGCGTTGCCAACCCTGAGGCCGAAGATGGAATGCCTCTATGCTAGTCATTTCACCGGCTGTCTTATCCCCAAACCGGAACACAACAATGCGAACACTGCTGCTTGGCGGTAGGTTAATGGATAAGATGGTGGTAACAACCCGGACGGACCCTGCACAAGGTCCTCCCACTTTAACACCACACAGCTCAATGAAGTCAGAACGGATGAGGCACTTTCCGTTCTTGTGTTTCAATCGAAAAACCGTTCTTTCCGAGCATGTTTGAGAAAAGAGTATTTAGTCATTTGACTTAGTTTTAGTTTTGTACGTAGATGACTTACTACCCGTGTTTGAGGTAGGTCTGGTAGCTCATAAATGGTTTTTTTATAGCTTGGAGAAGGCCACTTGATGGTAAGTGGGATCTGTGTCCCATACAAATTTGCATTCTTAAGACTACAATCTTGAGACTGCAATCCTGAGACCGCAAATGCGTTGCCAACCCTCAGGACTAAGATGGAGTGCCTCTATGGAAGTAATTTGTCTGGCGGTAGTTTAAAGAATAACATGGTAATCCGACCGGACCTTACTCAGAGTCTACCACGAGCAGGTTGAATTTTTTAAGAATTATAATTTCGAATTTTAAAAACCGTAATTATGCCAGCCAACTTTGTAAAAGGCATTTGCTGCTCATAATTTTATTTGCTTTTATTCTAGTACCAGCGCTAAATTGAGAGACCGCTTTTCTAAAATTTTACGTATATTCTTAGTTACTAAGGTTATAAGGGTTAGTGCTAACTACGGGGTTCTAAGGGGCACTCAGGGCTTACCATGAAGCCTCGTTCTCCCTTCTCCCCTTTGCTCCCCTGAAATATGAGATCGAAGAGCTATTTACCGATCGAGGTGAGATAAAAGTGAGATCGTAGAGTACCGCCGTGGGATGCGGTCATATAGATTTAGGAAGTGTGGATATTGATTTGTGAATGCTTGCGCACAATGCTTTGGTTGATGATTATAAGTACAACTTCAATCCATGAGTCTTATAGATCGAAAAGTTGATAAGTTATGTATATACATTTTATGTTATTATTCCGAAACATTGTGTGCTTAGCTTTGAAAATAATTTATTTGAAGTGCCTTTAAACCAGCAAAGAAAAGAAAAAAAGGTTTCGAAGTGGTAAAAGGCACGTATTTACAGAAAAGTGAAATTTGAAACGTACGAAAATTGCAAATAATAAATATAATAAATTAAATACCGGGAATCCGTTTTTGCCCGGCGCTCCTGTTAAACCCTGTAAATAAAACCAAAAGAAAGTGTAAGCATCACTGAAAAAAAAAATAGCTAAATGTATAATGTGTGTAACGCGTGAAAATACTGCGAGCTCTAAAATGCTAAGCGCCTGGAAAAAAACGACACGCAAAATGTTTCACGAAAATGCATCCGTACGGAAATAGCAGGAGATTAAAAGTAACGCTATGAGAGAAATTTCAGACAACCCAGGGGCGAACAACCTTTTTCAAGTAAACTATGATTCTTTACATCATGAATATTCAGTAACTGCCTCTTATGTTTACGTATAGTCTAGACCAGACGCAAAACCAAGTTAAATTAAAGATAACATACCAAAGTTAGTTCGCGTATTTACTATCGCTATAATAGATTTCAGTACGTACTTCAACCGCTCCGATTTACTTAGAGGATGTTGTCTAAACAAAAGATGTGTGTTTGTGGGTGTGGAGTGTACTCACCGGGGGACCCGACTCGCCCGGGTCTCCTTTCTTGCCCTTCTTGCCACGCTTGCCCGGCGGCCCGGGTGGACCTGCAACAAACAACAACACTATACAATATGTCGTCTATATACGTCGACATCAATTAAGGGTAGAGCTTATAGGTAATGCGGGAGCTATTATAAAGTCACAAGTTCCAACCCCACAAAGGCATTCAAATTCAAATTCATTTTATTTGTCAAAATACAGTACCTTATACACGGTCGTAGTTTTAAAATTAAAGCTCTCGTATTCAGCATGCAAGCAAGCGTACCAATATTGTAAATATTCTATTATCAAAATATTTTTACAATTACATTAATTCTAGTCAATAATAATACAAATTGAAACCCCTAAAAACATTAAAAATCTCCATCAGCCATTTTGTTACGTTACGTTTAAACATCTTTCCGACAACATTCGTAATTCATCCGGTAAATGATTAAAAACTGCAATGTTCATATTAAATACTACACGACATTTATACGACAGGTTTGTACAAAAGAGACAAAATACGTGCTCTTGTCTGCTTTTAAATGACTATTTTATGAAAAGTAGTCACCATTTCATAAAATATTCTGGGTGGGTCTTGACGAACATACATAGTTACGTCCCTTATGTACACACGGTATTGGTCTAAATAACGGGACACAGCTGTCGCCTAACCGAGCATTACTCATCACCCTTATGCACTTAAAAAAAAACATAGTACTCTATCAAACCTTGAGGAACTATCTATGACACTTCTGAGGACATAGACCAATGGGGGGGACATGGGGGTAAAAGAGCCGGTCGTTGAAATTATTAGTTTTTCATTTCGTCTGTCTTGGAAAGCGCTGATATATTTTTGACTTGTAATAAGAGGTTGAAGGGTGGAGGTTTGGAGTTTGAGGTCGTTTTTCCCCTTTCCATGACAAGGCAACATAGTTTTTTGACACCTTATTTTATTTAAAAAAAAATCTCTTCGCTTAAATAACCTTAATAATTTATTTTATCTATTATATTAAGTGACTTAAATGTACACAACGTGTTTCTTTTTTAAATGAAACTGTTCTTCGCGATACACTCCCTGAGTCTAGTGCAGAGGCCGCGTCATATTTATGTTTTATTATTACCATTTATCTAAAAATCCACACCCTACTTGGGCAGTCGTTTTTAAAAAACCCTGGCCCAAGTACAGAGTGCTTATCGCTTATGGAAGACAATTTATGATTAGACTCAACTTCAGCAATTGAATCACGCCAGTTTATCCTAGAGTATATTAAACTGTTGGTTAAACAATTAAACACTCGGTTAGAATTCAATCGAATTATCAGCTGTTCAACGCTTGACATCATTGAACACGCGTGACATTAAAGTACTGGACAAGCACCCTTAAATCGACGAGTCAACAATCAGAGCCCATCTCTCCGATCTCCATATAAAGTGAGCCCGGTTTCCCTCTATTGTTCCTGGTCGCGGCACCGGCCGTGGCAATGGGCACTTGGGTATGCGGTCACCGGTTTGGCAATCGCTGACGTTCCAATCATTTCACTAACGGTGCTTAGGATTTGGTCATTGATTACTTTTAATTATTAATTACTTACATACATACATTAAGTCACGGCTGTTTCCCAGAGGGGTAGGCAGAGACCAATTCTTTCCACTTGCTACGATCTTGACAAATTTCTTTCGCTTCTTCCACATTCATACATCGAGTCATGCACGCATTAATTACTTCATTTTCTAAATATAAAGTACTTGTCCGCTGTAACTAAATAAAACCGAGAAAGTGAATAAAATTAAAATCTGGATCTAACGGTTTAAATTTCAGGTAGGTATAAATTATTAGTTAAAACTAAAATGGCTCAAAATGGCTCAAAATGGCAGGTTCGACTAGACTGAATGATTGATTACAGTAAACTTCGAAACAAAGACTTTTCAAATTACCATACCATTATTTAATTACGTACTTGTCGGCTGAAGTTAAATAAAAACGATTTAGCAAATCAAATTAGAAGCTGATAACCTCGCGGTTGAAATTCCGTGTAGGTATATAATTTATTATTAAAAATGAAAATGATTCAAAATATCTAGATCGATTGGACTGAATGATTGATTAAATATACCAATGAAAACGATTAGACATTGGTTTCGAAATTATAACTTTCAAATAACATACTATTATTTTGCGAAAACATAACTGACGGATTGACAGAGACGATCAAACGTTCGCACTATTTTTTTTTTTCAAAATTTTAGTATTGAACTCTAAAAATTGAAAGTACAAATATGATAATTTTCGGACCTCAAGTATTATAATTGAACTGACGTTTGACATAAGCTTAGTTAAGCATTTTTAATCAACGGCAAATAGCCGTTAATATTCCCGCGGCTAAGCACCATCGACGTTCGTTGACGTCGATGGTCCTCGTCGATAAGCTGTAATTAACGTCGACCCTTCATATGCCAGAATTTCTCATGTCCGTATAATTTGAACTCATTTGGGAGTTGTCGGTATTCAATATAACTAGTAAAATGTCAGGATACCAATTTTCTATGTTAAATAAACCTAAATTTGAGTTCTAAGTACTGTATTATGTGTGTATGAGAGCGTAATTTATTCGATTGCGGTTTGACAAGCGATTGCGTGATTTGAGTACCGATGGTGGAGTCGCTGGGATGTGAGAAGGGTTTTACTCGAATATTGGAGTAAATGTCACGTCAAATTGGAAGTACTTATGAGTGAGTAAGTAAGTAAGTAAAACATTTATTCACAACAATAACACAAAACAAAAAAAAAAGTAGCAATAAATATGAAGAAAATGAGACAAGAGAATAGAGATGTGCTAATGTTGCGAAACGGTCCCAACTCAGCATGTGCTGGCTGTGAAGCCAACGCTGGTCTTCCGTTGGGGCCGCTCGGTGAAAAAACAAAACAATAGTCATTAGAACAGGCAGCGCAATTATGAGTATGTTATTTAGCAAAAAAAATATTAGATTGCAGTTCACAGTTCTAATTGAAAATTAAAAAAGTTTTTTTTTTAACTTATGTGTTGTTATCTATCCAAGAAAAGCTTTTTATACCAGAAATAAAATATATTAAGGTAGAATATTCAGATCCACTAGTTTACTTGAGTCTGTGCGTTCAAGCGTAGTGTATCCAATGCAAAAATCCTAAACTAAGTCAGTTGTCGTGTATTGACACATGATGGCGAAGGGGGTAAAGGCAGGAAAGGAGGGTGTTCACTTTTGATTTGATTTGCGGACAAATTGAGTATCGGGGCGCGGTGGGGGGGAGTCCAAGCTTTAGCCTTACGTTGGGAATGTAGTGAAGGTTTCCACAGTTTCCACTACTACGTATTCTATGTTGTGAACAATTCATACTCTTAGTTGTGTTTTTAGGTTTCTACATACCCGCCTTCATTCCCAGAGTGGGATTACCAACTACCAACCTAAAGAATTACCAACAAGTCTTAAAACTTCTGGATAATTCTGTCACCACATTTTGCACAAGTAAAAAAGATAAAAGATGTTTATTCAGTAAGTAGTTAATTTTCTTTAGTGTTTCGGCCGTCTTTGCTGCCGCGCCTGGGTTTTTTTACTCTTCGGCGGAGGTGTAACAAGGCTAGGATAATAAAATAGGTTAATTTTATGTTGCTATGTATCCCCTTTTTAGATAAAGCGAGATTAAGACACGATTAAGTGTGTGACATTATGAATTAATTGACCTTTCACGATACGCTAATCAAAAAAATCTTTCGACTTCAGGGATGTAGGTACGGACCTGGGCTTCAAAGGGTAAAAGTGACTTTTTGTTGATGATATCTAGACGACATTGAATAACATTTTTTACAATTTTACGCTAAATAATTGGGCATGCTTCGATAGTTCGGTCATTTAGAAAGGATGGATAAAAGAAGACTAACGAAAGAGATATACAGATCGAAATAGCGTGAAAGGGTCAGAAGGGGCCGCCCTAGGCGTACTTTTTCGAATCAAATCGGAGAAATACTGGAAAAGGGCCGAATCTTAAGTGCCCGGAGACGACGTGAGTGCATGACTCGATGTATGAATGTGGAAGAAGCGAAAGAAAGTCAAGATCGTAGCAAGTGGAAAGAAGTGGTCTCTGCCTACCCCTCTGGGAAACAAGAGTGATTTAATGTATGTATGTATGTATAATTAATGATAATTATCTTAATTTAACTTTTCTTATCGAGTTAGCAGTGACTTTCAGTAGTGAGGTGCAGAAACGTTTTTCCGTGTGACCGAGAGCGAGCGAGATGGAATAACTACATTTTGTTTTTATTGCTCGATACCGCGACTGTCCCGCGCGACTGACGCACTAATACCGCGCTGAAACCGCACAGTTAGTGTATTAGTATATTTTTAAAGTTAAAAAGTTCGAAGGTGAAAAAAGGACGTGGAGGAAAAGTACATTAAATTTGAATGATCACAAGTGTATTGTTTATAAGAAGAAACCACTACATTATGTCAAACCTAATGTAGTTGTTTCTTCTTTTCCTTGAAAATTTGCGAGCACTATAATAATATATTCCAATTTAAAAACCTGTATAATATATTTTCGTCTTTTACAGTCAAATTGATGCTTTGCATCACTTATTAAAATAAATTTGTTTTTAAGTTCTTCTAAGTAATTTAAAAATCGAAGGTGGACCAATTTAATACGTACTTATACGCGGTAGTGTACAGTCAAGGAAATTGATTCCTAGACCACTTTGGACTATGTCAGTGACTGTAAATAAAATCGTAAGAAGTCTTTTGATTGATAACGTCAATTTGACATAGTCCAAATTGGTCTAGGAATCAATTTAATTTACTGTACATTGAAATACTAAGTTCATTTTCATGACATGTTGACTAAAGACTGCCCTTCTAAGCGGTATCAGAGATACAAGTACCAATATCAACATTATTACTAACACACAAGAGTTAAAATTGCCTTTATTTTTGAATTTGAGATACTGCTAGCCATCAATAGGTTTAGGTGAGTAGAAGAGTTGTTTATGGATGCCACTGTGTACGACCGTCGTCACGTGACGGGAGCGACACGGGGGCGTGACGACACGGCTATTCCGTGGCTTCGTGGCGGATGACGGGAAAATTTACAGCGACCCATGTGTGGACGAGACAGAGTTTTATGGTGATGGCATTTGTTTTTATAAAGGTAGAGGATGGATTGCTTTGTAATAGTGGAAGTATATAAATAATCTAAACAATGTATATAAGAACCTCATTTTGCACACGTCCGCTAAGATTTTTCCCAGTGTATTAGTGACAAAATGTGGTTACAGAATTATCAAGAAGTTTTAAGACTTGTTGGTAATTCTTTAGCTCTGCCTACCCCACTCTGGGAATGAAGGCGTGAGTTTATGTATATGTATATAAAAGGAAAAACTGAGACTGAAATATTATCAACGCTCAGCCCAAACCGCTCGGTCTAGAGATTCCAAATGTGGTTCGTAGGTTCTTTATGAGGTCTAGGGGTGCACTAAGAAAGCATTTTCCGAAAGTCGACCCCCAACAGTAAAAATAGGGGGAGTAGCGAAAAACTAGTTATACGCGTTCAAAGTCGCGGGCGTACTCTAGTCATCATCATGATGTCAGCCGAAAGACGTCCACTGCTGGACATAGGCCTCTCCCAAGGCTCTCCACTCAGACTGGTCTTGTGCTTTTCGCATCCACCGCGTACCCGCGATCCTTACAAGGTACGTACTCTAGTAGTGTATAATAATAATATATATATTTTTGTTTTTGCAAATAGTGCCTTGCTTTTTTAGAAACTTCATGGAAAAATATAAGGGTAAGTGATTAAGGCTTGTTATTATAATTATATTCCGGCATTTTAATTGTAGTTTTTAGATAGTCTTTATCCTTCAATTACCAAACTAATTCTCACGACGAAAAACGCACACATTTGCATATCTATATTATTAGTAAGGATGTAACCCTATCAAGTGTATTTTTTTTATTAAAAAAAAATAAAAACATGCATTTTTTTAATTCATTACCATGACGTCATTGTTCACAACATTTATGAGTTGAATTTCTTCATTTTCTTTAAACCTGATTCCCAAGCTTCCTTGACATCAACCCTGTGTATATTTGCGGAAACTGTTTGCGTCCACGCGGCGGGTAATGAAATCTAAACACCCCCCCCCCCTGTAACAATAACACTCGACAAATAATATCCTTCCGAGTATAGAAGGCAATAAAGGACGGGTCGTTGACCGCTACGCGCTTCGAGCTACGTAGATCGTAGCCGCTACGCTTTGTCTTGTAAGTTTGCACTATTTAATTATTATACAACATTTGACAGTTTAACCTTTTGAACGGCTATCGTCAAGTACATAACGTGTCACTCAATCGTCAAACTTGTTTGCTATGCTGTGGAAATTACAACTTTATTAATAAGAAACAAAGTCTAATCAGCACTGTCTCAGCAGCACGACTTTGGCGTTCTAAAGTTTAAAAAAAATAATGACTGAAAATGAAATGCTTAAAAGCGGTATAAAGGGCTAGGGGTGGTAAGACAGTTTTACGTTTTTTTTCTCAAAACGTCTTTAATTTTGTTGTTTTTATTTTAAAAAAAACAGGCGTTTTTCATGATTCCTTGAAAAACATGATTATGATAATTGATACCTAACACGGCTGAAAATAATAAATTGTAAAAATTCTAACAAGATCTCTGTTTTTATCATCCGACACAGTTGCCGAAAGGGTTAAGATGGAGGCTCCGATTTGTTTTTTTTAAATCACATTTTGACCTCAACCCGAAGCAAACTTTAGGCTTACACTATATGCAGACAATGAAACTCATACTTTTATAAAGATATACGTACTTAAATAAAATAAAAAAATTACCAAAAATCAAGAATAAAATTAAATACTCTCGCTCATCACGCAAATATTTGCCTTCACCGTTTATCGAACCCGGGACCGCTAGCTTCTTAGGCACGGTGATTACCACCGAGGCTACCGGCGGCGTATTTACAACACAATCATAGCTATAAATAAAATAGAAGAACCAATTTTAAATAATAATCAGACAATTTGCCATTGAACATGTTAATGAACCGATGTTAGTACTACTTTAGAAAAGTCATAACTCTTCCAAATCTTCTCTTGAATGTTCAACTTTAATCATATCCACAGAGGATTAATGTTACAATCAAATATGAGTAACAGTGGTGCCTTTTCAAAATGGAGTGTAGAATGGAATGTCTCCTGGCACGCGGTTCCCGCAGGAATGCCTGCGTGTTAATTACCTTGTCACGGGTTAAGGTAAACACGATATTATTTGAGGTAGACTAATAAACACGTTGGTAACTAGCGTATGCTCCAGACTTGGTCCGAGTAGAACTAGTTTAATCCATTCGGAGCTAACTTTTTTTGCCAGGCTGATAGGTTCTTAATATACTGACAGTATTGCCACGCTGTATTTGTTGAACCAGATACGAATCGGACCGAGGATCACAGCCCCTATCCCTCAATCGCTGTCCCAAAGCCTCCCTTTCCCTCTTCACACCAAAGACCATTAATCTCCACTGCCATTGGAACGGTTTGCAAAACCAGACAAACTTTAGCTTTTATAATATTAGCATGGATGTGAATATGTATACATTACTTGAGAGTTGTTTACGCGTTGGCATCATCATCATCATCATCACTAACATAATCATAATCATCATTATCATCAGCCTATGCTAGTCCACCGTTGAACAACTCCTATTGTACGCCACCGACCACGGTCCACGGCCATTCACATCCAGCTCTCGCCAGCCTTGCGAATACCCTCCCTCCACACATACATAATATAACTTCAAGGCTCAGTTTCATTAGTCAACAGCATGCAAGCTATCGCAGCGACGCAATGTATCACTCCCAATGGCGTAGGCAGAAGCTATGAAAAGCCAGGAGCACCCGGTCTGAACATACAACTTTCGCCTCCTCTACATCCATCAACGTCTTCATGCACTTACGTCAGTTTTGGGTATTTTAGATTTGTCTAGCTGATCAAGGTATGTGCGTCTAGGGCATCCCCTACTGACATTTCCTGGATGACTGGCAGAGTACCACCGTATGTTTCAAAAGGAACTTCTTGCCACGTATGACTGCAATGCAATCCATTGCCTGCAATGGTATTTCCGAACCGGTACAACATGGCAACCTTCAAGAAACGAGCCTATACTTTCTTAGAAGGCCGTCAGCGCACCTTTAACCCCGGGTGATTCAGGTGTCCATGGGCGACGTTGATCACTTACCATCAGGTGACCCGCCTGTATTCTTTTTTTCTTTTCTTTTTTTATGGCATAAGAAAGCAAACGTGCTCACAGGCCACCCAATGGTAAGTGGAAAATGTGACCCATAGACAATCGCATTCATAAGATCGCGATCCTAAGACTGCAAATGCGTTGCCAACCCTGAGGACTAAGATGGAATGCCTCTATGCTAGCCATTTCACCGGTTGTCTTATCCCCAAACCGGAACACAACAATGCGAACACTGCTGCTTGGCGGTAGGTTAATGAGTAAGACCAACCCGGACGGACCCTGCACAAGGTCCTCCCACAAGTCTGCTTGACTGCCTCCCACTATTATAATTTAAAAACAAACCACTCATTCTCGCTCACCATGCCTCTTTCGTAACATTTCTTCCGTCTATCCCTTCCGAAATGTACAAAAAAAACTACAGGATGAAGTTGACTTTGATCGTGCTCCTTACCAACGATTTACGAGTACGTAACCGCTAAGTGACAGTTAACTTGTAGATAGTATCGCGTTCGCCCAGAAACGATATCTTGACCGGTTAGCCCTTATCTAATTAGAAAGGAACACGCGACCGCTTATCAGATGGCGTTAGTGACCTACTGCTACTAGCCAGGACTTCTGTATGGAAAGCTAAGCTACATTCTGCGTAGGTTTTATGCTACTGGTGGGTTATTATGACATAACTATGCAGTTCATTTTACGGCCAGTGTAAAGGACAGAGCTATATAACTGCTATAGCTCTGTCCTTTATGCTCAAAGTAAAATGAACTGCAGAGCAATGTCATAATAACCCCTCTGGACTACATATAAAATTTTCAGGGTTTGGTTACGTACGTTTGTATTCAGTGTTTTTGAATCCGACTGATTTAAAAAATAACAATAAACAGACATACAATTTACAATGAAGATTTAAGATAACTATTAAGTAACAATTAAAAAAAAAGTTTGGATTGAGAGCTTCCTCTTTTTTTGAAGTTGTTTAAAAATCAATAACGTCATAGCGTTTTAAATCTATGCGCCACAATTCTTAATATAATACAATACAAATACAAAAACACGAAAAGTACATTTTTATTGCAGGCAGTCTTACCGCTAAATCTCTTCCAAACATCCTTGGACAGAGAATTAGCTAAGGTCATAAATACATGGCAGTAGTTTAAATTAATATGCGCATTGACCTCAAGGTGAAAGATTTAGTGGGACGCAAGAAGCAAATTAGTCCTCATATACTCATTGATGATGATGGAACCGTTTTGATGACCATCCAGGATAAGCTAAAATTGTGGGAAGAGTACATAGAAAGGTTGTTTAATGACACGCGAATAGATGTCTTGCGGGAACCGGCTGAATTCACTGGTCCCACCATTACGAAAAATGAAATCAGTTATGCGATTAAACTAGCGAAACCTCGTAAGGCAGTTGGTCCAGATGGGATTCCGTCGGAGGTACTTAAACAGCTAAATTACGAAAGCTTAGACATTCTCTTGCAACTTTTTAATGGAATCTATGACACTGGGTACATTCCAAACGATTGGCTAAAATCTACTTTTGTGACTCTTCCTAAAGTCAGCAATGCAAAGAAGTGTAAGGATTTCCGAACAATATCTCTGATGAGCCATGTGTTGAAAATCTTCCTTAAAATTATTCACTCGAGGATACATAATAAGATAGAAGATCAAATCAAAGATACGCAATTTGGCTTTAGAAATGGTTTTGGAACGCGAGACGCACTTTTTGGCTACCAAGTACTGATGCAACGTTGCTGGGACATAAATCAATCGGTTTGCATCTGCTTTATTGACTATGAGAAGGCTTTCGACCGTGTACAACATCACAAACTCATTGAAATTCTCCAAAACATTGGCCTGGATTCAAAAGATCTACGAATCATCCGCAATCTGTATTGGCAGCAGTCTGCAAATGTAAGAGTAGAACAGTCGGTATCGGACAATGTTGACATCCTAAGAGGCGTACGGCAGGGATGTATTCTTTCTCCTCTCCTCTTTAACATATATGCTGAAACTATTTTTACTGAAGCACTGGAGGACGCATCAGAGGGAATAGTGATTAACGGAGAACCATTGAACAATATACGTTACGCTGATGACACCATACTTTTGGCTGCCACGCTGGAAGACCTGCAATGTCTTGTAGACCGTGTGGAATCGATCAGCTCAGCCTATGGTCTTAGCGTTAACATTAAGAAGACGAAGTTCATGGTAGTTGGACGTAAACCATTCACAGACGCCACTTTATATGTGAAAGGTCAACCGCTCGAAAGGGTGCAATCGTACAAATACCTCGGATGCTATGTCAGTGGTCAAGCGGATCACAGTGTGGAGGTCAAATGCCGCATAGAGCAGGCACGAAACACGTTTATGAAAATGAGCGGTCTTCTCTGCAACAGATCCCTGAGGATGCAAACTCGGGTGAGATTAGCACGATGCTACGTATTTTCTGTCCTTCTATATGGTGTCGAGGCCTGGACTTTGACAGAAGCTATGGCCAAAAGGATCCAAGCTTTTGAGATGTGGGTATACCGACGCATGCTGAAAATATCGTGGACAGAGAAGGTGCGAAATGACACCGTCTTGCAGAGGCTGAATAAGGATCTTGAGATTGTGAAGACCATAAAGAAGCGAAAACTACAGTATCTTGGTCACATAATGAGAAATGACAAGTATCGACTGCTGCAACTGATAATTCAGGGAAAAGTTCAAGGACGCCGATCACCAGGCAGACGAAAGATATCTTGGCTCAAAAACCTCAGACAGTGGTTCGGAATGAGCACGAGGTCTTTGTTTAGAGCGGCAGTAGACAAGGTGAAGATAGCCATTATGATCGCCGACCTCCGGTAGGAGATGGCACTAACAGAAGAAGATTGACCTCGGGGTTAAAAACTATTACGCATGAAAAAAAAAAGAATGTTCCATTTTATAGACTTTTTGAAGTAAGTAAGATATCTGTAAAATATATCGTCCAATTTTAAAAGAACAGCCTGTGATACCGCAAAATCCAGTCATGCTACCAGTCGGTTGTGGTCTATATAAAGGATGTTCAGTTTGTGTCCTGCGTTGTCGCCCACTTTGTGTCCAATTTAAGGCGAGCGTTAAGCGTATATTTACGACGGACTCTTCGATCGAACCGGATTTTACAAGCTCTGTAAAGGCGGGATTGGTAACACCAGTTATTGCAACCGGGTGGACTTTATACGGACCCCTGCCTGCCAGTACCAAGTGTTACATAGGGCCGATTTCAGTTAAAAATATGTGTTGTGGTTGAACGAAATCTGAGTTTGGCCAATGAAATCTGTAGAGTTGTTTAGTTTCAATTGTTTTAACATGACTTTATAGCTGTGTAATCAATGAATTCTGAGATTGTAGAAACGTCAAAACTAATTCATAATAATTGATAAGTTAACAAAATACCACACAAATGTATTAAGTAAGTAACTTAAGGTTCTTGGTATTCACAGACTAGTTAAAATTCTCAAAGTAGTAATTGATAAGCAACAAAGTAGACTACATTAACAGAGCAATCAAGACATGACACGGTTAACTCAATTCAAAATTTGAACCACCGCCGTTCCTTGCATAAAGAGCCTGTTTCTTTTGTGATTTAATTAAAATTGTATAGTTTTCAGATTTTTCCCTGTAGTCTGTAGTATAAATCAGAGAGAAATGTGGAATAAAAGAAGATATAGTGACTAAGATTGAAAAGGGCATGCTTCGATGGTTCGGCCATTTGGAAAGGATGGATGAAAGAAGATTGACGAAAGAGATATACAGATCGAAAGTGAGTGGAAGGGTCGGAAGGGGCCGCCCTAGGCGTACTTTTTCGAATCAAATCGGAGAAATACTGGAAAAGGGCCGAATCTTAAGTACCCGAAACCGACGTGCGTGCATGACTCGATGTATGAATGTTGAAGAAGCGAAAGAAATTTGTCAAGATCGTAGCAAGTGGAAAGAAGTGGTCTCTGCCTACCCCTCTGGGAAACAGGCGTGATTTAATGTATGTATGTATGTGGTAGTATAAAAAGTCATACCGACTTGCCAGATTTCCCTTAAAAATACCCTATATATTTTGATTCCCTTGAGAGTGTCGAAATATACTATTTTGCTGCATAAACGGCCGTATCTTTTTTTACGTTATTTTAGAAGTTTTATTTTTTCACAGCTTCAAGGTGCTGTAGGCTTGACTATATGGTTTTATTTTTAACTCGATACCTGTCCAAGTTCTGGAGATAAAGGGTCTTGACGGACGGACAGATTGACGTACAACAAAGAGATCCTATGAGGGTTCTGTTTTTATCTTTTGAGGTTCGGAACCCTAAAAATATTATCGAATATCTTACAGTGTGATTTTTTTCGATACTCAAATATAGGTCTAGTAATTAGGATTGTTCATACTTTTATAATTACTCTAATTCGAAAACCATTTCGAGGAATAGGGTTTTAAATTTAACATTTTAAATCGTACTTGATATGTGTATTATGTCCGGGTTTGAAACTAGAAATTACACAATCTGCTTTCATAGTACATTACTACAGAGGCCGGATAGTTACGAGGCTGGCAACCCCTTTTCACGGCGAGGTATGTACCTCGTACATACATAATCACGTTTCGTTCGATCATAAAATCAATCACCTGTCACTAATACACTGGGAAACATGTGGTTACAGAATTATCATGCAGTTTTAAAAACAAAAAAAATAACATTTTAAATCGTGCTTGATATGTATATTATGTCCGGGTTTGAAACTAGAAATTACACAAAGTGCTTTCATAGTACATTACTACAGAGGACGGATAGTTACGAGGCTGGCAACCCCTTTTCACGGTGAGGTATGTACCTCGTACATACATAATCACGTTTCGTTCGATCATAAAATCAATCACCTGTCACTAATACACTGGGAAACATGTGGTTACAGAATTATCATGCAGTTTTAAAAACAAAAAAATTAACATTTTAAATCGTGCTTGATATGTGTATTATGTCCGGGTTTGAAACTAGAAATTACACAAAGTGCTTTCATAGTACATTACTACAGAGGCCGGATAGTTACGAGGCTGGCAACCCCTTTTCACGGCGAGGTATGTACCTCGTACATACATAATCACGTTTCGTTCGATCATAAAATCAATCACCTGTCACTAATACACTGGGAAACATGTGGTTACAGAATTATCATGCAGTTTTAAAAACAAAAAATGTAACATTTTAAAGCCGTTCTGCATTATTAAGTTTTTGATATATTACTCTTTTTCGGATATTTTGACAAAGGTATATTGTTTGACTTTCGTTTTCGGCTTGAAGCCCTCTTAGGGTTAGGCGAAAACCGCTTGCAATTACAATTACTTTTTATCATTATTTATAATTTGATTGTTGTAGTTTCTTAGAAAATGCCAACCCAAGTTTAAATTAATCATGTCATCTATAAAATGCCTGCTAAATAATTAATGCAATTTGATTCTTATAATTACCTATTCCTCCTCTCGCATTTTGCTGTGCCCTTACAGGGCGTCACATGTATACCTCTGTATTTTGTTCCATCTGTTGTTTTATGTAATGTGACATGCAATAAATATTTTGACTTTGACTTTGACTATTCTTTCAAATTAGAATTTAAAAACCAGAAGTTAATTATTTTGGGCAATCCCAATTGCCCACTCCACATGAAAATTTACAACTTACATCAGCAGTCCAGTTTTTCTTGTTCCCTTCCCGACTACGATTGGTTGCTATAAAATTTAATTGTATTCGTCTGCGGGGGGAGCGGGGAAGGGGAGCTGCCAAAAAGCGCTTTAATTAAATATCGAGCATTCTCGATACACAGGGATAATAGGGGGTGTTGCAGTCAGACAGTTTGTTTTTTATCGCAAACTTTTAACTCTTATTTGACAAACACACTACAACTTTTTGTCACTATACACACTATATAATAATACTACTGTACAATGCGCATGTTATACTGCTTTCATTTGCATTTTCACCGCGGAGTAAAACACTAAACTACTATATGTGTAATCGCAATCAAAATGTAATCACTAATTGCCGGTTAGCATTTAACAGTTTATTAAATTGGTATGCGAAACCTAATATAAATTTAGTACATACATACATACCTTCACGCCTTTATTCCCAGAGTGGGGTAGGCAGAGCTAGAGAATTACCAACAACTCTAAATTTAGTAACAGCACTATAAATAAATTTCAAGGAACAACGTCACACCAATTGACCTAGTCTCAAAAAAAATCTCTGGGCTTGTACTAAGGAGAAAATACTTATTCTATAAATATTCGCGCTCACCACACAAATATCTGTCCTTAGCGGGATTAGAACCCAGGGCCGCTAGCTTCGTAGGCAGGGTCACTACCAGGCACTGCCAGTTGTCGAGTAAACCAAAGTAAAACGTTTGTTCTTTTAACAAAATTGGTATGCCTTTAAACTTTATGATAATAATAAATAACCCAGTTATAACTTTAACCCATAATTAAACCACATAAAGAAACCGTATTTTAGGCTTCATTTCTTTTTCGCAATTAAGCAGCTGAAAAAAAACCATGTAGTTTACCTGTAGTTTACGACTGCATAGTTTTTTATAGCTAACAAAGAGAACCACCCTGTACAGTTATGGTTGATCCTCAAACACATTTTTCAAAAAGCTAATTTTGCGATTCTTGATAGCCCCCATCAGTTACCCTCCTTAGCGATCCAGGAATTCCCTTCTGTTGATTTCTTTCTAATTAATTTGAAGGATTTATTACATTTCTTAAAAGAAGCTATGCATCTGTTGGTACTTTCAATAATATTATTATGCAGACAGCTATACATGTACAGGGTGGAAAAATAATAGTAGCAGCAAAAGCATGATTTTAAGTAATTGAAAGATCAAAGAAGCCTCCACAGAAAATTAATATTTATAAACAATTTCAAAGACTCTAACTAAAGCCTTGGGCTTAGATAAATATTTAAGGGCTGGCATAAATCGCGAGAGGGCAGATACAATTATAATCCACTGTTCAATTCCGTAATTGAAGTACCTGGAGAGGTTACAAATCACCACCATATTATTGAGCCATTAAGGTCCTGGGCTGAATTTTGATAATCGAGTTAAGGCGGGAAATATGGCGGTGGGCGCTAAACGAAGATACGGTGGGTAATCTTATTACGGCGCTCACGGAATTGTGATAAGGTCTTGGAGAGAAAAAACAGGTAGACTCGTATACAAAAAATAAGAGAATTACTATTCTAAAAGAAATAAATTATAATGTATTTTTTTGCGTTAAAGTTATCGTAAATCCAAAAAAACACGGTGTATGAATCGAAAGCTAGATCAAATGGAGAATGCTTTTGGACGCGTATGTCCGCATTTTTATAAATACATTATTAATTTTGTCAATGTGAAGGCTTTACTTTCAAATATCTCAATATCATGTAATTGCATGTACTCTCCGGGGTGAAAAAGTCACGGGCATTATTAATTAACACTTTTATTTTCGACATCAACCTGTATTAACCCATCAGCTTTATTTTCTAATAACGTAATTATTTTAGAAAAAAAAACATACTTTAAAGGGAGCCAATACTTAGCGTTAATAAAGTTATTAACTAAATGGACCAAAAGCCTCCAATAAAAACCCGGTGTTATCTTTTCCCTGTAGTTTAATTATCTCTTCCTCGCCTGAGGATACGCTGAACCAACATCTTTAGACACTTATCACTACATTATCCTGACGCGTACAGGGGTCGTATTATGCCAGTCAGAACGAGCTAACCTTTGCTGTAGCTAATTTTACTTGAGCTTTGCGATGCATATATCTATGAAAGGATGTGAAAATATAATTTTCTCAAACATGCTCGGAAATGTATGCTTTAATGTCCCGAAATGAAGATGTGAAGTTTCTTGTTTATGGCTCCCTACAAGGCCAAGAAGTAATGTTAGAAAACCCTAAGAAAAAATATTATTGGCCGCTGCTCCAACTTTTTAAATTTACTTACTAACATTAAACTGACTAAGAAAAAATTACATATCTACGAGGGGCGGCTGAAAAGTTCTAAGCCTAAGGGTAGAAAAAAAATGTTCAGTTTTTTTTTACTATTTTTATTTTTCAATATAATTTCCCTCTAATTCAATGCATTTATTACATTTTTTAAATAATGCTTTTAGACCGTTAAAAAAATAAGTTTTATTTTGGCTGTCGAAATGTTCCTGTACAGCCGCCTTCATCTCTTCATCACTGCCAAATCGCTTTCCCCTTAAATCTTTCTTCAAATTGCTGAATAGAAAATAATCACTAGGGGCCAGATCTGGACTGTAAGGTGGATGATCAATTTCCTCGAAGCCAGTTTCCTTCAGAGCAAGCTTGGCAACACGAGCGGTGTGAACGGGGGCGTTGTCTTGCAAAAACAAAATGCCTTTGCTCAGTTTGCCCCTTCGTTTCTCGACTATGGCTTGTCGCACTTTTCTTAATAGCTCAGCATAATAAACTGCATTTATTGTAAAGCCTTTCGCCAAATAGTCTATTAAAAGAATGCCATCGCAATCCCAGAACACGGTGGCCATTAGCTTAGACGCCGATCTTTGAACCTTGAATTTCTTTGGCGGCCTTTCACCCTTTTCGATCCACTGCATAGATTCAGACTTCGACTCTGGATCATACTGTCTGATCCATGTTTCATCAACAGTTACTATGCGAGAACAAACTTCATCTAAACCTTCTTCACATTATTCTAAAAATGCCTGAGAAGTTTGAACACGACGTTCTCTATCGAAAGCTGTGAGCATTTTCGGCACCCAACGAGCACTTACTTTTGTCATATGCAAATGTTGATGCAAAATCTCTCCAACTCTTTCCTTACTAATACCTAAGGCTTCAGCTATTTGCCAAACCTTAATTCTCCGATCCTCTAATACTAACTTTTTGACTTTTTCAGTATTTTCTTCAGTCACAACCGATATTGGCCTTCCTGAGCGAGGATCGTCTTCGATCGACTCCCGTCCAAATTTAAAAAGTCGACTCCATTTTTTAACAGTGGCATGAGAAGGGCCAGATTCACCGTAAATACTAGACATTTCTTTAAAAATTCTTTTCGGCGATTTGTCACTTTTCGTGAGGAACTTAATGACTGCACGGTGCTCAATTTTCGTGATATGCGTTGATAATTCACACATGATGACCTTTAGCGTCGGATATCTCGAGATGTAATAAACAAAAGACGACATTTTTTTCTTTTATTTATTAACTTTTTAAATGGTCTTTTTAGTGGCCAGTATCGCTAACGCATATGCAACCCCAAAATACCTTAGGCTTAGAACTTTTCAGCCGCCCCTCGTACTAGTGCCAACCACCACTAAGACTCTGTAACCATATTTGGCGACATTAAAAAAAACCAAAATCTATGCTATTGATTAAATGGTTAACCTTTGTATACATGGTGATATTTTTTTTCTGTGTGTTATACCATTGTGTCAATTTGTAAAGAGTTAGCATACTTACATATATACAAACAATTCCTCACTTTACACAGATAATACAAGAGTTTTTGATTACAGAAATGTAATAATTAGTGTTTACAATATTGCAATGCACTAAATCTTTTGCAATAAAATATGAAATATGTTTTTAACTCGTTATTTAACCAGTAGTCAAAATTTTCTGTGAGCAAGTAAAAAATATTGAACGCTTAAAAACACGTAGTTTATAATAACATCGGGTCAAGTTAGGGTGATTTAAAAAAACATCCCGCGGCTCCCCCAGATACTATTACAGCTAATTACATCTTTAATACAGCTATAACATCCAACACAATTACGAAGAGCCCCTAAATTCCTTTGTAATTTCCTGGACTAAATTACATATAATTTACGTTTTCTGGAGCTATCATCATTTAGAATTAAACGCTCCGTTTACAAACTAAGGTGGCGGTAATGGTAGGCGACGGTCGAAAGGGATGGGAACTGTTTTAAATGCTGAACCACTACAGAACCCTGTCATAATGACAGCTTTATGTCACGAGAAAGAAACTAAATTAAAAATTTAATCTTTGGCTCTCTGTGACAGGGTTTTAAGTGAAATCCTTCGATTCCTTCTGCTGAAATAAAAATAATGATAATTTTTTGGAGTAGATCATCATCGTCATTTGTAAAAGCTATAAATTGATTAAAGTACTAATTAAGTTGGTATGAAATTATGTACACAACATTACGCAATGTAATAAGTAAACTACAAATAAAATTCGTAATAAAATTCGATCTTGTCAATAATATACCACTTAAAACTCGACCAAACCAATATTCTAATAGTTACCAATTTCGCCAAATACGCTTTCTACATTCGTCGAAAAACGATGATGCCAAATACGATGGATAATCACAATGCCAAACATACGGCACCCGGATAAAATAGCCGGACAAATGTAATTTAATGACAAACTACAATTTTTTACGTTTTATACAAGAAGACCTAAACAAAGCTTGAGGCAGTAGCATCGGTCAAGTATCTTGTCAGCTGCAGGCGAGTAACTTGTCAGTGCCAGAGGCGCGATGGATAGCTTCCTGGCTATTGCCCGGACAATGGATCCCACGGGGCTCTGCTCAGGAAGATGGGAGATAGCCGCCTTTTATCTGATGGTGATTTATACGGCTTAGTGGGATTCTATGGTGTGAAACTGAACAAGTCAATTATGCGTTGCTTAAGGTAAGTATAAACGGCTACACTTGACACTTGGTTTCGACACTGAGTGTTGTGATGTTTGCAAATTAATAAAGAATGTCACAGACTCACATAGGGTAAATTCACCAGTGGTCAGCCAGAGACCAGTAGTCGACCTTATATAAGTGCGAAGAGTGGGAAAGCTACCTTTCGTACTCTTCCCACTCATACCAAGTATACGCAAAGGCCGACTATAGGTCTCTTGCTGACCACTGCAGCACTGGTGGCATACGTACTAGCAAAAAAAGGCCCTATCTCCAATCAATCAATCAATCAATCTTTATACTCCGTACTCCGTAAATATACTTGTGCCTAATGTCTGTCACTGTCTCACTGTGAAATGTAGCAACTCGCTTATTAAATTGCTAGCTTCCTACTGGTTTGATTATTAGTATACGCCAAAAAAAATGGGCACATGTTTTGTTATATCGGCTCAAACAGATATGTATTTAAAAAAACAACAAAAAAAGTGTATCTTCGATGAGAAATATATAACTTTGAAGGCTTTCCAGTACCTTGGAGGACAATTTCTCCCAACAGGTTGAGACGGCAGCTACAAAAAAATACGTGTCTGTTATTTTAGACTACTCTCTAACATATATCAAAATAAACCAAATCGGAGTTGGACGGTTGGGTAATTTTCCTTGTTAGATGTAATTGAGAACTGTTTTTGAATTGCACACGATCACTCAGGCTAGCTAATAATAAGTGGGGTTTGAGAACCATAGACATTTGAATTCTCAAGACTACCATCTCAAGACTGCAATCCTAATGCCCTTATTAATAAACTGATCTCAATTATCATAACCGTCTCAAGATTGCAGTTTTGTATGGCTTGAAGTTTACTTTGATGTATCCTGAGACGGGTAATTCAGCTAAGATCAGTTTGTTAATAAGGGCCTTAAGACTTCAAATGCATTGCCTACCCTTAAGACTAAAATGTTATGTATCTATGGTAGTAATTTACACTGGAACACAATAACGTTGCAATGGGTTAATGGGTAAGATGGACTGTAAAATATTTATTTAGTTAAGCTGGTATTTTTCTACGCGTATCGGTTTCCTTTTTGACATTATACAACTGAACTCAACATAAAAATCTCGAGAGCTCAAGACCGGCTCTTTATTTAAACGCAGAGCTCGAGTTTGGAACAAGTGTCACCTGGAGTGAGACACTAGATTACCCCACGCACTCGTGCCGCGATTTCTTTGCCCTCGTCGCTCTAATTTGAGTGCCGCGGTGTCGCAGGCGCTCTCCCGAGTGTCAGCCCGAGTGTCGCGGAGGTTACCTTGAGAGCACTCGTTCAAAGCATTTTTCTTTCTTTCCATTGTAGGGTTTGTTACGCATTGAGGAAAGTTTTTAGAATTGTGATATTTTAAAAACTGATTGCAATTTTGATATTAAAAAATGCTTGTTTCATTTTATTGTTATAAAAGTAATTTTATTTAGTGACTTTTAATTTCAGAAGCTTTGCCGATTTGCCACTATTTTTGTTTAAAACAAATAACATACATAAACTCACGCTTTCATTCCCAGAGTGGGGTAGGCAGAGCTACAGAATTACCAAGCAGTCTTAAATAAGTTTTTTATAATTCTGTAACCACGTTTTGCACAAATCAGGCTAAGATGATTGATTCATTGAGATGATGATCAGGAGAGATGACAACCTGTCACTAATAATACACTGGTAGTATTAGTGACAGGTTGCAAGCCCATCGCCTAAGAGTACTTGAAGCCTTTATTATTCCCTTAGTCGCCTCTTACGACATCCACGAGAAGACATGGAGTGGCACTATTCTAACCCGGTGACCACACAGGTACAAACAAATAATATCCCTAATAATAAAACAAATGAGGCCGCAGGGCAGATAATAGCGAGCTGTTGGTGAGTGGCGACACAGAGGACCTGAGTGCTCCCGAGGCGAGGTCGACCGTTTAAACCAATACTCGGCCCGCAATTACCTGCTTCACTGCCTAGGCAGTAATCTACTATTAATAAATTTTGATTTATTTCTAAATTCGAACAGTTTCCCCTATTGCTAAAGAAGTAATCCCCTAAAGTCACCAATTAGTCCGGGTGTTTGCCGGCGCTTGCTTAGACCGGGCCGGTAATTAAGCAGTGTTTTTAATTCCCACCCAAGAAAATGTTGCCAATTAAAATGAAGAACTTCCGTAAATAACGTGAATACCAGTATCATTGGATCAGTATTTACTGAAACGGAATGGCAATTAAATGTAATGGATGTACTAAATAATGGAGCTGACTGTTTTTAACCCATTGCGCACAAAGATAAAGATAAAAAAGGTAAAAGATGTTTATGCAGTAAGTAGGCCGCACGGGCACTTTTACACGTCAAATATCTACCAGCGCTTCACAAGAGACCACTGCCAGCTGAGAAGAAACGCCGCAAGAAACTCAACAGTCAGTCGTTTTTTAAATATTGCCTATGATATTGAGGAATTATTTAAGTTTAATCTGTCTGTGTGCCTGTTTGTGGTATCATAGCTTCCAAAAGAATGGACTGATGTAAAATCGGTTATTAATAAAAGAAAGCTAATTTAATTGGGATGGTTTTTAGCTAGGTTTTATAAAAATCGGTTCTGCCGTTTTTTAGATATTAGCTCTGAAAGATAGGTGTGCAATTGTTTCAGGGGTTTTTTAATTATTTATGTGAGAACGGTTAGGTACATGATAGTTAGGCATCGGAGTTTTTGTCGCACGGTAAGACTAATAGCAAGCTATGGAGTCGTCTTTTGCCATAAATCTAAACTCTTATTCATATTCATACTCATTTATTTAGTTTTTTTTTATAATCAAGGACAACAACGTTGACGAGTTTAGAAACGATTATTTAATGTTATATTTGGAAAATAAATATTACAATAAAAAAAAAATTACCGTTTTTATACTGATTTAATTAAGAAATTTTATAAACAAACAAAAGATACATTAAAACACAGCAGAAGGGAATGTTTTAGTCCACACTAGTGGCGAATTGTATGTTAAAATAGTTCAAGTTATGAATTTATAATCTAATATATTTTTTTTTATATAACTTGACCTAGATAATTAATTATACACGACTGACCGCTAGAGGCATTTTAAGATAAATTAAATAAATAAGTATGAATATGAATAAGAGTTTAGATTTATGGCAAATGACGACTCCATAGCTTGCTATTAGTCTTACCGTGCGACAAAAACTCCGATGCCTAATGATAGTACAATTAACATGAAACCGGGCAAGAGCATGTCGGACCATTCTCATTGAAGAGTTCCGAAGCCGTTACTACAAACAAATTAGACCTCGCGACAAACTTAACTTTGCCGTTGGAAAACTGTTATTCCCATACATCGACAAAGGTCACGGTCAGCTTACCACCATCGCAAATAAGTTTTCGATAGGTATAAAAATTTAACCGTTTGTAACTCAAGAACCAATGAAGTCTACTTAGTCGTTTTTTTTCTCTTTAAAATTCGTTACATGTGCTTTAATTTAAAATATTTTTGTTATGTTACGTGGTGCGGATTATTTCGAACTTAGACTAAGTAAATAGGTAAGTTGACTGTGAAATGGATGAAATAATCCGGTTCGAAAGACCTTTATGTAGGAGCTCTCCCCAGTTTCAGTATTTGTGATGGATATATTATGTGGAATTGTGAATGTTGTTTGCCTATATCATAAATGAAACGCGAAGTTAGCAAAAATACTAAACTTATTACATGTCAAAATGGTAATGCTAAACATAATGCTAGCCGACACAAAGCCGTTAGACAATAACACCATTTGCAAATGGACTTCTGCGACTATGTAGAAAGGGTAAATTGGAAAGGGTAAGGAAATTTCAGCACAATTGGGCTTCCGGTACGCTAAACGACTGAACCGTGAAAGCCATGCTATTTAATTTATACTTCTACTGTAAAACATTATTTTGAAGACATGATAAGCGAAACACCTTTTTTAGGATCGAAGGAGTGCTCTGTGTCTACCAGTCTGGGAAACAGGCGTGATTTAATGTATTTAATGCAATGTATGGTTAACCTACTTCACCTACGAAGATAGCGCTCCTGGGTTCAAATCCCAATGACACTAAGTACTTGTTCCTGAGTGCCATGCCTCTATTCCTCTAGGTAAGACCATAATGCTTTTAAGATGTTATCGTATTGTGTATGAGATAGCTCTTATTTACTTAACAGTTATGGCAAACAAGCTAAAACAATAGGATAAACATGTCAAAGGCAATATTTTCATTGGTATTTTGATACATTTGAGATAAAATGTGTGTCTGTGTATGTGTGTATGTGGATATCTGTCTATCTGTCCTTTTCCCCCCGGATCTCTGAAGTGATTAAAATAATAGTGAAATTATTTAAATTTTAATAAAATCGTTATAACTAAACTACATCGTCAAGTACTAGGAGAGCATAAACATCAGGAGTACCTTGACGCCGACACGACGCACCGTGCAGTCATAGTTTGCGATCTAAGTTGCACTACGCACCTCCTTATTACCTCTGCGCTCTTAGTACTTTATTTAAAGATGCAAACTCTTTATCGTAGTCTAGTCCTTAAAATCATATTGTGTGAGATTTTCCCCAGATGCTTCTTACTTAACTAGTCACAGTATATTATGATACTGACCCGAGCCAAGTCAGCCTCTAAGTGGCCCCACCACTAACTTTCATTCTACAAAATGCAGTTCTGCAGACAGCAACTGAGTTGATAAACTCGGGAACGGAGACTTAATTAAAAAGATTTACTTTGACGACGACTAAAATAGTAAACTTAAAAGGGTTCATAAAATCTTAAATTACGAGATGAGTTTTTACCGAGGACCATTAAAAGAAGCAGTCAGTGCCAGTTCTTAAATTTTTTATACAAAGTGGACTCCAATTCGTGTATTTGGCACGTTATTTGTTAATTACTGTACGGCCGTGCCAGCTATTATCATCGGTACCGATGAACGACGCCCTTGAGTGTCCATGGGCGGTGAATGCGTTATTATAAAGGGTTTGAGGGACTACAGCCATTCTAACACGTCACTTTCAAACAGGATTCTTAAACCGTAGTTACACTTGCAGGTTATTACTGTAAACAAAGCTATGTAAGTAAAGAATCATTTTTTTATGTGCAAGACAGAGATGCAGATATTTGCCACTCACTCTTATCTATAATTGCGTCTCAAAACTGACAGCAATAACTTGCCACTGCATATGCTGCCCTAAAAAAGCTATCGATTTTTTGTAGGATTTCGAATAAATGCATTGTTGAGTTGTTGCCTCGAAATATTTCAAAAGTATATGTATACGCATACTTTTTTTTTTTAATGAATTGAGATGACGTTCTTTTACATGTTATTCCATAAAATTTGACAGCTCTTTTGTCTCTTCGGTGATCGGAATATGAATTCTGGTTGCATGTGAAACTGGTACGTTTTTAGTGCCCAAATCAGTGAATTAAAGGAAAAATTACAGCGTTAAAAAATAATACCGAATTGTCACCCGGTTCGTCAGAGATAAGGATGAGGAAGCGCATCTCATTCCCGTCTCTGGACCCGCCATTTTTCCTTGTAAGTTACGAGCCTGGGTATCTCACGTAACACTGTAATCCGAATACATAGCGAGATTTTGTAGAAGAATATTTTTACTATGTACGTTAAGGAACGAAGGAATGAATGTGGATGGTGGAAAGGTGGCCATGTATGAAATCTAGTATTTATAAATATGTTACCTTAAGGAGAATGGGGAAATCACGTAAAATCACGAAAAATAAACGACAATCGGACAAGTTATTTTTAGTTCTGAACTTTTCCTATGGCCAGAAGTCCGAAATCTTTGTTTAAAAAAAAGTTATCTCCACATAAAGACGGAAGTGAGTGGAAGTTCGAACACAACCACAATATGTTTTTGTGTTTATGTAATTTGACGTTTCTCGCCATGAAAAGTTGAAGTATATAAAAATACCTACACTATAGGTTCCCAGGCTCCATAAACTTCTGCCTATCATCCTTTATCTTTTGATATGCCAACTATTGGTGTAATACCAGGACTAACACGAATCAAAGATGCATAACCAACAATACGACCCATCGCATGCGCAAGCCACTTAATTTTTTTGTATTATTCGACGGCCAAAAAAGGACGTTAATGGTTTGAGTTGTATGTATGCATGGTTCTTGGTTTCTTGGTAGTAGCTGAACGGATGGCCCAATTTCGATAAGCGCGGTGTCGTTACATTGGTCTTACCATCGCGAGTGTAACTAAAAACTTACATAAATAAAAGGGTGCCGATATACGTAACATGAGTATTAATATAATAATATGTATAGACAACAATATAAAACAAATGTACTCGAGATTGTAAAGCTTTTTGTTTGTTACACTTGATTTACAAGGATTGAAGTATATCTGCAAACATACTAATTCCGACGACCTAGGCCTAGTTGGTAGTGACTCTGTCTACGAAGCTAGCGGTCCTGGGTTCAAATCCCGGTAGGGGCGGATATTTGTGTGTGACCGCGAATATTTGTTTCCGAGTCATGGATGTTTTCAATGTATTTAAGTATCTATTTCTCTATACATATAAGTATTTATATCATTTTCTAGTACCCATAGTACAAGCCTAGAGCTTAGTTTGGGACTAGGTCAATTGGTGTGACATTGTCCCCTGATATTATATTTGTTTACTTATTTACAGAAGCATGATGAAATATTTTTATTTTTAAAAGAATGAAATATTGCGGGAAGTTGTGTTAACGCAAGATTGCGGGATAACTTCCCGCTCTCCACTTACGGTTGACATTGCGAGGAAAGTTAGCTGTAATAGGGCAGCGCTCAAATCTTCGCTAATGGACGGAGAGCCAAGTTCACGGAAATAATGAAGTTATACTATTTATTGAAACAGAACAAGTTAAAGTGACCTAGAAGAATAATAAAATCATTTACATCGTAAGTTCAAATACCCGAGTGTCTATTAAGAATCATGTTTTAACCCTCGGCGACTGACGTGAAGTCTATCAGACGTCGCCAAAAAAAATCGACGTATACCGTGATATAGCTCTGTATCGCTCAGTACCTTCTTCTAACGACTCGCGGCATTGTAAGTTAATCTTTGTGAAAAATACCAGATTTTTTTACCTTATTCAAGTAAATTACATATTTTGTATTTAAAAGCTCATTCATTCATTCTGTTTATAATTAATTCCGCATTAAAATTAAATAATCATGCTATGCACTAAATAAACAATACTTATCATTGGACCATTAGATTTTTTTCTATATTTTATCAAAAATAACGTCTGACAGACTCCACCTCAGTAGAATATTTCTAAAAAAGTCACCACAGTTGCAGAGGGTTAAATAGACAACCATTATGGACTCCATTTTTTTAGAGAAATTGTTGTATGAATCCCACTGAGTATAGTTCATACAACAGAGGTAAATATTTTTGAAAATATTTTTTCTTTCTAAGTAATTTTCCTAGGAAAGGGCCGAGTGTAGGATTGTGAGACGAGCCTTATTCGAATGTTTGAAGAATGAATGAGATGTACGAGCGGGAGTGAAGGGATATATTGAATGAATGGGAACGGAATGAACGGATCTCTGGATTTTAAGATGGCAACGGAGATAGACGTGTAGATATTTGAGTGGAGTTTTGTGGAAATAGTTTATTCTAAATATAGCAAGTTTTCATTTACTAGACTCTTGTTTTTCAATTGCCTATGTTTTGTATTATTATTTTTTACAATAAAGATTTAACATACATACATGAACAAATACATGAACTGTTCTTGGAGATCTACCTAGCATGTTAAAACTCAGTAGGTGTAAATTGACTGCGGCGGAAATTCTGTGGTCATAATTTTCTGGCTCCATCTCTTAGATACCATAATATTTAATATTATGTTTGACTTTACATTATAAATATTTGCCAATTTCATTCAGAAAACGGGAACTAGTTCTAAGTCAACATGCAGAATATTTAGGTTAAACTATGTAAAACTTTTAATATACTGGCGTAACTGAGAATTAGCGTCATGGAATATCCATTGGCATATTTCATGGCACTCAGCTGAGTGGAGACCTTTTTAGCAAATTGTTAGTTGTGTTACTCTTAAGATTTGTATGTTTTTTCTGAATACTAAATAAATAAACGTATTATTATTAATATAAGCTCTGGACTGCATTTTAAACCTTCGTGGTAGGTCACATGTGAATGGCGTTGCATACAGTGCATCTCTGGGTGCATTCGTGCGATGCAGTGCAATTATCTTCGCGGTGGTCCCATCTTCCGATAGCCACCGGCTCCGTGACGGACAAATGATGGGTTTAAACCGAAGCGAAATCCGGACCAAAAGCTGCCGGATTCCGGTTCCGGATTTATGAAACTTGGTGAAGAAGTGAATTGACTAAAACACATAAGAAATAGTAATTAAAGAACGGTTTAGCCCTTAGAAGTGCAGTTCAAATGATTTCATATTACGTTGATACGATTTTTGCAAATCCAAAGCACAAGATAAAATAAAGAAGACACTTTTATTCATTGGTACAGTCGACAAATACAGTCATTTGCGACTTGGACGTTAACGTTATACAAATAACGACTGTTTTCGTCGACTATACAAGAAGTGATTTAGCTTAATGCTTACAGAAAAAATACATCATTTGGTTTGCAAAAACCTTTGTGCATGTGTTACAATCCCAAAACGGAATCCGGATGCTAAAAATCCGGGTTTTAAAATGATTTAATTACTTGGACTTCCCTAAAACATTAAACCACAATGCAAATATTTCTAAAGCGTAAAGTATCAAGAACCCTTTTGAACAATGCTGCCATTCTAAAAAGGACACACCTCACTGTAATTTCAAAAGAAACAACCAGCCTTAATAACTACCGTAGAGGGTTATATTTGCTGTAACTTTTAATTTGTAGATACGATGTTTTGTCAAAAGAAAGTTGTATGTAGGGTTCATCTCGGTATGGTAATGTAAGGAAATTAATCGTCAACATAGAAAGTTGGTCCCCGAAAGTGCAAGTCATAGAAGAATAAAGGACGGGGTGGCGCTCGTCAGAAACATGTAACATCCATTGACTTAAGTGATTATAGTGCGGTGCACTAGGAGCTTTTTAAGTTGAATTAAACAATTGCTTTATTTGGGTTGGCATCATCAGTTACGTAAGTTATACTTCAGTAATTTAGCATTAAAAGGATGAAAAGAATAAATTCCTTGCAGCGCTTCTTTTCAAAAGTGTGTGATTGTGTCCATATCCTTTCCTTGTCTGTTGTAGGATTAAGGCATCCAAGAGCTATCTCTGAATGAATCATGTCTCCTCTCCAGGTTCAGACTACAGAAATCAAAATCCCTTCCAGTGCTTGCACACATTGTTAAAATTAGTTACGTCCTTTTAAACTCGGCTGTATGTCAGTTTATATGATACAATTTTATTAATCTATCTTTTATTCACAAACAAAATAATGTATTTTTTTTAAACTTTCGTTTTTTTTCTTGGAATTTTTTCCTTTTCCTAACATGACATGGTTATACCAAGTAATGCCAACCTAAATAAACTTAACTTCGTGTGGTAAAACGTCGCATGTTGCTCCCATAACTTTCTTGAGCAAAAAGCATCCTCTTGTCGCCGGTCACCGCTTATCTAATTGCTGTTTGATGCGCTTGCCACCAGATGGCGAGAGGCGGCTGTCCCTAAGTTACGAATAAGGCCTACAACATTGTAAGAAGTACTTTATTAACTAATAGGATAAAGGCCTAGTAACTTTTCTTTTCTTGAAAATGAGTAAAATATTCACATTTAAAACTATGACTGACTGATTGACAGAGAGCGTGCAGCTTAAACCGATGGCCTAGGATCTTGAAATTTGGAAGGTTTATTCCTAGGGTACCCTAAGGACGTATTCAGAAGTATTTCTTGAGAATCCACCCCCAATGGGAAGAAATAGGGGTAGCAGCGAAAAACTAATTTCTGTGGTTGTCATTTAGAAAAAAAAATTTTTAGTGAAGTACTTAGTAGTATTCTAAAATGTTGCTTATATTTTAAGGGCTTGTAAATAATTAATCAGTAAGGTTAGCCAATTTGAATTTTGTTAAGGCAAAAAAGTATGGAAAACATGTAGCCATGCTTATGTAGAGTGGTAACTTTTGGTAATTTATGTCAAGTATATTACTCGTGTAGTCGACTACAGAGAGATGTAACCACTTTTCGACCTTATTGCAGCGCAATAAGGTAAGAAAGTGGATATATCTCTTTGTAGTCGACTGTACATACCTATAATTCTATAGTATTTCGAATTAATAAAATACCCAGACTTCCACACACAGTCAGTTATGTAATGGGCTAATCAACTTTTGGGAAATTACTTAATTCATTTATACTCTGTCTACGATCACCGCGAAGGCCAAACTCAGCGCTCGCAACAAACTAACACTATACAAAGTATGTATCCGACCGGTTTTCACATATGCCAGCGTGGCATTCGCACAAGCTCACGACTTACACATAAACACTCTACAGACATTTCAGAACAATCTTCTCCGATCGGTCGCGGGGGCCCCTTGGTTTGTTCGCAACGCGGACCTTCACAGGGACCTCGGCGTCCCGTCGATTAGGCACACTATCAAGGACGCGTCTAGGCGCTTCTTTGATAAAGGCCCACACCACCCCAACCCGCTCATCGTCCGTGCCACCTCCTACACTCCCCAACTTACCCCGTCCGATCCCGACGTGCTCGCTGCGCTCGGGGCACCCGTCAGGCGCCCCAAGCACATCCTGCTCGATCCCACCGATCCCATCCAACTCGCAGTGGATGAGGGCACTGAAGACCGCAAGAAGCTTCGGCGCCAGGGACGTCGCGGCCGCCCCCCCAGATCCGGACCTGAGCCTCATAGCATCACTGCAGGGATCGAGAAGATCGAAGAAACCGAAGAAACCGAACATACTCAAGCAACCGAAGAAACCGAACACTTGGAAGCAACCGAAGAAAACGAAGTCCTTCAAGACACTCAGCCGGCCGAGCTGCGCTCGACCGGCCTGACTCCCGACGGAGGCACCCCTCCAGAGGTGCGACCACCACCGCACCTCTAACTTAGGGTTCAGCATGCCCCCCGCTAAGGGCATCGCTACCCGTGCCCGGGTGAAGTAGTTATGGTAGAGACATACCAACTACATAGTCAGTCATATAAAAGTAAAATAAAAGTACCGCGAAGGCCGCGATTTATAATCATGTAAGTGTTGAGCAAAAAAGTTTAAATAAATAAGTAAATCCCTATAAAATTACTAAGTGTACAGAATACTATCCCTTACTACATAAAAGTAAAGACATGTGTAAGATTGCATCACAAGTGCATAATAAAGACGAGAGCAAGAAGGAAGCAACGCCGGGGGCCCTCATTAGTGGTATCTAGATCGGTCGTGAGCCTTTCATATTGCACTCATATCTCGATGCACCTCCTTATATGTAGCTACCATGTCACGAATGCAACTAATGCACTGTTAATGCGGGTATCTTCGATACATACAAGCTTGGATTTGGGGAAAAATGGGCATAATAATGTTCTCGAATAGCGCAAAAAAGAGCTATTTAAAAACCCCCGACAATAATAGGGGATTTTTGAGTTAGATGTGTGTGCGGACCGGGACACGAGCTGTGGGTAGGCCTCCAACAAGATGGAGTGACGACCTTGTAAGGATCGCGGGAAAGCGGTAGATGCGAAAATCACAAGACCGGTCTGAGTGGAGAGCCTTGGGGGAGGCCTATGTCCAGCAGTGGACGTCTTTCGGCTGACATGATGATGATGATGATGATCTGTGTATTATGTGTGTTTTTGTATGTCCGTGGCATCGTAACTACTTTACGACTCAAAATACTTTACGATGGACCCATTAAAATAAGGTTTCAGACACGCATGATTAATATTATGTTGTCAACAATTTGAATTAAGAACAGAGTGGTTTATTGTGACATGTTCCGCTAATTTCGTCTATGAGTGTAGTAACGAATTCAAATATGAACTATGTGACACAGACTTAAAGTATATTTTCCATAAATGTTCCGATCTTTATGATCATCCTGGCTGCTTCGATATTTTTGACTTCTGTAAGTTCCGATATCTTTACCTAATTGTATGTTACGAATTTATTGAAAAGTCACTGCTCCTAAATTTATGACGAATTATATGGGCCGATATTATAGAGCTTATCTAGCGTAATTAATATATTGAAATTTAATGCTGCTCCGAAATATTTGAGTACCTTGACCGCTACCATATATCTGATGGCGACTGTATATGGCGCATGTCTATAGTCCATTCAAGTTATTTTTTATCGCTCATGTTTTAACGATCATTGAAACCAGACATGCACCTTTGTGAGTACTTATTTATTTTTAACGATTGAGTTTTACATACATACATAAACTCACGCCTTCATTCCCAGAGTGGGGTAGGCAGAGCTACAGAATTACCAACAACTCTAAAAATTGGTTGATAATTCTGTAACCACATTTTGCACAATTAGGCTAAGATGTTTACTAGCATATTAGTGACAGGTTGCAAGCCCATCGCCTAATAGTAGGTACTAAAAGCCTTTATTCCCTTAGTCGCCTCTTACGACATCCACGGGAAGACATGGAGTGGCACTATTCTAACCCGGCAACCACACCACGGGATTGAATTTTATAAAGTATTAAATACAATGTCACTGACAAATATTGGACTCGGGTCGAACTAGTCAAAAATATTTCAATAAAATAATGCTTGCCAAGCGAGAATTACGTTACTAAGCGTAAATTAACGTTTCTAAGCGTTATCGCTACGCAAACCAACTGTTATCGTAAACTGCTTCCGCGACGCTCAATTGATTTCCATCGTGTATTATCATAGTCAGTGATGGGAAATAGGTGAGCTAAAATACCTATTCTTCGCGAGAGGACATAATATAGAGTGGTTACAACCGGATAAAAATTATATTTTTTTTCTGTTCCGGGTATTCGATATTTATTCGGGTAATTATCGTAATGTAAAACATGACATGTTTTGTTTAAAGTACGGCATGTTTAATGTTAGTTTTTAGTAAAAAGGGCTAGAGAAAAGAAGGAATGTACAAGATTTCTAAAAAGTAGTAGCAGGACTAATAATATGGGTTTTCCCACGCATTGTTTGTTTATGACTTGCAAATGGGCGTTCACATTTTCGGATTACTTATAATTTTAACTTTATGGCAGGAATGTTACCATTTTTACTACAAACTTTACAAATATTCTATAAGGAAAATAATGTATGTTCAACATTATGGCTAGTATTCGCAGTGCCCGGATAAATATCAAATACCCGGAATCCAAAAAATATATACTTTTATCCGGTTGTAACCACTCCATATTATGTCCTCTCGCAAAGAATAGGTATTTTAGCTCACCTATTTCCCATCACTGATCATAGTCTATTGTTTAAGCCCACCAAGTTTACTAACACTAAAAACACAGTCTACATGTTTGCTAACTGTTTACAAACAAACACGCCAGTTCAAGGTTAAAAGCGAAACCTCTGAACTAATCTGTAATTAAAATCGAATTCGTTACCGTTTGTATCGACGCGTAGCAATCAGTCAACATTCACATTCATTTTACATTCCTTCTAAGCCTTTAAGTCCAGTGCACAAAGTTGAAGTTAATCTGGCAGGGCTAGTACTCCATACTAGCGTTCAGTTTACATCAATCAATTTTAAATCCACTGAACAAGGTTGAATGTAGCTTGGCAGGAAACTTCATTCATCACTATGGCCACGAGGGTTTGCCAGTTATTTTCGTGCTGAATGACTTATTGCTCGAGTGACTTATTATCGTTCGGAATAGGGTATCGATTTGAGGTTTTGGTGACACAAAAGACTATCACGTTTATATACGAGATATTATCACGTCACAACAAGGAAAAAAAGTAGAATTATCTTTTTGTAGGCGACTGTACATCGCTGTGATTGAACTGTTATAATTAATCGATTAATAAAACATGTCTAAAACCCACCTCTAGAAAACCTACTATCAAGTAAAAACAATCGCATCTATATCGGTTCATCCCTTCCTTCCATTTAAGAGCACACTTACAGGTCAAACTTATAACACCCCTCTTTTTTACGTCTGGGGTTAAAAATAGCAATCACTTCACCTCCCCAATATTCAACACCTGTTTAAAATTAGTCCTTTCTTAAATTATCAATAAATGTCTTGTATTGAAAAAATATCTATAGGTAGAGTTTATAGTTAAGACTTTAAGGTTAGCTAAATATCATTAAGTAGACGGCATAAATCATGGACACTTTAGCTGACAGACACCAGTAAAACACACTTTACTCTTAATTCAAATTTCATAGGGTTCTAAATTGATTATTGCAAAACAAATGAATACACCTTATCTTCTGTAAAATATGAATCAAGTGTCCATCATTGGGCCTTGTCCATTACTGGTTCCATCACCCTAGTTAGCTATTGTTCAGTTTTTACCATTATACGTACCAGCGAAATATCAAGAGCAATTTTAAAAAAGACAACCTGCAAAAATAAATGTTAACGCGATGCTGAAATATTTTGCTTTCAACAACATAAAACAAAAGAGTTATGCAAAACAGCTGGCGTCGGACAGAAGAACCGCATTAAAGTTAGAGCATTCTGAATTAGCTTAACTTTTTACTGAGACCAGGATAACCGGGATAACTGGAGCCAAATCTTAATCAGACGCTATAAGTCCTATTTGCGCACTGAGGGCCCCGTTTCATGCTTTGTTTTTGTTTATAAACCAACACACTATGATCAAGTGTAATTTGACACCAACTCGACTTTTGAGATTTTGGCGTGAAAAGCACACAGGGGCTCTGATTCGCTGCCATTTTGGCGAAATATATTTCCCCTTTATATCCTTTCCCAACTAACTTCTGGCATTCCTTTTACTTGGCAAACCAATCTGTAGCACATTTTGTTTTTTGGTAATATTACAAACCAAGTTTCTTTTAGGAAAATACTTGTTTACCAAACATTTTACTTAGGCTAATTTCCCAAAACAAAAACCGAAATCAATAGATTTCATAACTAATTTATCACATACTTTAAAAATTCAAGGTTAGGTTAGGAACTGTGACTACAACAGAACAAAGTGGCCGGCTTAGGTTAGGTTAGAGTTGTGGCGCGTAGTGCGCGTAGTGCCGCATCATCATAGAATAGGAGTTTTAAATTGGTATAATTATTAATATATTTATTATTATTATAACGTCCGTGTGGTTGTGGTTGCCGGCTTAGAATTGTGCCATTCCACATCTTCCCGTGGAAGTCGTAAGAGGCGAATATGGGAATAAAGGCTTGTAGTACTGTTAGGCGATGGGCTTGCTACCTGTCACTAATATACATTATACACTGTTAAACATCTTAGCCTAGTTGTGCAAATTGTGGTTAAAGAGTTATCAACAAGTTTTTAGAGTTGTTGGTATTTCTGTAGTTCTGCCTACCCCACTCTGGGAATGAAGGTGTGGAGATGTGTATGTACGTATGTATTATTATAAAGTCCTACCACTACTAAATAATAACAAAGATTCGATTCTTCTACATCTCACAGCAATTCCTTGTCTCCAATAGGGTGTACTGCCCTATATAGGCTATTTAGTAACTTGACGACAGACAAAACCATTAAATATCTTTCTGTTTTAATTTGGTTATGGGTTGGCAACAAAAAAAAATGCTTTCTTTTTTGCAACTTAAAATTTTAACTACATGTCACCACTTAATAGATAGAGATAGACGGACAAACAGATAGACAGAAAACGTGGGCGTCCCATCGTTTACACTAGTACCCCTCAGGCTTTGAAATCTGACGACACAGGGGCTTAACACAAGCAATCAGGGCAATACTTATCGTACCCTACATGTCCTGCAGGCACCCAATCAAGTGCAATTTTCAATATGGCGCAGTCTCAAGAGCTTATCTAGGGTAGATGGGGTCCTTCCCTTGGGCGATCCCTGCTTGCAGGAGGTTAAATAGGGGAAGCTGTTCGGTGCAAAATTAAAGGTGGTGTTAAAGTTAAAGCAGGTATTTTAAGTGAGAATTTTTGAATACCTAAAAATAATCAACGATTTCAGTATTCTTTGTATGGAGTTAACTTAAGTTTTGGAAAGCTTTTTATCAAATAAATCTTGATAGAGCTCGAGGAAAAAACGATAGACGAGTTGTACGCGGACAAAGGCATTAGCAAAATATGTATAAAATAAATATCGCACATGGACTTTGACTGACGTTCAAATCTTCTAAAAGTCGGGTTCTTATGACCTTCTAAGACTTATTGGCTTCCGTGGTTTCGAATTGGTCTCTAATTTCTTCGCACATTCAAGAAGGACGCGGTGACACAAAACTTTACAAATGGCAGGTCCCCAACTGTAATTATTCGGCTAATAAGGTTTCCAATTTCACACTAGCCCTGCCATGCTATTCTTTATCTCGATATCAAAATCTTTCGCAAACTGTTTTCGTGTTTTGTGCCTAATTGATACAGACCGTGAAACTGATTGATATTATGGAACTGCTATAGCGCTGTCCTTTTCTTAGCTAGGAAATTGGTAAGTTTTTTTTTTAGTGACGGTGTATTTCTACCTACCCTGTTCTGACCCATGAGGTAAGGAATAGTATTTCAGTCAGTTAAATCGGTTCTAATGTTTTGTAAATGTTTATTACCAATAATTAAATCAATAATGACTGACTGCCGAGTTTCTTGCGGCGTTTCTTCTCAGCAGTGGTCTCCTCTTGTGAAGCGCTGGTAGATTCTTGACGTGTAAAAGTGCCCGTGCGGCCTACTTACTGAGTAAATGTCTTTGTCTTTATCTTTCAATCTTTAATGTGGTCATCTTACAATCAAGAATAAAATAATAAATTGTATTGGAATTTCGATTTGATATAGAAGATCTCCTTGGGGGTTAACATGATATACTAAAGCAGTTTGGTTTACGCTGACAGAAAGAGACAGAACTATATAAATACTATAGCTCAGTCCTTTGCACTCGCCGTAAAACTACATAGACATGACAAAATAACAGCTTCATCCGTTAAAGAATACCTCCTCGGTAATACGAGCGGCTAATTTATCCGCGTCATGACGCGCCGCTGACAGCTGGCGTCGCGCGACGCAGCGCTTGTCTATTTGTCGCCGACATCCGATTGCTTCTACTCACACGAGTTTTACTATCCACTTTCATTGATTTTAGAAAAAAAAATGGTACTGTAAAACCTGGTAACTATGGTCCAAAATCTTCCAACTATGCATGGTCCAAAATCAATGACCAAAAGTACAAGTTCCCATTATCTTTAGTTAAGGAAACGTGTTGTTTTATAGACATTTCTTGTTGACTAAAGTTTTAAACTGCTTATACTTAAGTCATCTATGAGGAATTAAAGATATTAGACTTGGACCACAGTTGAAGTACTGGACCATAGTTACCAGGTTTTACGGTACCTGTTTTGATTGTTTATAATGATTCAATTTTTTCAAGTGAACTTTTATAGGTAATCTCGACAAGAATGGAATTGGTATTAATCTCGTGCTTATCGGAATAAAGTAAATTTGAGAGGGAATTAATGTGAACTGCATATTTTTTTGGACAATTAACCTAGAATCTTGCCATTTGTAGGAATACTTAAGTCGACTAGCTGATTTGGATACGTCAGGCTACAAATCGTCGGGGAAACTGCAAAACCGCGTAAGTAATATTTTAAATAAGCCGCAAAATGCAACTTTTTAATAAGATGGTAAGGTGGTTTATTTTGCTTTACATAAATTATTTCTATTCGTACTTAACTTTATCTCCATTGGCACGGGCTAGAGAGAAACCAAGGTTCAGTAGTGACTTTTATGTTTTAACTTCACAAGAAGTGAAAGAATACCTCAATGGTAACATGAGTGGCTAATTTATCTGAGTCGTGACGCGACGACAGGCGTCGCACGACGGAGCGACACTCGTCTATTTGTCGCCGGCACCCAATTGCTGGCTCACACCTCGTTATTTTTTTCTGGTTTCGAGTTTCGACGGTGTATTTGGGAAAAACTTAAGCTGATTTTAGGCGGTGATACGTCAGAATTTTAGGGAGACTAAGGCAGTTTTAGTTTTTAAAGGTAAGAAATCAATCCCGTTCCTGTTTTCAGACATGTTTCAAAACTCGTTATAAATTTAGTATAAACGGGATCGACATGTTAAAACCTGTCGCGTCAGCTTTCACGATCCATTACCTGAAATCAAAGAAAAACAAATTTAAATAAAGTAACTCTATACAATTCTTACAGAATACGATGCAGAAATACAAACGACCGTTTGACGTTCGAATTATGAAAATTAAAATATGTGAATTCGTTCTTATTTTTAGAACGGGAGTTCAACTTCAACAGTTTCTTAGCACAGGACTTAACCTTCTTCCATTTCCTGTTAGCAAAACTCACACAGCAGACTAGAACATCTTGAGGCCCCGAAGTATAATGGCCCGCATTACAAGATCAATACCAACTGATCATGCGATGCGGGCGCGTAACACCATTATCTCAGGCTCGCTTTGAAATTATACGCAAACGTTACAGTGTTTAGATAGGCAGATGGCGAACGACCCAATCATGCTACAGACACAAGGTTACTATGTAGAAGACCTGACTTCGTGACTCAGTGTTGACTTTACGAGTCGGATAGTTGGTTATAACAATAACCAACAAAGTTGGTTATTGTTAGGTAATGGAGTTTTCTGAAATTGAAACTCTACTATGATGTCATAAGGCCTAGCCAGAAGGTGAGAAAGTAAATATTTTTTTTTACTTGCGTATTTCTATTTTTTTTACGTACCTCTAATATTAATATCGTTAACGGTATCACTACCTATACTACCTATAAACTAAATACTACCTATAGTGTAACCGAAGCTAGAAATCAATTATATAATGAGCGTTGCCATGGTAATAACAGTTAAAAAATATTTTAATACCAATCGTTATAAAAAAAAAACTAAAAGTATTATGGTTAATATCCATCAATTTGTTATTTGGTTACCATGAGTACCTACGTTCAATTTAGATATCAACAAAATGGTGTTTCGTTTGGCATTCCGACTTTTGTGATAAATTGTCAGAACTGTTTTTAGTAGCTTTTAAAATTTGCGTGAAATTTATTCATATTTACTTAACATATATAATTCACAAACTTTTAACGCCAATTGGAATAATGAAATTGACTTTGCTGGCAAATAATTTATTCTAGCAGAAAAATCGAAAATAGGAGTTTGTATGCAACGGTTCATAATTAGCTCTTAAGATACTCGTGCCTGTAATAAGAGCGCTCGCAAGCTCAAGCTGTAACCTCGGCACTTGTACCTTACGAATGATAATTATGTACCAGTTACATAAATAACGATTATTCAACCCATGGAGTGTCACAGGCAACGCGTGGGTTACGTCAATACTGTTCACATGAGGCTTACTGCAATCATTACCGTTCGCAAATACCGTTTTAGATTTGCAATACTGCTACAATAGGTTACAAATGAGTTTAATAATTATTATTTCGAACAAAAATAAAAAACACAATTTTAAGCACATCTACTTTTCCAAGGCGCTTACTAGGCTTTAATATTAAATTGATACAACTAATTGATGACCGTCAACTAGCTATGCTTTAATGGTTTAACACTCTGTTTTTTTTTTTAAAAACTCTCCATTATCAAAACAAAACACCAACGATGAATGGTACAGTCGGTCAGAAACAGAGATCCATTTACGATTTAACTTGTCCCGATATATCACGACACAGATCTAGTCATGCGCTAATGTCGACCGATGATGCGTCAGATACCATTGGGCCACACGTCCGTAACAATGAGTACCTTATCACTCGCATCAGGAAACGTACAAAGAGGTACAATGTACGTATACTAATGCAGCGTACTGGCAACTCATGCCAGTTGCTGATGGTAGGGCAAGAAATTTATCAACCCTGGAAATCAAGGTTTTACTTCGTATGTTTACTTTTTTTGGCATGTAGAGAACCATATTGTGCCATTTGAAGGTAATGGGTAAGAGTCCTATGTACATATTATAATTATGTAATATTATGATATATTTATCCAGGGTGTCCCAAAACTCAACGATGGTCTGGTACAGTATGAGAGACCAAGTAATAGCAAATCTGGAAAAAAAAGAAAAAAAAATCTACCTGGTACCAGGCAAGAGGTCAAGTTATGGGAACATTGCAAAAAAAATGTACATAGTTAAGGAGTTAATTGAGATAACGTTAAATTTCTTCGATTGTTTTTCCTTTGTGTAACGAAAATTATCCATAATATGGATAATTTTCGTTACACAAAGGAAAAACAATTATATGACAGATTATATGACTAATCTTTGTTACACAAAGGAAAAAGTTAAGGATTGTTAAAGATTTAATTTAATTGAGCCCTTAACTTTGTACAATATTTTTGCAATTCACCCTTATTCACCTGTACTGGAAAAAATAAGAGAAATATTGGTTTTTGATTTTTTATTTTATATTTTTTTCCAGTTCTTGTACAGTATAACTTGCCCTCTCGCCCGGTACCAGATTATCGTTTAGTTTTTGAACACCCTATATATGTATATATGCAATCCCAAGATTACAGATTCGTCGCCAACCCTGAGGACTAAGACACAATGTCTTTTTGCAAGTTACTTAACTGGCTAGGCATTGTTTCAGATAAGATCAAAATTCAAAATTAGTTCAGAAAACTATACAAAATTCTAGTCAGAAATTCCGGTCTTCCGGTACACATTACCGGTAACATTCGGTATACGTAGAGGTTTCTAAAGGTCATTGAGCGCTATTTGCATTGTGACGAGCCACAGCCAACAGGTGTCAGTAATATTGCCTCAGGGCCGTATTATGATAGCCTTTATCACGGTGGATAAAGCTTTTGTTACCCTCGCACTTACACAGTGGTTAGAAAGCGAAAGATGCTTTATGCATGTATAACGGACACGTGTCTTGCACGTGTTGCGGGAGATGAAAGTTTACATATAGGTTGATCTGCAGAAGATGGTGACACAAGTCTGGGGTCCTAGTAAAAAGGGTAAAAAGTCGACTTTACTCGTAATAAAAAGGGTTTATACATGAACGGAATATACTAGACTTAAACCCTTTTTCACTTGATCTTCAGAAGTCTTATACTCTTTTTCACTAGGACCCCAGAATTGTATTCTGTTATTGCAAACATCGTCTTGTTGAAATTCAGTTGGTACATTATCATCATCATCATTACGATCATTAAATTTGTAAACTTCATCATCTGTTATTTAAGTTCTAACTACGGTCCCATAGAATGATGAATTAATACTGACGCTTAATAAGAACACGGTATACTCTCTTTTTTATTAATACGAGTATATACAATTAAATTATTAAACCTAAGTTAAATTAAGTATTACGTATATTACAGATGTTTGCCTTTAGATGAATATAGTACCGTAAGCCAACAAAAATGAGTACTTTACTGCCTTCTTCAAACTGCAAATGGAACGACATATAAGACATTGAAATAAAACCGACCAAGTGCAAGTTGAACTCGCGTGGAGTTCTGTACATAAGATTTTTTTTGATAAGATTCAAATTTTTGTAATTTGCACATCTGTGTTTAGGTCATAAAATTACACCATCATACCAAGTTTTACCTGGTTCAATCCAGTAGATTCAGAGCAAATTGGCTGTGACAGACGGACGGACAGACAGACAGACCGTTCCGTTTTTATTTTTTTGTACAAAACTCTCAAAACCACAATAACAAGGTTCTCATGCTTATTTTTGTGGTCCAACTATAATCTCAAGATAATTCTAATTATCTAGTGATGTATGCTTTACAAATCCATTTTGAACATAATTATGTGGAAACAAATAATGTGTGAATTAAAACAAACCCGGAAGCCTTTAAACAAATCCACAATTCCCGCTCAGAATGATCTGCAATTCCAAGCTATTAACTGTACCAGAACTAAAGACATTAAACAAACGCAATACATTATGCAAAAGTTGAAGTATAACGAGAGTTTAGTTGTTATTGCACTAAGCGCCATTCGCGCTCATTTACATGCAGCGCACGACAGAGCGACGCATTCATCAAAATCTTTGAGGATCCTATTACTAAGGACTTAAGAAAACCTTACTGCTATAATAATTACGTCTCTAATCCTTTAATCGAGTGGTATTCTCAAGTTGGTGGAAAGATCAGAGGAGTTACAGACGTCCTAGCTCGTATGTCTCCAAGGATAAGGTGTTATTTTCTCTGGTGGAGATGAATTTAACTTTGGTGGAAGACAGGTGCGAGTGACGCGCATTGTCATGCTAATGGTCCACCGCGGTTTGATTAAAAAAGTTAGAAGATTGAAGCCCGTGTTGTCATGATAATTGTAGTTTTAGATGGAAATTTGAAGGTTGTATTGAAAATAATATTTTTATAAATTTGGATTTTTTTATTGCGTCGGATTTGAATTGTGATTTTTTCAATGCTTGTTCTTAGTCAATCAAATAATTAGGGTTCCGTACCCAAAGGGTAAAAACGGGACCCTATTACTAAGACTCCGCTGTCCGTCTGTCCGTCTGTTCGTCTGTCCGTCAGTCTGTCACCGCTATAACATTATATACTAAAAACAAAATAAAATAAATATTTAAGGTGTCACAACAAACATTTTTTTTAAAGATAATGGTGCGGAACCCTTCGTGCGCGAGTCCGACTCGCACTTGGCCGGTTTTTTCTAATCTCATTGAAAAGCAATTGAATTTGAAACGCTAAAATCGTCAAAACGTTTCTTCATTTTTTAAGTAAACGTGGTTAAAAGATCTTTCAGTAAAGCAAGTCTATTTACTTAAATATTTTTTTTCAAATTAAGACAGACCATAATATATAGAAAGACTAGCTGTCCGCGCCCGGCGCCGCCCGGTTTCATACAAACCTTATGAAAAATAGATAGTAGCCGATTCTCAGATCTACTGAATATGCATATAAAATTTCATAAGAATCGGTCAAGCCGTTTCGGAGGAGTACGGTAACTAACATTGTGACATGGAAATTTTATATATTAGAGATAGTAAATCTGTTTTTTTAAAGAAGGTAATAATAAAAAATGACGATATATAAAATGTTTGATACCAATATTATTTCTAACGCAAAAATCGTCCAGCAGGCGAGGACACTCTCAGAAGGGATGTCACAAATCATACTCCACAGACTCGGAAGCGGAAGAAACTGTCATTTCCGCGAGGAAGTTTTCAAAAATTTAAAAGTTGAGACTTAGAATGATGTAGCACTAAGGGAAGATGCTACAAAAAACTTTCTACATTTATTCAATTATCGTGTCCATAATCTTAATCTTCAGAAATATCGTTATGAGTATTATTAATAACGCTTTTAACTCACGCTTCATTATTGTAACAGCGTACGGTATCTCATAGATCACGGTACGTACTGATATCCCGATCATTCACATGCTTTTCTGTCTAACTATTTTGGACCCTGTTCGGGTCATAAAAAGTTTGAATTCGTTTGATGATGTTACTATCAGATGAGACGTCTCATCGGTAACGTTTGATGCGAGACCACCCGGACACCTCCACTGCCGCTTTGGGGGTCTTCTATGGATATTAGGGGGGAATATTTATTAATTTTATATTGTACTATTACACGAATCTTCTAATTCCCGTGTGGTTGCCGGGTAAGAATAGTGCCACTCCATGTCTTCCCGTGGATATCGTAAGAGGCGACACAGAGCCCTTTCACACTAGCTCCGCCGAGAAACCGCCGGCAAAAAAGCTAGTGTGAAAGGGCTCTAAAGGAATAAAGGCTTGAAGTACTATTAGGCGATGGGCTTGCAACCTGTAAATATCTTGTGCAAAATGTGGTTACAGAATTATCAACAAGTTTTTAAAGTTGTAGGTAAATGTACCTACCCCACTCTGGGATTACAGGCGTGAAGGTATGTATGTATTACACGAAATTCAAAAAATACTGGCATGTTGTGAAATAATACTAAAGTGTTCGTGTTCTATTTCCAATTCTAACAAAAACAAGTTACACAAATTATACAGATTTGGGTACATACATTAGGATGTTGTAAACTTGTAACCATGATTCATCCAAACAACATCCTACTAATACCTATTATAAATCGTGGGTGAAACTGCAAAACCGCGTAACCAACAAATTTATGATAGAGCAAAATAAACCTAACCTTCTTATTAAAAAGGTGGATTTTGCTCCTTATTTAAAATGTTACTTACGCGGTTTTGCAGTTTCATCGACGAAATGCGAAAGTTAGTGTGTGTGTTTGTTACTCCTTCACGCTGCAACGGCGGGATGGATTTGGATGAAATTTAAAATGGAGATAGCTTATATCCGGATTAACACAAAGGCCACATTTCATCCCGGAAAATTTAAATGTTCCCAAGGGAAAAACGATATTCAAAATCTATGCGGACGAAGCAGCGGGCAGAAACTAGTAGTTCATAAAGGCTGAATGGAAAAAATCTGAGTGCTGGGGATTGCCTGTTAATACATACATACATACATACATACCTTCATGCCTTCATTCCCAGAGTGGGGTAGGCAGAGCTACAGAATTGCCAACAACTCTAGAAACTTGTTGATAACTCTGTAACCACAATAAAATTAACAGTGTATATTAGTGACAGATAGCAAGCCCATCGCCTAACAGTACTGCAAGCCTATATTCCCTTAGTCACCTCTTACGACTTCCACGGGAAGACCGGGAAGATCATTTAAGTATTTATTAACCATGCTATCTAAAAGAAACAAACCACCACCGACTTTTGACAATATTGTTGATTAAGTAATTCTAGAATCCTTCCCAGCGTTATATTATAACTGTCTCCAGTTAAAAATATGCTATCCTCTATCATCCAAAATTAAACATTTCGTTTCAGTAGAGTTACAGTTTTAACAAGAGATAGAACATATCTTATTTCTTACCAAGAATTAAAATGTATAACTACTTCCGACGTCCACTGCGTAGTTACCAACCAAAACTAATCCACAACTTTTTCCTACAAGAGCTGTCAAAAATAACCATCACGGATACAATTAATAACTTTAATTCGGAACATTCTCTAGTTAGTACGGTTAATTGGGGACAGATGTCGCCCCGAGCTACTTGTCTCTGGTTGTTAATGGCGGCTGTGACGATGCGTGGCAGGATATTTTTTCATGTCTTCCTTATTAGCTTGTTAAATTTATTAATTGAGTATCATGCTTCAGTACATTGGGCTGCAGAAGAGAAACGCCCCAGTTTTATATATTTTTATCTGGGAATTTTAGTTGCAAAGAAGGTTGCTGATTTATATTTTGAAAGAGTATTTTGTAAATGAATATAGTGTTTAAGTGGGTCCTTACTAAAAATGTTTTATTGAAAACGTCGGAATTTTTGAAGTGAATTTTTGATGGGTATACCGGTCTGAGTGGAGAGCTTTGGGGGTGGCCTATGTCCAGCAGTGGACGTCTTTCGGCTTACATGATAATACGAAATAACTACTTGCCAAATTATTTTGCCAAAAAACCGGCCAAGTAGGGTAGGGTTCCGAACCATAATCTATAAAAAAATCACGTTTGTTGTATGGGAGCCCCCCTTAAATATTTATTATATACTGTTTTTAGTATTTCGCAAAAGAAATACATCATCTTTGAAAATTTCAACTATCTAGCAATCACGATTGGTTAGATACAGCCTGGTGACAGACAAACGGATAGACGGACAGCGGAGCCTGTTTATTACTACGTATAACGTTAGTCAACGTTATACGTAGTTTGCGAATGAATTTATAAAAATACAACACAAGTTTACCTTTTCACAATATTTCAAAGCATCACAAGTTTCCGTCATAATTTCCAACCAAAAATAAAGGAATGTGAAATAATCCAGACACATTAGTGTATCCAAAGATCAAATATCCGGAATGATTATTTTATCGGACAACAGGTCGCCCACCCTGAGTTTAATCTCGTAACAAATGAGTGCACTTGTATCGATGCGCCGCATCTTAGGTATAAATCAGATTAGCCGGGCTGTAATGTGACCGCCGCACAAACTTGTGGACCTGATAGTTATTATACTACTTTAAAAAAAAAGTTGAATGAAGATAAAGAGCTCGAAGATATATAGACAGCCAATTTCTGAAATAAAAAAAAAAAATAATCAAATAAGCTACATTGGTGCCGTGGAAGCTTGGTAGGGCTCTGGTGTGGGACGCAACTTGTGTCGACACTTTTGCCCTATCTCACATACAAGCAACCCGAAATCAGGCCGGCGCAGCAGCTGATCAGGCCCAGACCCTCAAGCGTCGCAAATATTCATCATTAATTAATGATTACGAATTTGCGGCGCTTGCAGTGGAGACTCTGGGACCTTGGTCAGCTGACATGAAACGTTTCATAAAGACCCTGTCTGCCAAGCTCATCGACGCCTCCGGGGATCCCAGAGCTGGCGCTTACCTCTCCCAAAGGATAGGTTTGACTATCCAGAGAGGTAATGCAGCCAGCATCATGGGTACAATGCCGCGTACCGATTTGCAAGAGGGAGTATTCTTTTTGTAGTTGTGCTAGTTTTAAGTAGATAATAGTTTACTTTCTTAATTATTAAAATTAATATCGTATAGTGTATATATGTATAGTGTTATTTTTTGTATTTTACTTTATTTGTTTAATTAAACATTTCTGAAATATATATGAATATAGACTTAATTATTAATGACACAGCACATGATATAAAATGACATAAATACTCATTTTTGAGTTGATTACACTATGACCTTGAAACTCTATTCTTTTTGTTAGATTTAACTTAAGACTTGAAAAACTTTATTTTTTTCCTATAATTATACTTTGTTAATAAACGAGGCTTCGCAACTTTCATCATGTCACTCCAAAATTGACTTTTAAGCATTTCATTTTTAAATTCAAAACTGCGTCGATCGTAAATGTCGAGCTGTTAATCAGCGCCACCTACCCCCGAGATGACAAACCGCTTGTCGGAAGAGGCCACGGCGACGTTCAATCAGCCGCTTCCGGCAATAAGTCAGCGATTAGCGCTAATGCTGTAAGCGCCGCACAGCGCTGAAGCGATAACACCTACTGTGCCCAGGACACGATTAAGGGTCTGATTATAATAGGGAATAAGAAATCTAGTTTTCGAAAAAATCGCTTAGAAATAAATAGTTGTGCAATTGAATTTGGATCTTGATTTAAGTAGACTGTTAATGTAGCATTATTATTTTAAAGGTAACCTATTTTATTGGATAAAGCACTTAACTCGGGTTTGTAACTTGTATTTTGCTTTCACTTAATTTCCAGAAAAACATGTAAAAATATTATGTTACAAACAAAACATACGCAATCATTCTCAAAATAGGAAGTTCCTTACGCCTGACGCGCTTACAAAAGTCGCCTTCAATAGAACTTGCAAAAGATATAAACAAAACCAAACGAACCAATTCACCATGATTACTCGATAATCACGTACTTATAAAGATCTTGAGGTCTTTGCAATGATTTATACACTAGATCATTATTTTTAAATTAAGTTCAAGATGAAATAACTAACTAACTATTTTTAATAAAAACTGTTTTTTTTTAAAGCCAAATACGTATTTGCTGCACTTGCTATGGAAACGTTTGGGCCGTGGTCATCTGACACAAAGAAGTGTCTGACAAATTAAACGGCGTCTGTGGCGACCACAGGCAAGGCTCCTTTTTTGCCCAAAGAGTGAGCATCGCAGTGCAGCGGGGTAACGCTGCGAGTGTCCTCGGCACGATGCCGCAAGTGGGTGCATTGGAGGACTTTATTTTATAAGTTAGCTTTATTACTTTAAACTTTCTATAATAGAGATTCCTTCATGGTTTGAAAAAATAAAAACACGCTTGGTGAATATTTGAGGTTATGTTTTTTTTAATTATTATTGGCAAACGAGCACACAGGCCACCTGATGGTAAGTGGAAACTGTGACATTCGCATTCACAAGACCGCAATCCTAAGACTGCAAATGCGTTGCCAACCCTGAGGACCAAGATGGAATGCCTCTATGCTAGTCATTTCACCGGCTGTCTTATCCCCAAAGCGGAAAACAACAATGCGAACACTGCTGCTTGGCGGTAGGTTAATGGATAGGATGGTGGTAACAACCCGGACGGACCCTGCACAAGGTCCTCCCACAAGTAAGTCAATCAGTACTAATTTGTTTACGTCGTTCACAAGTTCTATTGACGGCGACTTTACGTATGTATTCTTTTTTTTTAAACTGTCTTTAGGCAAAGGTTTGCCGATGCCAGCCAACTTAAGCTTCCTCAAGCAGTTATCATTTATTAGCAACTTGACAACTTTACGCAGCGAATCGACGCATTTCGTACGGGCACTACAATATTTACTGTCAATATATCGAATGCATACAAATGCCCGATTATTCGATCATTTCGGTGGGAACCCACGACCAACGAATTATGTATAGAAATTGGAATTTTTAACACGGAACTGTGCAAATTTGGTCGTTATGCCGTGAATATAAATTGATAGCTCGATAAAACTATTTAGGTGGTTATAAATTGGGTTTTATAGCGGATATTGGAAGGTTTCTTACTTTAATATACATGTCCTCATCATTATTCTTCTTCTTTGCTTTTTACGGTAATATGGACATTGGAGTTTTTTTTTTCATGGTATGGAAAAGGCAAACACACAGGCCTATTAATATTTAAAATCTCAAGACCGCTATTATCAGATTACTGTTTTAAGTCGTCATCAAATAAATCAGTCTTTTTAAATCTCCGTCTCTGAGTTCATTAACTTAGTTAATGTCTGCAGAAAACTGCTCTTTGCAGAAAAAGAAGTTTGTGACTAACTTGACTGGGGTCACTATTACAGTGGCAAGTTAAAAAGGTTTTTTTTTATATTGCATGCAGATTGCAAACGAGCATACAGGCTACCTAAGAAGTCGGCTCTAAGACTCACAGACATGAACAAGGATTTGCTTCTCGATAGCTAGCCAGCGTTAATATAATAAAATGGACAATATGTAGGTATTACAAAAACAGCTGAAGCTTGCGGTCGTCGGGAAGCGAACACCTACATACCCACCATTGAATACCGCTGTGTCTATTTATGTATAGTAGGGAATGCAATTTACATGCATACATACATTAAATCACGCCTGTTTCCCAGAGGGGTAGGCAGAGACCACTTCTTCTTCTTCTTCTTTTCAAATTATTTCTGGAATGCAATTTAACCGGTTATTAACCGATTTTGTATTAAAATAACCGATTTGCATTCCCTAATGTATAGCTAAACATAATTTAGTAGCCGATTAGATATTAGGATAAGTTAAGTGTAAAACTGAGCGCGTCTCGCCGATATACGTAACAGTTTGGCGAGTAATAATAGAATATGCTACTGTAGTCTTTATTATATTAAATAAATAAATAAAAAACTCAAGACTGCAGTCTGAAGATTGGAATCTAAGATGAAATACCTCTGGCTGCGGTTGTCTTATCTCTATACCGGAATGCAACAATGCGAGCACTGCTGTAGGATGGTGATAGCGATTCAGATGGACCCTGCACAAGGCCTTACCTCCACTTGCCTACTAGGTACTAGTAAACTCGTACCGAAATCATATCTAGTAATCCTATACTGAGAACAAACGTCTTTAACTACGAAGCGTGTAGTTTCCTTACAAGTTATCAGTCGCTTGCAGTTGCCTGATAGTTATGCTCGCACTAGGATGAATGCCCCTCCCCATCTCTCAACCCCTCTTTACTTCCTTCCTTTAAAATAACGTATCTACTATAGATACCACTGCTTAGACGACCTTATTGACGCAAGTAGAAGGTGAATTCTGTCTTAAATATTACACTGCAGATACGTCTTATACGTGTGAAGATAGTGCTGAGGAAAAAGGTCGCGTCTATTGCAAAATATGAAAGGTTATACGGACTTATTTATAACGGCAAAAGGTTGAGTTTTCTACGGCTGTTGATTTAAAAATACGCCTTTAAGCCAGGGTAAAGCCAGGTTAACCGGTGGCATCGTTCATCAGAAGTAAGTATTGCGTGTAGGTATGTACGGCATAAACGTAATATGTCGATAGATCATTTAATAATTTGATAAGTAGTACAATTGTCCATTTCTTCTCAAAAAGCAATTCAAAGTTACGTATGTAGGGTTCCGTAACTAAATGGTAAAAAAGGAACCCTTTGGTGAGACTTCGTTGTCTGTCTGTCTGTATGTCACAGCAGGTTTTCTCAGTAACTACAAAAGCTATCAACTTGAAATTTGCCATAGTAGTACAACTTGTTTGTCCGCATCTGTTTACAGTAAAAAAATATGAAATTACATACATACATAAACTCACGCCTTCATTCCCAGAGTGGAGTAGGCAGAGCTACTGAATTACCAACAACTCTAAAATCTTGTTGATAACTCTGTAACCACATTTTGCATAAACAGGCTAAGATGTTTACCAGCGTATTAGTGACAGGTTGCAAGCCCATCGCCTAATAGTACTCCAAGCCTTTATTCCCTTAGTCGCCTCTTACGACATCCACGGGAAGACATGGAGTGGCACTATTGTAACCCGGCAACCACACGGGTATATGAAATTAATTTTATTAAAATTGAAAAGGAATCCAGAATGGGAGGATTGAAAAATTTAAATAGTTTGATTATAATCACTACATACATAGTATAAAACAAAGTCGCTTGCGCTGTCTGTCCCTATGTATGCTTAAATCTTTAAAACTACGCAACGGATTTTGATGCAGTTTTTTTTAATAGATAGAGTGATTGTTAAGGAAGGTTTATATGTATAATACATTCCACGCGGGCGAAGCCGCGGGCGGGTCACTAGTTGATTATAATCAAACTACTTTAATTTTTCAATAGCAAATAGGGTGTCATATAAAAAGGCTCAATCTGCACATTTGAAAACTTTTTTTTTTAATTTTCCGTGATGTATTTTTTGATTTATAGCCAAATCTATACAAAAAATGACCGTTCCATCCCAGAAGTTTATTAATCAAGAAATCTGAAAAAAAGTCTGACGAGAAGTACTTTGTTATATTTTTAGGGAAAATTAAAATGAAGTGTTAATTATTCACAGTTTTAGAGAAACAATAACAAAACTTTGAAAATCTGTATTTAATTTTAGGCCAGTCAAAATGGGCCTTATGCATAGAAAATAAAGTTCATAACAAAATGAGTATTTTATTTTGTGATTACGAAGCATGTGATCTTAAATACGGAACGATCCGTACCTAAAGACATGTCGTATGGAAAAAAATAATCATCGATAGTCGATAAAACGCAACGGTCAATCCCTCTTTATGTGTGGTTTTTGCTATGAAAATTCCTCCCTGTGATTATGAAGTAACAAATTTAACATCGCTTCTTCATGAAGCAGTGAACCACAAAAAGGTGTTTTTAACCTAAGTATGTGCGTGCACGTGTGTTTCCACGTGTACATTAACATGTGAAATATATAATCACCTACCCAATAACATTAAAAACCTAGATAGATATAATATATTCGTACAACAATTAAAAATATTCTTAATTAACAAATGCTTTTATAACCTAAACGACTTTTTTGATGTGACCTACCAATGATGACGTAGTTACTTAGATGACCCTAGATTAAGAATAAGTAGAATATAATTTTAATGATTACTGTAACAAGTGGCTTCATAATTTGTATCGATTTGTGCCAAGAGAGAATAAGGATAATTAAATGGGTAGTAGTAGCCCTTAGGGAATGCATTTTAACCGGTTATTAACCGATTTTGTATGAAAATAACCGGTTAAAACCGGTTTTAACCGGTATTTGTATTCCCTAGTAGCCCACTCATGTTGCTGTGCCCACGCAGGGCGTCACATGTATACCTGTAGTGGCAGTTCCACCTGTTGTAACGTAATGTGTCACGCAATAAATTATTTGAATTTGAATTTAAATTTGACGATTGTCAGACATCACGTACTAAAGTTTTACAGCTGTAACAAAACTAAACGAATTCAAACGAATGTGGAAGCGTTTATAAAACTATTTAGCAGGAGTTAGACAAAGTTTGAACGCGTCATGGTCGCGTTGCAGTATTGCAGGGGTGGCAAACTTTTTTGTATTAAATATAACAAATTAAGGCAAGACTGCCTTAAGGTATAAAATGATTTAATTGTTGTTTGCAAAGTGCAAACAGCAATTTCTTATCGTATTTGAGCTAAACTAAATGAATTAATTTATAAAGATGCTTTTTAAATGTTACCCCTAACATTACATACTAGAACCAGTGCATTAAATAAATAAATAAATAAATATCAGGGGACAATGTCACACCAATTGACCTAGTCCCAAACTAAGCTCAAGGCTTGTACTATGGGTACTAGACAACGATATAAATACTTATATGTATAGATAAATATATACTTAAATACATAGAAAACATCCATGACTCAGGAACAAATATTCGCGCTCATCACACAAATATCTGCCCTTACCGGGATTTGAACCCAGGACCGCTAGCTTCGTAGGCAGGGTCACTACCAACTAGGCCAGTGCGTCGTCGTTAAGCTGGGAGCCTCTGTTTGTTTGATGTACAAGTACAACAAGTGACGTGCATTGATAGAGGACTTTGTCAAGCAGTGGACTAAAATAATGAAGATCAAGATATATTATGTATAAATGCATGCGTCTTCATTTTAAAGGCATCGATATCCCGTACAACGATTATTCATAAATGTATACACTTTTAAATATAATATAGATAATAATTTTATTATAATATAGATTGAACCGTGTAAAGTGATATTTAGTGATATTTATTTATTCATAGGTAAGCAAAAAATATACAAAAAAGTTTCATGTGGTTGCAACGTACGCAAGTCAACTAACTTATATCATTAAGTGCGATCTTTTTATTTATTCAACAAATTATGTCCCACATTGATGCTGCTTCGCCATCCCTGCCCTCACGCTTTCAAAACTGTTGTCGCAGATGTTACAAATACGAATACGAATATAAAATTCGTGAATGAGAATTGAATTTTTGCGAACTCGGTTATTTCGGTGCGATTTTCGGTTCACTCTAGAAATTCGAGATAAACTTTTAAATACACGTTCGTTAACTTTTCTCGTTGTAATTGTTTGCAGCAAATTTGATAAAGCACTGAATATTCTAGTAGAAGTATGGTAGAATCTTGTATAATTCCAAAGCATTTATATTTTATTTATTCATGCTAACATGATACTCGTAAATTGTCTCTTTTTTCGTTCGAAGTTCGATTCGATCTAAGTGTAGCTCTACGATGCGATAATAAGACGGAAATCCTTACTTAATTACAGTAAGAAATGAATACTAAAATAAGTTGAAAGAAAACATCCACTATTTTTACTCCTTAGGGGAAGAATTACCAAAAATCCCGTTTAATTGCACTCTTTGGATTATTCCCTCGAAATTTTAAATCCCGTTCCAACGGTTTTTGATGTGCATTGATTGATCAGACGGCCAGTCAGTTTCTTCTCGCCACCCCCGCAGAATAAATCCATAACTTCAAAATGTCAATTTTACAGGAGAAATAAAAAACCGTAATTTTGAAATAACTTCACTATTAAAGAAAAAACACATAATATTTAAATTACATCCGAAAGCCAATTTTTAGTTCTAACTGTTGTGGATTTCCTGTTAATTTATGTAACGCCGCCTTGAAGATATAGACAAAAATGTACTTTACTGATAATTACATCTTAATAGTGTTTGGTAATACACTTTTAAAAGCTTATTCAAGTTGGTTTCACAAATAATTACATCATGCTATAATATATTACATGGGTATTAAAGGTATATTTATCTTGTATCCAAATTCGCTACTGTAGCGTTATTGGTTTATTCTGGTGTGCGTAAAATATTATCAGAAATGTAGTTTAATGTAACCGGGGAATGCAAAATATTTTCTTATAAGCTTGCACACGAACAAACCTATAAAGGCGTTTGCTGTCAAACGTCCCGTACTAATGAATTTAAATAACATCATAACAATATATCACAAAAAAATTACTAAAATTTCGTTTTGTAAGATAATATTATCGTTTTTTTGTAAGTACTTTTATTTCATAGAATAATTCCTTATAAATCCGTATCTTCGTTAATAATCCCCATAAAAATCTAAAAAAAAATGAGGATATGTATTTGAACTTGTACATTCCAAAAATGCATGAACATTAAAAAACCTATAATAGCACTTTATGGGTTTATTCTGCGGGGGTGACGTTCTGTAATAATTGTATATAATATCAGGAATGTTTGTGTTTCTACTAAAATCGAGTGACAATTAAAAAGTAGGTATTTATAAATGGGCAATCAAAACAGCGTAGGCGCATCAAGCGGTTTCGATGCGCTTGCGGTATCGATTGATTTATCGAGTACAGTTCAACCCTTCAAAGAAATAAAGACGCATCCGTCATTAATCTTTAACTGTATATGCGACCTTGGAACAATTCTGGGAAGGTTTAATTTGCTTTAACCATAATTGTTCTTACAACATTTTGTGATGAGTTGTTGGAGCTCATATCGCCGATTAGTCGACTGTCAACAAATGAGTTAAGTCGATTGTATCCAGCTGAGATAATACGTGCAAAAAAATTACAAGGTATTTTTGCGAGGTTTTTTAATAAGTAAAAGATCAAAGAAACCGCTGCTCATGATGAATGTAGTCCGTTTTGATTTTTTATTTTTTTTTGTGTTAAGAATGATCGGTATTATCGGATTATTTGTCAGATTTAAATGGAATGGTTGAGAACCAATATTTTAATTTGCTTTCGCATAACTCGATCAATTTTTACACAAAAAAAAAGATAAAAGATGTTTATTAAGTAAGTAGGCCGCACGGGCACTTTTACACGTCAAAAATCTACCAGCGGTTTCATAGCAAGTTTCATTCAACAACATTTCGAACAATTTATCAGTTAAATAATTTAAGTGTTACAAAATTGATAGTAAAATAAAGTTGATGTTAGATTTAACGATTATTTTTATTTTTAAGACCAAATGTTTGTTAGAGAAACTTTATCCTGAATATTAATACTACCGATTAGTATAATAAAATAAAGAGTGTTTATTTTTTTTAATTTTAGTTGGTTCGAGTCCCGGGCTAAGCAAGCGAGTTTAAAAAAATCTTTTAATGCAGATTTGTTTCTTTTCAAAAATAAAGGAATGTCTCCTTTAAGTGAAATGAGCTAGCTTAAGGATTTAAAGTAATTTCCCTCCAGGGCCTGAGTTTAATTTCCACACTGTATAATAATAAACTTAACCTAGCATTATATAAAACAATGAATCTCACATAAAACAAAAAAAAATACATTCATGCGCAGTTGAGCAGGAAAATGTGTCAAAACTCACAAGAACTAATAAGTAGTAGTAATAAAAAATCTAAAAATATAGAAATTTTAGGAATTACTCTCACCTATGACGGTGCAAGACAACCCACATAAAAAGCCTCGACACATGTTCCCGAACTCTTAGTGAGTTGGAATTCACTGTAAATATTATGTAATTACAATGACATTAGTCATAGAGTCGATCTCATGATGGTCAGAGGATGGCCATGGATAGGACCTCACTGTATGGTCAGAAACGTTAATTTGTGACCCATTTCAAAAAAATATGCATGAAGTTGGCAATGTCATTAGAGATGCCAAGTCGTTTGTAACTTATAGGAATCTCAACCTTATTGTTGTAGAATTTCAGATTGATTTTAAACCTAAAGTGTGTACAAATTTAAGTCTTTGATTGTACTTGCACTGTTTGAACAGTTAAGATTTTTGAGGTATTTTTTATTACTGTTTTTTTAATCACGCATCATCATCATCATCATGTCAGCCGAAAGACGTCCACTGCTGGACATAGGCCTCCCCCAAGGCTCTCCACTCAGACCGGTCTTGTACTTTCCGCATCCACTAATCACGCATGGCCTTAAATTATTAAGTAAGTTTAATGCTGGCAAACTCTAGTGTACGATAATGTTTTTCCATCAAACAATGCACCTGCATTTTAAATATATTTATTTTAATTATAACTAACTTAATTTGTTTATGGACGTGGTTAGATAACCACCATCATATTAGATAGTATAGCGTATACCTGCAAAGTTAACTTTACATCCAACTCCAACAATACAGGAGGGAGTTTTCAGTTCCCCCTGTTCACCCCCGTTGGCTCACAGATACCGAAGTTGCTATTGCATTAAGTATGCTCTGCCGGGAGCTGTACTGCAGCTGCAGGTATAACTGCAGTATTAGTTGGAAACATTTCTATTGTTAGTGTGAAACTGAGTACCGCATATCTCAAGTCTTATCTTATGTTACAGCGTTTCTTAGTTTCTTCATTTGTTGTTTTCTTCTAGATGTTTCTGACACAGATTTTTATGCGGAGCAGGGATTTTTTTTTTAGTATTCGGCGACTGGTGAAAACGGAAGATAATGACTTTTTTAGTAGCGGGATGCAAATAACATTTCCATCCCAAATAGGATAGTAATTTCAGAAAGTAACTTGACATAGAATCAGTCATTATTGACTCAATACTGGACCTAAGACAATCGTGACTTTTTTTTATTTCAAAAATTAAAATAAATCTAATTCGTACTCTAGCGTAACTTTACAAAAACTACCTACGAGCGCCTTTGCTCTGCTAAAAGACGTTTATAATGTCAACATTTGCCATTAAAGAAAGAAAAGAAAGAAAAAACATTTATTCGTGACAACAAGACAAAAGTCATACATTACATACATACATACATACCTTCACGCCTTCATTCCCAGAGTGGGGTAGGCAGGGCTACAGAATTACCAACAACTCTTAATACTTGTTGATAACTCTGTAGCCACAATTCGCACAATTAGGCTAAGATGTTTAACAGTGTATGTATATTAGTGACAGGTAGCAAGCCCATCGCCTAACAGTACTACAAGCCTTTATTCCCTTAGTCGCCTCTTACGACTTCCACGGGAAGACATGGAGTGGCACAATTCTAAGCCGGCAACCACAACGCAAATCATACATTACATTGTGTTAAAATCAGCTTAAGATGTTGTCAAGCCTGATTGTATACCCTCAAAGTCTCAGGAGCTAACCCACTGTGATCAAAATGCATATTGCATATGCGTCGTTCCTCATTAAGTGAGGCACAAGATGCGCTTAAAAAAACAAGCGCTATTTTAGCGCTAAAATTGTAGCAAACAGCTCAACATGCTTCAGATTGAAATAACAAGGGATGCTAAAGGCATTTGCTATGTCATGACAGTGTGTATGAGTTTCTTTAAAGTTGTGCTTAACATCGTTGGCAGGTGCATACTTGTGTACTTTTGCTGTGAAGTACACAAGCTTCGTACTCGTTTAAGCAGTTTAATAATATCCTTGTATTTCGATTTCATCGTGATAAAACAAACCACGGATAATTGAAATACAGCTAACATTCAGCAAAGTCAATATTTCATTTAAATACTCCTTTTGAGTGATCTCAAGATGATTTCATAATAAAAACGTTTGTATACTCTGGATAAACGTTGGTTTGGTTTTACATTAAATCCCGATTTCACATTATTTATTATTCCTTAAAATATTTGTTGATGTTAGTATAAAACGGATCTGAAAAATAACAAACACCTGAAAAAATATTTAGCAAAGGAAACGGAACATTCAAGGAATGAAATGGTAATTAATTTGGAACTGTGGGTTTGCATCACACTTTATGGGTCAAGGGCTTTTTGTTTATATTTCTTACTAGCTAGTGTATATTTCGATAATCTTTCACTCAGAAAACTATTTTTTTTTTCAGGTTTAAAAGTAGCCTATTACTACAATAAATTGTTACGTTTATGTATGTATGTATGTAAATTCTTTATTGCTAAAAAAAAAACACAATTACAAGTAATAAGGGCATAAATACATATACGTTCCTAAGACGTCAAAAATATCTATACACGTTTATGCCGCTGGCAATAAAGTCGGTGATACCGTGTATGAATAAACATTAATGCCCTTGACTGTACGTACATAAACTTTACACAACGTGTACAATGGTGAACTTATCCCTTTAAGGGATCGCTTCCAGTTAACCTGACTATTTATAAGAAAACGACGGGTCCAAAGATAAAATATTTTGGATGGTACCAAGATGCAATAACGGTGTCATAATTTAAAATTAGCCATGTATCCTGAGCAAGTATCTTTCAGATTTTTGAAGCAAAATTTGATTATTTTTCTATTTATTTAATAAGACTTATTTAGTTTACCTCTCGAGTCATTAGCGGGTTTCTATTCCTAAGAAACGTTTCCGTCGCGTGTTGCAGAAACATAAAGGGCCGGGCCCTTCGCGATTTGCGACTCAACTGATACCGCGACTGATACCAGATGCTTTATAATTATTGCATCAACTTCCTTATTTATTGAGAGGGGTACCACAGCCGAAATATATTCGGAGTGATGGCGGAAGCATTTGCATGTAAACTGTGTGATATCCTCGTTTATGTCAAGATGGTAGATAAGGGCTTAGTTATTAGCATGGCATTCAAGTTTATGCGAAAGTTACGGGGTCGCTTATAATAGTTATTTATGTAAATGGTAAATAATTAAGCTTCTTAAGGCACGAGTACCTTAAGAGCTAATTATGAGCCGTTGCATACATAACTTTTTTTACATGCTTAAAATGGTAACGACAAAAATAAACGATCGCCAACTTTTTTTGTATTCTTTCCTCGATTTTTCTGCTAATTACTTGTTAGCACAGTAATATTAATTCTTCCGATTTGCGTGAATAGTGTTAGAATGTAATTGTAAATTGTTTACAAATTTCATGCAAATTTTTATAGTTTAATAGGTCTGACAATTTATCATAAAAGTAGGAATGCCAAATAAAACGCCCTTTTTTTGACATCCATATTGAATGTAACCATGGTAACCAAATAACAAATCGATGGATATTATCACATAATTTTAGTAATTTAATTTAAAAAAATGTGATTAAAGATATAATTAGTCTAAAAATATTTAAAACTGTTTATTATACACATTAAAATGTCAAGTTCACTAAACCCCAAGACTTATATCCGGAATGACCTTAACCATGGTAATAACAATGCTATATTATAAATATTTATTATAAAACTGTTATTTATTACCATAACAACACTTATTATATAATTGTTTTTACGCTTCGGTTACGCTATCAGTATTCTGATACCATTAACGATATCAATATTATTGCTCAGTACGCGAGTAGGAAATCTAATTATGCTGACGATCCCTAAGGCAAACTTGATGAATGAAGTTAAAAAAACGTTTCGGTCATTAATGTCAGATAACAGCAGTCGTTGACTTTATACTCGTAGCATAAAATTTAAGCTTTTAATAATTTATTACGTGTTAAAATTAAATATTGCTAAACAACGGTCAACAAAACAAATGGCTGAGCTAAGATATTCCTACCACTTAGTAACAATAACCTTTTTGTATTTTTGATTTGTCGAATATTTCTTTCCGATTGGCAACTGTGAAGTTTAAATTAAGTTTGCAAATTAAAAGACTTTACTTTAGCCTGCTCCAAATGAATCCCAACACATTCTGCCCAAGAATTTTCAAAAAAAAAAAAACATCCCGAAATCGATAAGGACCCTCGCACTTCACCTCAGTTCCGAGTAAACACCGCCGATGAGTTGTCGAAATCAAACGCCTAAATCTGTCACCGACAGAGTTCTCGACTAGTGATGGGCGGTTTGTAAGTTTCAAAAGTGAAAGTTTCACTTAAATTTCTGCAATATTCTGAAAGTTTTAAAAGTGAAACATTCACCTAAAATTTCATGCAATATTCTGAAAGTTACAAAAGTGAAATAGTTTAATTGTGCAATACATCAGTAGGTAAATAATCTAAACTGAATAGATGTCTATACACCGTGGGAACGAGTAACCCGACAAATTTTAAACATCGATTCTACAGCCAATTTGTAGTATATAATGTGGTATAACATGTAGTCCAATAAAGTATAATTTCCAAGATATTTATTATTAAAAAAAAATATTCCATAGTTAATTTAATTTGAACTTTGTCACCTATACCTAAAGCATTATTTACTAAGAAATTGATGAAATTAATTTACGTTGTACGTTGATGACATTGCTATTTACAAGATGTATCTTTCTTAGAAAATATTGCTTTACGTTAAGGTGACAGAGTTTAAATTAAATTAATTATGTTTTTTTTTTTTTATAATTAAAAACTCTGAAATTATGCGTTATTGGGCTACATGTTATATCACATTATGTACTACAAATTGGCTCTAGAATCGATGGTTAAAATTTGTCGGGTTACTCGTTCCCACGGTGTATAAATTGTTATAATGTATGCAAATTTTAAGAAATAAAGAAATTGAGCTGTACAAAATATACGTAATCAAGTCGTCCTCTCCTCACCAATTTTGCGGTGCCCATCAGGGTCCACAATTAAGTTTTATTATATAGGTATAACAATTAAAACTTAAGTTAACCTAATATCCTGTAAGCTAATATTGTGGAATGCAATAAATTATTGAGTATTGAGTATAATTTCTGAAAATTACTGAAGTTTTGTAATGTAACGTGAGTAACGGACACTCATCATGAAATTTAAAAGAAATTTATTTGTGTCTGAATGATTTCCATCTAATTATGTAACTTTCAGAAGCTGTAATTTACACAGTTAAGGAAAGTTTTGTAATGTTTCAGAAATCGCCCAACACTATTCTCTACAAAAAAGTCCCGCGCTGACGTGTCCGGGTCAAAATATGCCGGGTGTGAGAACCGCGGCAATCCCGCGGCACCGGGATGGCGGGGATTCCGCACGTCCCGCGGACGCGGACGCGAGTTTTAGCCGAAATGTTCTTGATATTTTGTTGTTAGAATATGAATGGGCAGGAGTTAGGAATAGGGCTGTCATAGATTAAATGCTTAAAAGTTTTTCTTGGGATATCTGTAATACCATCTGAACATCATGAAACAACTCTGTGAACGCGGCATTATTTTGTTGACATTTCCTTAACCCACTGCAACTGTGTGTGACTGTGTCAGACGTCATAAAATACAGAAAAAATACTAATGGTTCAATGATAAGTATTATTTATTTAGTGCATAGCATGATTATTTAATTTTAATGCGGAATTAATAATAAACATGACGTATATGAGCTTTTAAATAAAAAAATATGTAATTTACATGAATAAGGTAGAAAAATCTGGTATTTTCACATAGAATAACTTACAATGCGGCGAGTCGTTAGAAGGTACTGAGCGGTACAGAGCTCACGTCAGTCGCAGAGGGTTAAAATAAGCATTAAAATAACCGCGCAATCGCAATAACTAAAGGGTGTTTGGAATAAGCTCTGTCTTTATCAAAGAATCCCTTTACTAAAACAGGTTTATAGTACATTTATGAATAAGGGAATGTATAATTGAAATAAAAATGACAAAAAGAGCACATCCAGTTCAAATGTTAGGTACTAACTCAGTCTAAAACACGTGGATTGTTTTGATATCGCAACAACAGCTGCCTTATTCGAGTTACTTTGACTTGCAAATGCTCGGTATACTGTTACACAGCCAGAATAAGAAGAAAAAAAGATTTGGGGTTCAAATAAACCAAACAAATCATCAAAAAACAAAACCGATTCCATATTTTTTGCCACGATCATAATTCAAACCACGAACGCCACAGATACAACAGCTGTTCGGAGAAATCACAGCGTTACCAAACTGAAACTATTCCAAAATTCAAATCAAAGATATCTAAATCTTTCACGTAGCGCTGTTCCCGACAAAAACTGAACGGGCGGATTTCCCTTTCAAATGCGAGGGTCCGCGAGCCACTACAGACGGGAACTGCGTAGTCGAGAGCGACGACCGAGTGTCTCATTTACACGTGCGCTTTGTAAATTTAGTGCTTTGCTTTTAGAAATGTTGCAAAAATACGGGTTAGTCTCGATTCGTCTAAAAAGCAGCTAGTGGGCTAAAACGCAGCTGGTCTCATGTAACAAGCGGTCTAAAACGCAGCTGGTCTAACTAGCAAATGGTCTAACTAAACCACACTTCTGACTAAAACTAGTATCATAATAAATATGAGGAAGGTTTGGGTTATGTTAGTTTTGCAGCAGGCCCGAAGGGCCAAACCACCCAGAAATAGGAGCTCCGTCGACACTCTATAATTGTTTTGAAGTAAGAATAAGGGTGTCGACGGAGCTCCGCTTACATTACTTAAACCTACCTCATATTTATGATAGTTAGACCAGCTGCGTTTTAGGCCTCTTGCTACATAAGACCATTTGCAATTTAGACGACATGAGAATTACCTGTATAGACGAAATGCTTATTAGACGAGTTACTGCATAGACCAGTTGCTTTTTAGATGAAATGAGACCAACCCTTATGATGCAAAAAGATTTAGTAAAACTCACGATAGGTCGCGAATGGTCCGCCAGGTCTCGGAGAGATGACTCCGGTAGTACCTTTATCAAACCAATCGCACTTATACGAGTAGTCTCTTAGGTTCCAAACATGTCTTGTTACATGTTGGGACGCTTGGAACGTTCTAGACTAAATTCTTGAGTTATAGTCTATTTTTGCCGTGAGATCGTTGAGGTCTTAAACAGTTTATATTTACTTAACTAGCGGCCCGCCAGCAGCTTCGCCCCGCTGCAAATTTCTGAATTTCCCGGTGGATTTTTCAATTATTTTCTTGCATACAAACCTTGTCCTGACAATGTCGAACACAACAAAAAAGAAATCAGCCAAATTGGTTCAACCGTTCTCGAGTTTTACGCTTAGCAACACATTTAGCGATTCATTTTTATTATATAGATAGATATATGTATGAATAATGTAGTTTAGTTACTGTTTGTACTTTTTCCTACTCCTGTACTTTTATCTATCATTTATATAGTCACGAACACTAATATAAGAATATAGATAATATGTCCGCAGAACATTCCGTAGAAAAGTCTATCTAGTCTATTCCCCTTAACAGCACTTGTGCTTTTTTGAGCCAAAACGATATGCCTAGCTGCCAAAGCTTACACCTAGGTTAATTTGACCAATCAAAATACTTCACCAAATTAAACCACTAATCACAATACACATTGACTGTCAATCGGAACGTTAGGTTCTTTTTGGTATGTAAACTCTTTTACTAATTTAACTCTTTAAAAAAACCATTTTATTTGGTATCAACCAACCAGAACGCAGCTATATTAAAATCGACCAATCAGGTAAAATAATTCATTTCTCAAATCATTAGGTGTTTTTTAGTCCCTATTTCACAAGTTAAATCGATTGTGCAACGTTTTTTAAAAATATGAAACCTGGCAAGTGCACATCAATTTAAAAACAAAGTTAACCATAGACACATATTTTGTTGTTTTCGAATGTTTCTCGCTCGTTTGTTGTTCTGTGCTTCGTTCGTTCGTATTCTAACCTAGGTATATTAATTTAATTTAGCATTTTATTTGAAACCTAGTCGTAGAAAAAGTATTGTATGCAACGGTGTATAACTAAGTCAAAAAATACTCGTGGCGTCTTGCTTTACGATGTTCGCCTGCGGCTCACATCGTAACCACACCACTCGTCTTTTTTGAACTGTTGCATAAACTACTAATATATGCATAGTAGTGTGATGTAAAGGTTTTTGTTTATAATTGTCTCAGATTTTTTTTTTTTTTTTTAATTATTTTAAACATAAATCAACAAAACGGTTCTTTATTGGAATCGGTTTATCCTAAAGCCTTTTCCGCCAGTATTGGAAAGCTTAAAAATGGCCTCACTCAGCTGAAAACCAGTTAAGGATAATCAATAATTCGGACAAACGATGTGTTAGGACAAACCAAATCTCAAAGGAACGCAACTAAGTATACATACATACATACATACATACCTTCACGCCTTCATTCCCAGAGTGGGGTAGGCAGAGCTACAGAATTACCAACAACTCTAAAAACTTGTTGATAACTCTGTAACCACAATTTGCACAATTAGGCTAAGATGTTTAACAGTGTATATTAGTGACAGGTAGCAAGCCCATCGCCTAACAGTACTACAAGCCTTTATTCCCTTAGTCGCCTCTTACGACTTCCACGGGAAGACATGGAGTGGCACAATTCTAAGCCGGCAACCACACGGTAGTTAGGTATACATACATACATTAAATCACGCCTATTTCCCAGAGGGGTAGGCAGAGACCACTTCTTTCCACTTGCTACGATCTTGACAGCTAGGTATAGCTGAACAATAAGCTAAACTCCCAGGATCTAGCTGAAATGAAGCGTAATCCGTTGGCCGTACTAGCGCAGATATAACACCCTTCATCCCTCCAAACTGTACAGTACACGAAAGTGTGGCATGTCCCGTACATCAGAACAGGGCCGAAGTGTCAAGAGTGGCCTGAATACCTAACTAGAGGAGATATGCTACGTGCCTCGCAGCCGCCATGCCGGCAGATTTCCAAAATGGCGGAGCATTGAGGTAACCTAATCGTGGTAATTATGCTGCGGTGAAAGAGGACAGATTAGTAGATAGAGAAATTTTAAACCCGGCTACATTTATGAGTTTGACAATTAGGGATATTGTTTGCTTGTAACAATGTTGATGAAACAGAGCATTTTATCACCCTCTAGGCAGTACCTTTGTAAGCAAATACGCAGTATCCCAAAATCAATAACCAAAGCAGTTTCAGTTCTCTTCTCTTAGTAATTAGGTTTATATTGCTACAATACAATACAAATACTCTTTATTGGACACCAAAAAAAACAAAACACGGAACAGTACATTTTAACTATAGGTATACAACAGGCGGTCTTACCGCTAAATAGCGATCTCTTCCAGACAAATAATGCTACAGGAGTTTTAAGTGACTTACTGCGTATTAGCTTAGGCGGGTTGTATTACTCTGGACTACATCCAGTATGCGTTACTGAGCCTAGAGTTTATGGGGAAGAAAAAAAAGAATTTCTGTCAGAATTCAGTGACAGTTCACGTGGTGGTTCACTTGACTTGGTTTTTAATTGTTGATTATTTTAGTCGCGACTTTTTCTTTCATTATTATTTTCAGTACGAGTATTTGGCATGAACTCCAAATCGTCGGTGATACCTACTGCAAAATCGTGTAACTAACAAATTTATGATAGAGCAAAATAAACCTTACGTTAATTCAAGTCGACGAACTATGTATGACAAGTTTTTTTTTTTTTATGGCATAGAGAAGACAAACGAGCACACAGGCCACCTGATGGTAAATGGAAACTGTGACCCATAGACAGACATTCGCATTCTCAAGACTGCAATGCAATCCTAAGACTGCAAATGCGTTGCCAACCCTGAGGACTAAGATGGAATGCCTCTATGCTAGTCATTTCACCGGCTGTCTTATCCCCAAACCGGAACACAACAATGCGAACATTGCTGTTTGGCGGTAGGTTAATGGATAAGATGGTGGTAGCGATCCGGACGGACCCTGCACAAGGTCCTACCACCCGCTGAGTGGAGTGGAGTGGCTAAGTGGAGTATCAGTGATAGGTATTTAAAAATCATCTGTAGGGTTCTTTAATCATTTTTCATTTTGGACGATCATTTAGGATTTATAACGATTTAAAGTAGGTTAGCAACAACAGTCGGATTATTAAAGCTTGCTTTTTGTTGTTATTACAGTTTAGCGTATAGGGTAAAGTCACCAGTGGTCAGCCAGAGACCTGAAATCGGCCTCTGCCTATACTTTATATGAGTGAGAAGAGTAAGAAAGATTATATTTCCCACTCTTCGCACTCATATATGGTCGACTACTGGTCTTTGGCTGACCACTGGTGACTTTACCCTGCGCCTATTGAAAACATTTCCCGTAAACAAGCCGTGAGACTAAGAGCCGCTTAACTCACTAAGCAAAGTATAAAAGTAACGTGTGAACAAGCTTTGCTGATTCGGGAGACAATACCGATAACCCCCCTTTTGGGGAGTAGGGGTCGTGTCGCGCGCAGAATACAAGACGACTCATTAGGGATCGCTCGCGGCCGGCAGGTGCGTATCAAGGAGTTTTAGAAACTTGGTTCCGTAGCTTGGAACACGTTCACGGGATGTTCTTGCTCTTTGCGGTGAGTTTATTCCCGTTTCACGTGTGTTAGTGGGACTTTGTTAAGTTCTGTAGTGAAGTGAGTTTACTGGTAAAATGGGGGTTTTTATTTAATTATTTATTTAAACTTCTTTGCACAAAATACAATAAAGTACAAATGGCGGACTTAATGCCCAATGGCATTCACTACCAGTCAACCAGTAGGCAAAACAGAAAAAGAAGATCGGTGCGAAGAAAAAAAAAAGCGTTGAAAAAGAAAACTGTTTATATAAAATATATACAAGATACGGGTATATAAGATATAAATATACGTAAATACATAATATAAATATAATAATACATATAAAATATATAAATAAACAGATATGGCGATGTGTGTTAAATCGATTTACGACTGCGCTTGTTCCAGCAGATGCTTATGAAGCATCCGCTTGAAAGCTAACTTGCTTGGGGCTTGTCTGATGCTCAGTGGGAGCTCATTCCAGAGACGGATCGCCTTAAGGGCTTAAGTTTTTGAAGTACATTCTAAGTAAGAGCTAGTTTTTTTTATTTGGTTGTGTGAAATCGTTTGCGTAGAACTTTTTTTGTGTGATTTTCAAGATTGGCACTTAATTTGGCACATCTATTTCGTCGGTGAAACTGCAAAACCGCTTAAGTAACATTTTACATAATGAGCAAAATGCACCTTTTTAGTAACAAATTAAGGTTTATTTTGCTCTACAGTGTGTCTCTGACCTTGGGGCTTTAAATTCAACGATCGATTCTACTCGCTAAACTGAACTACTTTTATTCTGCAACATGAAAAAAAAACTTAAATTTAGATAACGAATTGATGTTAAAGTCTAATTGTAAAATCAGTGTATTACATACTGGCCATGTAATCACTATCTCATGGTACGGGGGCGACATTACCTTGGTACGGGGGCTAAAGGAAAATGGAGAATTGGATCGCATACATTGAAAATTAGATTTAACTTGTATGATAAAAAATAAATTTAAACTGAACATATTTTTAACAACTTACAGAACAAAAGAAGTTTAGTTTCAGGAGTAGAAATGATCTATGCATTTAAAGCCCCAAGGTCAGAGGCACCCTGTATAATAATTTTGTTAGTTACGCGGTTTTGGAGAATCACCGACGATTATAGACTTAGCAAGTTAAAATTAAAGCCTGTAAAAATGTACGATTGTGTTTGTTGAAGCCCCATAATTTAGTCGACTTTCTTGTAACGCATGGGGGAAAAGTTGGTGTCAAAGTTTTGAATAAATAAGGCGAAGGCAATTCGTTTCCTCAGCTGTTAACGAAAATGAAATACGTGTTTAGTTTTGTTTTGTTTACTTTGGCGCATAATTTTTTTGTCATTGGAATTAGCGTTAGATAAATAAAAATAAATGGATACGTGTTATTACTTGCACGCACTTTTATGGACGTGACGTTTATGGAAACACATTTGACATTGTTAATTTAATTAGGTTTCCATCCTTTTCAAAGTTTAATTTAACTCTTACATGTAGCCGAGAAGTAAAAAGGACAAAGACAAAAACGCGTTGGCCTAGTTGGTAGTGACCCCGCCTACGAAGCTAGCAGTCCTGGGTTCAAATCCCGGGAAGGGCAGATATTTGTGTGATGAGCGCGAATATTTGTTTCCGAGTCATGGGTGTTTTCTATGTATTTAAGTATATGTTTCTCTAGTACTAGTCTAGTCTAGTACCCATAGTACAAGCCTAGAGCATGGTTTGGGACTAGGTCAATTTGTGTGAGATTGTTTCCTGATATTTATTATGATTATTTAGATATTTATTATTATCTCACTCCAATCGAAAATAAAGGTTGGTTGAGTTGGAAAGGTTTTTTCTATGGTATAGTATTTAACCCTAACGCCGTGCCTTTATAGTCAAGTAATTAACGGCTTTAATACGTTGACAAAACGATTACAAGTGCAACTGACATTCTATTCTACAAAAAATGTATTACTAATGTTTGCATTGTTGTAAATCGTTATCTTGGGTTTACTACTACATGTACGTACCTCATAGAGGTCGTACTTCAAGTAAACGTGTTTAACAAAATACAAGCCATATCTAAAACGCACATCCTGAAAGTGCAAGGTCATGCTAATAAAAATATATACGAGTATTAAATTAATTAGGGACGTATTTCCTTTCAGTAAGCTTGGCACGTCTCGGCCCCGGCATGTCCTCTCTGGGTGTTTGCGATAAAGTCACCTAGTTATCGCTGCTAACCTAGTAGGTGAACAGGAAGAGGAAAGGTAATTTATATATAAGTATAAAAGTATGTGATTCGGAGGTGAATGACTTTATTCGGATACGTGTCCCTTCAAGACGGGCTCGAATCCAAATTAATTATTTAGTTAATCATGTAGAAGAAGCTCAAATATATTCTTAATGAAAACACACACACACACGCACGCACTATATCTGTAATAGAGTGCTCAAAAGAAGGATATACATCGTATGCGAAGTATCATCATAACCTTCTTCTTACTTTGAAAATTACAATTTTACCGTTACACTTTCATTTTTGAAAGTCATTTTTGAGTGTTCATACATACATACATTAAATCACGCCTGTTTCCCAGAGGCGTAGGCAGAGACCACTTCTTTCCACTTGCTAAGATCTTGACAAATTTATTTCGCTTCTTCAACATTCATACATCGAGTCATGCACGCACGTCGGTTTCGGATTCGGCCCTTTTCCAGTATTTCTCCGATTTGATTAAAAAAAATACGCCTAGGGCGGCCCCTTCCGACCCTTCCACCCACTTTCGATCTGTATATCTCTTTCGTCAATCTTCTTTCATCCATCCTTTTCAAATGACCGAACCATCGATGCATGCCCTTTTCAATCTTAGTCACTACATCTTCTTTTATCCCACATTTCTCTCTGATTTTTTCATTTCTTACTCTATCAATAATTTTCACACCACATATACTACGCAAAGAGCGCATTTCAACTGCATTTACACGACTTACATGCGTGTCCTGCCACACCCAACATTTACTACCATACACCAGGGTAGGGGCCAGCACTCCATTGTGAACAGTTTTGAGTGTTCGATTCCTGAAAATCTGTACTAGTGTAGCCTTCACCGTAGTGGTACAACACAATAGTGGTATAAGTATTGCTACATTTAGGTATTTATCTCGAGGCTAACAGAAAGGATATTTTTATCGATTATTTACCAATTTGTGGAAAGGCTTGCGTGGGTAGGACGAGGGAACAATATTATAAGCTTATCAAATAAGGTTAGGTAACAAGATTCTGAATTCTGGCGAACCTTTTCGGGGTCAGCGATCATGTAAGTAGTAAGGGATACGTAAGTCAATTTCTTCTAAGAATAGTAGTTGCCATGAAGGAATATTAAAGAATTATTACTATTGCATAAGAGGGCCGGCAGCGACTATTTGCATAAAGCATTTAACCGGGCTGTGTGGCGTTCCTTGGGAGAGGCCTATGTCCAGCAGTGGACTGCAACGGGCTGATGATGATGATGATGAAAGAATATTAATCGAGAATGAGCAACAACTCTGTTACACGTCAAGCGTTCGGTAAATAATTACATACATACATAGAGTCACGCCTTCATTCCCAGAGTGGGGTAGGCAGAGCTACAGAATTACCAAGCACTCTTAAATAAGTTGTTGATAATTCTGTAACCATGTTTTGCACAATCAGGCTAAGATGTTTACCAGTGTATTAGTGACAGGTTGCAAGCCCATCGCCCAAGAGTACTAAAAGCCTTTATTATTCCCTTAGTCGCCTCTTAAAACATCCACGAGAAGACATAGAGTGGCACTATTCTAACCCGGTGACCACACAGGTAAATAATTAATGCATAATAATGGAGAATTTTGTCTTTATTGAATCGTGAACCATGTTATTATTTGCTCAAAGTTCACGCTGCTTGAAAATTATCTTACACTTATGATCTTCTTGGTGAAAACGCTTTTTTTAATACTAGAAAATTAGAACCCAGCTGCTGATTAATTATAACAATTTCTTGACCTTTTAAACCATTAGCCGGTAACGTATGTCAGTTCTTACTGTCAAATAAATAAGAGCTGCCAAAACGTTATCAAAAATGACTAAAGTATCGAAGCACAATGAGTTAATACGGTATAAAATAGTGGCTCTAATACAAGGGTGAAGGCACCAATAGTGGAAACTTTGCTCGTAATTAAAATTGATTGTCTCAAACAAATGATAACCCTTATCTTCTGTAAAATAAGAATCTAGTCTAACACAAAACTAAGCTTTCTGAGTTTGTATCCACCTGACAGGTAATCTCCGGAAAGATGGAACACATTTAAAATTGCCAGCCGGTTCCCAATTTGTTACCGCATGCAGCATACCTCATAACACCTCCACTCAATAACCAGAATCACACGGTGGCAGCGGACTGATTCAATTAATCCAGGTTGCTAGGGATGTGCAAATATGTAACCGCAAATACCACGATCGGGATATTTCATTCATGGTAATTACAAACATTTATCCGCAACTAACTTTTTCAAACAAGACATGTAAAGCCTGAGCAGAAAAATAAAAAAGCCTTTAATGGTGTGGCCACAAAAAAATATCTTGTCTATGTTTCGTGAATTACAGTAGAAATGATGGTTTGTATAATTTCCACAATATGGCAATGTATATTTTCACATTATAATTTCTATTTTCCAAAATGATATTTGTGTTACATAGTTTTGTATTTGATACAATCCTTGGAGTGTTATATTACATATTATAATTAGAATGCCGTGTGGTTGCCGGGTTAGAATAGTGCCACTCCATGTCTTCCCGTGGATGTCGTAAGAGGCGACTAAGGGAATATAGGCTTGTAGTACTGTTAGGCAATGGGCTTGCAACCTGTCACTATTACGCTGGTAAACATCCTAGCCGATTGTGCAAAATGTGATTACGGAGTTGTCAACAAGTTTTTAAAGTTGTAGGTAATTCTGTAGCTCTGCCTACCCACTCTGGGATTACAGGCGTGAAGGTATGTTATGTTTGTAACTTTTTCAAATATGACATGTAAAGCCTGAGCAGAAAAATAAAAAAGCCTGTAATGGTATCGCCACTAATAATGTTCTTATCTGTTTCTCGAATTATAATAGAAATGACGGTTCGTATAATTTCTGACATATGGCAAGGTTTTTATTTTTCTAATCGGACTTTATAAAAAAATCGACAAACATATATTTTCACATTATATTTTCCAAAAATATATTTGTGTTAGATAGTTTTGTATTTGGAACCAAATTCTTGGAGTTTTATATTACATATTATAATTCGATTATTCTAAGGTCAGGTAAGAAAAAACAAAAATACATCTACAGTATAAACTCATATTTACATGTGGTAAAAACATCTTAGCCTGATTGTGCTAAATATGGTTAATACAGAATTAACAACATTTTTTTGACTTGTTTATAATTCTGTAGCTCTGCCTACCCCACTCTGAGACTGAAAGCTTGAGTGTATTATATATGTATGTATGTAAGAATTTCGTGGAAAATCCCTCGAAAAAAAAAAACGACGATCGATACATGTAATTAAAAACAAAATTTATTGGTTTGTCGCAAAAGTTCATATTCAACCCATCCTCACCAATAAACTAACTCAAAAAGCAAGATAAAAACGAGCATATCCAACAGAATGCGACGTTATTTGATTATTATCACTACACCTGTGAGGCTAGCCAAGTTGCTTACCGCTAACATAAACGATTTTAGAAAACTGACACAATGTATGGAATTGTCGTAGGCGCTCGACGCGACCGTCTGACAGCTTACGTCAATCCTATACATTTTGGATAACGATAACGAACGCCGAATGCTTGGGTTTCAGTATCGCTCACATCCCTAGTTCCATCACACGTTACGGGAGAACGCGGTGCAGGGCCGGGCCCGTGACACGCGTGCATAGATGCAGGGGTAAATATATGAATAGTGCAGTCGATTAAGTACTATACTTGTGGTTTAGTGTTGGTAGGACCTTGTGCAGGGTACCTTCAGACCGTTATTATCGTTTTATTCTTTAACCTACCGCCAAGTAGGTAGGTAGGTAGGTAGGTAGGTGCTGTGCATTGTCATGTTCCGGTGTGAGATAAGACAACCAGTGAAATTACTAGCCCAGGGTCTCCAATTCATTTCTACATTGCTACTATTTTTAGATTCTACTTACCACTAGGTTTATTTACTAGCATAGAGGCATTTCAAGAATGAAGAAAAAAACATTGCTCATCTGTGTTTAGGTCACCAATTTACATTTGTGTACCAAATATCGTCTCAATCGGTCCAGTAGTTTCGGGGCAAATTAGCTGTGACAGACGGACAGACAGACAGACGAACGAGTGATCCTATAAGGGTTCCGTAATTTTTTGTACGGAACCTTAAAAAAATAAACGTCTATGATAAATATCAATTATTTAGTCTTAACTGCATTAATAAAATAATCAAAAACACTACATCAACTGTTATCAAGATAAACTGTCTTTCAACAAATACATAATTCATTTAAAAATAACGTCGGATCTTTAGTTATAAATTAAATATTAAAGAGAATGAAGAGCTAATGTAAACTTTCACCTTCATTTAACCTTTAATGGATGGTTCGCTTCTATTGCCATATTTCTCGAGAATTTTCTAAGATAACATCAGGTTCGTTGCTCGCTGATACGTATATTGAAACTATTTTATCCAGGATTATAACGAAAGGAACAGATTTCTTCAAACAATGAACAATGGAAGCTTCTAGAGAATTAGCTCGTAAAATGTATCTCCTAGCTAATTCTTTAACTTAGGATACAGCTTTCGTTATCTCATTACATGGAATAGAATTTAATTATCTTATTGTTAACAAACAAAGGAAGGTTAAAACAATAATGTTGCAAATATTTACATTACATAAGTCAGTACTATAAAATAAACACTTTCTTTGTTTATTTATGGATAATTTTAAAATCGCTTATTTAACGCCTGTGTATTGAGGAGAGCTTGATTTTGTTTTATGGCAAAGATGTTTTCTTATCTTCTTACAAATTTAATAAAACGACAAAAACATTGAAACATAATTATTATTAAGTCTACCAAATTTCATTTTAAACAGACCTAACATCGAATTGTTTAATAAGTTTAACAAAAAGGAAGCTTTGAAAGCCTAAACTACCTCTGCAGCTTAAGGACTGAGGACTCTTTGGTTGAATACCAATCCAGAAACCCTACACTAAAAAATTCATCAAGGCATTTAGCCTAGAGGAGATCAGCAAGAACACACATACACCTGAAAAAAAATCCCGTTCTTTTTGGTAGTCGCGGAAAACACGTCATCTTATCCAACATTTGAAAACGTTAAAAAAGTCTACACAATGGCCATCACCTGAGGCAAGAACAACTAAGTTACGAGAAGAAAAAGCAACAATACATAGCGCAGAACAAAAACTTTACTGATTAAACTAACTTCACCAACAAGCTGTACATAACGTATAACTCGCAAAACGCAAGCAATAAGTGCATCGCAGAAGGCGGAGCAAAAACGCGTGGCAAGTTCTTACCGCGACACGAAACACGTCTGCACCACAACCTTGCTTCAACCCTAGTACTGGATGCAATTTTCTCCTCTGTCGCTCAATCCGTCTCTATTGTTATAGACTAGTGAGAAAGGGACGTAATAAACGACCTACGAGGCTATCTCTAGGTTGTGCTAACCCTTTAAAACCCTGGCTATATCGCACGCTGGGTTGAAGCGGAATCGGCCGCAGCTGGCGTTTTTTACGGCTTGAGAATTCCATAATCGGAATGTCTGGACTGGATGGTGTTAATATAAAAAGTGACGATCCAACGAAATTAAGTACTGAGAAAAGGCATTCTAGATATTTTGCAACGTGAAATAAAAGTGCTTTAGCAACGCTTTTTGGTTCTGTCCGAGAAAAACGGGTTTTGTACGATGATGACTGCATAAAATTAAAAATATTGCCCAATATCAACAACAGTCATAATATTTGATCGTTCATTCGTAAGATTGACGTCATATTTTTCAAGAGAAAAGCTGACAAACTGAAGGATGAACGTTCTTGTAGATCCGATTAAGAAACTGCAGCAAAATGGCTGTCGATTTTGAGAAAAGCTTGGCTTGCTTTCCGATAACTTAATTAATTTGTTTGTGCGTAAAGATCGATCAAGTTTTTATTTATCAAGTTATTAATTCTCCGTTAAAATGGCATTTATTAGAATATAGAAAAAAACACAATTATTTTTAGAAATTGATATTTAAGAGAGACATTGGAATTAGATTCACTTTGTCAATGTTCAGAATCTTTATTGTTATGTGATTATTTTATTTACAACCCATAAGTGTATTTTGACTACAGATAAAGAAAACTCAATAACATTCAAGGTTCTATAAAGCGTCTCTCGAAGTGAAGACAAAGCAACTTTGTTCCCTTATAAAGACAATGTAGTAAGTAAGTATAATATTTGACGCAATAAACGCGTTTATAAACCACTCCCGGCCCTCATTCTGAACGACGTCACGATAAACCATTATAATACATATACAATTTTTGTAAAGAGCGTCCCAATGGGACTCCTGTCACTGACACACTTGCTGCTGACAAACTCTTATTTTAACACAATAGGGCACATTTTAGCACATCTATTGTACACTTAAGTTGGTTCAACTGCGTCTGTCTGCACATATTTGCATGCGCGGATGATACGGGAGGGGGCAACTTAATTTGAGAGATTTACTGAAGATGTGGAGTTCCGAGTGAGATCGTTTCCAAAACAAAGTTTGGATGCATTGAAGACTGAACTGTGTGTCAGTTTGTTAAGTTTCAATTTGGCTGATGAGGCGAGGCTGTTACGCTACCTCGTCGCTTCACTTGCAGGGCGAGTTTGGGATGGATTGAGGCGCTGCTGCGAGTTTCTGCATTCGATTTCATGCAATATATTAGATGTGAAATTACCTTCGCCAATTTTGGTTTATAATTACATTACGCTGACAGTATTTCTCTAGAAATTTGTCTACTATAAGTAATTTCCAAGACAAATGCAGAATTCGTTGGAGCACAGAAATGAAAATGAGAAATTATGATGGATCAAAAATTATGCGTTTTAAAAGTGAGTTAATACCTCTCGCCTAGCACATATGAGAAACTCTTACATAGACAAAAGTTGCTGTTTTATGTAAACAAGCTATATATTTCCAAAACACACGCGGTAAATTTATACCAGAACGTCGTATATTTACGCGTCTCGCGCCTTAAAAAGTCGTTTTCCCCTAGCGGCAAAAACACGGAAAACACTCTCCAAACGAAATTATCTCCAAGTGGAGGGTGTGTGAATGGTATTTATTTGCAATCAAGGGGGGGTCGGGACTTAACTGCGTTTAGGAGTTTTGCAATTTTATATAAAGACAAAGAGGATTAGATGGGGCTGGAATCTGTTTAAAGTGCAATTTTTAAGGCTCTTGCTGGAGTTTCCACTTATATTGATTAGGTGTCAGAGTGCTCTGGGAACGTTCTTGTTAGCTTGCAGGTGCTTTGGCGTGTGAAAAATCTTACCAATTTAGCTGTATTACCAACTTTTTCGAGGGTTTGAATGTGTTTATGACCAAAGGTGAGCTTAAATTTAGCCGAGCTGTCACAGATTTTTCAGTTCCCGTTTAGAATAAAAAATGTATTTATTGTTTAATATTTTATGTAATTTTACGAGTACTGACTTAACAATTAGTTTATAATGGTATTGATCTAATTTAGGTACTGCAATTAAAAGTTAAGACTAAACTTATTTAAATTAAAATTAAACTAAGCCACTCAAATTTAAATACAACTAAGCTACTCAAATATTAAAGATGTAATTAATAATCACCACTATTAAAAGAACACCCCCTCTAGCAGGTCCGCTCGCGGCATGGTCCCTATGACAAATATTACTTAACTGAAATGAACCAATGAAAAATTATACAAAAACTTATAAATAAATTGTCTTAAAGATGAACAGGTACCATTGAATGTATTTGTGAACCTGATCATAAGACTAGCACAGTTTTTAGATTTTAACAATCTCTCTTGTCTTTCAAATTCAATAAGTACTCGCATGCAGACGAGTAATATCGCCTGTCAAGTAAATCACAGCAGTTTCTCCTGAACACATTATCATCCTGTAACATGAACATGTTCTAGTCTGCATAACTCGACGAGACTAAACAGCGTATATTCCGAAAGCAGAACACCGTATTTGTGTATGAAATGTACGCTAGTAAAACTCATTTCAGTGTACCTCCAAGGATATTTAAGCTTCTCTGAAAACTCTTTAACGCTCATTGCGCTCTCTATAGTGCGCTCTTCTGCAACCAAGTAGATATACGTGTCGTTGAACGCTACTTTACGTCTTTCTCTAAAAGACGCTTTAAGTAATTTGATACCAGTTTCCAACCACGCTTTTTCCTTTGGCTTTCAAAAAGGGATTTTATTTTAAGTTTTTTTCTGGAAGGAACAGTACTTGCCTATTATATCGTTTCGATGAACAATCTATGCAAGAGATAATAAAAACAATGGCAAACAAGTAATACTCGTAAATTATTTAATGACGCGGTTAGCTTTGTTGGTCGTGACCATACTGATAAAGTTAATGGTCTCTGGATCGATCTCAGTAAGGGCAAATATTTGTTTGACAAGCTGTAATTTGAGTCAAGACTTGGATGATGTCCGAAATCTATTAAAGAGTAACATTATTTTTTCTATCAGTAAGGTATTATAAGTATAAAAACCTAAGGTTCGGCACGGTCAATTTCTGTGTGAGATAATCCTAATATTTATTAAGGCTTTAGCAAAATTTAACAAACAAACAATAAAATCAAATAAACAAAAATTATTTGGCACTCTTTACTTCAATAATAATCTATCCATTATCCCTTTTGTACTCAAATTTGTATTTTGGTGCAATAAAGGTTCAAGAAATAAATTTGTACCGAAAAAAAAAGTACATCGGGGTTACTTAACATAGTGAAATATCATAGCCTGTATAAATTTATCTGTTATTGTTACAATTATTTATTGCAATTTCCTTGATTACGTCACAAGATAATAAAAGGCCTTTTAGTTAAAACTTGTATTCCGCAAAATATTGAGTAGAATAAATGTTCACTTGTAGACTTTGACTGTTACTTGTAAGTTATCATTTTTGTAGTTATGCTTTTTTAGGGGTCCGTAGTCAAACTAGGTACCCTTATAGTTTCGCCATGTCCGTCCGTCCGTCCGTCCGCAGCCTAGCTCAGAGACTCTTAGTACTAGAAAGGTGTAATTTGGCCTGAATATACATATTAGTCACGCCAACAAAGCGGTAAAAAAAATGTAGGACTAAATTCTTACTTTTTTTATGTCTGTAATTTTAATACATATCAGATAATAGCATCTATTTCAATGAAATGGAATAAAATAAATCAAACAATCAAGTTTCACAACTATAAAAAAACAACACACGTTTCAACAAGAATTAGAACACCACATAAACCACGTGATGCCCCACGGAGGCATTCTCCGTGAAGCGAAACTGCATCCATGCAACTGAGCTTCCTGTTGCTTGCAACATAACATCCTAAAACCACCCTTGTTGCAATACCTTACGGTGCTAGCAAAATACATTGTAATCCAAACGTCACATGCAAAACTAGACTATACAAAGACTGTTATTGTAAATGAGTTCGAAACGTTTCAGACGATACAAGACTCTGTCCCAACAAAACACGGTTGAATTACTGTAGCACGAATATGGAGCATTGTTGCAATGATTTTGAATAAAATTGAACTTTATGCTTCGGTGTTAAGGTACGCTGTGTGCGGGGATATAAATCTGTCGTCACATTATGTGACGGAAGATGAATGAATTTTATGAGTGCGCTTTTGATCTATTTCACCGCACGTGACGTGACGTGACGTGAGGAGATCGTTTAGTTTTTTTAAATCAAAACTTATTATTACCTCAAAAGTATATCCAACTCTGATGAAAATTGCGAGGAACTGACTAATGAGATTAGCACCAAGACGAATATAAATTAACTTAATTAGAAAATTGATTACCATTTTAAGTCAGAGAACCAGCGCCTACTTAATGCGTCGTCTCATAAATGACCTTGATGTTAAATAAGAGATGACTTAACTCGTAAAAATATTAAGCTTAAACTAAAATCGCACTTGGTCAATAAACTGTAATGTTTGTGGGTAGAATTGTACTTGCCCTTGTGTTGTAATTGTTAGACATATATAATGAAGTTTAGAGCGTTCTATCCTCGCACAAAAAATTACGTGGTTTATGAAGTGTTTATTTAGATGTAAAATATGTATTTTTATTAGAAAAATAAATAATAATAAAAATAAATTAATTCTAATAATTTTAAATAAAAAATGTGTGAGATTGAATAAGATGTTTGCATTAGATGACTGGATGTTAGGTCACGTATTATATCTCGTCCTTAACTTATCCCTGAAAATTTTATAGTTTCCTGAATCAACAAGTTTTAGGCGGATGAGTTAAATATAGTTGCATCACAGCTGATTCCTGTAAAAACAGGCATTTCTATTTTTAGCCATTTGCTTGCAAAGAGCAAAAACATTAACATAGATTCTGCTTTTTTCAAACCATTTATCAAATTCAAGAACTTTCGGCAATTAACCTGGGCGGTCACGATAAAACTTTAAATGACTCCTACACCAAACATTAAACCTTACAACACCATATAAAACCACAATCTATAAGAGAGTGTTAATTCAGTTGATAATTTGATATGGACAGCTAATTGACAACGTTATACCAGGTTTGATTTAATTGAAGCAATTAGTTCTGTTGGTAATATATTTACGTACTTATTGGATTCAGATGCTAATTGGTAATGTACTAAGTCAAGATATGCCGGAGATATTAATGATAGGGTAACCTATCGATGTTACGAAAAACTTTTGTCCGCAGTTTCGTTTGTCCGAAATTTTAATTTGTCCGAAAACTATCTTTTTAAAATGTACACAGAGATATACCTACAGAACCTGTAGGTTAGGCTAGTTTTAAAACAATCTAGGAAAGTGTTTCAGAGAAAAATGATTTGCGGACAAATTAAATATCGGGCAAAAGTTTATCGAACTTAAGATAACTAATGATAAAGAAGAAACTGAAAAATATGAGGATATTAAAATGAAAATAATTACCGAAAAGCAATTTCAAAGACGAAATAAATCGAAAGTAGTTAGATTAGGTTCTCTGAACTCGAAGGCTCTTTGTTTCAAAGTACAAGTTAGTAACAAGTAGACTAAAGACAATCTATTTTACATTGAATCTGAAAAAATATTTTAAACACGGGAGATAAGTGTTTATATGCAAAAGCCGTACATACGAGTTTTTGAAATTTAATAAAGACGATCTTTTGAACAGAGACAAATTAATTTGTTGTTTGCCACGTGATTAATAATCAATTGCTGAATTTCGAATCAGTTCTTTTTCTTTCTTCTTTTTCTTTTTATGGCATGGGAAGGCAAACGAGCACACAGGCCACCTGATGGTAAGTGGAAACTGTGACCCATAGACATTCGCATTCACAAGACTGCAAATGCGTTGCCAACCCAGAGGACTAAGATGGAATGCCTCTATGCTAGTCATTTCACCGGCTGTCTTATCCCCAAACCGGAACACAACAATACGAACACTGCTGCTTGGCGGTAGGTTAATGGATAAGATGGTGATACCAACCCGGACGGACCCTGCACAAAGTCCTCCCACAAGTAAGTTATACCATATTTGATTATTATTACGGAGTATGTTGTATGAAAGCATTAATTATCCTTTAAACCAGGAGCAGTGAGCACAGTTTCAGCGCCAAACATTGAATTTAGAGTAAATTTTCCGAGAAAATCAGAAATCTGAGCACAGAATATGTTAATAAGGTGCGTCATGCAGCGAGGGGGTGCGGGGCGCGGGCAGCGGGGGAGGGGGCGATTGGGAAACTTTTCAAATAACCACCGCGTTGTCTATTAGCCTCAACACCCTCCTGACTTACTTTCCGCCACAACTTGGAAGCTACAAGCAAAATAGTCTAAAGTTCAAAGTCCTTTGGTGGAAGTTTCATAGAAAAACGTATTACACTTCAAGCTAATTTGGTAAATTTTGCAAGAACTTGCTCAGTTGATATTGCTTCCGGGAGTTTTTATTGTTGCGCTGTTGCGTTATTGCTAGGAGGTAGTGTTTACTTGTTACAACTTCGCCCTCGGACGGTTATTGTAATACTTGGTAATTACGCTTCTAGGAGTTCCAGGAGGGTTGTAATGTTGCTAATAAGGATAAGAAGATTTTCAGCAGCAAATATGATTATTGTTATTATGCTTAATTTGACTGCTGAAACTTCTTTCTAGTGCAAAAGGCTCATAAACTAAATTGATGTGATCTGGTATCTTCAAAGATAGTATGCTGAAGTGAAGTTTTATTTTATAAATGAACAGTTTTTTTTTATGGCATAGGACGGCAACAGGCCACCTGATGGTAAATGGCAACTGTGACCCATAGACATTCGCATTCACAAGACTGCAAATGCACTGCCAACCCTGAGGACTAAGATGGAATGCCTCTTGTTAGTCATTCACCGGCTGTTTTATCCCCGAATCTTGCTTGGCGGTAGGTTAATGGATAAGATGGTGGTACCAACCTGGACGGACCCTGCACAAGGTCCTCCCACAAGTAAATATCCCCTAGATTTATAATGATTATGTAAGTAGTGATTTGTAGCAGTGCTATTTGGCAATAAAGTAGAACTGGTTTTATTATTATAGTTTGTTTAGATACTTACTACAAAAATTGCTATAGATTGTTTTCTTTATTATTAGGCCCCTGGAGTAAATTCGTTGAAAATATGTATTAAACTCACGCCCTCATTCCCAGAGTGGGGTAGGCAGAGCTCCAGAATTACCAACAACTCTAAAAACTTGTTGATAACTCTGTAACCAAATTTTGCACAATCAGGCTAAGATATTTACCAGCGTATTAGTGACAGGTTGCAAGCCCATCGCCTTACAGTACTACAAGCCTTTTCCCTTAGTCGCCTCTTACGACATTCACGGGAGGACGTGGAGTGGCACTATTCTAACCCGGCAACTACACGGTGAAAAAAAAAATGGAAAATACTTTCCTTACCTTAAATTAAGTCAAAATTATCTCAAAACGAATTAAAACCTGTAACAATATCACTTTGACAGTCTATGATACCTGTTGGTATCACCTTTAGTTTTCTCTTGATCGTTACAAAATCACCACATGCACCTGTCAATTGCCTATCAGTTCAATCAATCAAAACTGTCGATTCACCAACTGTGCAATCACCTGTCGATCACGCCAGTGCACTTCAGAATCTTGATCATATTCTACACGATTATCAAATAGAAGTTCATCATAAGTATCACACACACGAGCCCGCCCTCCATGCATAATTCATGCTAACTAATAAGCATTGAATGGGACACTATTTCTGTCGTTATATTCACAGTCTGTGATAAATGTAGTGGTGTTATTTATTGTGAGAGGGAGAAGCTTTTAGGATATTGGTACTTGGTCATAAACAGTTTGTTATAACGGAGACACATTTTTGTTAAACATAACAAATAGAATTGGAAACGATTTTTATGTTACTCACATTCGGTTTGCTGAGAAGATTTATCTTTATGATGATGAATATAATATTGACGATTCATACCTGAAACAAAAAAACAAGTTATATAACTGGTTCCAAAGTTACACCTTGACACAACAGATTTTTATAAAACAAAATATTAATTTATTAAATAAATAATATCCTTTTTGTTGAACAAGCAACTTGATGAAGAAATAAGTCTTTGACCATGAAATAAGTATTATTTTGACATCAGTATGTAACAAGACCTGTTTTCCTTTACAATGCTGCCTTGCTTCATTATTATTTTATGCAAACGAACGCCGAACTTCTCAATTTGCCTGAACAGATTGTTTTCAGAGGAAATTCAATTGAAATTTATCTGAGCGACGTAATGAAAGGGGCTTAATGCCGTATCGGTAAACATTAGCATAAAGTATTTGGAAAAATTGCGTTCCGGGGGGATGGAGGGGAGGGGCAGGGAAGGAATCTTAATATAGCCCTTACCGCGAAGGAACTGATGACGTACAAGACGAATTGCAGCGAATGTGAACGGTATAAGAGAGTATTACTTGGAGCGATTGAGGATGAGGATTAATGGCGTGAACTGTATGTAGGGAATTTGGTCCCGGGATCCCGTGCGTATACTAGTCCCGAAATTTTCGGGATTAAATTTTACATATCCCGAGATTTTCGGGATTGACAAAAAATATCTCTTAAGTTTGTTACTTACAAAATGAAGAGATTACAATAAAATTAACTAGTTTAACATATTTATTTGGAATGTTTATTTTATTAATTTAGTTTGTGTTAAAATTATTCTATTTATGTTTAGGTGGAATTTGTTTTCCTGACAAAACTTAAAATTTAACCATATGATAATGGTTAATATATATGGTCCATATCTCATTATAATTTGATAATTGATATTTATCTCGTAGAAGAATACGTTTTATTTTATGTAAATTGATTTTTGTTTTCAAAGTTTAAAAACAGAAGTAATTCGTTTGTTTTAAGAAAAGATTAAAGTGAATTTTGTTAAGCTTTATTTTTTTTTACCTTCTAACTGATTATTTAAAGGAAATTTAATTGTCCTGTTAATGAAAATATAAGTATAAAGCTGATTTTCACACAATTATTCTCTGAATTTTCATTATCTATCACAATCCCGGGACTGTCCCGGTATCCCGGGATTGTCTGTCAACAATCCCGAAATCCCGGGTTTAGAAAAAAGGCCCGGGATCAAATTCCCTAACTGTATGTCGAGAGGATACATTTTGAGTTGGAGACATTTCCAATTTTATTTATTTCTGAAATCAGTTGCTGTTTGACGATAGAAATTCGGATTGTTCATATTTTTACAATTACTCTATTTTTAAAACCATTTCGAGGAATAGGGTTTTAAAGACGGTCGGCATTATTACGTTTTTGAAATATTTGTCTATGTCGGATATTTGAACAAAATATTTAACCTTTGTTTGACTTTCGTTTTCGGGTTGAAGCCCTCCTCGGAGTACCTTACGGGTTAGGCGAAAACCGCTAGAAATAGTACGTTTTAATACACTATTTCAATCACTTTTTATCATTAGATAGTATTTAATAGTTTTAATTTATTAGAAAATATACAGCCCAAATTTAAAATAATCATGTCATCCATAAAATATCTGCTAAATAAACAAAGATATTAGAACCAAAACATTGGGACAGATAAAAAATTAATAAAATTGGTCTCTTAAATTAATCTATTCTATTGAATTAGAATGTAAAAACCGTGTAATTTTTTTTGGTCTATCCCAATTATAGATGAGTTTTTCTTGCATTAGTTTTCCCTACAACATTTAATCTATTTAGGACACACTCTGCTCTTAGATAAGCGCTATTGTTAACCTGATTTACTGCGTCTCTATTGTTGATCTTCTTGCTATGATGGTCCCGTGCACATCTGATACTCAATGTGAATTTCGCGAATGATATTACTGCTCGCAACGCTTTTGCCCGAAATTCCGTCCGCGTGGAAGTCGTACATCGCTATTTTCTCAGGAACTGATCAATTTTCTGGGATGAAGAGTATCCTATGTCTATCTATGAACTATAAACTATATCTTTACTATATTTTACGTCGATCAGAGGGGTTATTAAGACCTAACTATTCAGTTCATTTGACGTTGAGCGTAAAGGACAGAGTTATAGCAGTTGTAGAGCTCTGTCCTTTTCTTTCAGCGTAAAATGAACTGCATTGCTGCGTCATAATAACTGTTATGATGTTGGGTCGTAAAGGCGGAACAAATTAATAAACGCACTTTCACATTAATAATATAACTTGAATAAGGAGGGATAGGTACTACTTAATACCAAGTTTAAAGGCTAGTAAATAACCTAATGAGTTTTACCGTTCCTATCGCTGACCGCGGGTCATTCTGGCTTTAGCTGTTCGAAATACGTAATTACTTATTACTACCATAAATACTTATCTCCAGGAAACCTGTAGACTTAGTAATTTATGACCAGCGGTAAAATGAAATTCAAATTCAAGAACAACTTAACAGTACTTTGCAGTGGATAGAAAATCCTGTTCTTCGTAAGGTCGAATCTGATGAATATAGCTATCAACTTAATTTAATGTTATACCAGAAATAATATTATCTTTTATAGCTCCGGTGAACTTACAAAAGTTACAAACTCACTGTTCGACAGAATATTCATAAAACGATAAAATATTCCGTGTGGGGAGTTGTCGATAGTTATTGGAGAGCAACTTTGAGCGCAGACTCCCTGCTTTGCATAAAAGAGGATTATGTTTGGCGTATAACTGTATTCTGTTCAATCTATGACAATTATATAACCATAGAGGTAAGCGCTAAAGCTTTTACATGGATTAAATATTCTTAGTAACGCTAATTGACGGCTGAGTTTTTTGCGCCGTTTCTTCTCAGCAGTGGTGTCTTCTTGTGAAGCGCTGGTAGATTCTTGACGTGTAAAAGTGCCCGTACTTACTGAATAAATGTCTGTATCTTTATTTTTTTATTATCACTTTCTTTGTTAACTTGACCTAAATCTTTCTACATTAAAATATATGCTAACTTATAATCAAAGTGAATGAATTATTTGTGTTTCTTTTAGTTTGTTTGTTAACTCATTCGAAGTTCAAAAGTCTATATTACTTAAATATGTAGTAGGTACATTTTTAAGGAAAAAAGTGTAAAATTTAAAACCAAATAGTCATAATAAACTGAGGATACGGTAATGTGGATTCAAGATACGATCTCTAAACACTGCAATTACGGTAGCAAAGTTGTTCCGCCGAGCAAAAAGCCGCCGTAAGCCGTTTGCGAGGCTCTCATCTATTGTAGTTAATCTGGTCATTACAGTCACCAGCCTCCGGCGTCACACGGAATAACAAACAAACGGAATGCGAGTGCAGCATTAGCATGCAAATGTCTGGGATCGAACCCGCTACTGTTCGTTTCAAGCCATTTAGCGCCACGTGCCGTGCAATCGGAAACAGATGAACCGATTTTAGAAGAATTCAAATGAAGTTCTTTTAGAACATCACATTGAAAAAAATCCGAATGTCGTTTCCGTAAATTTGGTTTTGTTTCATGTTTTGTTTCTAACAACTACCTTAGGCTCTTTCATTATGTACCCATACATGGTGTCTCAATTCTGGAAAGGATTTGAATTTTTGTACAAAGCTTTGAGGGACATTTTGAAAATCGAAATGCGTATCAACTTCCTTAAGTGAGATGAAGCACGATCTAATCAATCAAATAAGGTACTTTTATAATTTGCGGAATAACCAGTTACCAAAAGTTTATTTGGCCCCGTGTAATGGATAACGTTAGTGTAGTCTTTCATCTCATTGCAGTCTGGGGGCTATGAAAGGCCACGGTAGCTGGCATCACTCTCTGAGGGTTAGCAGAGCCGTATGCCTTGAAGGCGATTTCTGGAAAGGTCCTTAGATCAAAGGTGGAGAGTCGCTTTGTTGTGATGGCCATACAGTCGTTAAATGTATACGGCATTGTGTAATATAATATTAATATTAATACAGTGATGAATTTCTTGGAAATGATTTGTTTAAAACAGTATAATAACCAGAAATGTTTATTTGGAATAACGGAATAAATCCTAGTTCAAATACTTATCATGATAAGAATTTATTTATTAGCTGCCTCAATTGGGCCAGTTCCAGAAACAAATTTATGATATTTTGTAAGTAAATATTATTCCAGCCACAAACCTTATTCATTCTAAGAACCTTTATTCAATTTTGTTTTCATCTCCTGGAGCGAAATGAGTCTACCTCTATTTTCTAATATTTACTCTGGGTATCTCATCAAAAATACATCCTCAGCTACAAGTTCCCAGTCTAATACTGATTAAATATAATTGATTGACACAAACTAGCTCAAAAATAATTTTAATATAACATTAGTATGGATGAGAGTGGTGACTTTTCAGGCCTTATTTAGCACCATCCACTTAAAGACTGAAAAAAAAAACAGAAGCAATATGCGTCTAAAAGGGAATAAATTCCCATTAACTGCTTGATTCATAATCAACGTCATTTATGATTAACGGTTTGTTTCCACGATCCTTGGCAGAACAGCAGATGTCATTTAACTAACGACTCCAATAAACATAACACTCATAACACTTATAAATTATTCTCGCGACATGTTTACGCCCTGTCGTCCGAGATCGGAGTGTTATGGAAACAGATCCCTGGACGTGCATAAATCATTTTTATTGAAGATGTGGCGCTGTTATTAATGTGATATCAAGACGCTATTCAAGTTCGTTAGTCAAATTAAGCTTCTGTTTGATTATTTCAAAAATGACATTTGGTTAGAAACAGTGAGATTTGTTGAACCAATTTTAGTGAAATTATGGAAATGCTTTGCGGAGCTTTGATTTGTTTTTCAATTTTCTTTTTACCAGAATCACAGATTTGATAATTGCCTTTTTTTTGGAGTAATCGGAATAATTGGATTGGATAACGCTTACATAGTTGGTCAGCATGTTAATGTCAGTCTAAAAATATACTTATTCAATAGTTCAAAAATTGTTACTACTTAGTATTCTAACAAAATAATACTTTTTTCCAGTAATTTACGTAATGTCTAATCTTCTATCTTGGTTGGGTACTAGCATTTAGAAAAAGAGAGCTAACGATGGTCCAGACTTGGCACCGTGCCAGTTAAAAATCCTTTTATTCGCAAAGACCGCGACAGAAATAAGAGTGGTTGTTTATGATTTTAGCTTTGGTATTGCCTTAGTATTGTATTACTCTCTTAATAGTTTCTTCGAACTGCAGATCCGATATTTATAGCCAATGTTTTACATAAAACAACACTTTGCATATTACTTTTATCAGAGGCAACATTTTCTGTGTCTACTTTCAAGGTTATTTTTAACTGTTACATTTATTTTTGTAAAAGTTGCAATGACTAAAAGTGAATGCTTAAAACAAAAGTTAAACGAAAATTTGGGATCAATAAATCTGGAACATCGAGCTATAAATTAACGTTTTTTGTGTACGTTTGAACTGACAGTTGGTAAATTTATATTGCGTAACCGAAATCGCTGTCGCAGCATTAAGGTTTCGAAGTTGGAGGTAGATTGGTCACACAAAAAATACTTGGTTATTGTATGTAATACAGAAAAAAATACAGTCTCAGGCTTATATGGTTAAGCAACTTTATTTTCTTCTTGCGACTTGCGCCTGGTATGAAAAAAAAATTTGTGAGTTCGTACATTTTGTTCCTGAGTCTTGAATGCTTAATATTAATATTTGTTTAAATCTATTCATGGACCAAACTTTGAGCTTGAATGGTGCTTAAGTGAATTAGAGTAGGTCTGTGGCCTGATATTCCATTATTTACTATAATTTATAAATAATTATCGACATCACATATAATTTCTTTGTCTTGTTTAAGTGGTATGATCAAACCCTTGCGTTAAGTACCAAATGGCATCTTAGAAGTTGTAGTAGAAATATTAAACTAGAACCGTTGCATATTCTACACCTATTGGTGTCGTATTGACAACGTTATGTTAGCTCTTATTTGACTCGTCAGTAATAACAACGAGTTGAAAACAAAACGATAACAATCCGTGTAGAGGCAAAGTAAAATAAGATCCCTGCTGTGTATAGATCGGCTATGGCCGCCGCTACCCGCCCGGCGTGAGCTAACGCGCGGAAACTCAAATCGCGCGAGAAACGATACGTAACAATGTATTTAAATAAAAGAGGTTATAAATCGCAGGGGATGTGTTCATCTACTTGAATTACGAGTTTGCGAACTGCGGAGAGATAAGTCAACATGTTACTGTTGTTTTCAAACAAGTTTGCTTCAGTCAAGCGAGATTTAGCGGTACCTGAGTTTGCATTTATGGAAAATAAGGTACATAGTCCCTTGAATACAAAATGTAAAAAAAACGTTATTGGTGTATGCCCTAGTAATAAACTCATCTTGGCTGAGAGATGCCCGTCACAAGATACGTCAAAGTAAAGGTCAAACCATAAAAAGTGTGATTTTTGATGCATCTTGAGCAGGGACCGGAACCGCTTACCCTTTAAAGGGTTTTCGTTAGGGTATATAATTGACTGGTTTTTACAAACCCTAACAATGCGATAAGCATATCTTCGACTTACCCCAATGAAAAGCTATCCCATACGATACAATTAATTCGACTAAGCGCTTACCAATTCCTTAAAACCCTCGTTAGGCTTTCCCTATGAAGTGTTTATTAACGGCTTCAAGTTATTTTAATCTCTACGCGCAGTCCATACTAAATATTTTTGCACTACTTAGCAATGGATTGGCTATCCACACACAGGCTTAAAACAAACCAATCACACGAATCTGCATTTGTTTGTTTTTTTGTGTAAGAAAATAACAGTTTTTTTTTTAACGTAATGCTACGTGCTTAAATCCGAAACCCTTACGAATCTGGTAACCTCAATGGTTAATCATTCATTAGGGTAAGCCTATCGATAGGGATACGCTAACGTTTGGGAGAGCATGATGTAGTTACCCGATCGATAGACTTAGTCAAATAAAGGGGTTTTCCGGTCCCTGATTTTGAGACGAGCATTAGAGTCGAGATCAGTAATTAATACGGTCCTAAGTCTTGACTTGCCTATCCTCTCACATGCCCAAACTAGCGATGACGATGACCCAAGGGACACTATCTCCTATAATTGTACTGTAAAGCATTCATAGCAGTTTTCATTCAAGTAATTTAACAAACGTTATTGCAAGTTGCTGGGATAAGTAAATAATGTCCCTACGGTTTAACGAATGTAGAATATCATTTCAAATCCCAATTTAAGTTGCGATGGAAATTGTACAATTGTAGGATTTTGTACCTAAACTTCCCGAGCGTGTTCATTTTGTAAATCGTATTTGATAAATAGAATATATTGTGGAAAATCAGTGGTAACTATTCATAAGTTTCTCTCACAAAGCGAACGAACCATTTCAAGTAACAGATAAACTGTCAGATATGCCGTGTTGAATGGGTTATTCCGAGTCCGCAGAGCGCTCGTTTCATTGTTCGGAATATGAAAAGGATAGCGATATGGCTATAACGCGGTCTCCTACTGTTTTATAATCTCGTTTGTTTTGTATTGTACAGTCAGCGTCAAAAGTAACTGGTCACTTCAAGCTACTTTTGTACTTTATCGCATTAACACATTAGACAATTTTGTTTGACATTGCTTATGTGACAGTAAAGCGACAAGGTATTTAAGTGATCAGTTTCTTTTGACGCTCACTGTACTCGACTGCATAGTGCTTTCAAAGACGTATAAGGTGCGTTATGGTGGTTCTTGTTGTGTTGAAGCTATAGTTTACAGATCGAATGTCTTTATGATAATTTTGGTCCATTATAGCTCGACTTACTGTTTTGCTATTTTCGTATTTCAAGTTGGTCAAAGCATCGACTCTAAAAAGGTTTAACTTAATCGTTGCGGCTTTACTTTTGCTAATGCATGTGTATACCGATATATTAGTAACCGAAGTAAATACTTGAACTCCATTACTAACTCAAAAATAGCCATGTTTTACTGATATTAGCACTGCAACGTGTGATAATTATTTATTAGGTGTGCGTCTAAAAATAGTTTGTTTATTTAGTTTTACTAAATAAATGCAAAAAAGGCAACCTTTATGTGATTTACTTATATATTTTCAGAATAATGTCATATTCGGCGTGCAAAGTCGTTATTCTAATTCACAGGCGGGTTCCATTTCTGCATTACTTTTCTAATTTACTTCAGCTTTCATTTTATCAATTGTGGCAAAATTTGTAAAGAAGATTCGCCTCTCAAAAGGCGAATTGAATAAACTACTCTTCTTTAGAACCTAATGAAAATGCAAAACCTCGCAAACAAAGCTGCCAGCGAAGATTTATGGCATAACGGAAACAACAATAATATCAGTGGACTTTTCGCTCAGCAACAATCTCGGGGAATCCGAGATTAAATGCAGGAGAGAAATTGCAAAAAGATGATCTTGGTAACATGAAAAATTGTCTGTACTCGAGCAAGCGGGTGCCGTTTCTTAGAAGTGTTTGCCAGAATCGCCAAATTGCTTTTGCTTTGAATTTATCACGTGTTTAGTAGAAGTATTATTATTTAAATCTCGTATGTTCGCGACTACAATCGCCGGCAACACAGCCATTTCATCTGTTATCCTTGTCTTTAGTAAAATATGTAAGAAGAATTTAACCTTGAAATCATAGTATTTTCATCCGTTATTATTTCGTTTTCCTTCCTTGGAAGCAATATCTACTGTGATAAATTGTTCTACTTTCCTAAAGTTTAACATTCGTGGAAGCATTTTGTCTTTTCGTAATTGATTTTTTGCGAGCTCACTTTGTTGAAATTGAAATCGCGTCTGCTGAAATCACGATCGGTTCATAAATAACTCAAATAAGTATGGAAGCAGTTTGTTAGTGTCAGTGAACTTAGATTTCAGCAAATAGTCCTATGTATTATCATCACAGGTTTTTTTTGTTACGACAGGTTCTGAGAGACGGCACTTTAGCTAGCAGTTGTTGCCAAATGCTGTCGGAAATTGGATGCAGGCCGCATCCTTCATACTCCGATGGCAAGAATAGATACGTGGTCAGACAGGGTTAGAACATTCTAGGGATAGTACATTCATGTGTGTCGAAGGATTGTTTTCTAGGATGGATATCATCTTAAAACTCTCGTCTCGTCTCGTCTTCTCAATGAAAACTAAATTTAAAATTATACTTGTTTCGATTTGTTTTTAGTTCCTTTACAAAAGTCCTACTATTACATCTTAGTCTTCAGGGTTGGCAACGTTTTTGAAATCTTAAGATTGCATTCTTGTGATTGAGATTGTAAAAATCTCTGGGTCTTTGGTCCCACTTTTCCACAGAAAGATTATGTGCTCGTTTGCCTTTTTGCTAACATAAAAATGGCCCGATTTATTTGAGATATTTACAACAAAGATGATTGACAACATTTGCTATAAAAATTGTACAATGGATTTCAATAACTCAAAAACGTAATTTTCTGCAAGTTCAATTACATGAAAACTATTTTCAAATTACGTGCTGCAATCTTTATCATAAAATGCTTAATAACTGCAAAGAAAACAAAAGTCTACCTTACTCGTTGGCGTTATCCCATAGCCGCGTACGTAACAGTTATAATGGCAAGTTGATGGGCGAGTAACTCGCTCGTTTTACTGGCTGCTAAATAATACAGCGCGACGGTAATGGACGCGAGCAACTGTCTCACGGGAATCAACTTGCACGGAGAATGATGGATTATAATGGGCGTTAAATGAAACATCTAGTAAAAGGATTTATCTCAATTGCTCTTTTAAAAGCTTATTTAGAAAATTACATTAGCCAGTGGTGTTACTGAAAAAAACGCAGTAGAATTATTTCATCGATTTTACTTATTTATTGAAATGATATCTGTATTAAGAGAATATGCTCGTACAACAATATACAATAATGTTATCGTACCAAAGCCGTCAACAAAAGTAGGAGACTTGAGGTTTCTTCACTTTCAGACTACACTCCTGTGTGTTAGTTCGCCATGTATGATTCTGCTCCGTCATCGTCTTGAAATTAATTGATTAAGTAAGTTATATTTTTATATTTTAATCTGATTTTTGTCACTAAAGTTTTTATAATAAAGCGTCAATGTTTATTTAAACTTACTAAATATAAAATGAAAATTTACTGAACTCTTTATATTTTTAATACAGTTGTAGCTGATATAGTTATAGGTTAAAGTTAGATTTACCTTATTTGTCGCAATGATTTATTTTATGATGGTAATCCTTACAATATTAATAAATAGGTGTAATCACACCTAATCACACAAGTCTGAGTATTGATAAAAAAAATATGACGTGAGGAATAAAAAGTTTTTATATGTTCTGCTTTAAACCTAAGCACTCAATTCTGACAATGATACCTTTAGTACGCAAATCTAACATCAGTTCTCAGGTCTAAACTGTGGACGTTATATCTCTCTCGTTTATCTCAGAGGAAATTGGATGCAGGCCGCATCCTTCATACTCTGATGGCCAGAATAGACACGTGGTCAGACAGGGGTAGAACATTCTAGGGATAGCACCAACATATTCGTCGAAGGATTTGTTTTAGGACAGTTATATCATCTCATTTGTTTTCTCAAATAAACGATACGTTCATTTGTACTTGTCTTACTTTTATTTGGAACTATATAAATAAGTTTCATGTATAAATAAATGTTTTTAACATGGAATTTTACAAGAATAATTTACGACTCCAAAGATTCTTTTTTAAATGTTTAATTTAACATAGGTATATGAATAGTGTAAGAAACTTCAAGAAGAGTATCTAACTAAGAGTATTTATGTATAAAGAAATATTGATGTAAGAAGTATTGGTTTTTGGAAATACGTTATTATTTAGGACTCTACAGAACAAATATCAAACAAAAACTTAGGTGTTGAATTAAATTCTTTGATCGATACCATTTCATTGATTTTTACATGAGCACACGCCTGATAATCTATGATCGTACTAACTTTACACACGAGCAGCTATCCACGAGCATGCAACTGGTAGACGCCGAGGCGACGAGGCGCAATCGAGCGAGCGCGGAAACACTACCCTACTTAACTCTACGTGTCATATGCGGAAGCGGGCTGCTATTCGCTTTCTTATCAAGTCTGAAAAAAGGCAAATAAACTTAACTTCAATTATTTCAATATTGACGTAAACTTGCTTGATAAAGTCAATTGATTTGTTTGCTAAAATATTATGTAAAAGTTGGTGCCGCAACCAGGATTATGGTAATTATGATTTTAAAGTAAAATATCTGAAGTTTATTAATTGAAGCGTTATTAAAAGATTATTTATATATAAAACATCGTTTTATCTATATCACATCTAAAATAATAGCATCTTGGTCAAAATGTCACCATCATTATGAGCCCGACGTCATCCATTTCTGGACATAGGGCTACCACTAGGTTTGCTACAAAGACCGGTCCAAGTTAAAGTATACAGGCATTAAAAAACTAACATGAGTTAACAAAAACTAAATAAAAAAATCGATCGCTGCCTCTTTTAACTCGAGTGCCTTCGTACCGCTTCGCCTGTCCAATCCATTTGTTCTTACCGGGCCGTCGGCAGATACGATTACTAACTTCATATGTATGTGCTAGTCTTTTTGCGCAGCTTTACTCGTTTTCCCTCCCTCCCTGCCTTTCTTCAGCCCGCACCCTCCTTGCCAAGAATATGGGTAACTTTTATCTCACACTATTCTAGAGAAATGCACCTTTGAGAGAAATTGAACTAGCTCGATGTTTGTTTAGTTTCTTCTCTGAATTTCAATATAAATTGTACAAAAGACGGTCTTTACTTGTTATAAAATTACAACGAAGGAAAATATAAAAGACGACTTATTACAGATGTCGACAATTTATTCCCTGACGTCCTAAATGAAGAAGCTTGTCCTTCGCGGAGAAAAATCCGAGGAGATAAAACATTTTGTAGCGAATTCTCGTAGTGAGTTTCCGGAGGCAGGGGACTGTTGGGCAGTGGGTAAGACAGGGTAGGGTAGTATATTAAATTCCGCGCGGACAACAATTTACTCATTAGAGAGCCTGCAGGGGACTGAGATGTGAGGAATGGAACGGCGACATTTGTCTCCACCGTGCAGGGTAGAGCAGTCAGCTCACTGGGGAAAGACATTTTGATGTTAATTAAAAATACAGTAACATTTTCTGATTTAAAACAAACAAAAAAGATAATTAACGATCGATTAGCTATTTTCTGGACTTAAGACAAGAGGAACTATTTTAGGTAAGTTTGTTTGTTAAACCTTTCATTGGAGGCGGATTACAATTTATGGTTGAACTTTCTAATGAAATACAAGTACTTATCCATTAACTTTAGTCAGCTAGTTTAAAAAACTATTGATATACAATTCAAACTGGTTAGTTTTTGATTGAACATTAACATTTGTAGCGATAGGTAGAGTTATTGGTTTTAAGTTAATCATCTTGACATTTCATATCTGCACTGAAAGCCTTGGTGTCCCCTCAAGCGACATAATATGTGAAACATATGTGCGACATATACTGAAAACCAAAAAACTAGCCAACGCTAGAAATATTACAGTACAATCTAAAACTAACCAATTTTAATTTATATCTCAATAGATTCTAAAACTAGCTGACAAAAGTTAATGGAGACTTGAATTTCATTAGAAAGATTATAAGAATTTGTTATTTTACGTTTTAATTTTAAAGAGACGAAACATATACATGCTTTATTTAATTGAAAAAATAAATAAAGCCAAAAAACCGTAAATAGCGCAATAAAATGCTACCTGAAACTTTGAGTAAATATTGATATATAATTATCATAGAATTAAATATTTGTAAGTACGTTATCAATCCCACGGTGGGCGCCATTTCAAAAATGTTGTCTTTGTAAATATTTTATGCTTTATGATATTACATACATACATACATACCTTCACGCCTGTAATCCCAGAGAGTGAGGTAGGCAGAGCTACAGAATTACAACTTCAAAAAGTTGTTGACATTAACTTTATGATATTTAACCCTACATAATTTGAATCCAAATATAGCTTTTCATCAAATCTTACAGTAAGGTGCAACCCAAGCAAATGACTATTGAGAAAAAATTATGCTTATGAAACTTTTAAGTAAATGGTAGCCGTAAATGATTCACACTTTTTAATATAACTTAGCAGTAAGGTACTATACAGCAGTAAATAAACTGGGCAATAGACTTGAGCGGGCAGAGTGGCCACATTTGTCTCAAGCCGCGACTTGCGAGATGAAACAGGATGAGGGACCGTAAATATCACACAGGCTCTACTATTTATTGTACGCACTTCAGCAGAAAAAACACTGTAATTTTTTTCATTACTTTATTTCACTATCGTTTCTAAACGTCGTAAACGAGTGCAGTTTACTAGGTTTTAGAAACTTCTGGGCACTTCACACTATATTTAATCACATTTTTTAATGTCGCTCTAGTAAGTGAAGTTTGTACAATACGGAATGAGACAGAGCAACATGTAAATTTGGTTCGGCGTCGATCACCTTCAGAAGTCTTGTAACGTTGAATAACTTTAGTATTATTCACCTTGGCAGGAAAACGCTGCTTTGTTAAACTGGGTTACTAAAACATAGCAAAAACTGTCATGGAAGTATTTTTCATATTTTATAAACTTGAAAGTATGTGTGATTGTTTATTACTCCTTTACGCAGCAACGGCTACACGGACTTCGATGAAATTTGGAGTTAAGTTTTTTAATGACTTGGACACATCATTTAATCCCCAAAATTTAAAATTTCCCAATGAAATAACAATAATCCAAATCTACACAAACTAAGTTGTGGCCGGAAGCGTCTTAAAAAGCAACAATATAAACATACATACAAACATTAAATCACGCCAATTTCCCACAGGGGTAGGCAGAGACCACTTCTTTCCACTTGCTACGATCTTGACAAATTTCTTTCGCTTCTAAACAATATAAACAGTTTCTTATTAAATCTTAAAATAACCCCCAAACCTCCGTCTTACTCAGTCTGTTATCAAGAGAGCCTCAAACCAGCGCGCAAACTTTTCGACCGAAACTTTGGCCAATAAACTAATATACTTTACGACCAAGTTGATTCTACACTTTTTACTGTAGGGGAAAAGTTTTCGTAAAATAGTACTATAACAACTGAAAAAGCAACTCCTAACGAATTACGTAGTATGCAGGTTAGTTTTTAAAACTATAGAAGGGTGTTCAAATAAAGAAGATCTAGAAAAAAAAACTTATAAACCGCACATGAGCACAGATAAGCCATCTGTGTAGTGTGAAAAACTGCTACATAAACGCAAAATGCTTGTGTTAGCGAAAACTCCATTGTATAAACATAAACTAAGGTTAAACAATATTAAATGTCTTCTACCCTACAGCTACTACCAGTAGTGTTTACTTGACTTTTCTAAGCTAGACGCTGCCAAATTAATTAATAACAACTAGTCCTGCTATTATTACAGCTGATAGATAGTGTGGTCTGAGGCTATCTCAAGGGAGTTATTTTTTTTTGTTTTAGATTTTTTTGGCGTTAAAAATCTATGTCACTGGTAGGCCTAAACGATAACAATAAACTCACGCTGTCACTATCCCAAATGTTTAAGCCACTGTCCAACCATCCGACACGACCCAACGCCCGACCGATCGGTTCCGATCGCTCATCCAATTAAGCGACCAGTTCAAAATAAAATACGTCGCGATCTGCGAAATCCAGCGCATTCCATTCGCGCGGCTCTACATAAATTATTACGGCTTACTCGTATTCCACTTTTATAAAGCCCCCGATTTTTTCAAACAGCGCAAGGATATAAAATTTTACGCGACTCATTTTTCAGCTCAAAACTTTTATCGCTCGCGACTAGGCACGTGATAAAAATATTTGTTGTAGTTAGAAACGGATTTTTGGGTATAGATTTTAATATTGGATGACTTAGTGAACGGACAGAGTTTGCATTGTAATAGTCATGGCAATATCCACCATTGTTATTCATGATAGAAAATACGCTCATGTACCTACAGGCGAGTTGACCAGACGAATGCGTATCGCACCATACCTCCATATTGGCGCGAGTCCCGGCAGTGTTGGCAGGATTTAATTCTCCATCATCGCACCGTATAGGCGCTGATAATTGATCAACAATCGAACAACCACAGACAATAATTATCAGTTTTCATTAAGGCCGCTTCACACGCGACTGCGGAGACCCCTGTCGCGTCGCGACAAAACTTTTTCAATTAGTTGACCAACCCCGCTCAGTCCGACGCCAATATACTTTACTACTTCAAATTAAATTAGTTTTCCGAAAACCATTACCTGCTATATTACTTTGGGTTTCGTTGATTTGTGTAATTTATTCCTCCCATGTCATCTAGGCTTAACTGCTGTTTCTATGATCTATTATTACCACGTCAGAAAGTAATTTACTGCATGTGAGTGTATAATACTGCAATCAATAAACCTACGCGTTTTTCTCGCCGGTAGCAGGCCACCCATGTAGATCGTATCGAATGGTAATTCAGTAATGGATTTCATTCCACGTACATGTACACTGTACAAAAGAGAAGAGAAGAGAGAAGTTTTTCGTCGATATATTTTTAACCAACGCCAAGCAAGTAAATTTGATATTGTAAACTGTAGATTGTGTTACAATATTAATACTAAGCGATTGGTTTTACATGCAGGTCGCTACCGATTGAAGCATAATGCGGACTTAATCAAAACAGGCAAAATGAAACGTAGTAGATAAGACGTAAAAGCTTACTATATTTTACCTGTAAACATATCTAAACTTCGCTCTGAAGAATAAAAAGAGACCTGACCTGATAACCCAAGCTCGATAATATAATTATGTCATGTTTGATTGTCAAGCTACAATTGTATGGTCTTACGATTTACGAATTATCATCAAAGGGGTTTGGGTGAGAGTGTTGTCATCTGTAAAAGCCATACATTTTCAAGATGAGCGGCCATTGTGAAAGTGGTAAATTATGATAGAATTGTTCAAAATAAACATATTTTGTTATAAGTATAATATAATACTGTTACGTGCATCGGAGCCGAGATATTTAAATATTCATACCTGGGCGTACTTTAAATGCCAAAAACTGAATACTTGAATCTTTAATATTTATTTATTTATTTATTTATTTCCCACACTTACAACAATTTTTACAGGTCTTACCCTAAAACAATAGTGTAACTACTTTTTGGTACAATATATATACAATATATATCTCCGCTCCGATATTATTTAACGCATTCAATTTTATACATTTATGTGTATGTAGATGTTAAAAAGACAATAATGTTCATACAAACTTACCCGATGCGCTTTCGCGTGTGCATAATAATTTAACTTTGAATTTACGGCATGTAATTAAATTTAAAAAAAAAGAAGTTTAAACCATGTTAGATTTGATATATCAAACAAAATAAAACCAAGAGACTTTATCGTCAACAAAATACTACATTCACCACATTTATTATCGTTAAGCTCTTTTCTATCTGAATTACCACAAAAAATGGCCCACAACATAAGTGAAAATTCATGTACCAATGTTTTTTCATCGGCGGCAGATAGCTTCTCGATATAGCTTCATTTGAGAGCATCGTTTAGATTATCATCAGGCATAATGCGTTATTTGTATGCGCAGACGCAGCCAGCAGATAAACCCGCCCACACTCACCCGGCAATGTATGTTGTAATTGACACAGAGGTTAAGATAAAAGCTTTTGTGATTTGATCTGGGTTATTAAAGCTTGAACACAGTAAAATGTGGGCACAAGTAAATGATTATATATTTTTATTTATACAATATGGAAACTTCTTAGTATTATAAATAAAAACTATTTGATATCATGAATAAAAACTTTTATGACAGCGTTCCACTTTGATCATTTGTTTTCACGATGGCGAGTTATGAACACAAGAAACGTGAAATTATTTTGCGCAAACATACTGAAAATCCCCATTTAAGTTATAGGGCATTAGCAAAACTTTTAAAATTACCGCAATCTTCCGTATGTTTAGTTTTAAAAAGGTTCCGAGAACGATTGACAGTAGATCGCAAGCCGGGAAGTGCAGGTAAGCAAGGCGCAAAGGATAAAAAAAAAGAAGCCCATGTCTTGCGGCTTTTTACAGCGAATCCGAAGTTATCGTCCCGTGATGTCGCAAAAAAGGTCAAAATGTCGCAGTCATATGTACAGAAAACTAAGTCTAGAGCTGGATTAAAGTCGTTCAAAGCACAAGCTGCACCCAATCGCGACGCTAAGCAAAATCTGTCTGCAAAACAGAGATCACGAAAGTTGTACGACAATTACTTGACAAAATTTGGATGCGTTGTATTGGATGATGAAACATACATCAAAGCAGACTTCCAGCAGATACCGGGGCAAGAATTTTATACTTCTAAGAATCGTAAGGATGCCCCAGAAGATTGCAAGATAAAAAAGAGATCGAAGTTTCCAAAAAAATATCTTTTATGGCAAGCTATTTGTAGTTGTGGTAAAAGAAGTCGTTCATTCGTAACAACAGGCACAGTAAACGGTGAAATCTACAAAAAAGAATGTTTGCAAAAGCGTCTACTGCCCTTTTTACGCAAACATAGCTCACAGCCATTATTTTGGCCAGACCTTGCGAGCTGTCACTACTCTAAAGCAGTAGTTGAGTGGTATAAACATAACGAAGTCGCAGTGGTACCTAAAGAGTGCAATCCTCCAAATTGTCCTGAACTGAGGCCGATTGAAGAATATTGGGCAATTATGAAAGGGATTCTAAAAAAAGGAGGCGGAGAAGTTAAATCGGCAGCTGAATTGCAAAACAAATGGAAATGGGCTTGCAAAAGATATCCTGACAGTGCTGTGCAAGACTTAATGAGCCGGATTCGACGCAAAGCACGCAGTATGGCATATAGAAAGCAAATTAAATAATTGTATATATTTATAAAAATGGTTATTAGTCTAGTAAATAAATGCAATAAAAAATTCCTTGAAATATGTTCCATAACATTTTTATTTTTGTTACTTTATGTGCCCATGTTTTACTGTGTTCAAGCTTTACGAAAATGTGAAGCTTAAATCGGTTGCTTTTATTAAAGATATGTAATATCCTATACTGTACGACGAATGTTTTATATATTTGTTTGTTTATAATCGCGTCCTCGAAAACAACTTCAAAGATTTATTGGTTTGAACACTAATACGTTTGAGTAAAGATGTACCTATACATAATTTCGATCTTGTTTCGTTTGACATTATCTGCTTTAAAATACTTTTTGCTAATAATTCAAACTTTATATATGAAAATTTAACATATTTGAACTATTGCATTCGAACAACTATCAAAAATACTAATTCAAACAAATATTTGAACATGGTATCATTAACTATACAATTAATTTCATGTCCTCTAGATACAAATACGTCATCGCATGAATTAACTTCTATTCCATCGCATAAATTAAGACCTACAGCAAATTAGTCCTTCATCTCATTGCAAGCATCAACCTGCATCTGCAGCAGACATGCACCTCGTAGTTTATGAGCTTTAGTCTCGATTTCATCCCACGCCTTGCTTTTATCGCTTATCTTAAGAGATGCTAATCTGCTGTCAGTGAGATGAGGCATATTTAGATAAAAAAAATGACTTTGCAGGAGCGTTTATTGTATTCAGTTATTATATTCATATTTAATATAAAAGGTCCAAAAGAAATGGGTAACTTTTTTAATACATAAAATTTCTTATTTAATACCCTATTAAAAGATTACTTAATGGATGATATGCGTATAACGGATACTCAAAAAGAAATATTATTTTCCCTTTTTATCACATCATTCAGTAGATTATAATGTGACGAATAAGCGGATCAAAGTTACTTTTTTATAAATAAATAAAAATTGTAAGACTTGCATCCATAAAGTCTGTGTGTCTATCGATTTTGGTAAGGATAAGGTAAAATTAAAACCGACGTCTTTACGCGACGACAAAGATAGTTCGTATTACATACATACATACCTTCACGCCTGTAATCCCAGAGAGGGCTAGGAAGAGCTACAGAATTTCAACTTGATAATTCAGTAACCACAATTTGCACAAATAGGCTAAGATGTTTACCAGCATATTAGTGATAGGTTGCAACCCCATCGCCTAACAGTACTGCAAGCCTTTATTCCCTTAGTCGCCTCTTACGACATCCACGGGAAGACATGGAGTGGCACTATTCTAACCCGGCAACCACACACATAGTTCGTATTAGAAAAACGATAAACGATTTCTATAAAGACGGAGTAATAGACTAAATCTAGTTTCTCATAAACCTGTCAAACTTAGAAACATAAATAGCTCTTAGATTAAACTCTGGACCTATTAACTCCCAGACACGTCGGTATTAGTTAAGCAGCAATTTTCCGGCTATAATTCCTCCAAGCATCGAACGCCACGAAGCAAATCATTAGGATTCCGAGCACCCCTCAATGCCGCGCATCTGGCCCGAACAAGTGCAAACCTACCCGCCGTATACATCACCACGTCACCCGCAATTATGATCCCTACAAGTAATAAAATAGGGAGTGAATTAGCATGAGTGATCGTCTAGAGATCGCGTGCTCTGGACCGGGCCGGCATGTTTATAGCCTCAGTGATGAATTATAATCCATTACCGGATAATCTGGTGTTATTTTCTTGAGTAACATTACCGCTGTCGAAGTCACCGGCAAGACTTACTTGACCCTGTCGTCTCGTATAAATACGTTGTTCCTAGGTGTCTTAAACCTTGGTTAACCAACACTTACTTCGACGCAGGTCCGCCAAAGTCTTAGATATCTTATGTGGTAAAGTTTGCTCGAGAAAAAGGGTCAAGTTATAGTTGCAGGTCAAGAAGAGAATCGGACGAGCAATTAAGAGAATAAAACCTTCGGCGTTATTATATCAGACTTACATTAATTCATCAAGTGTGGTCCTCGCCTCTTACACGATTACTGTCTTAATGCGATATTAAGAGCCAACGCTCTGGACTGGATTACGCCTAATTCGAACTGTTTATGGACTATTTTCTGGGAAGTAATGAATAAATCATAGGCTTTCAGAAGAATTATGTTAATGTATTCTTTTATCCGTAAACATACTTCGATTAAGTAAATTTGAAAAGCTGTCCGCTGATAAAGTGTTGTAAAACAATTTTTTTTTTGTTAAAATCGTTGTTATAAACGTGTTTACTTTCCAGCAGCCATTTTAGTAAATACACAGCTCAATCTTGGCTGTAAGCTTCGACTAACCTGCAGTTAGAGCTTGTTGCAGCGCGTAGTTTGTTTTGTTTTGCGAAAGCATGCACCCTGGGCTGCGCGGACGCACTAGACTAAACACCCGGGAGCAAATCTGCCCTCATTAGAAAAAAGAGCGTAATACTCATGGAATCGCGAATATATTAGTAACCTTATTTCTTAAAACAGAAGGTTAAATTGGCTTTGACTATCAAATTGCTCAAGCGTCTTTTTTTTAGAAGGGCAGAACGGAAGAACAGGCCTATTACAATCATGGTACACGAAAGGATAATACTACCTCTAAGACTTTGTTATATGTAATAACTAGCATTATAGCTAGAAAAGTTAAAGGTGACCAAACATTTTCTGAGAATTAGGATCGTTTCGGATTACGTGAACAAAAAATGAGTTAAATTACATGAACGTAAGGAAGGTAGAACAAAGGGTAATAGAAGCAAAGAAAATTAAAAGCATAAGACAAAATAGAACTAGTCCTCGAAAATTAAAACACTAAAGACTTATAACCTGATCAAGATGAAATGACATAAGATTTGCTTTAAGGCGAAATTGATGACGATGATGTTGTGTCTTTCCTATGTGTGATTGCAACACAGCGTGATGTCTATTGATGCTCTAAACAATTAATCATACGAACTCGTAGATTTAAGCTCATAGATACCTTAAAAGCAACTTGTGATAGTGTGGCCTATGAGAAATAGCAAGAAACAATCACCAACTTAGCCCGAAGCTTGTAGACTAAACAGCAGCCGGAATAAGCACAGTGCGTGATGGATGAGCGACTCGTCTTGTTGCCTACAGGCTAATAATAGTTTAATATGCGAGGCTGGCGGACTATTACAGGGTAATATGTGGCCATATTTACTTGGGATCAGGGTGATGCATTGCTTCTTAGATCGTGTGTTGGATTTGTTTGTAAATCTTGCATAAATCCAGGGTGCACTGAAAATACGTTAAGATGTTGCAATATCGGTGAAGAGGAAAACAAAAATAAGTCTCTCACTCATAAATATGTATAGTGATACCAAAGTCAGAGAGTTAAATAGTGCTACTGCTGATGGATCATGTCCAGAACTGATGATAGCTGTGGTGACATCGTAAAATTTGAATTCACTTGGATTTAATTCATTAGTTTAAATAATCCTAAAGCTACTCATTGAATACATCATAATTTTTAAAAATACAAACCACTCTACTAGTTTATTTCAAAAGAAAATAGCTCCAAGGATTTCTTTGTAAATAGATTAGGTATAAGATGTATAGCTAAATTTTTTAAGGCTTTGGCGAACTTTTTCTCTAAGGCACTAACTCAAACAGTCGAGTGAAAAGGAGGGACCCCAGGGTCCGCAAGGTCGCTCCACAAGACGACAATATAAATTAAATCTTATATTTCGGGAGTGGAAATAATTTCGAGTCTTTTGGTAAGATGAACCGCGATAAAAAGGGCTTGGCTTTGTTAAAAAAGATATTTGCTGAAAAATTCTAAATAAAATAAATAAATATAAAGTTTAATGTATAACACCTTAACTTTACTTAACACCTTTCCTCTCTCTTTCGCCACTCATCCCTATCCAGAGGGCATTCCTGCCAATCCCTCGCAAACGAATCTAGGTCATCTCTCTATCTCCTTCTGGGTCTACCTCTGCTGCGATGTCCATCGCGTGGCAGCCAATGGGTCGTACTTTTGGCCCATCTCCCATCGTGCATGCGGCAGATATGGCCAGCCCATTCCCACTTTTTTGAGAACACCTATACTCGGTGAAAAAGTCAAACCGTTCCCAAAATAATTTGGCAAACCGTTCCCAAAATCTTTCTAGCTGTAATTTAATCCTAAGGTTTATGTAAAGATAAGGTAAACCAAAACATGCATGACGTATATTAATCGTACATTTAACTAAAACAAAGAGCTTAATACCAGTTTCTCGTATAGCACAACAACCACTAACACACCGCAAGCAACGGATACTCGGTAACGTTATAGTGGGATATCTTGGGACTTGGTACTCGTCTCGAGACTAAGCAAGAGGCTGCAGGCAGGTGTACGGAACTCGAAACCGTACGACTTCCTTCGAGATAATCTCACTTTGACTGCGATCTCTAAAGGCGGGTTCACAGGGATGTAATGAATACTAATGAATGTAATTGCAAAGTATAAATTGAACTACGTAAAATTGTTAATGCTCATTAGGTATGTAAAATTATTTCGTTAATTTCACAAACGATTTGAAAACAGGAAAGGTTTTCTGTTGATTCATATTAATGTACTTAATAAAAAAAACATTTTATTATTAAGTTATTGTTTTTATTTTGAGAAACTTTAACTGTTTTATTTATAAACTTAGCTGTTTCCTTATTAATAAAAGCCATAAATAGATATATTTTATCATAAATTAATAGACAAAGTTAATAGAGTCAAGCTTGCTCACCCCAAATCACTTTACTATTAAAACTTTTAACTATCAAAATGAACTGCGATAGCGGGATGCGATAGCACAAGTTGAATGGATTGGTGCACTCTGTTAATTGCAGCTCTGTTTGGACAGCGGCGGCATTGTTGGAACTTCCATAACTAACTAGCTTTTGTCCAGTGCTTTGCCTGGGTCGCGCCTCGTTGTGTGCTCTGCAGAAAGTTTAACTCAAGCTTCAAGTTCATTAGCGTTATTGTCACATTGCATTTAAGTTTTCCTGGACAAGATTAATTATAACGAAGACGGTATTTTGCTTGTTAGTCCCACGTTGGGCGCCATTTGAAAAACCTGTAGTGTTATTGTTATTCTTGTTAAATAAATAGTAGATGCAAATGCGTTTGAGTAATGTTTACTTAAGCGATGACATCTTTAAGACTGGGTCAAGTCCATTTCGAGGACGTAAACGGTAAAGGCAAACAATTGTGTCGTGAACGAGGTATATTTGTTCATGACAATTTATTTAAGTGTTAAGTTAGATTTTGGGTCTAAAGCTGATAATTAGGAGTCCTTCATCAGACGATGATAATATTGATAATCATACCTCACGTTAGTTTAAATATTATACTAAAAAGAAAGTAGACAAAGACAATATAAGAACAAACTTCACAGTTTACAAAAAAATAATACAATACCAACATTAATTTTCCTTGTGTTTAAATGAAAGCGGCTTTAGCTGATATATCGCCATCTCGCAAAATCAACGGATCTCAAGGGATTCGAAATGCGGTAATGAAGTCGGTTTGCTTTAAGCATGTATTCGATGAAACGAAGTTTTCGTGTAGAACAGTGTGCTTGATACTTACGTAAGCCAGTATTATAAATGCAACTTAGGTACTCATGATAATGTTTCTACAGGGACTTGTCTTTATACATAATTATGTCATAATAAATTACAATCATATTTTTGTCAATATTTTCTTTTAATTATTAAAAAAAACAAGGACAACATAATAGATAATCTATATTATTTACAGTAACATTTCTAGTTTAGGATCTTAAAGATTTATTAATGCTTAATTATATTTTTTTAAGCTAAAATAATATGTAAGTTATTCCCAGAATTTCAAAATACGAAACTCCCAAAACACCAAATTGGAAATACTAGGAAAATGTAATAAACAATAGCTTTTATTGAATGTAAAATTTTGTTATAATGAGATCCAGAGGCACCATACAAGATGCATAACGCTAACGTAAACCATTTTCGAAAACTGTCATAATCAATGATCGGATATCCCGGTGCAACACGGGGTGAATGACCTCAAACATTATGCTAATATGGATATGCCCCGGGGTTCCGGGACTTATGTTGTTAAATATTATTCCGATTTTATTACTTCAAATAAATTTCAATACAATTTAAACGTGTAAAATAAATATTTTGACAAAAGTAATTTACGTATGTAAAAAAAATAAAAAAGTTAGTTTTTATTATACTTCCTCTGTTTAAAATTGATCTGCCAAATAGTCTTTGGGTATGAATATAAATAAAATATATAATACGGTACGCATTATCAGTTCACCACACTACACACAGATATTATATTTTATTAGTTTGTATGAAATTGAAATAGCATACAATTATTTTCTCAATATTTTATATGTTAAATCGATTTCTTTACACGTCTAAAATCCTATCCTAATGCCTATTTATAAATATCCCAACAATCGAATTTTCTTTTCGAACCAAATCCCGGGATTTTAGTCATATCCATATTAAGATTTCTACTCTATATCCCGCAGTGTTGCACCGTGAAATCCGATCACTGGTCATAATGTATGGAATTGTCATGAGCGATTTTCGATAACGATAACGTTCTCTCTTTATTAAATACCCTGTTTCCATTTTATAAGATTTCTCCTTATAAAATAGAAACTAGGTACTCCTTACGTCTAATCTACTAAATAGCATCCATCGCCTATTTGCCCATGTAATATTTTACTGTCATTGTTCCATTCACGGCGTGACACACGGTGACATAAATGATCCCGGTGACGTGTTCCACTAATGACGATCATGGGGGAGCCTAATAGAGATCCCGTGTTCCTAATCAACGATTGATATGCACCTCGCCGATAGATGTCTCTTCATTGATACAATTAGTGCTTTATTTGATTAAGTTCATCGATTCTTGCTTAATGAAGGGCCTTTGTTTGCTTATTATAACACAAGACAAGTTTAGGTTGAGATAAATTATTGCTTTATCCTTCTTATACTGTAAATGCGAAAGTTAGTGCGTTAGTTTGTGATTCTTTCACGCTGCACCAGCTTACTGGATTCAAACAGGTTTATTCCGGAAGATGTAAAAGTTCCCCAGGGAATAATGATAGGTACTTGAAATCTACGCGAATAAAGTCGCGGGCACAAGCTAGTTAGTAAATGACTAAGTTTATACATGCTACAATAAATGAGTACTCCAAATTGGTGGATTTGTTTTTAAAAAACATTGAAGTATTTTTTTTGTTCGATGGCAAGAACAAACATCCACACACTTAACCGCCCATTAAAGACTGAAGTGAGAAAATGTAGAAAGAGATAAATATAGATTTTACGTAAGAATCTCATGTGCATGACAGAGACAGTTTCTCTCTGTTTATCTTCATTGGTCACTACAATGAGACTAAAAGACCGTAACTACTTGAACTCCTTTAAAAAATTATGTTCTCAAATCAACTAGCTTATTCAGTAATATCGCTTCAGGTATTACTGAATATTTTTCAGTAATATCGCTTCAGGTATGTAATTACCGAAGCTGTATATTTCCGTCGTGGCGTGCGGCACACGCCAGGTATAAATAACTAGCGTACAGCGGCAAACGCCTCGCATACCGACGGACGGACACCTTCATGAATAGCGGACACTAATTTAGTATAGTCACTGGATCTACAAAATATCTTGTAAAATTTTGATCGAATCATCTTAAACAGCTCATAATAGACTGTCGGTCGTATATATATTTAAATTTACTGTAAAACTGCTGACGTTAACCTATTTTCACGGATAAAGTTCAAACCAAATTATGGATCAGATTGAGACCGTAACAAATCACTTGTTTATTAATTTAATCAATGTAAAAGAAGGCTATCCTAAATAAAAGATTTGCTTAACAACGTTTATTGGCAAATATTAAATTTATAGAATCTAAAAGGAAGATTTTTGATGTGCGCAGCATATTTTTTAAAGGGTAGTTAAGATCTTTTTAACGTCACCAAACGCATTACTAATTCAAACTCTAAGATTAAGCATCCATAAAGATCAAGAGACCTGGTGACGCAGAATATTCCAGGATACGAAAGCTAATCAGCACTGCATCTATCAACACCCTCTGTACATTATCTCGAGGTCCTGCAGAGATCGCGGAGACACGTGCTGCTAATGGAGACACATTGCACGCGTGGACACTACGGACACAAACGACAAATTGTGTCTAGAAAATTATGTGTTTGTTTAATTGGTGCTTGAAAACATGTGCCGTTTTTAGTACGTGCTAGATTACAAGTAACACGATATTTACTGCATTACTACTTTTTAAATAATTGAAGAGTGGGAATCATAGTCAAATGATATTAAAGTAGATAAACCAATCTCACACCAATTGACCTAGTCTCAAACTAAGTTTTAGGCTTGTGCTATAGGATAGGTATTCGTTCTAAACAACGATATAAATAATTGGATTGTTTATATTTTTACAATTACTCTAATTCGAAAAACATTTCGAGGAATAAGGTTTTAAAACGGTTCTGCATTATTAAGTTTTTTATATATTTATTTACTTCGGATATTCCGACAAAAGTATATTTGACCTTTGTTTGAATTTCATTTTCGGCTTGAAGCCCTCCTAGGTGCATCTTACGGGTTAGGCGAAAACCGCTTGAAATAGTATGTTATAATACACTATTACAATCACTTTTTATCATTAGATATCATTTAATTGATGTTATTTATTAGAAAATGCCATTCCAAATTTTGAAATAATCATGTCATCCATAAAATGTCTGCTCAATTAATAAAGATATTAAAACAAAATTATCGGGTCAAAAACAAAATTAATGAAATACAAACATACATACATAAGCTCACGCCTTCATTTCCCAAGTGGGGTAGGCAGAGCTACAGAATTACCAACAACTTTTAAAACTTGTTGATAATTCTGTAACCACACTTTGCACAAAATAGGCTAAGATGTTTACCAGCATATTAGTGACAGGTGGCAAGCCCATCGCCTAACAGTACTACAAGCCTTTATTCCCTTAGTCGCCTCTTACGACATCCACGGGAAGACATGGAGTGGTACTATTCTAACCCGGCAATCACACGGGGAAATGAAATAGGTCTCTTAAAATTACCTACTCTTTCGAATTAAAATGTAAAAACCGTGAGTTATATTTTTTGGTCTATCCTAATTATATAGAGAAAATAAATACTTAAATACAAAGAAAACATACAAGACTCACAAAACAATACTTGCCCATGCCGGGAATTCAACCCGGGACCGCTAGCTCCGTTTGCAGGGTCCACCACGACCACCACGACCAACTAGGCCAACGCGACGTCTCATCTTCTTACGCGTCAACATCAGATCTCTCTCTGTGATTTTTTTCAATTATTTTGTTAAACAACGATGACTTAACAATCAATTTCGTAATATTTTGTTAATAAACACGTCAATCAATGCCCCCGCAGCGGGCGTCGCTGTGACGTCATTGTGCAGAGAGAGGCTGTTTTGGCACAATCACCAATCTCGTCAGCTCAGTAGGTCAGAGCTATTTTTATGACCTGACCTGATGGTAAGAGGACTCTAAAGAGATCTTCGAAATCCCAAGATTGGGTCTTACGATGACGATCTCAAGACTGCAAGTGCGTTGGCAACTTTGATGACTAAGATGGAATGCTACTATGTTAGTCATTTCAACGGTTATCTCACCGCCGCCGCACCGGAGCACAACAATGCGAAAACTGTTTTTTGCCGGCAAGTTAAATGGTTAAGATGGTGGTAAGGATTTGAAATGACTAGCTTTATAAAACAATTGCATTGGAGACGGAGGTTCAACAGCTTTAACTCTCTTTGAATATTTTATCTGTTTCAAAATATTGTGCAATTCCTTCTCAACCGATCACAAATTTTGTAGGAACAGTCATCAGACTCGTTAGCTCAGTTGGTTAGAGCGCCGATATCATGTCAATAAGTCTTTCTGAATCCTATCCATCGGAGACGGAGGTTCGAATCCTTCACGAGTCTTCAAGTTTCATTTTATATTTTTAAATTTTAATGGTCTTGTTTGTTCCTTTTAAACTTTTTACATAAATTGACAGTTGTAGAAATTGGGTTTTGCCACGATGGCTTACCGTAGATCACTTGGTTGTCCGTCCGTCCGTCTGTTAAAATTAAAACTATATACTTAAGTCTACAATTACTTGAAGCTGTGAATAAAACCAACTTCTAAGTTAACGTTAAAAAAAGATGCGGCCGTTTATAATGAACTATGTTTAGAAAACTGTATCAATTTTACTTTCATGTTGAAATTTACGTGTTGTAAACTCAAATACTTTTAAAGCTTTCTAATTACCTATACCTCGAATTGTAATCTACCTGTTATTATGACCTAGCTTTGCAGTTCCGTTTACGCTGAGAGAAAAGGACATAGCTATAGCTGTTATATAGCTCTGTCCTTTTCTCTCGCCGTAAAATTAACTGCATATCCATGTCATAACCCCCCAGTACTTTTTTGCTTGTTAAATGTTTTTCCTTTACGGTCGAACTAGCTATGGATTTAAGTACATCGTTGCCGCTACTGATACACTACATAAAAACTCTTCTCACTTTATCACGTGACTGTGACAATGTTCTAAATATGCTATTAATAAAATACCATCAATTAAATTCAGCAAAACACCATGCGATTTTCCGTCGCCCTCATCAAAACTTTTTTGGCTAGACGCTATTGTCCGCTCATGATGCGACACTGTCCAGGCCGTGACAACTGTCACCCGCGGCGACGGCGTGATGGATTACGGCGTGAGTGACAGGCGACAAGTGACAGGGTGACGGGTGCTCGCGACTCGTTACCTTGCTGATGACTGTTACTGTACCTGAAACGAGAAATTGAATGTTGTAAATACGCATCATGAAAGTGATAATACCGAATAGTGATAGATAGTCATTTGCTCAAAAAGTTTCTTTGAAATTGAAGAACATTTTATGTGAGCACTATATTTTTTGAAAGGAAATAAAACAATAACAAATTAAACAGTAAATATTACACGGACAAAAGAAGCAAAAGCAACAGTTTATTACTTAATTAATTTAGTAGTTCTTTGACATTTTCATTAATTGCATTGCCTTCAGTATAAATATAAGTATAAATACACATACGATGTTGAAATTTTGCAACAATTATATAAAATCTAGAACATGAAATGAAACGTAACAAAGTTGTTAACAAATTATCTCACGTTATCTCCGCCACTATCTAACGTCGTTCCTATTAGTAATAGACCATGTTCTCGTAAACTAAATTACTTCGGACAACGGAGATTAGAATAAAACCAGACGATTTGCAAACCAAATGTAGCGCTTGATTGTATCTCAAATATGTCCAATTAGGACTCCCTAATAGTGCTCGAATGGAAGCCACTGTCAAATAGTTCACGATTTAATTTAACACTCGGCTTAATTTAGTTAGGGGTTCAAATTGTTACGTTAGTTTGAAGTTAGTGCTGATAATGGAGACAATATCATTACGTCCGCCATCTTAGTTCGAATGTACAGTACGATAGAAATACTTTTTATTGGACACCATGAAAACCAAACACAGAATCAGATCTCACACTGACATCTTTGGACAGAAATTAGTAAAGATAAAAAAAAATACCAGACGGTCTAAACTAAAGTTGCAAAAATCATATTTATTCACAACAAAACACAAATACACAAATACGAAAAGAAATAATTGATCATAAAAAGGTAATAGAAGAAATGCAAATAACAAACATTCAATGTAATAGAGAAACAGTGTTTGGACAAGAGGACAGAAAAGATAAATAAGAGCATTTCAAAGGTAAACATAAAGAAGCGCGTCATTTATTTGCAAAGGGTAAACAAAATAAATGAAATGCAAATGCTCGTGTAATGAGATGCAAACGGCACGAACAATCGCAGTCAATACAATCTGACCCCAGCAGCCGCGGGCCCTGGGCGAATATTGTTTCAAGTCGTGATACTATAAAATAACAAACTAACACTGTAAAGTCAATTGCATTGTAAATAAGAAATTCATTACATCTCCAGTAAATAGTAACTATTACAATCTTATTTGTTCTAAGTATCTTCGAAATAAAGCAATAAAGTATAAAGTATATCATAAAATTATGCAATATTTCAACTTATCTCCTCGAATCTAAATGGGAAATATTAAAACTAGCAATATCAGTGCTAACATCAATTTACGTGCCACCATATCAAATTGTGCTTAACTCCCTGTTTTATGTCCGGAAATATACGACCAGGCCCGAAACAAATTATCTCGCCCTATGACATCTAAATAGTAAGAGACGAGGGATTGTCTATGGATGCACACTGCAACTCACCAGCGATGACCAATTTATTAAGACCTTTAGTATAAAACACATAAGTTCCGCTCAGGGATCTGATATATTTATCCAGCCAGTTTGAGAAGAGACTTGGTAAGGAGAGAGCCTGTCTTCCGGAAAGATCTGAGATATTGGACAGCGCGCGTCCAATCTTCCATGCACGGCCGAGAAAGAGCGCGATGAAGCATGCATCCTGAATTTTGATGTGAATTTGATGCCAAGGTTTTGACTTTTAAAGTATTGGATTTTATAAAATATTTGCCGCAGTCACTTTGGAGCAGGATTTTAAAATGGAAAATATTGACAACCATTTAAATCCTTTGTTGAATGATGTACTGAGGTATCAAAGAGGGTTATGCTTGCAATAGGGAATATGGATGGATTTTTAAAATTGCATTTCGTACGTATGAAAATACCGTCAATAAGATCACCATTCACCAGAAGCAAAATTATACTTAAAAAAAATATCTACTAATTAGACAGCGATTAGACAGAGAGATCCGATATGCACGAAAGCGATGGGAACAAATCTTTGTTAGCTTATATCTAAGTTATTTTTATAGCATATCAAATAATATTTGTCTCAAATGTTTGTTACATGATTCAGCTTTTATAGAAGTTGTAAAAAAATTAATGAATATTCCGTATTGTAACTTTGGCTGCAAATATGGTAAAAAATATTTAAACAAACATGGACGCAACAAAGCGGGAAAAAACTGTAGAAGTAAGGTAAACATTACATAATGTTGACTGGCACCTTATCAGTCAGCACAAGTTGTCAGCAGTGTACCCACACCAGGAATTATCATGTAAATGTATGTAAATGAAGACCGAGGGGAAATGGTCAAGATAGAACCAGCGAGGGTTTGCAGAAAAGATTACAATGGAGGAGTCGGTAAAAAATGCAATATCAAATGCAATTTAGAAGTAATAGATTCAAATAAAGAAAACAATACTGGCGTTAGGGAAACAGAAAAGTTTTTAAATGGACTTAAATAAGTTAAAATTTAAATGAATAAATTAGAGACGTAAAATGTAACGTACATTACGTAAGGCATTTTACAAACGCTGTGTTCTTGCCCTTTCATTTTTACTTAACTACCTAGTGTTAAGAGGTATTTGTTCATGATATTATGATAAGTTCATAGGTATAATGTAATTATCCGTTTTTGCACTTTCACTTGCGTTATTTCTACTAAATTTTAATAATGTTGGACTTTTATATTTTTGCAATATGACCAGTATTATCTTAATAATTATAGGATTATGATGTGGTTGCCGGATTAGAAATTAGAATAGTGCCGCTCTGTGTCTTCCCGTGGATGTCCTAAGAGGCGACTACGGAAATATAGGTTTGTAGTGCTGTTAGGCGATGGGCTAGCAACCTGTCACTAATACCTACACTGGTAAACATCTTAGCTTGATTGTGCAAAATGTGCTTACAGAATTATCATCAACTTTTTAGGGTTGTTGGTAATTCTGTAGTTCTGCCTATCCCAGTTTTGGAATCAAGGCGTGAGTTTATGTAGGTATGTATGTATGTATGATTATAGGACGCTTTTACGGATAAAAAAATATTCTAAATGACAGTTTAAGACTCGAATTGCTCAGAGTTAAGTCTTTTTGGTAATAACCCGTCATCACTCAATCTAATCGGTTGTTCAATTGCGAAGGGATTCTTCAAAAAATGATAGATCTAGTGCATTATAACCAAAAACATCTTATAAACAACCATTTTAATATCTCTATCCCTAGAGCTCTACATTTTTAATATTTTTCCACATGAACGTACAGGGATTGTTCACAGCAATGTAGACGAGCGTAGTAAGCCGCAAATCCTCCGCTTTGCATGCCACCGCCATTGCCGGCCGGCGCAAACCCCGCGTGAGCTATTCGGGTGGCAATTGGCTATTTACTACTAAAATTATAAAAGTACATACATTTTTTTTAGCTTTTGTTTTGGTATCACAGTTTGCTATTTAATTGTAAGGTTGAGAAATTAAAAGCATAAACTCCTAAGGTCTATACAAAGAAATTCGTCAAAGGAATATGAATCTATTGTGAATGAATTAATGTCAATTTTCTCATTTGACATACATACATACATACCTTCACGCCTGTAATCCCAAAGCGGGGTAGGCAGAGCTACAGAATTACCTACAACTTTAAAAACTTGTTGATAATTCAGTAACCACATTTTGCAAAAATAGGCTAAGATGTTTACCAGCGTAATAGTGACAGGTTGCAAGCCCATCGCCTAACAGTAGTACAAGCCTATATTCCCTTAGTCGCCTCTTACGACATCCACGGGAAGACATGGAGTGGCACTATTCTAACCCGGCAACCACACGGGATTTCTGCTTCATTTGACAATTTGTCATAAAAACAAAAGGAATTCTACTTTACTTATTTTCCACTAGATCTTTATTTCAATAGTAGTACAGCTACTATGTACTATTTTTAGTATAAGAAACCTCAGGAGGATAAAGAAGTCCAAACTAATTATTTGTTTCCCATTTTTGAATGGATGGAATACAAAAACCATTCTCTAACTTTTTTTCGTTAGCGAATTCCGTTCAGAAGTCGTTCCGCCGAAACATTCGCAAAAGCATAATTAACCACCATTTAAGTCTATAGGCCGCAGGCTCTACGGCTGAACTTTTAGCCCAAGAAATTACAAGGGAAAATTTTAATGTTTTGTTTCTTGCAAATAGCTAAAGTAAGTAATACTGGCTTAATTTAAAACGCCGAGGTACGTTAATGAGGTCGCTTTATTTCGAAGAGAACAAACAACTGCTATTAACAATCATAAAAATGCTTCTGACGTGTTTGAATCCCGATAAAGGCGGTGTCATAATATCACATAGCTAATATTTGTTGAAGTAGAATTATACTGTTGCTTTAACCGATTTTAGTTTTGACCACAAACGTAAATTAATTTTCGTTTTATGCGGTTACAGATGTAAGTCCAAACTATCACAAATCGCAGTAAGTAGCGGTAATTGAAAAATGAACATTCACAGGACGCCATTATTGCCAATATCATAGGCAATATTTAAAACAACTGACTGTTGAGTTTCTTGCGGCATTCCTTCTCAGCAGTAGTCTATTGCGAAGCGCTGGTTGATTTGAACATCTCTTATCTTTTAAACAGATATAGACATTTATTCAGTATATACGGGCACTTTTACACGTCAAGAATCTACCAGCGCTTCACAAGAGGAGACCACTGCTGAGAAGAAACGCCGCAAGAAACTCAACAGTCAGCCTTTTTTTAAATCTATTTAATATTACAATGGTATTACTAAGTCTTGCATTATATAAATCTATAAATAGTAAATTAAAATAAAAACAAATAACCTGCGTAGTTTCTGCAGAAAAACACACCAAAATCTATAGCGTGAGATAGAGACAATACTCGCAAGTAATGTTTATATCGTGATCGTTCGTTAAAAATCGTAACAGAATAACATAACAATAGGTCGACTTAATATTGCGCTTCGGGAGATAATGTATTTCGTGGTCAGTGTAATATAATATAATTATTGCCCATCAACTGTCAGCATTCCCTAATGCCCAATTGAATTGAATTATGTCGTACTACTGTTAAATCGTGATCGAAGCGTGTTCGAGCAATCGCTATTACTGTTTGCAGGACATGCTCAATGTGATCGTGAATTTCTGACCGACGTATCACGGTTGTGATTACAAATTATAATTTCCTTACATCTCCGTCATGCCTAAACGAGAATTCCCTTTAACTCTATTCCACTTTGTTTTAAACCATATCGTTAACGTTGTGGAATTTAATTCACTTGTCAGAACGCCAGCCGTGTCCTAAAAAAACAATTTAGTTTTACAAGTAAAGTTAAACAGATTACTAAATCATATTCTTGTTGAAAAAAATCCGTGTGGTAGGGAATGCATCCCGTATTGATAACTACTAAAGTATCTATAAAGTGAAGGTCTTCTCCTTTGTCAAATGCTTTATCTGAACATTAAGTTATCTATTAAGAGCTCTTGAATTTTGTATACGCATCTGTTACAAAGGAAATCTAGCTACTTTATCCGCAGCTAATGCGCTTGCCCTCTGTCCCCTAAATCCGCTTGCATCGTACTTAATACGACGTTTAGAGTCCGACCAACCAGTCGTGTCACAAGCATTTTTTTCAAATTATTCACATGGCAACAATTTTACCTATGAAACAAGCTGTCACATTACGAGTACCTATCCAGTCGCTATGCATTTTGTGTAACCAACTAGTGATATTTTAATTTTGCCGCCATTTTATTGTGTCACCACTCACTGGTCAGACTCTAATACCCTTGTTCTCTGCACCTATGCAATGCAACTTAGCAAGGACTTTTCGATGTGTGACCGTTATCCGTAATGGCGGGTCAGAGTAAACGAGTCTGAGACTCAAATTTAATTTTAACTTGAATTAAAGGAACATCCTCAAAAGGGAGAGTCCTTGGATTCTAACATAAATCGAGAATTCCTTTATAGATTTATCTGACTGCATACAGTGGTCTCAGGCACAATGTGTTTGTATGTATGTTAATCATGAGTCTTGTTCACATTGATTGGCTTTGAATTTATAAGAGGTGAGTGAGGTCAGGCCGCTTTGTTTATTATTATTGCGCTAGCAAAGACGTTTTACTATGAACATCGTCATTCCTAAGATAGTGGCTGAGGACACAATTTATTTATCACCTCTAATACCTTACGTTACGAGTTTTACGTGGTTAGTCTAGTCTGTAATTACCTTGTCTATGACGTTAGCGGAGCAAATATTTTGTGTGTGCTCGAATATTTGTTTAAATTTTTTAGGGTGTTTCATCATGTATGACAGTTTCTGTTTATCTATAGTTAATTTATAGAATAGGCCTTTGAGAGTAGGTTATTTTGTGTGAGTTTTTCCTGTTATATTTGCATTAGAAAGTGCAAGATTAAATCGATTGTAATGTAATTCGGACACTCAATGGCGTCACTGGCATCGAACATGGTAAGATCTCCGAAACTGCGGAACCGCTGCGGTTGTGGCGCACTGCAGCAAGTTGCACAAAGCTTTTATTGCAGCTTTAAAAAGCTCACCAGTTATAACTGTCGCGATGTGGCACTGCTAAATTATGTGGGGATTTATTGGATGTGGTGGAAATCAACGGACTACGTTGACGATGCATTTCTTCTCGTTAACTTGTATATTTTGATTGTAAAACACATGTATTTGGCGATCTGTCTGTCTGTATGATTTGATTATTAATCGAGTAAGATGCTTTAAGAACTATAATACATCAAACTAAACTCAAAGCCAGGGCAGGTCGCTAGTTACAGATAGAGTTCATTTTAGAACTTGAACACTTTGTTAATGCTTCTATTTCTAGACTTTATGCAATTCATTCAATGAGTCATCTATCATCATCACCATCATAGATTTAACCCAAATCCGTGCATTTGTATAAAGTCTCTTTCCAGTCTAACTACATGAAATGGTTCCGACTCTGTCTCCATCCACCGTCAAAAAAAATATTTACGAAAACTACAAAATTAAGTTAACATTTTGTTCAAGAAAATAGTAACTGAAGTGACATTTTGTAAAATAAACGCCGAAATCATGGCAAAGTCTGGTCCAAAAATAAAGCTTCAACTTTTTAATAAATCAGAATTAGTTTACTACTGATACAAGAAAAGCTATTAGTCGAAACTTGATACTCCACAAAAACTAATAAGCAATGTTGAGGATCGAAGACAGGCGTTGGCGGACGTCCAAGACGCTCGCAGCATTTTTGTTCAGCGTATTGCACTATTTGGTTTGAAGGTGTCTGGGTGGTTGGATGGTCATTCTGACTCCTTTCCGACTTAAAATATACTTAAAAGTAACCTTTTCATTAGAGTTATTAGCTTTATTATTCTACGAATGTTTAAAGTCAGAATAACGGTTTAGTTTTAGAGTTGGAGCGCATTTTTTCACATAACTTTTGTGTTCATAATCATTTTGTTTTCATAAAATTGTTATTCATAATTTGTACTACCGCTGGAAAGGTAAAAATTTCAAAAGTTCTTAAATATTCAACGTGTAAATAAAGCTAGGTTAGGTAATTTATTTATTTATTTATTTAAGGTTTGATTTATAAAAAAACTGAAAAAGTAACAGGTACTGGAAAAATACGTTATGAGTAAAAATAATTATGAGGGTTAACATTTAAGCTTTTAGAATAAACCAAATTGCCATTTCCGTTTTAGTTATCACTCTGACAAAAAAAAGTAATCGACCTGTAGATTCTCAAAAAAAACAAAAGAGTAATAATGACTTTTCGTCTTGTTAAGACAGTATCATGCTACAAAAGTGTACGAATGAGGATCTCTAAAAAGAAGCGGTCGTTCCTTCGTTTAAACAGAACACGGAATAGACAGAAGCATAATTCAACGACTCATATTATTATTTAATGCCTTTTATATTTATTCTTACCTGTCACTAATGCGCTGTTAAACACCTTAGCCTAATTATGCAAAATGTGGTTACAGAATTATCAACAAGGTTTTAGAGTTGCTGGTAATTCCGTAGCTCTGCCGACCCCACTTTGGGAATGAAGGCGTGAGTTTATGTATGTATGTATGTATTTATTCTTCTAGCCTACATAAGTATCCCACTGCTGGGTAAGAGTTAGAAAATTAAAAAAACAATAAACGGTCTCGAATACTAGGATAGATCTTCCTCTTTTCCTAATAGCAGACGGCAATATCTCACAACTGTAGTAATCCAAATATAGACCAAACTCCGCAGACTGTTTATTGCGACCAGCTGATTTATGTCGCGCCAATAAGACTATTGTCGACGCGCATGCGCTCAGAGTTCCAGACGGCTATAATGGATCATCCTGTAAATTGGTTGTGGTATGCAAGTTTTTTTATTCGGTAATAAACAGTAAATAAATATAGACCCTCACATAAATCGACCTAGTCCCAAACCAAATCATAATTATAATAAAAAAAATGGGTTGTAAAAATATTAACTACTGATAAAAAAAATGGGATGTTATAACGTGGAACGTCCATGTTTTGTCAAGCCATGGACTCGAAACTCGTTTTGTAAATGTAACGCCAAATTGACTTATTCAAACGACGCCAAAATTCAAAATATTTATTCAGTAAATTGGCCACGTGAGGGCTCTTTTACACGTCAGTAATATGGAGTGAATCTACTAGCGCTTCTGAGAAGACCATCATTGCGTAGAAGAAGTGCCACAAGAAACTCCAGCAAAAAGGTAATTTTTTTAATTTATTAAATACAATAATACTTAAAAGTAAGTTACATTACAAGGTAATCAAGTAATAAATAATTAATTTTAAAACTAACACAAATATTATAATCAAAACAAATGTAAGGTGAATAAAATAAAATTAAAAAATAATGACTAGGAGTACAACATGAAGAGGAGGAGGACTTCAGGAACGATAATTAAAATAACTAAATTGGAAAACAGACCGGATCCTACAGACAGCGCCCGTTCACGAGTATGACGCGTATCTCAGCCATTGCCTCCTTCAACCATGTGTTCAGGAAGGTGGTATCATGTAATCATCGTTATAATTCAAATACGCCAAATTGACACTAAAATAATCTGTCTACATGTCTAACAAAAAAAAAGGTCGCAAAAGGCTAAACAAAGTATTGATAAGATGATCCACCATAAATATGTGAACCAAATTTACTTGTTGCCTGACGATAATGTAAATCAAAACATCGACACCGCTATTTCTTAATTACATAACACAAGCACAACACATTGTTAATCAATATTCAATGTTTAAATTCGATTAACACCCATAACACGAATCTACGATAACACAACACCGAATGTTATTCTAACTAATAGTAAACAATGTTGAAGTAGAAACTTTCGGCCGCAACACCAACGTTGGATCAAACATGCGGTCAGGCGAACCACAGTTGTTTCGGATATCTGTCCTTTAACCAAAAAGTAGTTAAATCGAACAAGTAATCACTCGATTTCCATTGCTATTTCACTTATATACAGTCTAAATTTGTGCTGTTCCTTTAGGTATTTTATAGCCTTTTAGTTAAAGGATGGCAGGTTGGCGACCTTCAATTGTTTGTAACAGTTGGTTTCGGTTTCCCTTTCATGTGACAGCTGGATTGTGGTGTGCGTCGCTTGTAGTGTGATTTATTAGGTGCACAATGTGTTTGATAAGTTTTAGTTAAGTTGTAAGATACCCGACATGTTTAACGTGGAACTTGCTTTGAGAAATAGCTGACAAACTTCTCTTAAGATTATAATGACAAGGCTAAAGTTGAATCCGTTAATCCACAATTAAATGTTTATGACAATATTATGTGATAAAGCATTTATTCATAAACAATACAAATATTGTTTGAGATAATAAATGTTACCATAATAATCCATTAACGGCTTTGCTATTAAAGATAATTATATTCATTAAGTTAATTAAGGAATTTACCCAGCGCTCACATAGCATAGAACAGGCCACACATCGTTCAAAACTAGCCCGTTTTAGACAAAAAAAACCACTACACTACTCTATTTCCAACTTTGACCATTTGGTAAATCAAACGCAACACCAATTGATGGTTCAATGAAAATTCCATTGAGGATATTTTCTAAACTTTATTTAAAAATGACCACTATTGCTATAGATTTTATTTTCCTTATTCGATGCCCAACATCTATCGCTTTACATTCAAATAACAATATAACAATAATTATTTTTAAAGTTCCAAGTAAATTTAGTCTCATCGAGCCACTACTCAGAGTCAGACTTGAGTAATGGTGGAGATACGTTAAGAAATCAGCCGTATTAGGGGCAGGATTAAACGCGTCATACTTCGTCGCCCGCCTGCCCGGATTAGCAAGGGTGACAAGTGCAGAGAGAATGGGTAACAACTTCGTTGGTTCCGTTTAAATGCACTTTGTTTATGACTAAGAGAAGTCCCCAGGGATATTATAGAAGGTAATGTGCTAGACGGGGTTGGAAAGCCGAAGGGAGAGACCCTTTGCCTAGCTGTGGGATACTTATTCAGGTTTAAAAAAAGTGGTAGAATTATGAGGTGATGATTTCAGTCACTATAAAAGTCGTATTAATAAACTGATTATGACTGTTAAGCTCATCTCAAGATGCGTCAAAAATGACAGTTCTCTATGGTTTGAGGTTTACTTCGACGTATCTTGTGACGGGCATCTCAGCTAAGACGAGTTTATTAACACGGGCCTAAGTCTTCTGGACTCAATATTAATACACATAACAACAATTTTACTCATTCAAATATTAAACAGACATTTACTTTTACAAAGACTGATATTCAGTTACGAATGGCTTTGTTTTGAGTTGCATACAAGTCAAATCATCTCTTAGCAGATCTCTTAGTATGTATCTTGTCACTTTAATCGCTGTGACAATTCATATATGGCAGTTTAAACATGACAATAGACAAGGGACTAAAGTGTTCACATATTTGTTTATGACCTGGCCTAGTTAAAATCAAAGGGACGCTATTCATTCTGCAGTAGTATTCAATTTAACAACAAATATTCTTAAGTTACCGTCTATAACGCGGTACAACCCAATTTAGCGGGATCCTTAAACGGGGAAAAAATGGATAAAAAACCGAATGACTGATGAATTCGTTAGCGCGATGCACTCCGTGACGCTCCATTAGTCTTGCGACTCCTGAAATAAGTCGAAACAAATCCTGCTGACAACGGACTAAACGGGATATTTGGCCCCGACTGAGACAAGAACTGATTGGCAATCAGAGTTTTCAGCGGAACTTTGCGTGAATACTAGCAAAGCAAAGGAATGAACAAATATGTCTGTGCGCCCCCGATATGTCGCGGAGTTCTTTTGTAAGGATTATATAACTTTGATTCCAAAATAGGCGAATTCTCTAAGATAAAGAATAGAACGACAGTAAAGTATTGAGAAAGCTAATGTATTTAGAGGCGTTAAAATTGATTTGTTGAATCCAACCTATATTATTATATATGCAAGGTATTTAAATTACATTAACTTTTTGGTAAGGCCTGCAGGATTTAAAATAATGAGTGATAATAACAATCTATCTACTGGAAAAAAGTAGCCTTTAGTGGTGGAAGAACCTTGGGCAAGGTCCTTCTAGATTGCTACCACCTATTTTATTCTTTATCCTACCGCTAAGCGGCAGTGTTTACATTATTGTGTCCCGGACGGTGAGGGGATAAGTCAACCGGTAAAATTACAAGTATATAGACGCATTTCATTTTAGTCTTCAGGATTGGCAACGCATTTAGGGTCTTAGGATTATAGTCTTTAGAATGTCTATGGGTCACACATTCCACTTACTAAAAGATGACATGCTATAATAACATAATAAAACGCAAGCTTTCAAAACCCGACTGCTGCTAACCATCTTTTAAGCGTTATAAATCCTAAATGATCATTCAAAATGAAAAATGATGAATGAAATGTAAAGATGATTTTTAAATACCGACCGACGTTTTTTTTTCTTTTTTCCAATTTATGGCGTATGGTTGCCACCATATTGTTTTTTTATTACTGTCATATTATGTTTAGTGACACTCACAAGATTAAAACCATTCGATTGACATAATAATCATCAAAATCTGTCCAATAACACAATCACAATACCCTCCATTCGGCAGTCGGGTAAAAAACGAAACTCACTCGAGAATAAAGTGAAGAATGCCTTTGGTCCACGTATTTTATTTGGTTTACATTAAAGTCGTAACTATTAACTGAATAAATAATGATATTAACCGTAAACCTGTAAGCATTAAACGTTTAATCTGCTCAAAATATTACAACAAGCCGTATAACAAAGGTAATTGAGTTGCCAATAAAGCTTCAAGTCACGACGTTTCTACCTTTAGTATTACTAGCCCCCGTTTATACAGCACTTGCAATAGGTCACGTCAGTTATGGCCACGCTCCGTTACGAATAAAACACAATTAGCTGACCGAACTCGCTTTTGGTCACGATTCTTGCTTTTCCTGGAGCGTTAGAAAATGTAAATTTCAAAGCTATAAAATGACGTAAAGATACAATATTCCCAAGAAATTAAAATAACTAGTGTCGTTTTGTAAAATCGTTGAACATATTTATTTTCTTCATTACCGTTCCTTAGCCTCGGTTGTTTTCTAGGAGCTGTTTAAGGCACCGGACGAAAGTCAGGAAACTGCTTATATTCGTTGTTGACTGTCAATATACGAGTATATAATTAAGAATCAACCAGTAAATTACAACATAACCTTAACAAAAAATGCGTACAGTCTGTTAGCACTCAGAAGGTGTTCCGGGTTTGTACTTCTCTCTCACTTGCTCTTAATAAGAGCGTATCAAAGCGAGTGAGAAACAAGTAAATAAATAAATAAATATCTGGGGACAATGTCACACCAATTGAACTTGTCCCAATTTAAGCTCTAGGCTTGTACTAGACAACGATATAAATACATACTTATATAGAGAAATATATACTTAAATACATAGTAAACATCCGTGACTCAGGAACAAATAATCGCGTTCATCACACAAATATCTGCCCTCCGGGATTTGAATCCAGGACCGCTAGCTTCGTAGGCAGGGTCACTACCAACTAGGCCAGCGCGTCGTCAAGTAAAAACTCGAAGTAACTTCTAAAAACTATCACAGGGTACAAGTTTTCATAAATGCATAAACAAGTTAAAACTAAGTGTGCCAACATGTCTAAAAAAAACAGTTACAAGGCTAATCAAATGCAAGCAGAAACAGTTTTAAACTAATATAACGCAGTTACTAACAGTAAAGCAGAAAGAGCACGAGGCGCAATGACAAATATTTATTTGTCTCGCGAAAGCCAACGTCAATGAGTTTACGATTCATAAACTCGTGTCGGAAACCTCTTACTCATGTAAATTACGATTACTTAAAGAACATTCATCGTAATTTTCCAACAGCACGAAGACACAATCAGTTCTTAAGTTAAACGGGCTGTGTAAGCGCTGAAATAGCTTCTTAGCAACCGTTACAACCCTAATAGTCATTTTAATCGCCTTTTTACAACTTGATGCTGTTTTATTGTTAATAAATACTAAAAGTGCAATTTCACTCAAGTCGTAAAACACCTCAAATCTACTTACAGTAAGAGATAGTTCTAAGGAGTTTTACCTATGCAATTATCTCTCGAATCATCGTGTGCCGATTTCAATAATGTTTATCGTTTATTCCGATGTGTGTCGATATTTGCAGGTGGCTGTCATCTTAGATTTGATTTGAAATTTCTATAACCTCAAACGAGCATAGTAGGGAATATTAATTACTTTTTTAACCTCTTTAATTAAAGCTAAATCATGTAACAAACAGATGAAGAAAATCATTTCTTGAATAGCTATAAATAAATACCAGATACCAGAGTATAATATACCAGAAACAATTTCCCAATTTACTTTCAACAAATGTCCGTAATAACATCGACTAACTAAGCCTTATTGATTCGATCGCAATTACAGGAACGTTGCAATCAATCTCTGCTATGCAAATAGTAAGAGATTACAGAGTGATTTATTATTTAGATACAGCGTTGCGTCGTGTCGGTTGCTTTCTAGCTTTAAGATTTATTTTGGTGCAAATTATCTTCCCTTAGTAGGTATTTACTTTAACGTTGATATTTTTCTTCGTTCAGGCTCTGGTTCTTCATTAGGGTTTATTATAATGTATTCTAGACTTATACAACGTGTCCCAAAACTCAACGATAAGCCGGCACCAGAGGATGGAGCTGCTTATGATTAGTCGAGAAAAAATTAGGAAAAAAATAAATCTCAATTATTTTAGAAATTACAGAAAAAAAATGAAATTCATCGAAAATCGACATCCCTAATGGTATTTTTAACGACCATGTCTACAAATATTCAAATATTACTGTTTTTTTTTTTGTTTTTGGAAACTTAAGTAGCCCTGCTATCTAACACAGTTCTTAAAAATACCATAATACATGTAGTTTTTACACAAAAAATAATCAAAATTCATTTTGTCCCTACAATTTTGAAAGATTTTTTCTTACAGTCCACTTTCAATCATCATGGTGTAAAATAAACTAAATTATTTAAATAAAAACAAAAAACCCGACTGCAGTAAAAAAAACAACTGTAAAGCGAGAAACAAGCTATATAATCGATAGGTAAATACTTATAATGTACCATGCAATGATTTTTTGTTTGATACCTCGTTAACAAGTAATGCAATTTATACCAATATACATACAACTTGAATAGTGGAAAAGGTTTTCCAGGCGGGGACAAGCTATTAATCCAAATGTTTTTTGTTTCAAGAAAATACTTAAGTACATTTTATAATTCATTGCTTGTTCCCGCCTGCAATACCTTTTCCACTATTCAAGTTGTATGTATATTGGTATAAATTGCATTACTTGTTAACGAGGTATCAAACAAAAAATCATTGCATGGTACATTATAAGTATTTACCTATCGATTATATAGCTTGTTTCTCGCTTTACAGTTGTTTTTTTTAGTGCAGTCGGGTTTTTTGTTTTTATTTAAATAATTTAGTTTATTTCACATTTTTTAGTTTTTATTAATAAAATAGTGGTTTTATTAATATAACCAAACGTTAAATGAGCTCTGGAGCTCGATTTTTTAATGTCACGAAGCTATAAGTAACAGATTACAAGCGGAACTCTCCTTTTAGCAAAAGAAGCATCGTGCATTCAAAAATCGATCCCTAGTAGTAACGTAAGATTAGTTCATTTGGTTAGATGGAGGCCGATCGAACAGATTGTAGATACCTACCTACTTAGGCCGAGAAATTGAAGTAGGTATAAATCAACTAAACTTCTCTTAATCTCTAACAATTTAGTTCCTCAACGGTCAGTACGTCATACGTGTACCTGGGTACTAGACTAAGCACCTACATTGAGGTTACCTATTCCTTGTATCTTTACTTAAATGAACTCTCCATGCGTAGGCAGGATGGCGCATTAGGTAGGTATTAGCCAGCAATTTATACTATAACATCAATGTGCATTAATCAAGTATGTAGTAGGTATTCGTGAATTATTAATTATTACACTACTTTCTTAATGGTTTATATTGTAGGCGTTTACAGCTCAACAAGAAATATTTATTACTTAACAATTAACGTCCTTTTTGATTTCCCTGTCTAAATGGTAGCATCAAAGTATTATAATGTATATATATTTGGAATGGGCTATTTACTAGCTTTCATTTGAGACCCATATTGCTATAATAAACTATTTTTTTTTTTAAACCCCCTCTTTGTTTTTGCAGACGCCATTTTGAAATATTATATACCCTATGTCACTTCGGCAATTAAGACGAATCGAATGACACCTAGTATGTTAAAATCGGTCAAGCCGTTTAGGCTGCAGAGCGTGCCCAGAAATAGACATACATACATACATACATACGCTCGAAAAACATAACCCTCCTTCTGACGCAGTCGGGTAAAAATAGTATTGACACCACTATGGCAATTATTTTCAAAAGTTGACGCAACTAACCAAGATTCCAAAATGGTATAATACTAGGAAACCTAGTCACAAATAAAACAACGAATTTTTAAACAAGAATCGACATTATTTAATGTTGGCGGTAATCACTTTTACTGTACCCAAAAAAGGATTTTTGTTGTTGAAAAATGTTGAATAAATGCAAAGAAATCGTACAATTTTTTTTCATTTTTTTAAATTCATTTACTACATTATTAATACTACAGTAAATGTTCAAATTGCCTGCCACCGGCATTAATACAGACATGACATCGCCTTAGAAATGATCGTTTTATCCGTCGTGCATATCTTCTACCATTGATATGATCCGCAGCTTGTGTGATTTTTTGGCGAAGCTCGTCCAATGTTGCTATGGGTTTTGAGTAGACTTTGTCTTTAAGACAGCCCCAGTAGAAGAAGTCCAGGGGGTTCAGGTCGGGCGAACGGGGTGGCCACAAGATAGGACCAAGTCGCCCGATCCAACGCCCTGGATACTCTTGGTTTAAGTATTCTCGCACTGCACGGGCATAGTGAGCTGGGCAACCATCATTTTGAAACCACATGTTTTGTAAATCACGTAAAGGCACGTCTTCTAATAATTCAGGCAAGTCGTTTTGTAAAAAGTTCAAATAGCCATCACCATTAAGGTTTCCTTGTAACTCAAAGGGTCCAATTACATTTCCATTTAAGATGCCCGTCCATAAGTTAACCTTGAATTGATACTGAGATTTGTCTTCTCTCATCAGGTGCGGATTTTCATTGCTCCAACTTTGTAAGTTGTGTAGATTTGAATAGCCATCTTTCTTGCAGGTTGATTCATCCGACCATAGAACTTTGTCTAAGAATTGGGGATCTTCCCTGAGCTTTTGCAGCATTGCACGGCAAAATGCGACCCGATGTGGATAGTCCCGCGGTTCTAACGTCTGCACACGCCTGTAGTGATATGGGTGAAGTCTGTGACGTTTTAGAACTCGATGTGCAGAACTTTTTGGTATTCCCGTAGCTAGTTCTATGGCACGTACCGAGGTAGTTGAATCGTTTTCTATTTCATTGAGAACTTCTTCATCGCGTTCCAATCTAGGTCTTCCAGTGTGTCTCCTGTCAAATGGTAAACGACCTTCCGCAAAGGCTAGATGTACATTAATAAACACTCGATAATCCGGATGTCTTTGAACATTTGGGTACCTTTCTCGATACAATCTGCTAGCAGCGTTAGCATTGCATCGGCATTCTCCATAAATGAGATGCATATTAGCGTATTCCAACGGTGTGTACGGTAGCGGCATGATAAACGCTAAACAATCCAGAATACGGAAAAAGTCCAATACACAAAACACAATCACAGTCCAAAATAATGCCAGGTCAGTACAGTTTGCAGATCACCAGTCCAAAAAGCAAAGCCAAGAGTTGTTAGTATGAGAGCCACATCAATTAATACGGAACGGTGCACAGCGAACAAAGGATCAGAGTGTACTGACTTGAAAATTGTATTAACTACCCACATTTTCCATTGAAATTTTAAAACTTGCAACAACAACCCTTTTCAAAAGTGATTAATATCAACATTTAAAAATGTCGGTTCTTGTTTAAAAATTCGTTGTTTTTTGTAGTGACTAGGTTTCCCAAAGTATTATATCATTTTGGAATCTTGGTTAGTTGCGTCAACTTTTGAAAATAATTGCCATAGTGGTGTCAATACTATTTTTTTACACCATGATGATTGAAAGTGGACTGTAAGAAAAAATCTTTCAAAATTGTAGGGACAAAATGAATTTTGATTATTTTTTGTGTAAAAACTACATGTATTATGGTATTTTTAAGAACTGTGTTAGATAGCAGGGCTACTTAAGTTACCAAAAACAAAAAAAAACAGTAATATTTGAATATTTGTAGACATGGTCGTTAAAAATACCATTAGGGATGTCGATTTTCGATGAATTTCATTTTTTTTCTGTAATTTCTAAAATAATTGAGATTTATTTTTTTCCTAATTTTTTCTCGACTAATCATAAGCAGCTCCATCCTCTGGTGCCGGCTTATCGTTGAGTTTTGGGACACGTTGTATAAGTCTAGAATACATTATAATAAACCCTAATGAAGAACCAGAGCCTGAACGAAGAAAAATATCAACGTTAAAGTAAATACCTACTAAGGGAAGATAATTTGCACCAAAATAAACACTAGAGGAGTCTTAATTAGTATTAAAATGTAATACAATTAAAGATATAGATGAAGTATATCATTTAATGAAAAGATATTTAAACAGCTATTTATAAAAGAAACTCAGAAACCACAGTAAAAATGCAAGCACGTCTCCCATTATATAAAGAAATCCTCTTTCCAATAAAATCCGGCTAACTTAGCATTTAGATATAAATGGTAACCCGTCTGCGAACATGCATTGGGAATTCTGAACGTCGCGGAACCCCCGCAGTTGGACCCCTGTCCGTTCCAAATGAACCCCTCTAATGCCGGTGACAGATTGCAGTACTACAGCGACTCACTGGTTTTAATGCATTCAAATGTTGCAAAAAATGTGTCACGGGAAACTGGATGATGATGAATTGAATCATTTATGAACTATCAAGAGGAAAGGGGTTCTGGATTTAGAGATAATGGGGTTATAGCTGCAGATTTTAAACATATTTATTTATTTAAGAGGTTAAGAGCATTAATCGGAATGACAGAACAAAAAGAAAACGTTTATTTAGTCCAAGATCGCGAAGCAATGCCAATGTTGCTTTGTGATCTTGGACTAAATAAACGATTTCTTTATTTGACTCATCATGTCAGCCGAAAGACGTCCACAGCTGGACATAGGCCTCCGCCAAGGCTCTCCACTCAGACCGGTCTTGTGCTTTTCACATCCACCGCTTTCCCGCGATCCTTACAAGGTCGTCACTCCATCTTGTTGGAGGGTCTTTAATTAACTAGGTAACTATAAAAGTTAAGAAATGTAAATTAAAAAAAACAACGTTGCGAGAAATATAATCACGGCGCTGATTTTAGTCTGGACTCTACCAATAACGCAGAAAGGGGAACCTTACGGTTTAATGTACAGAACCATTACTAATCATCTTTACTTGTAGCCTTGTAATTAGGTACAGGCAAGAATTTAAATTTGGGAACTACCTTTAGGTCCAAAGTCAATCTGACGTTCTACAACAATAAGGTTGAGTTTCCTATAAGTTAGGTATAAAATGATTTGGCATCTCTAATGACATTGACGACTTCAAGCCTATTTTTTTAAATGAGTCACAAATTAACGTTTGTGACCGTACCTATGTAATTTTGGATTTAATTAACGTCCCCCCTTTCGAAAAAAATTCAAACAACTCGTAAATAATAAATACGTCTCATCTCAACATACCAACACGTTAAGAAATTCCTTTAATTCCACCGCGTTTTCCACCTAAAACCAAATCCTTTCAAGTCTTCCAACAGTACGTCCGAATCTACAATTGAATATGGTATTTTCGTCACACGTCCGCATCACATATTAAGTATTCTCCTTTGATTCTCCCAAAATCAGTAGGAGAAGCGTCTGCTGTTTAAAATTCAAGGATCAACCGCGAGGGGGGTGCAATCCTGGAGAAACATTTCTTTTTATAGGGGTCAGTCGAGTAAATAACGTGTCTTCATTCAGAGCGTCTGCAGTGCGGTCACGTCGCGCGGACGCGGCCAGGGGACAGACTGGACACTTAGAATATTTACCTAACCCGATTAACCGAAAGCCGACGGTTACGCATCGGTTTTGACAAGTTTTCTGATCGAAGGCTTTTTTATTGCTAAGTAAAATGGGATTGAGGAGTTTTGGGAGTTTAATAAGAATGAGTAGGTACTCGTATACTGTCCCCGTTTTGTAATTGTGATTTGTGTACATAGTATCTTGAATGTCGCGGAAGCAAATTACTTGCATATGCAATATATTTATGCGTTTGAAATGTCTTGTGGTCACAGTTTTAAAGGCTAGGTAAATTAAAAGAACAGAGACAATCGGTTAGAAAGAGAAGAGACTATTGATGTCGGGGATACACTTTTGAGTAAATTAGGGTAGAAACGGACACAAAGTATAAAAAAATTGGTGTTGTGGTGTGTATGTGGTAGAAAGGAATTGCAAAGCTGTTAAAGATAAAGATAAAGATAAAGACATTTATTCAGTAAGTAGGCCGCACGGGCACTTTTACACGTTAAGAATCTACCAGCGCTTCACAAGAGGAGACCACTGCTGAGAAGAAACGCCGCAAGAAACTCAGCAGTCAGTATTTTTTTTAAATATATTTAATATTACAATGGTACTACTAATGCTAATGGTATGGTTAATTTTTTTCGTCATACGGCTGAGCTTGCTGTTACACTTAGGTTATGAATAAATTTTACAAGTCATTTATATAAGTAATTTTCCACATTATATATCTTTGTAAATTCCAAACAAAACAAAACGCGTTTAATTTCAACAACTCCTAACAAGCTTAGAACCTGATTGAACATTCCGACAATTCGCATTTAACTGTTTTTGCCGGGGTGCGAAAACTGTTCGATTGGATCTCGCATTCCGATCCAGGATTGCTGTCAGCCGTCAACGACCCGGGATCGGTCCGAGCCGGGATTTGTCCCGGACACGTGATTAGTTTGCCACTGATTTGCAATAAGCCTTTGCCCCGGCAATCCCTGCTGAAAAAGGCAAGGACTTTCTGTTGGAACGTTTTGTCAATGTTTCAGCGAATTGTGAAGTAAGTCTCACTATTTGGTCTATTATTGGTACGAGTTGTTCCAGTCTTTGTTAAAATGAAAATCATTTGAATATACGCTTTAGACTAACGCTCTCGTTAGGCTCTTTTTAATATTTTTTAGTCTTTTGACGAAGCGCTGGCCTAGTTGGTAGTGACCCTGCCTACGAAGCTAGAGGTCCTGGGTTCAAATCCTGGTAAGGGCAGATATTTGTGTGATGAGCGCGAATATTTGTTCCTGAGTCATGGATGTTTACTATGTATTTAAGTATATATTTCTCTATATAAGTATTTTTATCGTTGTCTAGTACCCATAGTACAAGCCTAGAGCTTAGTTTGGGACTAGTGATGGGCGGCTTGTAAGTTTCAAAAATGAAACTTTCCCTTTAATTTCTGCAATATTCTGAAAGTTTCAAAAGCGAAACTTTCACCTAAAATTTCATGCAATATTCTGAAAGTTACCAAAGTGAAATCGATTAATTTTTGAAAAATACGAAAGTTTTGTAATGTAACGTAAGTAACGGAAACTTTTCATGAAATTTAAATGAAATTTACTTGTGTCAGAATCATTTCCACCTAATTTTGTAACTTTCAGAAGCTGTAATTTTCACAGTTAAGGAAAGTTTTGCAATGTTTCTGAAATCGCCCATCACTATTTGGGACTAGGTCAATTGGTGTGACATTGTCTCCTGATATTTATTTAATCTTATACCAATTGCAAACCTGAAAAACAGGATCATCCTAGTTCAGGCACAAGTAAGGTCTGTATTTAACCAGTAGCATTAAGTCTCTACCAATTAAATCTATTAATCATCATGTCAGCCGAAAGGTGTCCACTGCTGGACATAGGCCTCCCCCACGGCTCTCCACTCAGACCGGTCTAGTGCTTTTTACATCCACCGCGTTCCCGCGATCCTTACAAGGTCGTCGCTCCATCTTGTTGGAGGCCTACCTACACCTTAGAACCTTCTGGCCCCATCGGCTATCAGTCCTGCGAGCGATGTGCCCGGCCCACTGCCACTTCAGTTTAGCTATTCTTCGGGCTATGTCGGTAACCTTAGTTCTACTGCGAATATCATAATTTATAAATCTATTAATATCTACATATGTTAATTTTTACAATGACATATTTGAAGCATCTTATATGCTCTATTTATTGGTTTAGCTTTTCAAACGTACGATTACTAGGTTGACTTTAGAGACAGTAATTAAACGACCCTTTCTTAAAGTTCACACTCTTTTATTAGCGAAACGCTTAGTCAACCTACCATTTAAGGCATTTTTCGCAAATGAAAAATTTAAACATTTGCAAAAACATCTTTTAGGGCTAAAATATTAGCTTTTAATTATGACAGCACCAAAGGCCACTCCAAATACGCGGTAATTTGTGAAAGAATGTTCTTTCCACCGAGCGATGGGTTGGCAGTCCGCCAGGTGACAGGACGTGGGCAGCCTGAGTGGCCCATTCACCTCAGCGGTAACAGTCGGCACGCCTCTGATTTTGAATGTCGAGTACAGATGTAGTGAATAATCATAAGACATTGTACTGGGGTCCTAGTGAAAAAGGATACAAGTCAACTTAACTCGTATTAAAAATGGGTAAATTACATTAACTAGAATTAAACCCTTTTTCTTAAGGTGGGTTTAGACCAAACGAGCGAATGCTCATTATATCCCCTCTCTACCAAATTCGTTTTGTGTAAACAGACACAGAGCATTCTTTCGTTGTTCTCCCTTTATTTGCGAAGATTCTAAGAATGCTCGCTCGCTTGATGTAAACGACGGACGAGCGTGCGAACAGTCGCCTAGAGCGTTCTTTCGTGTTCGAATGGGCTCGCTCCCGGGGCGATCTTTTCAAAGCGTTCTAGATCATAAAGCAGAAGAACTATCTGTTTTACTTTTTTTTCACTTCTTGCTCTTAAAATGACTAGTCTATGCACATCGGGACTAAAGCTCCTTTATTAATCTCTGGGGTTTTTTTTTTAAATTTTCAGTGATTTTATAGACATTTTTTTGGGCGTGGAAATAACCTCAAAATGACAACTGTGCAAAAATAAATAAAAAAAACGATTTAATTTCGTGAATGACCCCCGACGAATGAGCAATCATCGCCTGCTCTAAACATCTCTAGAGCATATGCCGTTTAATCTAGTTCTAGTGCTCGATTCTTGCTCGTTCATATTCGCGTGGTGTAAACGCTGAAAACGAACTTTTGTTTACACTAAAAGATCAAGAATGAATGCTCTACTCTGGCTCTAGCTCTTTGTTTGTTTGGTCTAAACCCACCTTTAGCCTAATTGTGCAAAATGTGGTTACAGAATTATCGACAAGTTCTTAGAGTTGTTGGTAATTCTGTAGCTCTGCCTACCCCACTCTGGGAATAAAGGTGTGAGTTAATGTATGATTGTGTGTATGTCACTTGGTTTTCAGAAGATTTATACCCTTTTTCACTAGGAGCCCAGTAGTTCATTTCTACTTCTGTTTCATTTAGCTTATCGATGGGTCCTGACGCTGACTGAGAAAACAAATAAATAGGAACATATCCGACATAAAATGATGTCATAAGATAATTCACTAACCCTAAGCTAAAAAGTGTGCTTGAAATATGCTATCTGTATCTGCAATTATGACATTTGAATTTGTCAGAAAGTGACGAAGAATACTTTAACTACATTACATTTATTGGGCGTTTATGAATAGGGTTCACCGTCGGCTTCTATTTCTCAATCATTAAAGATGTAATGGCCATCTCTAATATCGCTGATGTCGTCTATGACAGTATGATTTTTGCTAGTTTCTTAAATCCTGATATCTATACTTATGCAGAGGCTGACAGCTTAATTGTAATGTTTGTGGGTAGAACATAAACTATTTTATAAAAATACAAGCTTTCGCCCGCGACTCCGTTCGCATAGAAGTCGTTTATCGCTGCTCGTTCAGGAACTGTCCAGTTTTCTGGAATAAAATCTACCTTATGTCCTATTTTTTCAATTTTAGACAATTTTCATCTTGATCCGTTCAGTGGTTGAAGCGTGAAATAAGGACAAACATACACACTTTCACATTTATAATATTATAGTATGGATTTTCAAATTAAGAGCGTATTCTAAGATGTCGTTATGATCAAACCATGATCTTTAGCTCCTTACATAAGCTCATCGATTATTTGAACACAGCTGAGCTCGATATCCTTCCTCATTGAAAGTACAAGTGCATCTCCGACGCCGATCGGGGCTTCCAATCCGGTCGAGCTTCGTCGAAGTCTTTTGATCGCAACCTCCTTTACTCCCAATTCGGTTTACAGCTCAAACTTCTTTACTTGGATCTAAAGAGGAAAACTTTGACATTATTGACCTTATTACAAAGGCCATAGACACAAACAAGAGCGAAACGTTTTTTTAATATTCCGTGCGTTCTTGAATGTTTAAATTAGAATTAAATGGTAGCGTTCAAAAATTCAAATTTGTATTAGTTATGTGAAAATCTATGATTCTCTCTTGTGAGGCTAGAATACTTGCTAGTCCAATCATTGGGGGCAAAAGAGGGGCTTTGCCGTACAAAAGGTTGGGTATATTTGTTATTGGTTTTGCTTCCTTATTGGCTAGTTATGAAACATGCAAGTTTTCGACCTTGAGGGGTTGGAGCGTTTGCCACCATCTATAATTAAAGGGACCCAAATTTAATATTTTTAAAATAAAACCTCAACTGTTGATTTTATGACAGAAGTGTCTATGGGAAGAATAAATATATTAAAATTTCAAATTAAAAGGTATGCATAGCTTTTCTGTATGTCTACCCCCACCTTTTTCACCTTTTATTTATACCTGCTTACTGGATTATGCTTAACGATAAAGTAATAAACTATGTTCGAAAGCTGACCAAATGTTTGGAATTGACGTAGGTTCTCGACGCGACCGTCTGACCGCTTACGCCAATCCTATATATTTTTGGTAAAAATAACGAACCCCGAATGCATTTCGTCTAGGGCCTCGGTGTTGCAGACTGTTAAAATGTGCCAGCAATTCAAAAACGCATCAATAGGTAACGGGGAGTTAGGAAATCAAACCCCTAGCGATATTCGGGTCACGCGCGGGTCGTTCGTATAAAACGTCGCCATGTTTTTTAAATTGGTATATTCAGGGTGTGTTGTTTCAATTTTTGATTCGTTCGGCGCTGTTCCAGAGGGCTAGAGTTACATTTTTAATGAGCGTTGAGATGTTTACGTGCTCTTTACGCGAGGGCGCGGACGACATGGTACAGTTATACTAAATAAAGTATGAAAAAACGGTCAAGTGCGAGTCGGGCTGGAGTACCGATGGTTCCGTTGTGTTTGTCATTAGTTGTTTTTAGGGTTCCTTGCCAAAATGGAAAAAACCAAGGGTCTCCGAGTTAAACCGTGGACAGGCGGACATGGCGAAACCATAAGAGCTCCTTGTTGAGTACGGAACCCTGACAAGGAACCCCAATGGTGGGATTTCGGTGTCTGTGTGCAGCAGTGTTTGTAATTACTTGTGGGAGGACCTTGTGCAGGGTCCGTCCAGGTTGGTACCACTATCTTATCCATTAACCTACCACCAAGCAGCAGTGTTCGCATTGTTGTGTTCCGGTTTGGGGATAAGACAGCCGGTGAAATGACTAGCATAGAGGCTTTCCATCTTAGTCCTCAGGGTTGGCAACGCATTTGCAGTCTTGTGAATGCGAATGTCTATGAGTCACAGTTTCCACTTACCATCAGGTGGCCTGTGTGCTCGTTTGCCTTCCCATGCAATAAAAAAAAATAAAAAAATGTTTACTAAACACATTAAATTGACTGACTCATGTTTGTATGATCGTTTTTAACATAGAACAAAACAAATTTAAAAAAACGGTTTATAAATGACAACCCCCTTTTTTTTTAAATTAAATCCGTCGTAATTGTTCTGTAAAATAAACAACTGACTACCTAACGTTTCAAAATAAACAGCACTTTAAAGTTATCGGATGAACAGACAGGCAACGAATACTTAGTAAATAGTCCTGTTTGACATCCTTTTAGTACGGAACCCTAAAAATGTTTATACTATCCACGCCAGAGGTTTAAGGGAGCCATTTTTCAAACGCTAAGATACTTTCTAAAATGTTTTTTGGAACGACTGTATCTCTTAATGTTGTTAGAAATGTGGAGACGTCGGGAACATCTGAGCTTTTTTGCTTCAGCGACGAATGGGATGGAAGATTCTCATGAATTTTTAACATTCCTCATCCTGTCTGTTTTGATTTTATTTTCGTTGTAATAAATATAGAAGGATCTAGTGGTTTTCTCAGTTAATAATGAAGTTACAAAACCGCGAAATACTATTATATTGACTTGGTTGTAATTAAGTCATTCAATTGTGTCATTATGTTGTCAATACTTTTTTTAGGGTTCCGTATCCAAATGCCAAAAAACGGAACCCTTATGGATTTGTCATGTCTGTCTGACTGTCTGTCTGTCCTTATGTCCCATTCACTTTTTTCCGAAACTATAAGAGTTATACTATTGAAACTTGACAAGTAGATGTATTCTGTGAACCGCATTAAGATTTTCACACAAAAATAGAAAAAAAAAACAATAAATTTTGGGGGTTCCCCATAAATGATAAAAAAATATAATAATATACATATCTTACCATGCAAACTTCAACCGAAAATTGGTTTGATCGAAATCTAGTAAGCAGTTTTTTTTAATTCGTCTGTTAAGGTTTAATAAAATTGCTGCAACGGAACCTTTCATGGGCGAGTCCGACTCGCACTTGGCTGCTTTTTAAGAAAAAGTCAACGGTGGTAAGTGTTTTCTGAGACCATAGACACTCGCATTCTTAAGATTACAATAACAAAACCGCAATCCTGAGGACTAAGATGGAATACCAAAGAGAAAATAAAATACTTTTTATTATCTCTTTTTATTACCTCCGTCATAAATATTTGCATCAAGCACCATTACTTCACTTATTTACCAAAATATAACCGCACTGTTATTACGACTCCATCTTTGCTATCATAAATTTTTATGAACACATAAACAGAATCTCGTCGGCCGAGATTTTCAAATTCATGAGCTCGCCGAAAGCCGAAAGCCGCGCCGAGGTCGAAGCGGAAATGTGCAATCACGGATATTGCACCCCGACTTCCGACGAAGCTCTTAATATTTACTAGACGTCTTTAACTTTGAACCAGTTTGTTTTGGGGATACGAACTCGAAACATCAAAATGTTTATCTTTTTTTTTTTTTTTTTTATATCATTGGAAGGCAAACGAGCACACAGGCCACCTGATGGTAAGTGGAAACTGTGACCCATAGACATTCGCATTCACAAGACCGCAATCCTAAGACTGCAAATGCGTTGCCAACCCTGAGGCCGAAGATGGAATGCCTCTATGCTAGTCATTTCACCGGCTGTCTTATCCCCAAACCGGAACACAACAATGCGAACACTGCTGCTTGGCGGTAGGTTAATGGATAAGATGGTGGTACCAACCCGGACGGACCCTGCACAAGGTCCTCCCACCTCCAAAAATGTTCAAGCGAACTCTTCTTTTAGTTATATTGTGAGTTGTAGCTTTTAGTTTGAAGTGATAAGTTTCAGATCTTCAGCTCAACACACAAACAAATACATAAGGATTACAATAGTTGAATTCCCATATCCTACTTTAATACCGCAGATAATAATGATTTTTTTAAATCTAAATACAACATTCTTATTATGTATACACCGTGTTTTTATTGATTTACGATAACTTCGGCATATTACTAGGTAGGTGGAGCAAAGTAACTAAATGAACTTAGCTCCATAGAATTTTTTTTTTTTTTTTTTTGCAATATAAAAAAAAAGAATCTACCACTTAGTTTCTATGGATGTACCTAGTAATATGCCGAAGTTATCGTAAATCAATAAAAACACGGTGTATAATAAAAATGTATTGCTAAATGTGTTGCTAAGCGCAAAACTCGAGAACATTCATTGTCAGGAAAATATTTGTATGAAAGAAAATAATTGAAAAATCTACCGGGAAAGTCAGAAATTTGCAGCGGGGTGAAGCCGCTGGCGGGCCGCTAGTTAATTATAAAAATAAAAAACAAAGGTATAATATTTTTAATTATGACTGCGTTTAAGGTTAAAACTTAAGTACGATAATGGTACTTAAACCATTCTAATCTGAAAACAAAAAAGTAAACATAAGCCATAGATTCAAGACTGTTGACATTTAAACTATCCGCCAAGTTCAGGCCAGAGCATCTATGTAAACAGCGGATTTCTCAAAACACCCAATTCGTTTCCATTTTTAAACCATTTTAGCCCCACAATTAGCCGCAGGACAGACGGACGGATATAGAAGCGGAGACGCGTGGGCGGTGGTGACTCAATGGCTGGTAAATTATAGAGAAATACGTAGCAATACTTTCAAGAAATAACCAGCTGTAGATGCAGAAGCAAGTTTTGCGAAGCAGATTATTTGGTGGATATACTCGTATATTATTTTATGACAACTCTAAATTTAAAATTGTGATGACATTGATTGATTGATTGATTCGGACTAAGGGAATAAAGGCTTGTAGTACTATTAGGCGATGGGCTTGCAACCTGTCACTAACACGCTGGTAAACATCTTAGCCTATTGGTGCAAAATGTGGTTACAGAATTATCAACAAGTTTTTAAAGTTGTAGGTAATTCTGTAGCTCGGCCTATCTCACTCTGGGATTACAGGCGTGAAGGTATGTATGTATGTATGTATTACTTATTTTAGAGGTTTTCGCGTTATAAGGGCTTTATTTCGAGTATCAATTTGACTCTGTTGTTTTATCAGACATTTAAAAACTGTTAATACGTTTAATGCACAGGTATTATACGACGAATTTTAAAGTTTTCTTGTACGCTTTAACGAGACAACTAAATCTTAGTAATAATTCGTTCGTTTCTTAAATTCGTTTTTTAAGTTGAGATTAAGGACTCACTCCTTAATACAATAACATAGCAGATTAGCAGTACGTTCGTTCGACTCCCTTTCTGTTATTTATTTATGTGAAATACACCATGCAAACAATTTATCGTTACTCATGCTCGTAAACTTTCCAATGTCGATGCACGACATGCACTTATGCACTCCTTTCACGCTCAGGAGTGACCCTTAGTTTGGAATAATGCATTCGATGTAATCATACGTTACCGGTAGGACAGTCAGTGGGCGGCGCAACTTCGCTTACAGCTATTGGCTTAATTATAGCTCGCTGACAACCCTATGTGGCAGGACATGTTGGCGTGTAATAGCAAAGGCTTTGATTGAAGTGACGTCATTTTAGTAATTCAATGAGGGGTTTTGTGAGAAGTTATACGAGCACGCAGTCCGTATTGGTTGCCTTAAGCTTAACTTATGATAATTGCATATTTTAAACTGAGAATGTGGTAACTAACGACTGAAGGCTTGAAGGAAAAAAATCGGGAGACAATATTACGCAAATTGATCTAGTCCAAAACTAAGCTCTAGGCTTGTACTATGGGTACTAGGTAACGATATAAATACTTATAATATAGAGAAACCATCCATGACTCAGGAACAAATATTTGTGCTTATCACACAAAAATCTGCCCTTACCGGGATTTAAACCCAAGACCGCTAGCTTCGAAGGCAATATCACTACCAACTAAGCCAAAGCGTCGTCAACGGAATTAACAGAGACTTCACATTATTTTCATTAAATATCAAGTAAATGACTTGGTGTCCTCGAAACTATAAATTCCAGTAGTCATCTCAGAAATCCGCACTTTAAACCAACACGTCACTGCAACCAATTAGCACCAGACAGAGGTGTCGGTAACGCAATTACCTGCGCTGGCGCTGCTAAACGTATTACCATCCCACTCGCGCCAGACAATCGGATCAGCTGGGCTAGACAAGTCGCTTTTGACTATACTGCCGAAAATAAATCGTGAAGGGTAATTCGATGGCAAGTGCGTACTATATCCTAGTATGTAAAGTCGGAACCACTTGAATTAAGTGACCAAAGTTTTATTATACGAGTTTAAAAAAGGAAGAGGTTCTCAATTAGTCTGTTTTTTTTAAAAGTTTTTTATCTCAAAACTTTGACTGGTTGAAGCGATTATAATGTTTTTTTTTATTTGAAAGCCGGTGCTTTCCGTTTGGTCCCATGTTTTTTCAAAATGAAGATCTGATGATGAATCCATGACGTCAGGAATAAACGAAATTCTTGAAAATGTATAGGCACTAGCGATTTTGGTATTTTTCATTGTAACTCACGTATTTGTTCTTTAAAAGCACTATTTGGTGAAGTGGAACTGATGATGAAGACCACAAGTGGCCACTGGAACTCCTAAACGGTATATATTTCAAGGGTGGCGACAAGATATTTCGATTTAGATAGTTGAGTGACTATGACGAAGCATATTTAGGTTCAAATATATGACTATGAGTTTCCCGTGGCGTTGCTTGCGGCGAGATTAAAATGTCCTATAGTTTCTTATTAATTGAGAAGTGGGACTTCATAACAGCATTAAATAGTACCCACTAAAAACTATAACATAAAATAAATGATAAAAAAACGAAAATCCGCCGAATTTGACGACGAATTTTGGTTTTTTTTTTATTGAAACTATCACGTCACCGAATTTAAATTCACTGATTTTTCCGGTGACATCTTGTTCTTTTCTAATGTTGATTACTAAGTGTTAAACCATATTTAGGTATTAAATAAACAGTCAATTGTCAGCCTTCAAATAAGACACACAATACGAGTATCACCAAGTCAAAGAACAGTTACAAGACACTGGTACATAAGCAAGAATTATTTTATCCTGATTTATTTTTGCTTCAGAGAAATAGTCCCTAAAGCAACAAAGGTCGTCCCAGCAGGAGTCGTCAACTTTATGATAATTTGCCCGCTATTTAAGAGTCGATTGACGCGGCGTCTGCCCCAGACGTTTCGACGCCGAGAGACCTTGACTTGCTATCGACTGATATACAGGGTGCCTCTGACCTTGGGGCTTTAAATGCATAGATCATTTCTACTCCTGAAACTAAACTTCTTTTGTTCTGTAAGTTGTTAAAAATATGTTCAGTTTAAATTTATTTTTTATCATACAAGTTAAATCTAATTTTCAATGTACGCGATCCAATTCTCCATTTTCCTTTAGCCCTCGTACCAAGGTAATGTCGCCCCCGTACCATGAGATAGTGATTACATGGCCAGTATGTAATACACTGATTTTACAATTAGACTTTGACATCAATTAGTTATGTCAATTTAAGTTATTTTTTCATGTTGCAGAACAAAAGTAGTTCAGTTTAGCGAGTAGAATCGATCGTTGAAATTAAAGCCCCAAGGTCAGAGACACACTGTATACTGGCCTCCTAAAGAAAAAGGACGCATTCGCAATTGGTTAGTCAAAGTAAATTTAACCCTCGGTCTTAAGAAATAAGTTCACTAATACTTGCGCGGTGCTATGAGACATTCGCCCTTTTTTCTAAGGAGGGCAGTATACTCGTACAGTGAGGGAAACTGAAAGATCTGAGGATGAATCCACACAAATTGACAGTCCCAAATTGGTTCTAGGCTTGTACTTGCACTGAAAAGTTGATTTTACTAAAAACAATATGGTTAAAATAGGACCAACACGTGGGTTTGGTTGAGTTAATCACTAAAAAGGTTGAAGAAACCTTTTCAATGTGTTGTTTTTACTAAGGTTAGGTGTAACCTGAACGAAACTCATGGGTAGGTCCTAAAATTTCGTAAAATCAATTCATTCGGTTTTTTAGTGTATGGGTACTATACAATGATAAACTAACTTTTCTAGAGAAATACATACTTACGCGTAAATACATAGAAAACACAAATACATGGAACCCGGGACGACTAACTTCGTAGGCAGGGTCGCTATCAAATAGGCTAACGTGTCGTCGAATGTGAATAAGACATAAAAAAGGTAGGTACGTCTTTCAATTTCCCTAACAAAACATTATTTTTTTTATTTTTACTTGACATCGGATACTTTTCAAAATTTAAACTCGAGCCGCATTTTACAAATTCAAACTTTTGACCGTAAAACGTTTATAAAACTTGAAAAAAAATCGGGTCAAACTTGTAATGTGCAAGTTGCAGAACATTCCAAGAAGTTTAGGAGTTTAGACAAGAAATGACTGAGATTATTATCAAAAACATTTAAAAGCGTTAAGTATGTTCTATTTCCATACAAAAAATAAGAAACGACCAAAGTCAGATCGCATAAAAAGACCCTAACTAATTTTGCATAAAGTTTTAGTATCAGCAGAGGGCTATCATTCCCGTCACACTCGTCTTACTTCCAAAAATCCTTTTCAAACCTAACCTAACGTACTCTTGCTAACAACAAAATACTAAGGGGATGATAGCCTTTAGGTAACTTATAATTCCGTGTTTACAAGGCTAACGACACGTAGGCGTCTGGCTCAGACATCATGGCGTCAGCTTAGAAATACGTCAATAGACTGAGTTTACAATACCAATGTTTTTCTGGTTTAGAGCTATTTCTGATTTGAAATTGTTCTATTCCGTTTCTTAATTATCATTTCTACATACAAACTGACTAAATACATTTGTTTTTTTAAGTTAAAAATTATCCTAATGTATCTTTATGTATCAAAGACTGTCCCTTTTATTCATCAACGCAAAACAGCTAAAGTGTTTTTTAAATATACTTTGTCGTTATCTGTCATTGTAAAATTTTGCAAAGGACAGAAATCATCAGCGTATACTTTAACGAAAACGGTTTTATAGTGCGTTTATGATTAAAGTATATTTGGACAAAAATTCTTATATTTTTTTCCAAATACTTTGCTTTATTATTATTCGCTAATAGTGTTTGTACAATCTTATTAAGATTGCCTTCAAGCCCGACGTCTACTTAATTATCTGTTTAACTTAAGGTATTCGAATAACTGAGCATAGGCATGAAAAAACTTTGCTAAGTTATTCGGGGAGCTAAATAAATAGGCTTAAATAAATATGGTAGGGCAAGTTTTCCCCGAGCAAGCGTTTACTGCAAATAAGAACGTCTCAAGGCCACAACTTTGACATTAAAGGCTTCAGTGCCAGAATAACTTATTTCTTTGGAAAATAGACTCGGCAGGAAGGTTTTGGCACTGATTAGAACAACTAAATCTTTTCGTCCGTTGACCTTGTGGTATACGTGTTTGTAACCTTGTGCAAATGGATGACTATTGATTGGTTGATCCTCGGTATAGGTACATATTTGTGTGCAAGTATTTTTACCCGTACCCGTTGGGTGCCGGGTGAGAATAGTGCCACTCCATGTCTTCCCGTGGATGTCGTAAGAGGCGACTAAGGGAATATAGGCTTGTAGTACTGTTAGGCGATGGGCTTGCAACCTGTCACTAATACGCTTGTAAACATCTTAGCCTTATTGTGCCAAATGTGGTTACAGAGTTATCAACAAGTTTTTAGAGTTGTTGTTAAATCTGTAGCTCTGCCTACCCCACTCTGGGAACGAATGCGTGAGTTTATTGTATGTGTATGTGTATTTTTACCCGAGTCTTTGATGTTGTCTATCTACTGAAGTATGTTTCCCTCTATGTGAGTAATTCTGGATCTTGCTTGCTACTCATGGTATAAGCCTACAACTTAGTTTGGGACTAGTTCAATTTTCGTAAGATTGTCACTTGTTTTTTTTTCGCAAATGATACCAATTCTTGACGCATTCGTGATTTTTTACATTTTTGTGTTGGCTTTACCACCGAAACCCTCAATTTTTTTTCAATGGCGTACAAGCCAAATAACTCCCAGCCTTTCTTTTATTGTGCAATAAAGTTTAATTAATAAATAATAAGCCACCTGATGGTAAGTGGAATCCTTGAACCATAGTAATTCGCAATCTCAAGACAACAACCTGAAGACTGTCATCCGCAATCTGGAATGTTCTGGTGACGTAACAACATTATTCTGGAGCTGCCTCGTGGTCGTGGCAAACTCATCAAGGTTATGTAATTAATGAAGCTTTGTGATAATTCTGCCTCTTGAATAATAGAAGCGGGTTTCTTACAATAACCGTCCTAATACAAGGAGACCTTGAGGCGATTCTCATTGACGTTATTTTGATAATGGCTGCCATGTTACTCATTAAAGATATGACAAGAACAGGAACCTTATTTAACTGTCTTTTCTCTTACTGTTATCCTATTACGTACCGTTGTTCTTATTAGCTTGGCTGCCGTGTTAAAAACCAAACAATAGGGTTTGAAACAATGTAAAATAAGGCCTAAAGTGTAATTGACAGCTTTTGTTAAGTGTATTTAAATTGAATGGTTTTATAATTTCTCTTAAAAGTGATCCGTAGTACACACACACAGTTTAATGCCAGTAATAAAGTACTTCATATCCGAAAAAATTTAACAGTTTCCAAAACGAAGTAAACAGAACGGGAAAATGCATATTGCATGGATTTTTTAAATTGAATTTCTCAGCAAAATATGAAAATACCGTCAAAGGATGTACGGATGATACAAACTTTTTAAACTATTTGTTAGACAGCGATTAGACAGAGAGATCCTATATGCACTGTGACATATAACAGGTCGGCCATATAAACTCCATGTTCATTTCTGTTTTTCTAGAAAAAGATAGGAACACATCTTTGTTGGCTTATATTAATTCTGTGGTCCTAGTGAAAAAGGGTGTAAGTCTTCTGAAGGTCAAGTGAAAAAGGGTTTAAGTCTAGTACTGTCCGTTCATGTATATACCCTTTTTTATTCCGAGTTAAGTCGACTTGTATCCTTTTTCACTAAGACCACAGAATTATGTGGGAGAACTTCTTACTTGTGGGAGAACCTTGTGCAGGGTCCGTCCGGGTTGGTACCACCAACTTATCCATTAACCTACCGCCAAGCAGCAGTGTTCGCATTGTTGTGTTCCGGTTTGGGGATAAGACAGCCGGTGAAATCACTAGCAAAGAGGCAATCCATCTTAGTCCTCAGGGTTGGCAGTGCATTTGCAGTCTTAGGATTGCGGTCTTGTGAATGCGAATGTCTATGGGTCACAGATTCACTTACCATCAGGTGGTCTGTATGCTCGTTTGCCTTCTCTATGACATAAAAATAAAAAAATAAAAAAATGTATTTTAGTTATTTTTAACACTATTCAAAAAAAAAAAACTCAACAGTTTATTATTACATGAATTAGCTTTTGTTATAGCTGACAAATCTATATTTAATCTCTTTAGTTATATCCTGAGTAGATAAGGTTTCTTGTACATTGAAGCAACTTTACTAGGTATAAGTCAATATATAAACTAACTTTGTACATTGGTTACAGCAAGATACTCAGAACAATCCTAGTATCACTTCTCAACGACCAAAAACCGAATGCCCGAGCACTTGTAGCTCTTCCACCAGGCCACCACTTTATCTACTAGTCTGTGATTGGTTGTTGATAAAGGAACTGTCAAATATTATCAGCCAATCACAGACGATCAATAGAACTACTTTTAATTAGTACATTGGAATATTTTTTAGACAAAATGTGTAATTAAAAATAAACAGATTGCAATATGTATAACAGCTATAAACCCAAAACGCCTTTAACTTCTAATATCATTACTTTGGTACATTCTAATTGGTACATTGGTGTAATATTAATTTTAGCAATAACCTGTTTTTCCTAATTGACAGCGGAGACAGCGTCGCGGGTCAGTGTAGTCTAGCTATATTAGACAATACCTAGTCTCAGTCTGGCTTGTGACCTATATCGCCGGTAGGGCTGCGGACCCATCCAAATTATTACAAACGGAATACAAATATGTAAATATAATTTATTGCATGATTATAGTTACGTAAGGTGATACAGTAATAAACGTGCTATAGTCTTCCTTAACTGTGGTTTACAATATTTTATGTATTTGTAACGAATCTGTTTTTGTATCTGATTGGTTTATGTACGCTGTTGACGAAGCATGTTGCTGATAATTCTTGATACGTATTAGACGAACTTTGTTGTGGATTAGTTTTTGATTTAAATAAATAAATGATTTTTATGTATGACTTAACCTAATTACAGTTACTATTACAGTTTATCTAGTGAGAATTTTCATTTATCAAAACCCTCCTTTTTTTTATTAATGGAAGTCCAACACGGTATATCGCAGTGATTTCGCCAGTGTCAAGTGAGTAGAGTAAATCAGTATGTCAAAACTCTTTAACATGTTTGGATCATTATTAAATATATTAATTGCCATACATTAAACACAATTTTTACGAACGGAACATTGCAGGCCCTGCTTACTGCTTTCAGACTTAGTCAGCATGTAAACCTTAAGGGCATTATCAAACCAATCAATGCAGCAATTAAGTCACCAGTGGTCGACCTTATATGAGTGCGAAGAGTGTTAAATATACCTTTCGTACTCTTCCCACTTATACCAAGTATAGGCAGAGGCCGACTACAGTTCTCTGGCTGACCACTATTACCCTATCAATCAACAATATTTGATTGCTTATTGATTAAAAAAAATAGACAATGTAGACTAACTATTTGGAATGCGTCGTAAACCAACACTACCAACCCTAATTTATTGAACGTAGGCGTTAGTTGTCTAGCACTAGACGTCGTGTAATTGGTCCATTGACGTCAACATCGGAAATTCAATTTCGGACCTTATTATCATTGCGTCACGCGGTATGTCTGTTTCTACCTTTGTTTTGGCGAAAAATCTCACACAATTTGACCTAGCCCCAAACCTAAGCTCTAGGCTTGTACTATGGGTACTAGGCAACGATAAACTTACTTATATAGATAAATACATACTTAAATACATACAAAACACCCAAGTCTGAGGAACAAATACTCGCGCCCATCACACAAATATTTGCCCGTACCGGGGATCGAACCCGGGACCACTAGATTCGTAGGCAGGGTCACTACCGACTAGGCTGTTGCGTTGTCAAAATATGTTTGCCAAATGTATCATCCCAACCGTTTCATTTGCCAACTCGATTTATTTTTTGTAACCGTGTGGTTACCGGGATAGAATAGTGCCACTCCATTTCTTCCCGTGGATGTCGTAAGAGGCGACTAAAGAAAATATAGGCTTGTAGTAATGTTAGGCGATGGGCTTGCAACCTGTCACTAATACGCTGGTAAACATCTTAGTCTGATTTTGCAAAATGTGGTTACAGAATTATCAACAAGTTTTTAGAGTTGTTGGTAATTCTGTAGCTCTGCCTACCCCACTCTGGGAATGAAGGCGTGAGTTTATGTATGTATGTATGTAATATTTGCTGTTGCAAATATGGTCCATTTGGTTCTCGGACAATTAGTTTGAGAGTTTTCCTATGAAAAAAAAAACTTAATGTAGTGTGTAATCTTTATGTCTCTTTAGCGACCCGAACGAATATTTTAAAACTTAAAAAAAACAATCTTTAGTTACGTCAGCCGTAATTTGCGAGCAATTAGAAGAGCTCCCCTCCTGTGACCGTCTCTTGCATGCCCCGCGGCTGTGAGAAACATTGGCTTAGTTGGGGAAAAATGCGATTCGTTAATGAGTTTACTGACTGCGTTAGTCGCGTGGCTTTGCCTGCGTTTGAATTTAACTTGGATGTAAAAAAGATGCTAAACAGTATTAGGGACTTCGATTGAACTTGTTTCTAAGTCTTGTATGTTTTCTATGTATAGGTATGTTAGTCGTTGTCTAGTATCCATAGCATAAGTACAGAGCCTAGTTTGAGACTAAGACAAATTGTGTGAAATTGTCCCGAGATATTTATTTCTTACTAACTTCCGCCCGCGGCTTCTTCCGCGTAGATTACGATTACGATTATTCCCTTGGAAACTTTTCGATTTTGCTGGATAAAAAGTAGCCTGTGTTAATGCAGTGTATAAGCTCCATTCCAAATTTTATCCAAATCTGTCAAACCGTTGCAGGTGCAGGAAAAACAAACTAACACACACACACACACAAACTTTAGCAGTTATAATATAAGTTTTTCTTACGAGCCCATTGTAATGTAATGTAAGGACACGATTTTACATGCCTTTAGAAATAGAGGAAATTGCAGGAAAAAAATACGTTCTCTATGTAAGTACGGCAAAGGATTACACCAGTTACAAGGATTTACTGTGGCGTCTGTCCCTGCCAGAAACCTTATACCATATGCCGAACCAGTCCCGTATTTAACGCGTAATCCCTTCCTTAGTCGCTAAATTATTTCTCGTACAAAAGGGCCCTCGCTCGTACGTTAGATATTTTTCCCTTTTCTACTCCTAAAGGTTTAACTACACTGGCATTTCGAAAATAGCGGAAATGTTCATTCTAAATGAAGGAATGTTTTTATTCCTAAAAAAAAAAATGTTGTGGCGAAATCATCGCTTGCATGTTTGGATTACTATGGATGTTTGTCTTACAATCAGGCATGAGCGAATGAGCGAAAGTTTTTGATTAATACATAACAGCACTTCATGACTCGTAAAATAAAAAAATGAACGATCTGTACGTGGACGACTTGATTTTATTAATTGAGATACAACATTCAAAGCCCCTTTTTTAATGAAAAATCCTTGCTAAATTCACTATTGGAAATCATTATATTATTAAATTTTAGCTTTTTTTTTCTTTTCTAATATTTACTTATCGTTAAAGATAAAGATAAAAGATGTTTATTCACTAAGGCATACTTACTGAAAAGCTCTTCTTTGCACCACGAATATAGTCTGTATGTCACCAGCTTTTCCCCAAACCAGAATACCGTACGACATAACACTATGAAAATAACTATAATAAACTAAGCGAGCTGTCTCAACATTAGTAAGTTGCCTGATTTTCCTAACAGCATAAGCTGCCGCACTTAATTTACCTGCTAATACTGCTATATGGGGACTCCTTTGCAAGTTTTTATCTGTAGCTATCCCTAAGAAAAGCGCCTTATCTACGATTTCTAATCTCTCATCATTAAGAAATAAACTAGATTCTACCGATTAAATAATAAATGTCATCATATTTTAAAAATCTGATTGTTAAAATGTGGGTCAGTAAGCCTATTCCTCAAAATGGTATATGAATCATTATAAATATATTAGTTAGTGTATTTGGCAGCATCAGTGAAAAAGCTCCTTAATATTGCAAAAGGGAAAGTTATATTAAAAGAGTTGCAAAGGAAAGCTTATGAATGGACGCGTTAATCCGAAGGCTGTATAGGAATGGGGTTGGAGAGTACGTGGATTAGATAACCACTTGAAGAATGTTGTTTAGTGTTGTGGTAAGGCATCTAATACAATGTTAAAAATTAGCCATCATATTATTGTTCTTCATCAGCTTGTACTACTTCATCGAACGCTATTTTCGGCTGAAATCATTATTCAGAAAAAAAAGGATTCAGAACATCTTAAATATTAATGGTGCGTTCCTATATTAACCTTGTCAAAGTGACTAAATCAAGTCCAGAGAAAAAAATACTCCAGTATGGATCATTTGTTTTCTGCGACAAGGTTGTATAGTGGTTCAACAATTAAACTGCAAACGCACTGAATGAGAGACCGCGAGCTTTGCGGTAACTGTGTGTCTGCGTATCTGTGTCTGTGTGTGGCGACGAAGCTTCCAAACAGATGAATCAATTCGGACGATAATGTAAACTTTTTGATACCTTGCCTAGTTCCTCACGCCGGTTCTTCTCGGGGTAGAGGTTTTAATTCTCAAACCCGTGGTGAATGTTTTTGACATTCATAGGCGCATTATAATCAAAGCTTGGATGACGGGAGAAATTATGTGTTGACGTCTCAATAGTTCGAGGACACACATTTTATAAGTCGATGTCGATAAGAAAGATCGATGTAGGTACTGGACGGAGACTGGATGTTGCCTTCAGTGATACTATACATATTTTACCGTCTTTTGTAATGACCTGTAAACACAAATAAATGATTGATTGATTATTTGATTGATCTCTAACTTACAAAATCTACTGTTTCTTTAAGTTTTAGCATCTGTGACTAGAAGAGATTACTTTTTATTTCCATAAAAATGGGTTAGATCATAATATGTCACACCAGATTATGGTGCCAAAAAGGTCGTGCTGTGCCAGCGTACAACAATTCTGATGAAATTTCATGATTTGTCAACTTTATTTTACCTATTCTACAAAAAACAAACCTTTAAATACAAACTAAAAGTTAAAATAAGTCCTAATTGCGGCAGTTATTAATATTAATGTTTGATATAACACTTTTCCATTAGCAGTTCCCAAAACTCTGAGAACAGTCGGTCTCTAATAGGAAAGTTATAATTGACCGAAATATGTTCTGTTTCGCAGCATGTACATATGTATAGGATAAAATAAAGATATAAAGCATACAGTGGTACATGTGGTGCGTCCAGCCAATTGCTAATGAAGTCTTGTATTTCTTCATCATGTCAGCCGAAAGACGTCCACTGCTGGACATAGGCCTCCCCCAAGGCTCTGTACTCAGACCAGTCTTGTGCTTTTCGCATCCACCGCGTTCCCGTTCGCGTTTGTATTTCTTAGGGATACCAAAAGACTGATCGGGTGATAGAGTTCTTGAATAGTGACCACGAGCCCGAAGATGCTTCGTGCGTAGGCATTCACCAGGTGGACCGAGAACCTGGTGGAGGTCTCAGGATTCCACTGGATACGGTATGCTTTTGGAGTGTCAAGTATAGTAGACATCTTACGGCCGACAAGATGATGCTAATCAATATTCTCTACGTTCTAACGAGGCACCTTTAGCTATCTATTTGAAGACAATGCTGCCTGTTCTTTGCTCTCACTCGCTCTATATATCCACCTCGTACAACAGCCCAAGATAAGTCTGCAATTGTCGACTGCGACACAATATTCTTCATAAAAACCCATTCCTCAAGGGCTGGCTCTCAATTATATCTTCATTTAAAACTGGAGATCCTAGAGCTGATGCTTACCTCTCCCAAAGGATTGTACTAGCTATCCAGAGCGGACCTGCTAGAGGGGGTGTTCTTTTTATAGTGGTGATTATTATTTACATATTTAATATAAATTTGAATAGCTTAGTTTTATTTTAATTTAAATATGTTAAGTTTTATTTTTTAATTGTTAACATCAATGTATTTTTTTTTTTATTGAATCAATTCACTACATTTCACCAACTTAAGGAAAAAGGAGGGTTTAAGTACTGTGTTCCTATACGCCCTATGCCCTATCTCACCTCTACTGCATATCAAATTGAAATCTAACGCATAATTTCCAGCTAAATCTCTTACAATTAATTTGAACGATCACACACAACCGGTTATAGCTATAATTACGGCACATCAGCGATATCGCGTTAAAAGCGTGCATGAAGCGACATAATTGGAAAGCAAGTGTCTACGCGTAATATTTTCCAAGATATTAAATGTTATTAGACGCTCTTGGAGGTAAATTGATTTAATTATAGATTAATTTGATATGCCTGTGCCTTTTATGTGTGAGTCATGGATTATAATTTCATATACTCTTCAACAGAATAAGTTTGTTTCAAGTTATATATTTTTTGGCAAATATATGTTTTTGTTGTATGTAGACCTCCTGTATTTTGGCACTCAACGATTTTGTAACTCAATCAGTCTATGTTTCTAAATGTCTTTGTAATAAAGTATTACGAAACTACTACTGTTGCCACCATTACAAAAACAGTATATTTCTTTAATCTACTTCATAAAGCTTTTGGCTACTAATAGAACACCCGAGTATCGGTATAGAAATGAATCAAAATCATTTGTATGGCTGCCGCACTCCGCTCCCCTCTAGCAAGCACATAAAAGATTAGCCAATTCTCACGTCCCTATTGACGGCGTCCATACAATACCCCTGGGACTGGCGTGCAGGCCCTTCTTAAATACTAAGGGGCTGCGAGTTATCTATGCTGGCAGTGTCAGTAACGAGTCGGGCGGATATTCTTAAGAATGTAGAAATTACTATGGAATAGGAGTAAGGTACAAAAGAAATTTTAACAGTCTTAATTGTGACTTCGTATATTGGTTTGTCAGTATTTTCATTTTAAATCTAGTCGAATTTAAACCAGTCAATATCAAAATGAGCAACATTTTAGAAAATATGTGAATCCAATATTGTGGTTTGCATGAGCCGATTTGATGATGTAATCAGAGGATAGTAACAGGACTAGCAATGTACAAGTTGCAGAGTATTCTCAGAAGTTTAGAAATCTTCTCAAGAAATTACTGGATAGGTTCTCTTTGATATAAAATTTAAGAATATTCTTGGAAATTTCCGAGAATATCTCATTTGAAACTTTTACGTAGACCTACCGAGTTTGAACTTAGTGGTCTTGAACAGAAAATGTCTGCTACTTTAAGTTGAAACAAAAATTACGTGCCAAATCTCAAAATTTTGCGTCATTTTTAACGTTGGTCCTTAGGATATCGTTTGATATGCAGAAACACTATTATGCCTTTGTAAATAATTATCTCAATATGATAGTCAATATCTCTTAAAAAATGGGAAAAATTAGGGATGATTTTGACTCTGACCTATCCAGTTAATAGCAAACGTGTTTGGAGAATAAAAAAACATCCATAAAGAACAACCCAGATTTTTTGCTGACGTTGCTAAAGTTCAAAATAAGTAAGAAGAAATAAGAAACATCAAGCCCACTGCCAATTGTAGTCTTGATATTGGCCCCAATAGCGCCACAGAAAACCAAGATCTTGGTTCCAATAATTGGCTCCGTGCTTTCTGTCGAGGGAGCAAGGAGTCAAGGAACAAGATCATTAATCTGAACGAATTAGATGAAACCGGTAGGATGTAATTACCAGTGATCGTACTTTTTCCAGCATTCTTGGTGCGATGACGTCAAATGACACACGACAGTGACCTAGGGTTGTAGACGTGTATATAATATGATTGACGTTTAAAATTATGTAATATTATGTTGTTATTGAAAATGAAATTGCATTTTTTACTTAATCATTTATTATAATTTAGCACTTGACGGGACGTCAGCGAAGAAATAAAATGTCTTCTATATTTATGCACTGCCATTACCTACGCATTATACTGTCTATGCTAATATAAATAGTCAGTATATAAATTCCTAATCATAAATATGAACCTATATAACCTGAGATAAGAAGTTATTGCAACTGTGTTACATTTTCTCTTATACTCGTAGTAAATTAACCCTTCATTTCATTATGCATATTGGGTTAGGCTTTACATGTTCTGTTTTTTTTTTCTGTATTTCCGATTTTTTTAATACGCTATTTTATTTTTATTTTAGATTTTATTTGATTCTTGATTCCAACAATTTAATATTGGGCACTACTGACAACCCTAGCACTGCAACAAAAATGCTGGAAAATCTACGATCACTGGTAATTACACACTGGTGATTAAGTTATCGTATTCTTTCCTTTGAAGCAAATGAGAAATTCTCTATAGAGAAGTCATCCTTATTAAAAATATATAATTATTTTATTACACTGTGGCAATTTGTTCTAGAAATACAAAGGTTAACTAATACTGTTATCAGTGTATTATATTGTAGGGAGTTCTCCTATCTGTTCCTTTTTAGGGCTCCTTAGTCAAACTAGGAACCCTTATAGTTCTGCCATGTCCGGACGGTTCCCATAGTGTGGGTTGTCGTTGGATATCTTTCAAAAATATTGCGGGTTTGTGAAAACATTTTTTTTATTAAATGCTCCGTTTATGAAATATTAAGCTTCGAAGCGCAAATTTTTGTAAGTGTCTCCCCCCTACCCCCCCCCCCCCTACTGTTTCTGAGATACAGGAGGGTAAAGTGTTTATACCTACTTAAATTGTCTATGACAGAACAAAATACCTTTACAAAGAGAATTATTCCACACTTGTCATTTTTTAAGACAGTTTTTGTCAAGTAACGGTTTCGGAACCCTTGGTAGTGTAGCTACACTGAGCATGGTCAGACATGCTCTTGCCCGGTTTTTTAAACTTGTTGATGAAAACTCACTAAAGAACTTCTCTAAGTGCAGTCGCTAGAACATAGCTAAGATGCAGATGGACTATTTGTAGAGCCATTACCATCTGACCATCGGGGCAGTAAATCATTATATCAGAGTCTCTTGCTCGCACTCGTGGGGCTTATGGCAAGCGTAAGGGATACAAGATAACGCTGGTACTACACGCATCCCTTACGCTCGCCATTAATCCCACGAGTGCGAGCAAGAGAGTCCGATTAAATCATTTATTGCCCCGATGGTCAGATGGTAACGGCTCTACAATAGTTCATCAATGTCATCAGCTAGTAAAGGAACACCGTTGATGATGATGATGAAAATCAATGATGACGACTCAGGTATAAACAATTATTTGAAATCTTTCTGATCCACAGAAGGTTTTCAATCCACAACCGACGACTTTTGAGCCAGTTCGTTCATCAGTGAGAATGCCTTTTCAAATAACATTAAATCTCAATCGTCTATATTTTATTCGAAATTCAAATAAATCTAAACCTGTGTAGCGTTAAACTTGATTTATCCTCTAACAGCGAGTATAAATGGCAACACACAACGAGCGAAGCGAGCGGAGCGTGGTTTATTAAAAGGCTAAACATATCGGCGCGTGAGTGAGGGCCTGTGATCGAGCGAAATGAGATTCGATTCGTTTGTTAAATTGCGTTAGCGGAGTAGTTGAAGGGGAATGGAATAAGCCAAGGCACGGGAGTAATAGATTTACTTGAATAGCAACAGGAAATTTGTTGAAATTTCGATTACGAGATATTACGTGGTGCAGACGTATGAAGAAAGGATTTGTTAGAGTTAACAGGTAACTTAAACAAAATCATCATGCTCAACCTTTTTCTGGTTGCATATTTCGTGTGGGGAACTATTCAATGGATAAAGTCTAATATATATCACTTTACACCAACTAATAAGGAAGCAATTAAACAAAAACATGCTGAAATGAAACCTAAAGACGCTAGATATATTAGTATTATTATTTACTTATTTAATGGCAGCCGGTCGCAATATCGAGCAACCATTACTGCCAATGTCAAGTTTATATTTTACATATACATATAAAAAAAAAACATAAGGCAACGTTGTACGGTGATCCTCTAGCCTCCGTGAAGCGATGTAGGTAGAACTTTACGAAGACCAGATGAGCTTTTCTTGGAGCAATCCTTCCAAAGGGCCATTCATTCTATTTACAACTTAAATTCCCGTGACTCCTTAAGAGATATTTTTAAGGAAATTAATATCTTAACTGAAGCGTCTCAATTTATTTATGAGAATATTATTTATGTTATAAAAAATTTGGATTCTTTCACAAAAAAATCTGATATACATAATTTAAATACTAGAAATTAAAATAAAATAGCTATTCGAAAATTCCGCGTCCGTAAAGTACATTAATCATTTGTTGGTCAATGCATTCATTTCTATAATTTACCTGAGGTAGTTTTAAAGTTACCCTTTCCAGCACTCAAAAATTACTTGAAAAAGTCGTTAATGACTAAAGCGTATTATAGGATCGAGGACTATATAATAGACAAAAATGCTTGGCCTAAACCCGAAACTTAATCAATAATATATAATTTTTTTTCAAATTCAAAAGCTTTATCTTGTCTGGGGGACACCGTTGATGTAGGAAAACATATCAATCTTATGTGGTCATCTTGCACCGTCTTATATACACATAAGTATGAGTTCTTTTTTCCTTTTATCTCTTTCTCTCTTAAGATTTTGGTGTGTTTTCCTGCGGAAACTACGCAGGACATTTGAAATATTTTTTAATTTGCTATTTATAGATTTATATAATGCTAGACTAAGTAGTACCATTGTAATATTAAACATATTTAAAAAAAAGACTGACTTCTGAGTTTCTTGCGGCGTTTCTTCTCAGCAGTGGTCTCCTCTTGTGAAACGCTGGTAGATTCTTGACGTGTAAAAGTGCCCGTGCGGCCTACTTACTGAATAAATGTCTTTATCTTTATCTTTATCTTAAAGGCGATACGTGTTCAAACTTGAGTTCTTCATTATGCTGCACATTTGAATGTTAATTTACTGCATATTAATACATCATTACTATCCATTAAACAACAAAATATGCAAAAAAAAACAAAACAATTAAGAAAGCGACACCATCTTGTCAAAAACCCCAAGAGAATCCAGACGCTAGGTAGCACTGCGTCATTCTCGTACTGACAAACAATCTTCCCTTTTGCCTCCTACGTCATCAATAACCTGTCTCTTACATAGACTAGAAATAGATGGAGACACGTGTCGCGTTCGATCGACATGACATGTGTCTCGTTTGCGCAAGGCACGTTAGACAGAGAGGTGATGAACCGCAAGGTGACGTTTGTCGCAACTGAGTGTGTTAAAATTTGTGTGTCACAGGTTCACTCAGGTTGGACTTATCAATATAATTCAAATTTATGATTTAAATAAATCTATTCAATATACAATTAGGTTTTGAAACGTTTAAAAGATTCAGTCAGAGCTTGAGTGGTGGAATGTAAAACTATAGTGCATTAGACGAAATAAAATATAGGTAAAGAAAAGTAATACAGTTGATGCAAAAACGCAGTCAAAGAGTACTTACTATGTGTATGCTACGACGCTGTACGAAGCGTACTAGTAATGTCGTTTTTATCGCTTGTCTGGCTAATATTGTAGAGAGTAATGTTTTAGGTATACTATGTATACTTTTTGCGAGTGTGACGAGTTCAGTCCTGCTACATATAAACCTCTTTCTTTAAGAGGGTTCTGTACCCAAAGGGTACAAACGGGACCCTATTGCTCCGCTGTCAGTCTATCCATCCATCTGTCCGTCACCAGGCTGTATCTCACAAACCGTGTTAGCAAGACAGTTGAATTTTCACAGAAGATGTATTTCTGGTGCGGCTTTAACAAGAAATACTAAGAACATAATAAAATACATATTTAAGGGGCTCCCATACAAAAAACGTGTTTTTTTTTCGGGATTCTTGACCCTTCGTGCGCGAGTCTGGCTCGCACTTGGCCGGTTTTATTTATTTAACCTCTCACAACAAGTTAAATAATTAAAAAATACATAAAAAATATCTAACTATCGTCGCTAGTGAGTCAGAAACTGCTAAAGATGGCCTCAAACAGACAGAATTAAACTACTCGTATATGGAAGACATCTATTAGATGTCAGGCATCTTTGACCACCAGCAGAGATGTTACGTCAGGCTACGTCACTCAACAGTAAAACTTTATCAGTAATGAAAAACACATCAAATAAATGTAGATCAGCTTTTCAGACTTATATCACATCAAATGATTATATGCAACGTTACATCAAATTCATATAATCCAAATTACGTACGCTTTATGCTTTGAAGATGTAGAAAATACACCGGACATCAGACATACCTGGAAAAAAAAATACGATTAAATTCTGTTAACTTGAACAATTATATTTTTTCTTTAAGCCAAAGAACAACAACAATTTTTCAGCGATTTCATCACAAACTTCGTCGACCCAACATCCACTGAACCGATTAAAAATGAATCCAACCAACGAGAAACTCTCAAAAACCTCCCTTTTGTCCGTTAATTTTCAGTTCTTTGACAAAACGTAATAGAAACATTTAATCTTTTGGCATCTCTGTCTGCAAAAACTACCTCAAAGTCCAGATTAAAATTCTCTTCTTCCCATTTAAAATTAAACCCTATACTTTATGCCGTAAAGTGTATTTTGTATTGACGTAGAAAACAATGGCTTCTTGCAGAGAACGATCTAGCAATTAGTAGCAGAGGTCATATTCAGTCAGAGATATTAAAAATATATTAAAGTTGTCGGAGATTGGATAGGACGATGATGTTGTTTTGTTTAGTTGTTCATGGGATTTAATTGTGTTTGAACTATGATATTGGTTTCTGCTTCTGAGACTTTTGCCGCAATATATTTTTCCTGTGTCAACATTTTATATAATACTTTTGCTACTAGCACGCCCAGTTAAATATAAATTACCTTATGGAAAAATACCTTAGGTTAAGCGCGCACCACGATTTTAGTTTTTGCGACACGATTTTAGAATCGCACTGTAAAATATCGTAAAAAAATAATTGCGCGCACTGCGATGAAAAAGTCGATGGATTGTTCATTCTCATCATGGATTTCGTACCAAGTTGCTTGTCTTTCCCTCCTGCGGAAGAGTGGAAGGAAGCAAAAAGAAATCACAAATATTGGACGCGTCCTTTAACAGGTCAAAGATATATCAAAGGTTTTTTTTATCTGAAATACAATGATATTCAATTCGCTATATCCCAAGTTTTTTTTTCGTCCGGGGTGCGATTTTATAATTGCAGTGCGCTCGGAGCCATACAACTCCGTACGATGCGATACACTTTTGCGATAATCGCGTCGCGAGCCGTCGCGGCGTCGCGGCAAAATGTGACAAATTACCATTTTAAAATCGATGCGATATTTTTCTTGTACATATATGCGCGCATTGACTTACATATAAAACAAAGTCGCAAAATCTTTCAAACTTCGGAACATATTTTAATCGGGTTTTATCAATAGACACAGTGATTTAAGAGGAAGGTTTTTGTCGCTATAATGTTATAACATACATACACATACATACATACCTTCACGCCTGTAATCCCAGAGTGGGGTAGGCAGAGCTACAGAATTACCAACAACTTTAAAAACTTGATGATAATTCTGTAACTACATTTTGCACAAATAGGCTAAGGTGTTAAGATGTGTAATATTATAAATACGGAATAAACTCTATCTGTCTGTTCCTTTTTTATATCTAAAGCTAAAGAAGGATAAACTTTCCATCCAAAAACACCCTAAACATTCCGACGCAATAGTGATGAGTTCTAAGCCGATAAAATCGCTTGAAAATGTTAATTCGAGCCACACACTTAAAAAAATGCAAAAATTGACGCCAATTTCAACTGACTCAGTCTTAGACTAGAAAAGTTACTTTTCTCAAACATGCTCGGAAAAAACGGTTTTCCGATTGAAAGACAAGGACGGAAAGAGCCTCATTTTACTCCTAGGAGTAAAAAAACTATATGAAAACACTTTCCGTCCATGTCCATATATTTCTTAAAAATGCTGTCAATTTGCATACAAAATCAAAAGGACCAAGACAAAAATTCCATACAGCCAAGGTAACTGCTCGCTTTTTTAGCACAGTGCGTGTGTTTCTTTTTGAATTTGCATTCCAATGTCTATGGTTAGTATTTAAAAACAATTGACAGTCGGTAACATTCGTTCATTCTGCATAATATAATTGTGAAACCGAATATTAAACTATTTGTTGTGTGAAATACTTACTATAAAAAATGAGCTCAAGCGACGAAATAGGTACCACACCGCCTATATTAAAATCTGAAGCTGCCTCGGTTAGGCAAAACCTGCTTCCCGCTAAATCTAAGTAAAAATATAACCGAACTTATGACCAATTTATGCTGTGGAGGGCAAACAAAAATGAAAATTAAATTACTTGCTTTTTAGAAATGTATTTGTATTATTTCCTCACATGTTTGAGAAAAGCATTATGTATGCCTCGGCGGAAACGAGGATTTCCTGACTCGTATTTTAGCAGGCCTCGCTGTTGCTCGGCCTGCTAACCACCTCGTCAGGAAAACCCTTACTTTCCCCGCCTAGGCAACAATGTACTATTCCTAGTCTAAGACTGAGTCAGTTGAAATTGGCGTCAATTTTTGCATTTGTAAACACGGGTGTCCCTTGGAATCCCTAATGTTTGTCCTAACGCTTCGTTTGTCCATTTTTTTTTTGTCCTAAATTGGTTTTCTAAAAATACCTGCCGTTTGGTTAACTTAGGGTTTTATTACAACACTAAACATTTTCAAAATTAGGACAAAAGTTATGCACTAGGGTAAATAATGTTTCCTATAATAGTGACGAAACATTCAAGCGTCGATTGAAAAAAACTTTTGTTAAATAATGCATTTTACTATGTAAGTGAATTTATTACTTTTGAGATGTTTTTTCTATTACTATTTGTATATTTAACTTTGTGATTCGTTTCATTATTATTTGTGTTTATAATCCATGAATTTTAGACATTGGCTTTTACTACATTATTGTTTTGTTTTTACTTCTTCGACGATCCTAATATGAATTCTGTATAATTGACATGTCATTGTGTGTAATATAACTGTTACTTATATTATGAAATAAATAAATCTAAATCTTAATCTAAATCTATAAAGATACCACTTAAACACACGTATTATAAATAAATAAATAAATAAATAAATATCAGGGGACAATGTCACACCAATTGACCTAATCCCAATATAAGCTCTAGGCTTGTATTATGGGTACTAGACAAAGATAAAAATACATATATAGAGAAATATATACTTAAATACATAGTAAACATCCATGACTCAGGAACAAATATTCGCGCTCATCACACAAATATCTGCCCTTACCGGGATTTGAACCCAGGACCGCTAGCTTCGTAGGCAGGGTCACTACCAACTAACTATAACTATAACTATTATAACGTAAAGCTAAGTTTAGCTCAGTATTCAGTTTTCTAGAAATACTTTTGACGTTTTATTTTTGAAATCGTGTATTGCACAGACATTTTGAGGGTTAAACTATCCCTGAAGTATCCCCCTGCATATAAATAAGCGGAATGGGTTTATAGCAGGTCGAAAGTTGATGTCATAAAGTTTAATGACGGTTGAAATGTATTCCAGGGTAGCTAGAAAGTGGTTTACATGTTCGTCACTCAGTATGTCCTTTTCTTACTGCTCTATAAAAAGAGAGATGCCAAATTCAAGTCGTGGTAGAACTTTAGTTTTCAAGGCGAACGCTTTTGCTCTTGTGGTTATTCTTATCAGTGTAGCTTAGAACGAACCAGTATTTGTAGACACGAATCAACGTAAGATTCTAACGTGTGCAGGGATCAAGTTACGCCAGGTCGATCAAGTTGTTTGCGACGATTGAGAATAACATGTTTACCCCACAAAGTGAGGCCATTAATAAAGTATAGCGTTTCATGGGGAGTAATGTGGCTGTTTAGATTTTTGGATTTTTTTTTAATAGGATTTATTCAAAACTTTTTCAGACGGAGATTTTAATAATAACATAAATCATCTTGATCATAAAAAAACACCTTTGTTCATGGTTAGCCTAGTTGGTACCTAGTGGTTCGGGGTTCGATCCCTGGTAAATTTGATGTTGGTTATTTTCAACCGATTCTTGGAGCTGATTATCTGAGATCTATTAGAATTAGCCGAATTGTGCAAAATGTGTTTAGAGAATTATCAATTTAAAGAATGAGCAGGGAAATAGGCTGAAAAAGTGGTAACGGATGGATAGCGATCGCTAATCAGCGATAAGGCCGCCTGTTGTTTACCTGTATTATTTTTATTTGTGTTCCTCCTCTGTTATGTTTTTGTTTGATGTACAATAAAGTGTTTTGTATTGTAATGGTCCAAATTTTATAGGAATGAGTAGTCAGTTAAATATTAACGAAAGATTAGTTATTAAGTCAACTGTCCATAATGTGTACTTTTCGATGAAATCAAATCAAATCAATCTTTATTTGAATATAAAAAGGGTTTACTTTTGAACCAGCTAACTGCAGCATTAAGCGGCCACAGCGTAGTTATGTATATTATGAAATTGTAAGAAATAAACACTGTCCGCATATAACGGCTTATAGTAATAAAAAACCTTATTTAACCATTGTCTCTCATCATTCTTCCCTAACGAGCAGAACTCCCGTGAAGGTCTCCTAATTTGACACCAATAAAAATATGACACCGTCACGCTTGGCTCGTAAAGCATGATTATAATGATCCCTTGATCCAGGGGGGAGGCTGGCGCTGTCACAATAATAGGCCCGAGTGGGAGATATGGTGGAGATATCCACTTAGGACACAGGGATTAGACCTTAAGGGTCAAATGCACTGACAGCAAGATTAGTTTGAAGTAATGTGTATTGCCTAATTGGGTAAACTGGCTCGAATTATGTGACTGCGTGATTGTGATTTAACTTTAGAAATAAAAAAACAAAGTTACAATAGTTTTTTATGGCTATTTATTATTGAAGTAAAGGACTGAAGGAATGACAAGGTTGGACCAAATGCAGCCCAAAAGTGTAAATACCTCTGACGAGTTTTTAACGTTAGTACCTACTATCTATAAGAAAAAACACATATTTTAAAAAATTGTTTGAGAGATTAGAAAGCTTTGTTTTGTCGTTTTATTTGTGCGACCTTGGTTTTCTAAGGTTTTTTGTAAGCGATTATCAAATAGACTATTTGAGCGCTAACGACGCCTAATGTGATCACAAGTTTTCGTGCCCTCAACGCCACTGACGACTTTTTTTTTTGGTGATGCATTCATAGACTTAAGGCAATTTTCATGCTAGGAACAATTGCTTGTTGTGCGCACGTTATGTGCCTAATTTGGTTTTAATGGTGGGCTACGCACCAAGACATTGGTAGGCACCCTGCTCTATTTCTCGATAGGAATTATTATCGATGCCGATGACGACAATAAGTAAGTAATATACTATTAAATTGATTTGATTGATGATCTTTAGTTCTCAATAAAGGGCTTTTTTTCACAGACAGATCTTAAAGCGAGCAAATAACATAATGCAGAATGTGTTGATACTGGGCAGGACTTGGTCCAATCTTCTTTCACATTTTCTGCAAAATAAGCGTAAATCTACTCCCAAGTGGGTAGAGCCAAATTTAGAACCAAAAAGGTGACGCAACCACCGGCAACGTTTATTTATTACTAGTTTTGCCTGCGACTCCGTCCGCATAGAGGTAGTTTATCGCTCTTCCAGCGGGAATGGTACATTTTTCCGAGGTTTCACTTAGCCTATGTGCTATGTACTATAATTAATCATGTGACTTTAACATTTTTAACTAATGATATAGGTGACTTAAGGCGTTTGTGTAAGAAATTTAATGAACGTTTGTGCAACTGGGCATTTGTATTCTAAAAGTTAAACCTGTCATCACACATTCAGAAACAGTTTTAAAACGTAGTCTAAATAATTTTGAATTATTATGCAGTCTAATTTCTAAATGTCAGTCTTTCGTTCCCTATATTTTTCTCCTTCAGGTCATCGCCCTTTGTCCTCTAGCTAGTTAATTTCACGCGTCTCCGCTTTTAATCCCGGATTACCGCTATTGGTGCCATTCAACGCTAGTTAGCTTCGCTTGTCGCTGCCACAATTATACTATTTTAAGTAGAGATTATCTCAGAGAGCGCAGTGTTTTATACAAGACGAGGAGGACACGACACGATTTTCTTGTGAAGTGTGGAAAGCCGATCTTATAAAAAAGTCAATGGCTCAACGTAAGTAATAATTAGGCCATTCGGACGTAACATCACTAATGATTAGGTGTCATGGTCAATTGTTTAATTTTTTTTTAGGGAAGACAAGATGCATTATCAATTATGATTACAATCGATCGATACGCCCGCCATTTGTACTTTTTTTTGTGCAATAAAGGTTAAATACTGAAATAAATTACTAAAGGTTAAATACTCAAATAAACTAACCGCCGCACTCAAAGACGTCAATTAAATTTTATGCTTGATTTAAGTTGCTGCTGTCACTTTCTCTGCTATAGCAATAGAATAAGACAACACGTCACTAAACAAGCATTAAATTTAATTGACGTCTCTGAGTGCGGCAGTAAGTAGGCTAGCGGTGTACGGCAGCAAAATGCATAGAGATATTATAAAGAATGCAACGAGCCGCGACTTCAAAGTATGCCGCAGTCCCCGCCGGCCGAGGTCGAAAACAATTATGAGGTATGGAGTTTTTTTTTCTCCGACGCAAAAATAGGGTGTTATAGGTATTTTAGCGTATAATTGTGTATATCTGTATATTTAAAAATAAACTTTGTTAGATCGGTTCTCAGGTAGGTTTTAAAAAAAATATAAAAATTAGGCCATTTATGTGTTTAGCTTAAAAGGAAGATTCGACACCGCTGTAAAAAGGTTTTTTTTTTTTCTAATTTATGGTATATCGGCTCTGAAAGTATTTAGGGGTTGCCAATATATTGGGGGTTTTTATAATTTTGCTAAATGAGGCGACATCAATAAGATCTCGCACGAAATTGTATATTCAAAGTTATAAACACATCGTGTCGTTGTCGCATCGTAGTCGTTCCGTATAAACAACGTTGTATCTACTTCGTATCTTGTAATTACCTCTTTTGTCTAGTTTCGTCGGGGTCAGTCTATAATTGAAGTAATCAAACAGTAAGTAGATAATGAGCGTCACTTAGTTAATTCTTTATGAAGTTAATTCAATGATGGGTTTCGTTCATTGTTTGTTTAGGGTTGTTATTTTTAATCTTTTAATATTGCTATGAAAAGTTATTGCAAAAGAGTTTCCAGGACATTGACAATTCTCTAATGATCCTGTTGTCTCATTATTTAACATTTACACAGAAATCTATGTCTAAGTGGCTTGATGTAAACAAAAACTGTCCTTTACCTACATAATCTACACTTCTCTCTTAAAAGGGAGAGGATAAATAACTCTTTGAATTTTAATTTAATGTTCCCAAAAAAAAAAAAAGTGACTTTTCTTTTCCACTTATTTCTTACCAGCATTTGCTCACCACTTTATTACAATCACGGGAAAGTTATCACAACCGCTGTAAAAGACATAGAGGCGTTCCACTTGCAGTCTGAAGATTGAAGATATGGGAATTAAAATGTATATATGTTTCTTAGATCACATTTAGTGTAGGTGATATATTGTGTGCTCGCTTGCTTGCTACTTAGTATAAAAAATAAACCTCAACGGTATTTCTTCGACCACTCTATGGTTTTCCATCAGGCCATCACCGGCTTATAAACTACATCTTTAACGAATTCCAGTTTTTTAACTCGTTGAAGATAATCATCGGTTTCCTAGATGTATATCTAATAACAAAAAGTTAATTACTGTCTGAAAGTGACATTCCTCGTTGACCCGACAGCGGAAAGTCACAATTACTTGACAATTACTTTCATCGGATGTCACCTGTCAATCAATTAGGAATTCCTTGGTACTATTAACTCTCTAATTGCTCTGTGATGCGATAAGTGGCCAGAACCAACGGGATACGGGTAATGTGGGGGGGGGGGGGGGGATTGGAGTGATCGACCTTATTATTGTGATACCAGCTTTTAATGTAACATTTTTGAGGATTTTAAGACCAGAAATGAAAGGATAGGATGAAAATTAGATTCATCTAACAATAAGTATAATAGGTACCTATTATCATTATGAAAAGATATGAAGACAATGGTGAACTGAGAGAAGTAATAACGGAAAAAAATGATAATTTTAACTCAATCCCCCTTGTTCATAAATGCACAATAAACCTAATTCAATTCAAGTATTCTTTGTCACTTTCTGTCAAATTCAAATGTATTAATAAAGGAAAGGGGTAAAGCATATTTCAAGCACATTTTAGCCATTACGCGTTTATGAATAATAGGGATTCTTTTAACGGCGGACTTCCGAACGCTTAATTTTAACCCGTTCTTTGTAAAAAAACTTGAAACTTTCATTAGATATATTTGTACAGTCAGCTGCAGAGAAAAGGATACCCCCCTCCTTGTAAGGATTGTTTTTTTTCGAAAACCTGTGGTTAGATTTAAATGATTTTGAGATTATGTGTAGACAATAGTAAAATCTTCATTTCACTCTGCAGCTGACTGTACATACATACATACATAAACTCACGCCTTCATTCCCAAAGTGGGGTAGGCAGAGCTAAAGAATATATATATTTGTATTTTTTCTTAGTTAACCGTTTCTCTTAGATATTATACCTATGTAGCTGCTGCCCGCGACTTCGTCCGTGTAGGAGTTGTATACAGCTATTCCTTCGGGAACTGTTAAAATTTCCGACGTAAAAAATACCCTATGTCCTTTCCCAGAGTTGAAGCCATCTCCAAATCAAATTTCATCGATTCCCTTTCAGTAATTTGGCTGTGAACGAATAACAAACAAAAAGACAGACAAGGTTACTTTTACATTTTATAATACCTATTAGTTAAAATACTGGCAATAATAACTGGACCACTTAATTCAAAATCATTAAGTGAATTAAGAAGTATCCCGACACAAGACGCCTATCACACTTTTAATAAATCTTTAAAAAAAAGACAAATGAATAGAATCTATCCAAATGTGATTTACTTAGTTGTCTGCGAGTCATAAATTAGGTCCATTGAGAGAACTCCTTAATCTCGGACTTTCGCGTCCATTGCGCGCGACGCGGACTAATGCTGTGCAGTAATGGACAGTAAAGTCGTGAATACATAGGTGACGGGGTGCGTGTTTCTCAAATCAGTTATTTTTAGGTAAGCAGACATAAGTATTGATTTTTGCGGAGGAGAAGAAATCTTGGTTATTTTATTGAATACTAGCTTCAGCGCGCGTCTTCGTCTGCGTAATTTTAGATTATCGTTTTTCCTTTGGGAACTTGTAATTTTTCCGGAATAAAACAATTTTTTGTCCTATTAAGGACGTACCCTATATGTGTGCTAAGTTTCATCCCTATCAGTTCAGCAGTTGATGCGTGATTGAGTAACAAAACATCCAAACATCCAAACTTTCTTATTTCTTATATTAGTAAGATAAGGTAAAGATGTTTAGGAAACTATTAGACGTATTAAAAGCTTTGAAGATATTATTTAGACAATAAAAGACTTAGTTTGATTTAATATAAGACCGCAGGTTTTTTTTAATGGATTGTAATTCTAAGTGGAAACAAAGTTTCTCATTTCAAATTTATAATGTCAGTTAAAATGTAAATCAATCGCCAAAATTTTAATAAAAATAATTTCTTTAAATTGCTTTGTATCACAAAGTTACAACACAAAGGAAATTAACAGCCTCCAAAATCACCGCCATTACACGTAAACAATGCTCCACGCTTAATTAACACATTGCGCGTTATATTCCACTTTATTCCGCAATATTCCAGTTAATTCCACAATATTCCACGGTTCCGCTTTGTCCGTGAGCTCCGCGCCTTATCCGCGCCTGCTCGTAAGAGCCTCTTTTGTCTGATCAGTCATAATTGCTGACGGCTGATCAGTGGACAAAAGGCTGGCTTATAAGATTTAGCGAGAAGTCAGGAAGTTTGCGGGTATTTTGAGTGAGTAAACCTTGAACTGATTTTGACGCATTAAATCTACTGATCCACGACGAATAAATTTTATGCTGCTAAGTAAGGAATAGTAATTGTAAAGTAAACGATACCATAAATTAAACTCAGTAAAAAAAATTATGTAAACTGTATAAAAAGTTAATTTATATCGCAAAACTACAGCAAATTAAAAAAACCTAATTAGAACTAAGCTACATAAGATTTAATTAAAACTAAATAATAAGTAAAAAATAGAGGGCCGCGTTGATTCAGTTTTATATTCTACATTATTATCACAGAGTTAATGATACTTAACTTCTAATTCTTTATTTATCTTCAATGTGCAATATGGAAGGTAACGACAAAGGAAATATCACAAGAAAAATACTTAAATGCCAATGCCAAAGAAGAACTCTTTACTTACTAAGCATAATATGCATACATGCACTTGAGATTTATAATATTAAAAAAAACAATGCTTTATCTAATTAAGAATGACTCTCATAAAAAGTACATCCATAACCAGCTCTTGGCTGCCTCAAGCTTGTCGGTAGTAAAAGGGCTCATTATTTGCCCAACAATGAGTCGAGTATGGCTGCTCGAGTTGACGCCAAGAAAAGCATTATAAAATTAGATGTCTTTTGTTTTGGATTACATGCCACTTCAATCCAGAAACATGGTAATTAGAAGAAGCTTGTAAAGGCATATTACTCAACAGTTTGCGTTCAAATGAGCGTTCTATTTAAGGACTTGTACCGAAAGGGTAAAAATGGGACCGTATTACTAAGACTCCGCTGTCCGTCTGTCCGTTTGTCTGCCTGTCACCAGGCTGTATCTCACGAACAATGATAGCTAGACAGTTGACATTTTAACAGATGATGTATTTCTGTTGCTGTTATAAGGGGGGCTCCCATACAACAAACGTGCTTTTTTATAGATAATGGTACGAAATCCTTCCTACGCAAGGCTGACTCGAACATGGCGGGTTTTTTTTACCTTTTCAAATGCGTAATTTAAGAAGGAATAAAATGTAAGATTCACATTTTGGATAAGTGTAGTAAAAATAATAAATCGGAAAGACTTATTTTGGCGGCGGGTGATCCCAGAGCCAGCTCGTTCTTTGCCCAGCGGCTCAGTCTGGCTGTGCAAAGGGGGAACGCGGCCAGTATTTTAGGGACCATGCCACAAGCGGGTGAACTGCAAGGGTTATTTTATTTATAGTTAGAATTTTAAGACGTTTTGTAGTATTTTAGTTTTTTTTTTTATCAATAAACTGCCCTCTATGAAATAATAATAAAAGAAAGATATAGAAGTTCTTTTGTTCAGAGGTACCTACACCATTTCCAGAAACCCGTAAAGCATTTCTAATATCAAAAATGCCATTGAAAATTGCTTTCACACGCCAATTTATTTCACTATCATTCAAACGAAAACCAATTTTGAGCCCCGTCGACGTAGCTGGTGATAAAACGCGGGTTAAGGGGTTGTCATACCGGATGGTAGCGCGTCGTAACGTTTTGCGCAGCCGGATGTCACCCGCGGTGTGATTCATCCCTAGTTGCATGTGTGACTTGTTTTTGGGAACTTTAGACACGAATGTGTTTACTGAAGTTACTAGGGAAATATTTTGTTTCCTCAATTTTATAAACTGTTTTTCAATCCAGTCTTCCGAAAAAAAAAGATTTTTGTAACTATACCTAAGCGTTAAAGCGATCTTCAGTTGCTATTTTAAGAATCGTAGCTTCTGAAATAAAGGGTTATAGGAAAGGCAAATAGTCTGCAAAGTGTTCTATATCGTATAGAATTTCTGTTTAGTATTTAAGTAGTATGGGAAAAACCCTTAAAATTGAGTCAAAAAAGATTTACTTGTTAAAAAAGTTAACTTCCACCAAACTGAGGAACTTAGAGTGACGTAGTAGAATATCTTTAGTTCTGGTTCCTACATGTAACCTAACTTTGTTATACATTTTCATCACGTCTTACCTCAACTCCGTCACCTAAACGTATCCATTGTCAGCCCACACGCGGCAATAGATCACTGTAGTATGAATGGCTGCTATCTCCCCTCCCCCTCCCCCCTCCGACGATTTATCGCGATAGTTCACCGACTGAATTCGAATTATACGCGCCGGGGCCAAAAATCCACCAGTTCAAACTTACGTTCGCTTCATCCCTTTTCCTCAGATTGCTAAAGCTACAGAGGGAAAGGGATGTAAAATCTAGCAGCAGTTAGTGCTCCGGAGTAACCCCACAGGAAAAGTTGTAAAAACTTTTATCACCGCCAATTTGTCAACGCGTCTCCGATTTGAATATTTCAACGTTATCTCCCCCGTGTTTTATTGTTTTTTATATCGGAAAACGTGACGACGTGGAGTTTTTGATTCATGATTTTCCGTTTGTGGTTAACACTATTACAAGGATTCAGTGGAAGTATCTGAATAGTTCTAGATGTGTTTTTTTTTAAATTATAACTTGCTTTTTTTCCATTGCGTATAATATCCCTATTTTCCCAAGCATCAAATGTGTGTCACATATTACAAGACTACAAAAAACTAATCGTATACTTGTAAGTGATTAGAATTTGTAAATTGTATCAAAGAAATGAGACACCACAAATAGGAAAGGAAGCGAAAAATTCTAAAGTTGTAAAACTCCCGCTTAGTGATAAAGGTTCTTTATTAGCTCGGTAATAAAAAGCGGCTAAAAATTATAATTGGGATGAGTTAATACAGCCTACTCGGCGCCCCGGTCACGTGGAGGATTAATGCGCGGGGGAGGATGATTTGCGACGGCAGGATAACGGACTGCTTATATCTGGAGATTATGTAATAACTATAGTAACTGAACGTAACGAAGGGCTTGATAATGAATTGAATAATTTTGAAGGTTTTTGAAAAGAAAATAAACAAGATGCTTTTAAAAACATGTAACGATTTTTTAAATAACGGAACCAAGATAGATTCAAATTAGAGACGTTTATACATTTCTTTAGTAACTTTCCTATGAGTGAACACACGTTTTAAAATTGCCGTCCCTTAGTTTCCGTAAATGTATTTGATTGTAACATGATATCGTTGAATTCAAAAAAATTAATGGTAACGTAACGAGAAAGGGAAGCGTCGCTACAAAAATAAACAAAATCTCTGAATTGAGCATTTAAATTGACGACGTTTTGTTCGTTTGTTTTAATGTTTAAACGGTTTGACGGACCAGCGAAATGCCTACTGTTGTTCATTCACACGTTTACTAAAGAGGATACAGTTGTAAAAAGTCGATTTTGTTTCCAAAGACGTGTGTCGTGAGAAAATGTCGTCTCCTTTTAATCCTCTAGTCCAAGTAATTAACCGCTAAGCCACTAACATTTTCTACTACTATCGCACGCGCTGAATGAGCTCATTGATCAAGATTACCTCGTGGCTACCGTGTCGGTCGCCTCAATGGGCAACCACTACCAGAAGATTAAGAACCATCAACCAAAAACACGCCTTCAGTAGTTACACACACGACTCAAGTTTGCCTAACTTCTTTGAACATTCTCAACGAAACAGCTCGCGTTTCTTCAGTCGTCTTTATACAGTAGTGTTAAGAGTCACTTTTGTTTGGTAATAGATGTGAAGATTAATCCATATATGCGGTTTTATGAATGAGGTTTCTTATAAGGCACCGACAATGCTATAGAAATTGGGCAGATGGTAATCTTTCGGTGGTTTGGTGTTCGGTGGACTGTGAACATGGAATTTTGTCAACTGTCAAAATAAATGAAGTTCAAGGTGCATTTATAAACGTTTGTTGAATTATTTGTCCACCGGAATGAAAAGGTGAAGTTTTCATTGTATTTGACTCGTTCTTTTGGATTAAATTATACTTATCTTCTACATACTTTAAAATATATTTCAAGCGGAAAATTATATAAATGTGGTAGCAGGCGTGACGTAAACGTAGTGTGTCACAAAAAAATAATGACATCAAAATTATTCTTAACTCCTTTGTGAGTTCTGATAGAAGTTGACTTGAAGTTTTATTTCATTTTTATTTTTAGTGTTAATTTTACTAAATGCCCTATATTATTGACACTTGAACAATAGTGTTTTCTTATTAATAATTATTCTCAGACATCCCATTAACCTGTAATTAGTTTTTGAGGCTTTCAAAAATATTAACAACTTGGTGTGTGACAGCGACAGTGTACGTCTCGGCAGGACCACCGTTTTAACCTCGTAAAGCCCCCGTCAAATTTCGTAAGTTCGAAAAAGAATCTTGTAATGTATCAGTCAACTAAAGTCAAAAGTCACTTTAATAATAATAATAATAATAAATTTTATTTCAGGCAACGAGGCCCATAGTTACAAATACCTTATGGACTAACATACATAAAAATATAAAACTTAAAACTAACACCGTGGTGACAAAACAACGTGGTTCTGTTTTGCCAAACTTGGCGTGATGGTCGCGGCTGTCGGTAGGTTGCCCCGAAACCGCCGAAACACGACACCATTAGGCCAGAAGTCAGGACACTCGACGGTTCCCAGCATAAACCGCGGCACGCGCACTACAAACGAACTGAAGTGCATGTAGCGAAGCGACCGCAGCTAGAACACCGTCAGACTGCATCCAACCTTCTGACGGACGTACTCCACCACGTCGTCTCGCGTGGTAGAGTGGGGCAGACGAGACACGTAGAGCGCCGTGTTCGGTATAGCTGCCCGCAGCTCGGAACTCGGGTCCGTTACTGCAGTACCACACCGAGTCTTATGAGACTTCCTACGTGGTTTGCTGTGCTGCACCAATGTGAATCCCTCCTTATCCACACCGGTACGAGGGAGCTCCTTCACGCTTTGACAAAGTCCTAGATTTAGGACCATGGGCCTTAAGAGGTTAAGTCAGTAAAAATATTACTCATTTCGGAAGGAGCCAGTTATAAAATATTCCTGCTTGTATTGGCTTGACGCGACTTTTAGAGAAAACACGGTATTTAAAATTTGTTATGACCAGAGGGCGGAATTGCTCATGGCAAAAATCAAACGTCAATAGAGTTGGAACGTTGAATTTTATCGACTTTTTCAGCTATCGATAAGTTCAGTCACCATTTACATTTCTGACTTTAACATTAACCTCTTTGATTAGATTAAAAGTGAATTGCATGGCAATTAACTGTCATTTCTGCCACTAGTCTTTTTGCAACTAATTCACGTTTGTAAAAAATGGTTAATCCAGAAAAAAAAACAATTAACAAATGGATAAAGAAGTATCCTTGTCTTACTTACAACGAAAACAACTCAACAATATACTGCTCTAAAAGTAAGGTTCACTAAAAGCAATTAAAAAAATGTTACGTTGAAACTCACATGTCATAACGAGTAAAACACATTCACCTGAGTTCAAAGAGGTAAATAACGATAATAGGTTTTATCTAGAATTGATAATATTTCTCGTTTCTTGCAATATTCCATGGAAAAAAAACACATTTCCAGCTTTTTTTTTTTATTATAACTTGAGGTAAAGTTTTGTTAATAAATAAATAAAGATACGCTAGGTAAATATAATTTCAGTTTATTCGATAGTCGATAAAATTCAACGTTCGAACTCTATTGCCGTTTGATTTTTGCCATGAGCAATTCCGCCCTCTGGTTATGACTTATGCATCATCCATCATGCAAAATACTGTCACATCCAGTATCCAAAATAATTAAGTTTTGTATTTTAAAAGTGATATAATGAATAATGGCAAAGGTAAAGATGGAAAATAAGTTTTTTTTCACCTGCCATTAAATTACTCAAATATGAGACAAGAAGTTTAAATCTTATTTTTCAATTTCCATAACCTAATATAAAACCACTGATAAATAGGTCGTGGTTGAAAGTGTATTAAATGAAAAATGAATTTTTGAAAAATGGTTTCCCGCCCAGTACGTCCAAGTTGACTCACAGAATGATGAACAGGCCATAAAAGCACGTATCCACACAGACGAATGATTTATCGACACGGGAGATATCTTCTGCGAAATGACTGATGGCAAATACATTTTTGAAAATATCGTTATGTGTTTTTTACTGCATATTGCTTGTATTTACCATTAAATTGTGGATAAATTGCAAAGGTAGGTAGGTAGTACAAAGAAAATATGACATTAAGATTTATTTTGATTGAAGAATAATGAAATTTTTATTTACTGATTGAGTAGTTTTGATAAAATATCTTTGTCCGTCCATTGCGCTTGTTTTCTAACGATAGTGATTTAACGTTTGTACGTCATGTTTATTTCGAAATATTTTTTCTTGAATAATGTAATTTTAATATTGTGTTCATTTCAAAAGCTACATAATGAAACCAGAATAAAATTGGCGATTGAAACAGGATTCCAATTCCATTTTTATTGGCAGCTCAACTATAAAATTGGCGCCACACGTAAAATAAAGTTGTAAAGACCCAATTTTCTGGAATCAGTTTAATTTAAAACCAACGTGGCGGAGCAGATTTAATGAAAATGCATTAATCTCTCAAAGGGTCAAGAGATAATGGACCTGTAGACAAAGCCGGAAAAAGTTGCTTTAATTAACTAAGGAGTTTGTTCAATGAAAGGGAGTCTAAAGCATTTTTTATCTATAGTATCTTGTAGATGATAAGAAATTACATATTTTTAAATATTCAATATATTGGTTTTATGTAGCATCGATATTACTTATGTTTCTCGGTTAAATATGGGTCAGTTTAAGGCAATACGTTTCTCAATTTAACTTCAATCAATTTATTGTAATTATTTAACGGGTTGACTAGTTCGACAGTAAAGAACCAAGTAACATTTGGAACGTTGGTGGTGTCCATTATTCTAAGCAATAAAAAAAACTGTTGTTGTTAACCAACTTTACATCAATATAAATTCTTAATGATCGTTCAAAATGAAAAATGACGAAAGAAAGCTGAAGATGTTTTTTAAATTCCTATGCAATTATACCAACTTTGTCATAGTTCGTCGACTTTTTTTTACATTTTTACAATATGGCGTCTAGTTGCCGCCATATTGATTTTTAATTACCGTCTTATTTTGATTAAGACAGATCGATTGCCATAAGAATCGTCCAATTCGGTTCACGCGTTTAGTTTCTAGAGCGTCACAAAGGAACAAACACATAAAGGCTGATAAATACATTAACCTCCTACAATTCCAGCGAACGTACTGATAGTTTCTAAAATGTGATGGAAATATTGGTCCCGTTTTTTAAAATTCCTTCGTTTTCATAAGACATCGTGAGATATCCGAGGCACTAAAGGTGTGCAAAGACAATACTAGCGAAGTGGCAATTATGTTCCCCATTAGAGCCCACGCCGGCGTAACCGCGGCGTAAAAGATTGTTTCCTGCCATCAGACCAACAATCACACGTCTGGAAAGTTACGTTTGCTTTCATAATTGCTTAAAACACAAGGGTGTAATTTAAAATAACTTAAATTTCAAAAGGTTGACTAAAAATGTTGTTGTGTTTTAATCTCACAAACGAATGCCCTAATAGTATAGATTTAATGACACACTCTAAACATATTATGATTTTTAACTCCCGACGTAAAAAAGAGGGTTATAAGTTTGACGTGTAGCTTTATTTACTTTAAGAAATTAACTTATCTGAGTTCTTAGGTACTTACATAACGAAAGGAATAAGGAACTTACGTACTACATTTTGAATCTCCAGACTACACCCAGCGGTATGGGCTGTGCGTAAATTTAAGAAGATAGATAAAAGGCTGTTGCTGCAAAGGGGTTCTAAAACATAAATATCCCAGAAACTCATAGATATGGTGAAGGAGTTACGTAATGTAACTTTTACTAGTATCAGCTAGTACGTTGACTCAAAGCGTTCAGTAGCTCACGAGGGTAGCTGAAGAATCGTTTGCGCTTGCATCCGGTGCGCTATCCAGATCAAAGCCAGGACGGACCGGAAGCACCGGTTGGCGTCGCGTATGAGCTTAAAGCGGGAAGCTACAGAAAGCTTTTTAACATTTTGTGCTACTTTCGGATTGTCTAGAATCTGGAATGTGTCATTTTTTTTATTGTGTTGCAACAATACATAGTGTGGATATGGACCCAAAATAACGACTTTGTTTCGGGTTTGAACTAGTTTATTGTGGAAATTTTGAATTAATTTTATTTTCGTGAATAATTACGTACACTACAACATTAATTAGTGGTAATTTATGCCAAAGGTCAAGACTTGTTCATTATATGAGTTCTGGACAACGATATACATAGATAAATTATACATGTATGTACATACACATACATAAACTCATGTCTTCATTCCCAAAGTGAAGTAGGCAGAGAATTAGGTACGAACAAGTCTGAAAGTTTGTTGATAGTAATATTGTAACCACATTTGCACAATTGGGTTAATTGGAAATGTTTGTGTGTGTGAGTGTGTGCGTGTTAGTTTGTTAATCCTTCACGCTGCATCGGATGGTCGGATTTAGATGAAATTTGGAATGGATATAGTTTATAAACAGGGATCGGAAATTCGGATCGATATTTACCTAAAGTTGGCAAAATCCCGGAAAAAGATAGGCAAACATGGCGTCGGCTTCTTAAAAATATTATTTTAATAATATAAGTTCCGGGATTCTGGGATTGTACAAAATGTTAATATAATAATTACTTTACATGTAGGATAAAACATACAGTCAAATTCGTTAGGTTAATGAGTTATAGGTAAATTAAATAACATTTGGTAAATCTATACTTGAAAAATTACTTCAAACAGTTAATATAAATAATTGATTATGAATTAATGCCGGTGCAATTTATTTATTTTGAAATCCCAGAAATTTTAGTAATGAATTCTATGATTGAGTTCGCCTCCATACAACTGAACAACAAAGCCGGTGCGAAAGTATAGGTAAATATCGATCCGAATTTCCGATCCCTCTTTATAAACCTAATTAACACATAGGTTTCTAGTTATCCCGGAAAATTTTAAATTTCCCGAATCTACGCGGACAAAGTCGCGGGCAGAAGCTAGTCTTCAAATAAACCGCATAGCAAACCATTTTTTAATATTATTACGATTTAGATAGATAATCTTTGCACCACTTCCAACTTGGGTGATAGCGGGGCATAACTCGTCTGCACCGCGCCTGAACGCTAATTAACCTTATCCGCCATCTTGGAAAAAATGACACAAACGCTGCTTTGAATTAGCAAAAAATGTGATGCTCGACGAAATAGGGAAAGGGTTATGTGTGGAACGAGGACGGATCACGAATGTTCAAGAATGTATCCGATTTGTTCAGAATTCTCATAAAAATAAATAAATATCAGGGGACAATGTCACACCAATTGACCTAGTCCCAATTTAAGCTCTAGGCTTGTATTATGGGCACTAGACAATGAAATAAATACGTTTATAGAGAAATATATTCTTAAATACATAGTAAACATCCATGACTCAGGAACAAATATTCGCGCTCATCACACAAATATCTGCCCTTACCGGGATTTGAACCCAGGACCGCTAGCTTCGTAGGCAGGGTCACTACCAACTAGGCCAGCTCGTCGTCAAAATGTTGTTGTTTATGCCCAAGGATAAAACGATTGGGATTATGGTTAGCAATATTTGCTGCCACAAAAGATCAGCAATGGTTGAAGTGGCTCACAAGACCCATCTCAACCCCCCTAATAATAAAAGCTATATTTTTCATTGTATTTAAAACTGTTCTGAGAATTGTCGTTCACATTTTTGTGTGAACTTAATTACAGTCAAGCACTTTAATTGTTGAGCCACCACAGAACCCTGTCACATTTAGTGTAAAATGACGATAAAAAGAACACGTCTAAATAAATATTGGCTTTCAGCGGACTTTAGTAGCTCAACAATGAAAGTGGTATCGATGATACTAAATAATGTGGACTCTAAATACTTAGGTATATTGCACGCAGGACTGATGGCCGATGGGGTCAGAAGGTTCTTGAGTGGCGTCCGCGGACCGGGACACGAGCTGTGGGTAGGCCTCCAACAAGATTTATTTCCTAGTAAGGATCGCGGGAAAGCGGTGGATGCGAAAAGCACAAGACCGGTCTGAGTGGAGAGCCTTGGGGGAGCCTATGTCCAGCAGTGGACGTCTTTCGGCTGACATGATAATGATTGAGTATTAGTACCTATACATTAGATTGTGCGTGCGTGCATGACTCGATGTATGAATGTTGAAGAAGCGAAAGAAATTTGTCAAGATCGTAGCAAGTGGAAAGAAGTTGTCTCTGGCTACCCCTCTGGGAAACCGGCTTGATTTAATGTATGTAATGTATGTATGTAGATTAAGAGAAATTAGATGAGCAGTAAGTTTTAATTTCACACACTGGAATCTTTCACACGGACAGTTAAATAAAAAAAAACACATTAACGCTTGTTTTAAAGGGATCGAAGTTAAAACTACGCGTGAGAAAGGCCGTAAAAATTAAGAGGTTTTTTAACGGTTAGTCATAAACGTCAGTGTCGGTAAACCAGCTAGTTAACAAGACCCTAATGGCGGCCTATGTTCTTTGTTAAACGGGTCATTTCAGTTTTAATATCTTGGGTTTTATTAAGGTCTTTATTACTGGTCAGATTCAAATGGAATCTGATTTATATTCATTGAAAGTCGATGGTTGTTTGGGATTTCTTTCAGTGTTACGTGATTTATGTGTGGTTACCGGCTTAGAATTGTGCCACTCCATGTCTTCCCGTGGAAGTCGTAAGAAGCGACTAAGGGAATAAAGGCTTGTAGTACTGTTAGGCGATGGGCTTGCTACCTGTCACTAATATACACTGTTAAACATCTCAGCCTAATTGTGCAAATTGTGGTTACAGAGTTATCAACAAGTTTTTAGAGTTGTTGGTAATTCTGTAGCTCTGCCTAGCCCACTCTGGGAATGAAGGCGTGAAGGTATGTATGTATGTATGTACTTCTTTCAAGGAGAATGGTTACGATTGATTCTGTTGTACCGGAATCATCATCAAGATCATCATTGGCAAATCTATCTCGTGAATCAGCATCATCTGGGATGTTTTTATTAATTATGCAGAAGAAGCTGTTAAGCTCAATTAGCGAACGTGTTATGCAAAAAAGTATGTTTTTTGACTTTGCATCATGTGAACCTCAAATACCTTCAAATAAGTTATAAAATTGTTTATTTCTTCTTTATCTTCGAAATTTTATCATCCCTCTTCATTGTCTATACGTCAATCTAATTACTCTATCCTTCTTCAATATCGTCATAGTAATATGACTACTCTTTCCGCCGACTAATAAAACATAATCAGCAATTTGTACGATCGGGTTTCTTCGGCTAATGGAGTGGTCAGTTCGTGGGGTTGAGAGGGATGGAATGTTTGGGATAAATAATAACATTAGATAGATGTATTGGGTGTTTTTATTCATAAGGTGTATAATATCATTGCAAGGGCCAATATTTAAAAACTCTTTAAATAACTATAGCGTACTATAAAGAGAAATACATGAGGATATTAACAGCTTTGCAAAACAGAATTACAAGTTTCTGAAATCATAAAACGGTTAAATTACTATTATAGATAGCATAAAAACATTTTTGGTCCTTAGAATTGGTAACGCATTAAATTTGTAGTCTTAAGATTGCAGACTTGAGACTGAAAATGTATATGGGTCTGACATAATATGATGAATATCTGCATGAGTCTGTGCAAGCCATAAAAAAAATCCCTAACTGAAAATTTCACCGTCGATGTCTTAGTTTTGAAAAGTATTATTTCATGTAACTATATTTTAAATATACACAGTTATTAGAATAGGCAGAGATATTAAAGACATTACCTACAAAATCATTGATATTTTTAAAAACCTAGATTACGAGGTTTGCTTTAAAAGAAACAGTTTTAAAATAACTGAAGAGTATGTAAATTAGGAAATAATTTTCTTTACTCCTATATTTAATTAATAGCGCTTTTAAAGCAGTCCTGTGGGGCCGAGTTTCACAAAGGGATTTCTCGCTAAATTTTTAATGTATCCCGGAAAGGCTGAGATTACAAAATCTCTTGAACCTCAAGTAAATTGTACCTGCCTCCGATATTCTGCTAAATCACGCTTTTTTAGGGTTGAGATAAATTTTATTTTTTATAATTTCAGATTAAGGGCTTTGATGCTTGCGGAGCGGTTTTACGAAGTAGATGTTTGTGTATTTTTGTAATTTAGAAGTTATTAAAAAGGTCGTAAACTTTTCGTTTTTTTAATTCACAAAATATCTTCCATGAAGATTATTTTACATAAACAAACATTTTCGTCTGTAAGTTTTTGCCCTGTGTAAGTTGGATTGGATATTGGGAAGTAATTAAGGCAGATGATATGGTATAAGCATTGCAAGTTACAGGTCAAAACGGTGTAGGAATAATACATAATAGAAAGTTTGTATTTGTAGGTATATTAGTTACCCTCTGAGCGTCATCATAAAATTGGCGAATTTAAAATACTAAATTATAATAATACATTAAATAACACCTGTTTCCCAGAGGGGTAGGCCAAAACCACTTCTTTCCACCTGCCTGTCCTGACAGATTTCTTTCGCTTGTTCCAAATTCATACATCGAGCCAAGCATGCACGTCGGTTTCGGGTACTTAAGATTCGGCTCTTTTCCAGTATTTCTCGGAGTTGATTTTAAATGATTAACTAAATATGTACAACTTATTTATATACACCTTCACATCAAATATCCTCATAAATGACGAGCAATGCAATCTCAAAGTCGCTAAGTTTAATACAGTTTAGCTCAATATGAATACTACTTGCAACATTTCGTTTAGTGTGTCTCTATCATTACATAGTTGTTAGAGGAGGCTGTACTGAGGTACTAGCAGATTAGACTTGGCTCAGTAAAGCATGGTAAAGGTTATCTCTTAGGAAGTACAAACAATGGGCAGAGTGCAGCTAATTGAATTGACGCACAAATATTTGACGACACAGGTCGTCTACTCCACTGTAAACTCACAATGATGAATGCTTCGTCCTTTTTACCCGACTGCGTCAGAAGGAGGGTTATGTTTTTCGAGCGTATGTATGTATGTATGTATGTATGTATGTATGTATGTATGTATGTATGTATGTATGTATGTATGTCTATTTCTGGGCCCGCTCTGCAGCCTAAACGGCTTGACCGATTTTAACATACTAGGTGTCATTCGATTCGTCTTAATTGCCGAAGTGACATAGGGTATATAATATTTCAAAATGGCGTCTGCAAAAAAAAAGAGGGGGTTTTAAAAAAAATAATTGTTTATTATAGCAATATGGGTCTCAAATGAAAGCTAGTAAATAGCCCATTCCAAATATATATACATTATAATACTTTGATGCTACCATTTAGACCGGGAAATCAAAAAGGATGTTAAATGTTAAGTAATAAATATTTCTTACTACCTACAGCCAAAAAAATGTGAAATAAACTAAATTATTTAAATAAAAACAAAAAACCCGACTGCAGTAAAAAAAACAACTGAAAAGCGAGAAACAAGCTATATTATCTTTTTTGTTTGTATAATAAAGTGTTTACATTCAAACATACATAGGTAAATACTTATAATGTACCATGCAATGATTTTTTGTTTGATACCTCGTTAACAAGTAATGCAATTTATACCAATATACATACAACTTGAATAGTGGAAAAGGTATTGCAGGCGGGGACAAGCAATGAATTATAAAATGTAAGTATTTTCTTGAAACAAAAAACATTTGGATTAATAGCTTGTCCCCGCCTGGAAAATCTTTTCTACTATTCAAGTTGTATGTATATATTGGTATAAATTGCATTACTTGTTAACGAGGTATCAAACAAAAAATCATTGCATGGTACATTATAAGTATTTACCTATGTATGTTTGAATGTAAACACTTTATTATACAAACAAAAAAGATAATATAGCTTGTTTCTCGCTTTTCAGTTGTTTTTTTTACTGCAGTCGGGTTTTTTGTTTTTATTTATATAATTTAGTTTATTACTCTTCATTTGCGACTGATTTGAGAAAAGGTAAGGTAACTTCGGACTTGTTAGTTAAAAAGTTAAATGTTATTGAAAATTTTAATAAACATCAAGAAGTGTGAAAAATGAAAATGAAGTACCTATGTTATGTACTCATACTAACAATAGTTTGTGACGACTATATTTCACATTATACTTCTGAGTGATGTTTCAGAGAAAGAACATAATAGTAAGAGATATATAATTATTTTTATGCGAAGTGAAAAACTTAAATAAGATATGATATTTTTCTATTTAATATTGAAAAGCTTCTACATCATCCAGTAAAATAAGAAAATAAATAAATAAATGAATACCCAAAAAAACAGACGTATTAATCCAATGTTACAAGCTGAACAACCGAGATATGAATTAAAATCATAATAAATCAATTATTAAATCCGTTCACGAACCAGCCCAGTTTATATCAAATCATGTTACGCGTACCAATATCTAATTCCCTGTTCACTAAATTACTTAGCCTAGATTAATCCCCGACTGTTGCCGTACGGGCATTTGCATGTTTATCGGTCGAGTGGCTGGAACAAGCACTGGCGCGAGCTACTTGCCCAGCACGTGCCAGTTAATCATGGTTAGACACGATTTGCGAGACTTGTAATGGTAGTAGGGTGAAACTAATAGATACTACTTAACATGTGTAAGCATGCATAACTACTGGTAGTTAATTTATTGGGTGCATGATCTAAGGTTATTGCATGTCGTTAATAAATGTTTGGTTAACTTTTAACGCGTCTATCGGACACTTCAACAACAATAACAGGTTAAATGATTTGTTCCTGATTCGTCATATTCCTAATTCGACACTTTCCTTACTGGTCATATTCCTACCTCGTCATATTCCTGATTCGTCATATTCCTAATTCGACACTTTCCTTACTGGTCATATTCCTACCTCGTCATATTCCTGATTCGTCATATTCCTAATTCGACACTTTCCTTACTGGTCATATTCCTACCTCGTCATATTCCTGATTCGTCACATTCCTAAGTGGTCATTGTACAGTCAAACACGCAAACACGTGCTTACAGGATTTATTAGTGTTAGGACAGGTTGTACTAAGTTAAGGAGTTTACATACATACATACCTTCACGCCTTCATTCCCAGAGTGGGGTGGGCAGAGCTACAGAATTACCAACAACTCTAAAAACTTGTTGTTAATGACACGATATAAATAATAAAGTGACAATGACATTAACTTCATGATAGACAAGTAACACTCATCTATTAATTACCTAAGGAGGTTCTTATCATTTACCACAGAGGACTCTATAATTAGTTTGTGCATGGTATGATGAGTTACAAATATGACGAATCAGGAACAGGACGAGTGAGGAATATGACCAGTTAGGAAAGTGTCTAATTAGGAATATCCGTAACTACTAAATCTATAATTTAAAAAAATATATAAAATGTAGTTCATTGCTTGTAGATTACAGAAAACCTGTAAAAAATCTATCAAAAGATCAACTCGCACTTGGCCGGTTTTTTTTAATCATCCATGCTTTAAAAAACGTTTATTATGATAAAATTATAGCAGTTTTATTATTTTATTTAAGCCCTAATTAAAACACTATAGTTGTTGATTACTTTTTACAGTATCCCTAAGAGTTGTTTTGTTAACTTACTGCCTGATTATAGTAGGAAATCCTTTTTACGTTATTTACTTACGTTACGTTTACGTTTGTCAAAGATATTGTCTCTTTCTGTCATTGTAATTACCTGAAACAAAAACATTAATATTAATCACTGCAAAAAGCGAAGCCTTGAGTTAAACATTTAGTCTTAAATTAATATGAGCGAAGACAAAGGCATGCATGGAAGGTACTGCAACGCAGCAGTCTTTGCATGGTTGTGATTCAGTAAGGGTGTAAAACTTACTTTTTTTTTTATGGCATAGGATGGCAAACGAGCACACAGGCCACCTAATGGTAAGTGGAAACTGTGACCCATAGACATTCGCATTCACAATACTGCAAATGCACTGCCAACCCTGAGGACTAAGATGGAATGCCTCTATGCTAGTCATTTCACCGGCTGTCTTATCCTCAAACCGGAACACAACAATGCGAACACTGCTGCTTGGCGGTAGGTTAATGGATAAGATGGTGGTACCAACACGGACGGACCCTGCACAAGGTCCTCCCAAAGTGTTAAAATAACTAACAAAGAGATAGCTTTCTATTTGAAGTTTTAGGATTGCCCTAGATCCTATACAATTAAGTGGCTTGAGCGCTATGCCATATATACATTAATTCAAATGTATACAGGCATTAAACATTAACTTGTACACATCCTTCTAACCACAAGAGTAAACGCCTATTTCTCCATTATTCTCCAGCTATCCTTAATCAAGTTGTCATCCAAACATGTACACTTTAATGATTAAGTTAAGTGCGTACTGCACGCACCCTGCATAGTGCAACATCTTTATTAAGGCAGCAGAAGGTTTGCAATTATGGTATAGTGTTTAGCTGGAACCAGCTGGCATTAGACCGTATATTGCGACGATTCTTGGTACAAGCATGCCAAATATTTGTTAGGAGTGCGCGAATATTTGATCCTGAGTCTAGGATGTTTTCTATATCGCACCTTGATAATTAGACCGTCACTAAACGAAAAAGACGGTTTTTGGAATTAAGGGTTTAAAGTTGACAAAATCTTAAATCGTAAAAAATAATTTAAGTATATAGAAATTTGAACTTTTTTACCCATGTATTGATGCATACATGGGATAGATTATCTAAAAAATATATTTATGAGTAAATTTATTTATTATACCGTGATATTATAGTTAAAGTCACAAAAAAGTGTCACTATGTATAGGTATGTATTTAATTATTTTATTATCGTCATCATCATCGTCGTTGTTATCATTAAGTATTTATTTCTCTATGTATGTTTGTATATCGTTGTCTTCCCATAGAAGAGAACCCTTAGAGTAATAATTTTGACTTTGTTGAATTTTGTGTTTTGGTCAATAAAGCGGCTTAGTTAGCTATTATCTTATCTTATTTGTGGGGTCCTTACGGAAACACTTCGACCCTATGGGATCCTTTGTGTATTCACCCCTCTAATGCAGCCTCCACCCTTTCCAAAAAACGGATAGTGAAGTTCAATGGCAGTGCCTTGAAATCGTTTGGTTCTGGGTTCGAGGATTTTCATTCTTACTCCGGCGAAAGCATCACACTCACACAATAAGTGTTTTAATTGTTTCCACATCTTCGCCGCACATTCTACAATCTCTGTTGTCATAAAGTCCCATCTTTGCTAGCAGATGTTTAACCCCAAAGTGCCTAGTAAATACTCCGATAATGTATCAGAGTTGTCTTCTGCTGAGTTTCCAAAGTTGTTTGGTCCAGCTCTGATCAACTCTTTATTAAGAGCTTTGCATGCCCTAAGCCTACCGTAGTTTTCCACTCTTTCTGGTAGTTTTCTAAGGCATACTATTAATAATTGTAAGCCGCCGTCGTCCGTTCAACTGTCCGTATTTCCTTCTTTTAAGGCATGTATAATTTTATGTGAACATAAGAGAAAACTTAAGAGAGTATTCTACTTACTTACAAAAATTACAAGAAACCTTAAAAACTAACAATTTTCATTTGCTTTGGTTATAAAATAGCGGCATTTGATTAGGTTTAGTTTATCAATATGTAGTACCGCATGTGGATTATGTTTGGACTATGTTTAAATGATAACGCCTTTAATACTAAAAGACATTATCATAAACGTAAAAATGCAAATACTTCCTTAAAAACCACCAAGCACTTCTCAACATTGATTTAAACATGATAAGATATACATTGATCTAACTCTTACGTTAACTAAATAATGATTACGTCAGTTGATCACTGTCAATCAGCCCAAATCCCCTACTCTATAACGCCATTCCGTGCCCTGACGTTTCTGACAACCCTAGCTTAATATACTATGAAATAAACTGCCCTTCATGTACTGTCTGCCGCCACATTCATCACAAGGGCTACCACCTGCCATATTTGATCAATCGGACTTTTAAAATGAAATGGATGCTCTTGTGGTCGGGTAATTAGAATTAATTGATGGTAAAAAATTATGGTTATTTTGGTTTTTTACGGACGGTTTTAAATTCAAATGTCATGTTAAAGACGCTGATAAATTTCAAGTTGTGGTCGTAGCCAAGAGCCAAACGCTACTAACACTTTTCTTTTCTATCGCTCAATATGTGATGATATTCTCGAGCGTTGTGATAAACCACGTGGTCAAAAACGCATCACTAAACTAGTTTCAATGTAAATCGGATAAGTTTTTCAAAACTATCAGCGATTGAGTGAGGTAAGGGTTTTTTTATGGTATAGGAAGGCAAACGAGCACACGGGCCACCTGATGGTAAGTGGAAACTGTACCCGGGTCGTTCTTCTTTTTTACCGACAATAAACCGTCAATTTTCGGTTTTTTAGATTTTTGAACTATCAATAACTATGGTTTCAGTGCATGATTTAAAAAAAATGCATTTATTCTTTATTAAAACTAATTAACGCTTCCGGTCCTGCATTAATATTTTATTCTTTTTAATATGGTTTACCAGAAACACTGTGACAGAGTGGCCGTTTTCAGACGAGACCAAGTATTAGATGACCACTCTGTCACGGCATTCTACGGAAACCCATATTATTAAAAAAATCGTAGGTTAAAGAAAGAGCACAATTATTTGGTACTCTTACATAAATAAAAGTATGGACGTATATTAAACACGAAAAACATAATTATTCATAGTCTAATGAGACGCTTAATAAGATGAGAGACAGGCTATTGTCGGTAAAAAAGAAGAATGACCCACCCATAGACATTCGCATCCACAAGACTGCAAATGAACTGCCAACCCTGAGGACTAAGATGGAATGCCTATATGCTAGTCATTTCACCGGTTGTCTTATCCCCAAACCGGAACACAACAATGCAAACACTGCTGCTTGTACAACAACACAAAAAAAAAAAAACTTAATTCGATGGAAAATTACATTTCAACATAGACCCGCCAGGAGCATTCCTGCACAACAGTAACAGTCAAAAAAGAATATTACCGCGCAAAAACTGCCTGGGAACAGTAAAAATTACTCCTCTCTTTAAGTTTTCACCCATGTGTTTGAAGCTTTTAAACATCGCTTAAAAGTGATCACTAACAAAATCGTTAAAGATAACACTATTTCACGTCGTCTTGTGATTCAAACTCATTTACTGCATTCGCGTCTGCATCATCAATTACATTACTATGATTAGACATTTCCATTATTGCATTATAATTAGCTACTTTAATAGCGTTGTATTGGAAATCTTTATCGGGCATTAGCATCTGTCGTTAAATATCGATTAAGCCTTAATCCCTTATAACTGTTCGCTACAAATCGGCACGATTTACCTTCTTAGGATTCGTTGCACCTTGCAGGATGGTAATTAAGTTTAACGAAATAAATCTACATTTGGTGTTACAATCATAGGTAATAAAAAGCAATGGTAATTGACGAGGTAGATCATTAAAAACAAATACCTTTAAACTCAAATCAAACATTGTGGTGGGTAAGCCGATGCTACCCTTCTACTACAGAGAAGCTTCCTGTTCTTGTCTAAATCAACATCTTCTTAACCTGGCGTTTAACTACTATAATCATTTAAAGAAACATCTATTTACAAATGATAAAGTGCTGTTGAAATTAACTCATTCCGTGATCTAGATACGACACGATCCGATCAAATAATAACACGTCTTCGCTACAACCGTTTTATCGAGACATTCATTATAGTCTTCGGAAGATAAACACAATATTTCATCTGCAGTTGCACATGCAACGAAAGGCCGTTATTACGAAGATTATGAGATGATCTATTTTTATTAAAAAAAGAACTTGTTTCTCACGGAATAGGTAAGGACTATTATATTTACTAGATAAAGATCGTTGAAAAAGGTAGTTTTAAATTTCATTACTAACAATATAAATAATAATTGGTCTCCTCTGTTTGTTTTCCAATAAATAAATAAATATGTAAAAAAAAACTTTAATATTTTATGGAGTGTCTTATAAAACTCGGACTGAATCGGCTGAATTCGCCTTATTGGTATCTGTATGTATGTTGTTTTTTTGTATCCCATTGACATAAAGCTTTCGTTTTTGTCAAGCAAGTTGCATACATTTGCTATGCTATCTTATTTGTAGGCGCAGATTTCGCATGTAAATTCTGGACGGCAGATTTTTGGGAGCATAAATTATAGAGCTTGCTTATAATTAACAATGCAAAGGCAGTTATTCGTCCTTCATCCAGTCTGTATTAATCTATAACGCTTTAGATGTGATTATTCCATATTATTAAGACTGTCTACGGCTGAAATCAACGCAGTTTAAATAAAAAAATTAAGTAGATTGCATCATCTTCATTCATTCATCATCATTTTAAACCAAATTTAAAAAAATATTCTTTGTCTTTTGGACGATGCTGACACATTTACATACTCTTAATCGAACAGTCCATCCAATAAAAAAGTTGAGCATACTAAAAACCTTGTCATTGCGATTGGCATTGTCATTGCTGTGCTCGTTCATGTCTTAATATTTATGTAGTTCGAAGGGAATACGACAAAGTTCTAAAGCCTAATATTTTTCTTAGCTTACAGTCCATGTTCAAAACCAACTGCTTTCAATAAAATATACAGAATGGCATGCAAACCTATATATTTGTCCAGCAAAATGGCGGCCACATAAAAAGCTCTAAGCCTCTGAAAACAATTACGGACGTAACAAAAAGACGGCTCAATAATGTGGGATACTAATACCCATTCATTACCGATGTGAGCGGGATGAGGCGATGCGACAACACCAGTGGGAGAGGGAGGGAATTAATTAATGTAATAAAGGAGGATACAACTGGCTTCACTGCAGGATCGATGTGTGCGAAGATGTGGTATAGTTCTGGTGCTTGATGACAAAATAAAGAAACATGAAATTAAATGAAAACAATCAACTTGACATTAACTTTATTTTTTTATTAACGCACTGAAAAATCTCTTAACGTTAATCTTCCAGATAATGTTAATGAAGGTCGCGGAAAAACGAAGGATACACTTTAGTACCTTGCCTATAATGTCATGTTTAAACTGCCTTATATGAATCGTCACAGCGATTAAAGTGACAAGGTACTAAAGTGTAACATAAAATTTACCGTCGTCATAGATCCTTGAAGAAGGTTTAATGTCTAACAGTGTATGTATTGTGATATCAGTGATATGATAATGATGATGATGAAGACTTTATGCTGATATTGAAGCCTTTTACGCAAACATCGTCAGAGTATTTTCAGTTTTTTTTTCCAAGGTTTTTTTTGCAGTTCATTTTACGATGACTGTAAAGGACAGAGCTATAGCAGTTATATCATCATGTCAGCCGAAAGACGTCCACTGCTGGACATATGCCTCCCCCAAGGCTCTCCACTCAGACCGGTCTTGTGCTTTTTGCATCCACCGCTTTCCCGCGGTATAGCAGTTATATAGCTCTATCCTTTTCTCGCAGCGTAAACTGAACTGCTTAGTTATGTCATAATAACCCCTCAGTTCATACTACAAAGGAGGCTTGTTTTTTAGGACCGATCTGTCATGTTTCGACTAAATTATGGTAAGTGACAATGTAACCAAGCATAACGTATAATCTTTGAAAATAATTATGGGAATGTAAGTAAGGACCAATTCGAAATTTTTATAATTTACACGTTCTTGAAGCTAAGCAAAATAACCATGCAAGGTCTTAATTGTGCCATTAATCATTCAAGCAAGGGAAGCTTACCCCATCACTACAAGTAACTAAGACAATAAGTGGGTAGTTTGCGCAGCCGCCGGATTTCCAGCAGATCCTGTTACGAGAGTGTCCCGGAGCCAGTGTGAGCGGATTAACGTATGGTATCGTTTGAATTTAGAATGTTCTTATTGATTTTAACGCCATCTAGTTTGCTTAGTGAGAAATAATTTGGAGAAATGACGGTGAAGTTAGTAGAAGTTAACAACAATGCAAGCAAGTTTGTGGATACCAATTAAGATAAAAATAGCAAATATTTTCCATTTTAATATTATTTCAGTTGTTAAATTGAAATAAAAATAACATGTACCTACACGGACGCGAATGGGTAAACGTATCAATTATTATAACCAAGCCGTTAAAAAAAAACAAGATGTTTTAGAAAATTTCCCGTTCTCCCATTTTGTGATGGACATTATCAAATTTGTCTGTATATAAAGTAGCATTTGTCCTTGTGGTACTCTTATTTGTACACCAAAAAAATCGTACGGATATTTTTTACTCCATCTATCGTAATTTAATGTAAAAGGATATTCCAATAAATACACTTAAACTGTACAAAATAGGAATCTTCTTCATTTTAATGAGGAAGCTAGAGAAACCGCCTACACTCAGGCCCCAAGCTTACCTCCTCAACCTTATCGGGTTGCGAACAAAGCTCGAGGGAGCTTTCATATGATAACTAAAGGGCAAACTCCCACAATGGAGCTTACTGTCTAAAAAGATACTGATGCTGCGCTTGTATTGTCTGGATTCTCTGTAGGCGGTCTAAATGGAGCGGAAGAAAAAATAAATAGCAGGTTTTACTTTCTACTTTTGGACGTTTGATTTTTTGGTGGATAAAAAGTGGGCAAGTTGGTAAGGTATTGACTTGTGCTAGTATTCCGGTTCTACTAGTTTCAATGATATACTAGGTATATAAGAAAAATAGACTTACAAGCATTATTAGCTGATATGAAAAGCTTTATGAAGGCTCTGACATCCCGGCTCATAGACACCTCCGGAGATCCTAGAGCTGGTGCTTACCGCTCCCAAAGGATTGGGCTAGCTATCCAGAGAGGTAATGCAGCCAGTGTCATAGGGACCATGCCGCGAGCGGACCTGCTAGAGGGGGTGTTCTTTTTATAGTGGTCTTCCTATGGTATTAAAGTATTTATCAAAAGCATTGTTTAGTATTTCAACGACGACCTGGTTAGCCAAGTTCTTAGTGGCCCTACCTACGCATATTTGTTTCCGAGTCTTGGATGTTTTCGATTAATATATTTTTCTTACACAAATATGAATATCGTTGTTTAGTACCTAAGCCAAGAACTTCGTTGGGAATAGGTCAGTTTTTTAGAAGTTGAGAGGTTTTGTTCGAATCTTTTTCGCGAACATTAAGTCACTATTCCCTCCCAACGCCGCAAAACGGCCTGTCTGGGCTACTTGTTAGTCATTGTTCCCATTTCTGGAATATGAGTTCAAGAACGGAGCGATAAAAAAATTAGAACCCGAAGTGAAATAAAAGTGTAAAAAAAATCTTCTCTTTTTATAAAAAAAATACCTATCTATGCTTAAAAACAAGGTAATAGGAGCCTTTTGTTTCGTCAAAAAGCTTTTGCCAAACTGATTCATTTCCCAAAGATATAATTTGACCTAAGTGCTTTTTTTTCGAAACTGTAAATATTTCAGGATTTATCTCAGGACTATCGTGGAGAACCCAAACTCGACGAAACGAAGGTTAAAAAACTTTCTTTAATGCAGACTCTATCACGTTGCACTTTTTCTAGAAACCAATCTAAGTGAATGGACGGAAGATTGTATTGACCGCAAAGGTGAACAGAATAACAGCGTTAATTTGCGCTGAGAGGCTCATGGCTGTAATGCGCTCTTCATTTAAACCTCATTCATGTACAAGCGCTGACTCCGCTAACTTCTACTAATCTCTTTACCTTCTTACCTTGTATGGTCACTGTAATTGGTTTTACTGAATGAAATCTAGCTTCCGGGTTAACGTTTTGCTTGTCAATGAAGTCAATGGATTGAGTTTAATGATTTATGATCCTATTATTAACGGTTTATACGTCATGAATTATACAGTCATCAACATAAACCTTCTAAAATTTATTGAGCCAGACATATTTTAAAAGCATTTTTATAGAACCTCAGCAAAATTTCCAAGTTATAAACGTTTAACCAATAACTCCAGTAAATTAACAACCGTCTGTGGACGTGATATAAAACTGGGAAAGCAGATAAAATCTCACGACTCATGAAATTTTGTCGCAATTTTACAAGTTGGCGCTTCACTGTGATCGAAGCTGGTTGACGTCTGGGAGATAGGGTTGTCTGTTTGTCATAATCTATTTGTCAAATAATTTCAGAGTACAAAAAAAGAGTTTTGTATCTGATTAATATCATTTTCGACTCTGTAAAGGTAGTTGATGAAAATAATAAGGACTCTACCGGAACAGAAGAACCAGTCTATTTTAAAATCCACTATATTTCAATAATAGATTTCTCTATCAATCGTGACAACCCTATTACTCCACCGCGTCGAGAATCCAGACAAGAACTATAGGTATTTTCTCCACACTGCATTTAAAATCAAATTCCATTCCAAAGATTTTAATCTGTCGCCTTATGAAATTCTTTACGATGTGCTGTCCAGCGACCGGGTATTTTATTCTTGTTATCTTTATATTATAAAGTTATCAGCTTACCAGACAGAAGAACTGGATGTATAGGTTTTAACAAGTATTACTTTATTAAAACTTGTATCTGTCTGACATTCTGAATAGTAACATGGTAACGAGGCAATAAAATATTCAAGAAACAAACAATTGTGTTCTATTATATTTTGCATTTTAACAAAGCATTACTAGACTAGTAGGTGTATGGTTACACTTTAGAATAACAGGAGGGTTATTATAACCTAGCCATGCAGTACATTTTACGTGAGCGTAAAGGACAGAGCTATGGCAGTTATATAGCTCTGTCCTTTTCTCTCAGCCTAAATTGAATTGCACTGCTACGTTCTTATAACCCCCCAGAAGCATAAACTGCTAAGGTTAGATAATTTGAAAAGGTTAGTATTATTGTCTCATTAAAAAACGGAGTTCTAACTAAGCAGAATTAATTGGTTGAACGTTAAAAACGTTTGATTTAAAGTTTTTTAACTGCTTTACTGAAGGTTACTTTATTTTTTATTGCTTTCGGATTATCTTCAACAAGTATGTAAGTAAGTCCAGGTAAGACTATCATAAAATGTACATCATAAAGCGAAGAGAATTACCTGTCGATGTAATGATAATTCTCAAAGATAAAAATAATGAATACACTCTAAGCTATCTCTGTAAAACAGTATCTAATGGATAAATTGCAGCTATATTTTGGTTATTTCTTGTGACCGACTAAAAAATAGTACATTATTGCCTAGGCGTGGAAAGTAAGGGATTTCCTGACGAGGTTAGCAGGCCGAGCAATGGCGAAGCCTGCAAAAATACGAGTCAGGAAATCCTCGTTTCCGCCGATGCATATATTAATGCTTTTCTCAATCAATGCGAGGAAATGATACAAATACATGATTTTAAGTATTTTTAAAAACCTTTGACAAATTCGGAGAGAATGTTTGTTTGAAAACTACGAGTATTCAATTAGTTAAGATAGTTCCACGCACGACGAGCCGCCGCCGCCAGCACCGCAGAGCCCCGCCGCCGCACCACAAGCCCCCACCCACAAGTTGAGTGTACTGGTTTTTTTTCAAGGTCCTTTCGATTGTATACGCAATAGAGGGCACTTTTAAAAAACAACTTAGACATGGACGGAAAGTGCTTTCATATTGTTTTTTTATTCGTAAGAGTAAAATGAGGCACTTTCTGGCATTGTGTTTCAATCGGAAAACCGTTCTTTCCGAGCATGTTTGAGAAAAAGTTATATTTTTACCCCAAAGTAAATGTAAAAAATCTCAATGTGTCTTAACTTATGTACATGTTTTTATCTAAGATCTAGTGAAAGAATTGAGAAAGTTTGCAATTAACACAATTTAGATCTCAAACATAAAGGCAGTTAATGAGCAAGTAAAGTACCGACCAGAGAAGGATGCAAGAACAACTCAAGTCTTGAAACGACTACTCAAGAAGCACATTAAGTGGTGGATTGTCAACCGTATCACCGGCCGCTATTAAGTGTTGGGTCGGATTACCGGCGCGCCCGACTTCACCCGAGTGGCCGCAATATGTCGTCCGGCCTTTCATAAAATATTTCAGGCTTTGTGTGCAACAAAAGGACACCCAAGGAAGCTGTAAAGGAATTCATTTTGGAGGCATTATATATGTGCTAAGGAGTGTCGCTGGAGATAAGACTCTTAGGACGAATAAGCGTTTGAGTTATAATACTGTCTCCGGGTTAAAGGATTGCAATTTGAATTGAGAAAAATAAAGGAATACGAGTATGCAATGAAAATGTCGGATGTAGAGAAGAAAATGATGGTGCAGTTTTAATAACGTTTTTTTTTTATTATTATTTGAATTTTAAATTTTGTATTTGTTTTTTAGTACCTAACACTAATCTTTTTTTATGGCATAGGAAGGCAAACGAGCACACAGGCCACTTGATGTTAAGTGGAAACTGTTACCCATAGACATTCGCATTCACAAGACTGCGAATGCACTGCCAACCCTCAGGACTAAGATGAAATGCCTCAATGCTAGTCATTTCACCGGTTGTCTTATCCCCAAACCGGAACACAACAATGCAAACACTGCTGCTTGGCGGTAGGTTAATGGATAAGATGGTGGAACCAACCCGGACGGATTCTGCACAAGGTCCTCCCACAACTAAACTGTCCTCAACTTTAGGTATCAATGTCAACGAAGCCTCATTTCGTGATTGACGCCGTCAGTTTCTTACAATTGCTGTTGTTCAACACATCTGGCACAAGCAATTAGCATTAGAACGCGGCGTATTGGTTGCAAATTAAATAATTACAATAACAATATTAACGGTTCCGTTCTGGTAGAGTCTGAATTTTAGTCTTCTTTCTATAGACTTTCTAAAGTCATTATGGTTATAGTACTGTTATAGTTCAGGAAATATGAATTGACCGTCTTTAATCTTCAATAAGATATTTTTGTGACCCAAAACTGACGTGCGTGCATGACTCGATATATGAATGTGGAAGAAGCGAAATAAATTTGTCAAGATCGTAGCAAGTGGAAAGAAGTAGTCTCTGCCTACCCCTCTGGGAAACAGGCGTGATTTAATGTATGTATGTATGTCAATATCAAACAAAAATCGTAAAATTGCCCTCGTTCTTAGATTAAAACAGCAGCTCTAGCTTACGTGAGGATAGTCTATTAAATAATAGCATAGAGGTTTTCCGTCATTATCCTCAGGTTTGCCTTCGCATTTGCAATTTTTGAACGGTCTATGGACTTTCTGTCACCCACTTATTACTGTACAACTTTCGATTTAATCTACTCGACATCTTTAATTTGAACTAAGTAATCTTTAAGCATATACCAAAAACCATATCCTCTGACGTATTGTCACAGTATTATGACCAGGGACATCATTGTCAGCTTTAAGCTTTTAATTGAATTTATAATGGGCAGGAGGTAAGGGTTAAGAGCTTAAGAACGAGGTTTTAATGGAGGTTCAGACGGTTTCTTAGGAGCTTTGAGTAAAGCATGATAGTAATGGGTTTGCGGTTGGTTAGGAAGGGACAGTGTTGAGTGATATTTCAATTAGATCAACTACTAGCTTCTGCCCGCGTCTTCGTCCGTGTAGATTTCGATTATTGTTATTCCCTCGGGAACTGTTAATAATAAGGAAATGTGTTAATCCAAGGAATAAGCTATATCCATTTCAAATTTGATCCAGACTGTAGGTACAGCCATTGCAGCGTGAAGGAGTAACAAACTAACACACACGCACACAAACTTTTGCATTTATAATGATGATGATGTATTTAAACGCCAATGACGCCTGAAGTCGTCATGAACTGTCATGCCTACAATGCTACTAACGCTTATACTCACCAGAACAGTTTGAATATTGAGTTTTCGATTGGAATATATCAAATTTTGGACACGTAATATGACAATGACGTCTTTCGGTTGACATGATGATGATGATGATGATGATGATGATATGACATATGGGACGGAGGAGGCAAAGGTTAAGATTTTGTTATTTTATTAATTTATTTTGCATTTTTGTGTCAAACTATACACCCAATCAAGATAAGTGATCAGTTGTTCAAAACCTTTAAAGAAGCTGATAATCGTTAATATTTTGTGATCATTTTAGATTTGGCTATTTACGTAGCTAAGTATTTAAAATAAACTTTCTACCGGATCCTTAAATAAGAACGTACTATGGAATCACTAAATTCTCAATTTAGTTTCCCTTTCCTTAAACGAATGGTAATTTTAATTAAATTCACAAAGATTTCCATTTTTGATTATTCAAATTATATTTGAGTGTGTTAAGTAACCAGCTCCAAATTAATCTGCTTACCAATCTTACCTCAAAATCATAAAAATGTATCTCCAAATTAACAACAAGCCATAAGCAATTTTGTTACTAGCAACATAACGTTGTAATTAAATCATCCTAAAATGCAAGTAAGAATATTGTGCTCTTGAAGTGCCACAGTCTCAACGTCCCAATACCCTACTGGGTAATAATGAACAATTCCTCAAACTAAGACCCACCGAACGTTTCTTGGACTCAATTGCCCTAGCACGACTCCTGAATATGCAAACTCAGGTGGCAGCTAAGTGATCATGCTAATGCCAGATGGTGGGGAGGGGCCATTGTCTTGAATATTCTAAGGAGGCTTAGTGGTTACACCCGGTCTGCCTGCTAGAAGTGTCGGTTCCGTCTCGGTCAGGCATTAAATTGTGCGTTTAATTTTGCGAATGTTATGCAGGATTCCATCTATGGGGAGATGCAAATGAACTTGTGTTTTCCTTTATTACACTGGAGGATTACAATTCTGGGACAAAATGCGGCTGTATTACTAAATTCAGTAAGAGACAGAGAATGAATTCATTTCAATTCTCTTTCTGCAATAATCACTGTTATATTTTTATTTTTGGTTTTGTGTGAGATTAATCTATCTATATATATAAAAAGTACGTGTCACGTTGTTTGTCCGCGATGAACTCCTAAACTACTGAACCGATTTTAAATTTGATTTGGACACCGTGTGCAATTCGACCCAACTTGAAAGATAGGATAGCTTACATTTCAATTTATAGTCGCAATATTATAATTTGTCTTTATAAATAAGGCAAAACAACGTTTGCCGGGTCAACTAGTTGTTTTATATAATGCTAGGTTAAGTTTATTATTATATAAGCAATATTTAAAAAACGACTGACTGTTAAGTTTCTTGCGGCGTTTCTTCTCAGCAGTGGTCTCTTGCGAAGCGCTGGTAGATTTTTGACGTGTAAAAGTGCTCGTGCGGCCTACTTACTGAATAAACATCTTTTTTTATTGAGTGATAAATAATCACTTTGTTTTCTTTTGCGTCTTCAAAAACTAACTGCGTTTACTTAATACTGCGTACTTTAAAGTAGTGGTGGATGAATATAGAGGAAGTGGAACTTATTTGTTTAAACTGGTGCACCTGGCGTCTCATAGTCTCTACCTACCCAATTGGAAGACAGGCGTGAAGGTATGTATGTAAGTAGACTGGAATCAATACGCTGACCGTATTACTACTGTTGAAATGTTTAAATTTTCACCTATTTTACGTTCCATTACTAAAATTTCTCCAACATCAATAATACAAAAGTATCCGGCTTGGGCGGCATATCATTGACCCACAAGAAATACAACTACTCACTGCCCACAGCATCTGGAAATTCCTGGACGCAACGGGCCTTTGCAGTGAGCTCTAAACAAGAGCTGCCACAAAAGATCAGCAATGATCAAAGTGGATCACAAGGCCCATCTCAACTCCCCCAAATAATAAAATATCTCCAGGCTTTCCTGTAAATATTCTACAACATCACACTGCCGCTTACTTTACTATAGTTATTAAACCTCTCTAAGCTGTAAGTTTAAACTAAACCCATTAGAAATTTCAGTTCAGTTAAACAGCAAGACCACAACTGAACCACTTCCTTATTTACTCGAGGTTTGAGGCGCACCGCGGTTTCGGGCGCCATGGCGTGGCTAATTTTATTACACCCTTCCATTAGCGAGATTGCAACTCCGGCCGTCACCGTTGCAATGAATGTGTTTCCACAATGGGTTACATTATGCCAAATGTCTTCTATGACTGCTGAAACGATTATGTAGACAGCTCAAATTTCAAGCGTTTGTTGTCGTCTCTTTCTCTTTGATTGTGGTTTCTTTCTTGTGTGAATTTTGATCTTTAATGGCATCTAGTAACCGTTTCCGATTGAAATACAAGGAAGGAAAGTGCCTCATTTTACTCCTAGGAGTAAAAAAACCATATGAAAACACTCTCCGTCCATGTTCATATCGACGCTGGAAAGGTAAATTGACTAATGGGACATTTTAGGGCATATCGACTTATGTATATCTTTAGAATGAGCGATTTTTTTCAAGTGTAACGAACTGGGTTCCAATGCGATCGGAGCACTTTTTTAGCACGTTAGCCGTTATAAACTTCTAGCTTTTTGTAAACATACCAAATTTTCTTGGGATAATGTACTTTAGTTAGAAAAACTCATTCTCATCAGACCGCGGGGGTTCGAACTTGGTACCTTTCGATCACAAGTCGACCCTTTAAGCCACTAAGCCACCGACGCTCTTAAGAGTATGTTTGCCCTATGGATGAACTTTCACGAGTGTCTCCTAAATGGGTTATTATGATATTCTAAACCCACTCGCTTTGTCATCTGCATATCGCAGTGATCCATTAGCAATCTGGTATGGTGCAGCTAATTTCGAACAACAATGCATAACACAATTATTTCTGCAGCTTGGAAACTAGGAACTATGGCTTAAGTTGAATTGCTTATTGTAACACTGGTAGGGTAGCAGTTTGAAAACTATGAAATTGGTACAGAAATTAGGTCAGTTAGTTACATATGAAATTAAGAACAGGGATAGATAGAAGTTTTAAGTTTAGCGTTGTATCTGAGTAATCTGTTATCTGTGTGTTTATTTGTGTGTCTATGATTTTATGTGTCTGTGTATCTGTGTCTGGGTGGCTTTTTAGCTCACAAAACGATGGACCGATTTGAACGCAGTTTAAAAGAAAGCTAGTTTTATCGATGGTTATTATTAGCTAGGTTTTATGAAAATCAGTTCAACCGTTTGAGAGATATCAGCTCTGAAAGAAGGGGTCGAAAAATGTACCCGGGGTTTTATAAATAAAATGTCGTTTCATTATTTTACTATCCTATCCTATCTCTGCCCTACTATGGAGAAAGGGCACAAGTGCAATTAATTCAAAGAAGCATATTGAACTCTTAGGAGTTATAATAAGGTTGGAAGTGCAATACAATTATTATAGTAGATGTGCCTTTTTTCCGTAGGAGGGCATGCAGAATTCTATCCTAGGGCTCTATTCTACTCGGGTTAAACCTATTTCCTTTTGTCATGCTATCTCTTATTTACTGGACGGTAATGCCGGCCGAGTTTAAAACAATACGATAGCAATTCGTGTAGAAACAAAAAAGAATTGCAATGGAGACCATGGGAGCTTAGTCAGCTGAAATGAAAAGCTTTATTACGGCCCTAGAATGAGAGGATTATTTTGTTAGGCGATTTTAATGGTTGGACAGGCGTGCAAAGGGATGGTTTTGAATCGGTACTGGGTAAGTATGGTGATGAGCGAGTGAACGAGAATGGCAAATGTCTTCTCAATGTATGTTTGGCCAAGAATCTCTGCGTGACAAACACTTTGTTTGATCACAAAGAGATTCATCAGTATACGTGGAGACGGCAGAATGAGAAGTCTATGATAGACTTGATGATTGTGGATGAACGGTTGCGTAACAAAGTTGTAGATACCAGAGCATTTCGAGGTGTTAGCGTAGGTTCAGATCACTACTTAGTGGTAACACGAGTAAGGGGTCTGTTCACACGTTGGCGCCATCGTGTTCCCGTACCTACCACTGCGTTAGAGAGGATAAAAGTAGAGAAACTGAATGACGAAGTTATACAAGATGAGTACGTAAGAAAGCTGAAAGATTGTTTTGAATGTGTTAATAAGATGAAAGACAGTGAAGTTGAGAATAATGTAAATAATGTATGGGAGATTATGAAGAATGGAATGGTCAAATCGGCCACTGAAGTATGTGGTGTAGTAAAAAGAAGGAAACGCAAGAATGAACGACCGGAATGGTGGGATAGAGAGGTAGATGATGTAGTGAAAGAGAAGAAAAAGTGTTGGTTGGATTTTGTAGCTGTAGATCCAGGACAAGATCTAAGCGACAGAAAGAAAAAAGAGTATAATAGATCAAAGAAAAGAGTGAAAGACGTTGTGGCTAGAAAGAAAGATTTACTGAATGAAAAGTATGACAGGAGTTTCTCTGACCACTTCCAGTCGAATATTAAACTCTTTTGGAGCTTGATTAATTCGGCTCGGGGGAAATCGGAGAAAACTAAATTAAACGCGGTGAGGGATGAGTCTGGAGACTTAATATGTGAGGAAGAAAAAATGCTTGATAAATGGAAAACTTATTTTGAAAGCTTGTTTGAATGCGAAGATATTTGTCGTGAGCCAGAAAGCATGAGTAAAGATGCAAGTAGCGAAGATGAAAGTGTGATTAGTATGAGTGAAATAATGAAGGCTTTAAAAAGTATGAAAGCGGGAAAGTCAGCAGGTTGTGATAGAGTGTCGATAGAAATGCTGAGGAGAGGAGATGGCGTGGTGGGTAGTCTGTTGTACCGTCTTTTCAATGCATGTTGGAGTAGCGGCCGAGTCCCGGAAGATTGGGTCAAGGCCGTTATCGTCCCTCTGTATAAAGGAAAGGGATCACAGCAAGACTGCAAAAACTACCGCGGTATCAGCCTCCTTAGTGTTGTCGGCAAAGTATATGCGAAGATTTTAATTGAAAGGGTATTGAATGTTACGAATGACAAAATCTGGGATGTACAAGCGGGATTTCGAAAGGGAATGGGATGTACGGATCAGGTCTTTTCACTACGGTCCATCACAGAAAAGTTCTTGGCGGTGAACCAAAAGGTTTTCTGTGCTTTTGTGGACCTGGAAAAGGCCTATGATAGGGTAGATAGAAAGGAGTTGTGGACGGTGCTGTCTATGTATGGAGTGAGCAGCAACCTGGTGCAGGCTTTGAGGTCCCTTTATGAGGGTTCCAAAGCCTGTGTCAGAATCAATGGCGCATACTCGGCCTGGTTTAATATCTCTAAAGGTGTTAGACAGGGCTGTGTTGCCTCACCATGGCTGTTCAATCTATTCATGGACAGTTGTATGTGGGATTTGAAAGGGTATGATAAGGGTTTGCGTGTGCAAGAGTTGCTAATCAAATGCCTCTTATATGCCGATGATCAAGTTATACTTACCCCATCGGTACTTGAGTTGCAGGAGATGGTGACAGTGATGAATGAGGGATTTAAGCAAAAGGGGATGAAAGTAAATGTTACCAAGACCAAGGTCATGGTGATAGAGAAGGATGAGGAGATGACTGAGTGCGTGATAAATATAAATGGTGAATTAGTAGAACAAGTGAGCGAATTTGTGTACCTGGGAAGTATGTTTACAAGAGATGGTAAGTGTGAGAAGGATATCGAGAGGAGGGTGAATGCGGGCAATCAAATTAATGGGGCCCTGTACTCCTTTGTAAGCAGACAGGGTGTTTCACAAAAAGCCCGGCTGGCTGTTCACAATGGAGTGCTGGCACCTACCCTGATGTATGGTAGTGAATGTTGGGTGTGGCAGGACAAGCATGTAAGTCGTGTAAATGCAGTTGAAATGCGCTCTTTGCGTAGTATGTGTGGTGTGAAACTGATTGATAGAGTAAGAAATGAAAAAATCAGAGAGAAATGTGGAATAAAAGAAGATGTAGTGACTAAGATTGAAAAGGGCATGCTTCGATGGTTCGGTCATTTGGAAAGGATGGATGAAAGAAGATTGACGAAAGAGATATACAGATCGAAAGTGAGTGGAAGGGTCGGAAGGGGCCGCCCTAGGCGTACTTTTTCGAATCAAATCGGAGAAATACTGGAAAAGGGCAGAATCTTAAGTACCCGAAACCGACGTGCGTGCATGACTCGATGTATGAATGTTGAAGAAGCGAAAGAAATTTGTCAAGATCGTAGCAAGTGGAAAGAAGTGGTCTCTGCCTACCCCTCTGGGAAACAGGCGTGATTTAATGTATGTATGTATGTATGTATTACGGCCCTTTCATCCCGGCTCATAGACACTTCCGGAGATCCTAGAGCTGGTGCTTACCTTTCCCAAAGCATTGGGCTAGCTATCCAGAGAGGTAATGCAGCCAGTGTCATATGGACCATGCCGCAAGCGGACCTACTAGAGGGGCTGTTCTATTTATAGTGGTGATTATTATTTACATCTTTAATATTTGAGTAGCTAAGTTTTATTTTAATTCAAATAAGTTTAGTTTTATCTTTTAATTGTAGTACTTATGTTATATTAAATATTTCTATATACATTTTTAAACAAAGCAGAAATAAACTAAATTATTTAAATAAAAACAAAAAACCCGACTGCAGTAAAAAAAACAACTGAAAAGCGAGTAACAAGCTATATTATCTTTTTTGTTTGTATAATAAAGTGTTTACATTCAAACATACATAGGTAATACTTATAATGTACCATGCAATGATTTTTGTTTTATACCTCGTTAACAAGTAATGCAATTTATACCAATATACATACAACTTGAATAGTGGAAAAGGTTTTCCAGGCGGGGACAAGCTATAAATCCAAATGTTTTTTGTTTCAAGAAAATACTTACATTTTATAATTCATTGCTTGTCCCCGCCTGCAATACCTTTTCCACTATTCAAGTTGTATGTATATTGGTATAAATTGCATTACTTGTTAACGAGGTATAAAACAAAAAATCATTGCATGGTACATTATAAGTATTACCTATGTATGTTTGAATGTAAACACTTTATTATACAAACAAAAAAGATAATATAGCTTGTTACTCGCTTTTCAGTTGTTTTTTTTACTGCAGTCGGGTTTTTTGTTTTTATTTAAATAATTTAGTTTATTTCACATTTTTTAGTTTTTATTGATAAAATAGTGGTTTTATTAATATAACCAAACGTTAAATGAGCTCTGGAGCTCGATTTTTTTAATGTCACGAAGCTATAAGTAACAAATTACAAGCGGAACTCTCCTTTTAGCAAAAGAAGCATCGTGCATTCAAAAATCGATCCCCAGTAGTAACGTAAGATTAGTTCATTTGGTTAGATGGAGGCCAAATGTAATATTTTGCATTTAGTTTATAGTATTTAAATCTCGAAGACGTTGAAGCTCTTTTAAAGAATTGGTATCATGTGGTCGATTTAACAACTTTTTGGGATCAAGGACACTGATAGCCAACCCAGCTAGTGTTTTTACTCGGCTGAGAGCAACGTAAGTTTGACCCTTTGCAAAAACATGTGAGCTGAGGTCCACAACGGCCCTATCGAGAGTGGTGCCTTGTAGCTTATGGACAGTTACAGCCCAGTAAAGTATTACCGGCAACATCCTTCGTTCAATTTTTCCTTGTCCCCTAAGAGCATCAAAGTCGATGGTGCAGGGCTCAATCCGTACACCTATTCCTGGTATAAGCGGATTGCTTTGCTAAATTATAATTCGAACAGATTGTAGATAGATACCTACTTAGACCGAGAAATTGATGTAGGTATAAATCAACTAAACTTCTCTTAATCTCTAACAATTTAGTTCTTCAACGGTCAGTACGTCATACGTGTACCTGGGTACTAGACTAAGCACCTACATTGAGGTTACCTATTCCGTGTATCTTTACTTAAATAAACTGTCCATGCGTAGGCAGGATGGCGCATTAGGTAGGTATTAGCCAGCAATTTATACTATAACATCAATGTGCATTAATCAAGTATGTAGTAGGTATTCGTGAATTATTAATTATTACACTACTTTCTTAATGGTTTATATTGTAGGCGTTTACAGCTCAACAAGAAATATTTATTCTTTAGCTCTGCCTACTCCACTCTGGGAATGAAGGCGTGAGTTTATGTATGTATGTAAGAAATATTTATTACTTAACATTTAACGTCCTTTTTGATTTCCCTGTCTAAATGGTAGCATCAAAGTATTATAATGTATATATATTTGGAATGGGCTATTTACTAGCTTTCATTTGAGACCCATATTGCTATAATAAACATTTTTTTTTTTTAAACCCCTTTTTTTTTTTTTGCAGACGCCATTTTGAAATATTATATACCCTATGTCACTTCGGCAATTAAGACGAATCGAATGACACCTAGTATGTTAAAATTGGTCAAGCCGTTTAGGCTGCAGAGCGTGCCCAGAAATAGACATACATACATACATACATACATACATACATACATACATACATACATACATACATACATACATACATACATACATACGCTCGAAAAACATAACCCTCCTTCTGACGCAGTCGGGTAAAAAATAAGGTTTCTCTTGCCAATGACGCTAATATATACTCACCAAAACTACCACAGCACTACAAAGAAATCGTTATAATAGGCCGTATTAACACTATAAAAAAAAACACGTAAATGGGATCGCGGGCAAAAACTCACACTTAGATATATTTTTTAAACTCACACATTTAATTTACTGCACCTTTCCTTGTGCCAAGCGTGTAGCTGATACTTTTCGGATACAAGTAAATCCGGTGGATCTTAGAATTTGATCTTAGCACCTTTGCGGGGATTATTCGAAATTCGAGCTCAAAGGAATCGGATTGTCTGAGAAGGGATTTGGGCACATTGTGCGTTCTCAGTGTAAAAGATCGGTAGGGAAGCTAAACATAAAGTGTAAAAACAAATTCAAAATGTTCGTGTCATTTTATCAACGGTTAGGTATGAATTGCGTAAAAATATTACCTGTGCGGTATTATACACAGACGTTGAAGTTTTTGTGGCACGAATGAAATTGTCCTAGGGACTTCCGAACGATATTAATTTATCGATAAATTTTACTTTCTTGTGACAGTTATAACTATGAGATAACGTTTAATATGAACTTGCATATCTATTATACAGTATAAAGTGGTAGGTATTAGGTATTATATTAGAGTGTCTGGAAGAGATCGCTATTTAACGATAAGACCGCCTGTTGTTTACCTATAGTTAAAATGTACTGTTCAGTGTTTTTTTTTTTTTTTTGGTGTTCAATAAAGAGTATTAATTTGTATTGTATTGTATTTTATACTACACATTGTCATACAATTTACCTAAATAAGCCGGCCTACTTTGTATGGATATCAATTGAATATCATTAACAGAAGTTTTTGGGTAAGAAACACGTTTATTACTCACATTAGATTATGACTTATTATTATATAAAATTGATAGGTAGTGATCAGCATTTTAGTTAATTTATATTTCATCGAGTGAACTTAATACCTATCTACTATGAAATGTCACTTTGAAATAAGTATTTGAAACAATTATCGATAAATTTTATATCGAAAGTAAGTCTCTAGTTAATTGACTTTTTTGCTACAAAAACTTCTATACCTGATTATAATCCTCGACGTTTCGATCGTTTTACAACGATGATGGTTAAAATAAACAAACAAAGATATACAGAGTCTATCGGATGATGTCTACAATCAATATAAATTACTTCCCACAAACCACAAACCAAAGTAATCGAAAGTAAAGTAAAAACGTAAGTAGTTGTATACAAGTACTCTTTAAAACAAAACATTTCCTAATAAAAAAAAATCTATACATTATTATTATAATTATTTAACGAACAAAGTCCTAGTGAAATTCCAACCATTTTTTTAGAACAGTTCCACGTCTCTATTTTAGTTTAGATTCTTTTAAAACAACAAAATAGCATCACTTCGTATGCAAAATATTCATTTATTCAAAAAAACCCGCGAATCACAAAGGCTTTCTAACAGCTAAAGACACGCCTTGCGCGCAGCGGGTCGTTGAATATAAAATAATTACTGCATCCGTGGAAATGAAACACAGTAAAAGCCGTTAAAACTGAAATGTTGTGTATTTAAACCACAAACCGTATTTTTAGAGGAGTTTTAAGTTTGCAATGTTAACATTTAATTTTATCGTGGCGCCTTTGAAATTATTATTTGATGCTTACTTAAGCCATGAGTTAGCAATTTACCATGTCATAGTGATAAAACCATTGTTTAAACTGTATGTATGTATTTAAGCAGTTCATTGAACAAAACACAGAAATGGATATAGAATTTATACCTCTATTTAACTATATTCTTATTTAAACTTTTACAGAAATATTTTGGTTATTTAAAGAACTATTATTGATCCGAGTTATTATCAAATCGGCTCCGGTGAGTATTAAATTCAACGCATTGAGTATTGATATCTACATTGACAATCAATTAAAAACGCTATTGTATCGTAATTTAATTACCATAGTTGCTATCAAATATGACATGTCATGATACAAAAAACTCTTTTTCTCGCTTAGTTTAAGGCCCCATCTTCACTTCCCCTCACCTTCCAAACCAAGCTCAATAATGTATACTACTTAACAGAGCTTAAACCGTCCAAGGAGCTAAAATATCATCCCCCTGTATAACTGATCCGTGAGTCTCGAGTTAACTTACGAATAGTTAATTTGGAGATGAGTTAAGGATGGAATAAGATACTTTGGTGCGTTACGTAATAGAATTATGGTATTAATTTAATAGTTGCCGTGTGGTTTCCGGGTTAGAATAGTGCCACTCCATGTCTTCCCGTGGATGTCGTAAGAGGCGACTAAGGGAATAAAGGTTTGTAGTACTGTTAGGCGATGGGCTTGCTACCTGTCACTAATACACTGGGAAACATCTTAGCCTACTTGTGCAAAATGTGGTTACAGAATTATCAAGAAGTTTTAAGACTTGTTGGTAATTCTTTAGCTCTGCCTACACCACTCTGGGAATGAAGGCGTGAGTTTACGTATGTGTATGTATTTAATAGTGTGTGTTGAATATTTGGCCTTGAAATTATATTAAATCGACGTTATCATAGATGTTTGAATCTATTTCATTATTAATTTACAGTGTTACCATTTACTTAATAGAGATCGGCAATCTTCATTTTTTATGACACACGAGTGACAAATATACCGTCAGTGCGAGTGCAAGCGTGATAGCCATAGCCAGCCGAAAGCTATTAAGAAGCCGAGACTATTGATTTTGGGTTGATTGAAGTAAAATTGAAAAAAAAAATGTCAGCTGTCTGTACTGGTACATCTTACTACGCAACGGATTTTAATGCAGTTTTCAGCAATAGATAGAGTGATCGAAGATAAAGGTTTTTGTGTATAATAAAATCTGGATTGTTTACGAGTTTTTTTTTTTTATATAAAAGAGGGAGGCAAACGAGCATGCGGCTTACCTGATGAGAAGTAATCACCACCGCCCATGATGTCGGTCCGTTGCCGGCCTTTAAGGAAAATAAGAGCTCTTTTCTTGAAGGACCCCATGTCATAACTGGCAGGAAATATCGCCGGAGAGAGTTCGTTCCACAGTTTCACCGTACGGGGTAAAAAGTGCCTAGAGAAACGCACGGTGGAAGAACGCCATTCATCAAGGTGATGTTGATGGAACCTGGCCCTACGACGGGTGGTACGGTGGTGGAATACTGCGGCAGGCAACAATGCGAATAGTTCTTCGGAACACTCCCCGTGAAAACTCAAATAAAATAAAACGAAGAGAGGACGGGTCGCTAGTTATGTATAAAATTCAGGGTCAGGGCCAGTTACGGGAAAAATTAACATATTTCTTGTCCTATGTATGTATGTATGTATGTATGTAAACACTTTATTGTACAAAATAAAAAACAGAACAATACAATTAATATAAAAATATGTACAAAGGCGATACCTTATGATTTCTGCTCTCCTAAGCAAATAAGCAGTATCCCAAAGTCAATAACCAAAGCAGTTTTAGTTCTCTTCTCTTAGTAATAACGTTGATATTACTACATGAACTTTATCTGACATACTGCGTATTAGCGTAGGGCAGATTTGTTGGTACCTAGTAAATCAATACTATTGATATTGACGACGCGCTGGCCTAGTTGGTAGTGCCCCTGCCTACGAAGCTAGCGGTCCTGGGTTCAAATCCCGGTATTGGCGGATATTTGTGCGATGATCGCGAAAATTTGTTCCTGAGTCATGGATGTTTTCTATGTATTTTAAGTAGGTATATATTTCTCTATGTAAGTATTTAAGTATATTGTTGTCCAGTACCCATAGTACAAGTCTAGAGCTTAGTTAGGGACAAGGTCAATTGGTGTGACATTGTCCCCTGATATTTATTTATTTATTTATTGATATTTTTGATCGTTTATTGCCCTTTTATTGCAGTTTTCGATGTTCATTATAGTCCGGAGTAAGTGTTGAGTTAGACAGGCGCTATCGCTTCCGAGGCGGAATCGAACCCGCAACTGACGGCAGGAAATAGGACTGCCACGCATCTCGGTGGTAGCTGAACCGAAAAATTGCAAGTTTACTGAGCAACAATGAAAAAGAAAGTAGTGAAATATTTTTGTGCAACAACGAAGTATGTTAAAGTAACTAAGCAATATTAAAGCGTCATGGAACAGCAGCATGATGTAGAAATTAAACTTTTGAATTTTACTAGGGAATGTAAATTACCGGTTATAACCGATTTTAACCGGTTCTTTTCATACAACAACGGTTAATAACCGGTTAAATTGCATTATCTAAATTTTACTAAATAGTTAACAGAGTTCGAAATATTTTTTTATTGATTTGAGGCAAATAATGACGAAAAAAGCTTCTTTAAAAGTCAAACTATACATATTAACAACAAAATAAATAAAAGCAAACATTTGACTAAGCCATTACAAACATAAGCATTTTCGAATAATGTTTGCCTAGACTTTTCAATATATACCGCAAATATTTATCTAAAGAAATTCTTCATCAAGCCCAAGTATGTCATGAGCTAACTCAACTAAACAAAAGGGTGTCACATTTCTCGAGAGCCGAAGACAACCCACAATAGACAAGCATGCAGACGGACACACACTTGACATCTGTTCACATCTAATAATAAAACAAGGCAAGGAATTAGAAGCTGTAGTTAATAAAGATAAAGCAGATATTGGGGTGGAAGTAGATTCAATAGAAACGAAACAAAGGTTTGTGAATGAATACGCGTTACTTTTTTGGTTTGTTGTCACAACGAGTGTTGGAACATATTGTTGCTCGCTGGTTTAGGAGTTATGGTGAGCTATTGTGATTCTATGAACATTGGATTGTTATTGATACTTGATTTATGGTGGAATGTTTTGAATAAATATTATTAATCAATGCGACAAAGTTACATTGATTATTTATTTATTGCTTCCCTTTATATCCAAAGCTAAATTATTTTTGGTTACTATTTTACAATACCGGCCGGGTTAGAATTGTGCCACTTTTACTCTTCCCGTGCAAGTGATAAGAGGCGCGTAAGGGAATAAAGGCTTGTAGTATTTTTAGGCGATGGGCTTGCAACCTGTCACTAATACACTGGTAAACATCTTAGCACGATTGTGCAAAACGTGATTACAGAATTATCAACAAACTCTGAGTTGTTGGCAATTCTGTATCAGGGAATGTAGGCGTCAGTTTATGTACGTATGCATTCTACAAAAAATGCGGAATCTACCAAAATGCTTACTTAACGCATTTAAGTGTAAGTGCTCACAAAAAACGAACATGTGACAGAACGATCGTTTTCAAGGATACTAACGCTCACACCCATTTATCTGACGACGCACTTTCACATTCAAACGAATCGGATGGCACAAGATGTGTCGATCGGGGCACAAGACGTGTAGAGCACGTGTCAGCTGCTCGGTAAAACTTTACGACGCCAACGACGTGATTACAGCCAAGTGCTGACGTACGGGACCCTTTCATCTCGACGTTTATGATCCCGCTCGGAGGAAATTGAAATGGACCAGAGGTCCATGGAAGTGGGTTTAACTAACACTGCTGCTAACTGAGCTTAATGGTAGAAGGAATGTATTAAACACACTGAGATAGTACAAGGTATGGTTGGTAAGCAAACCCATCAGACGCAGCCATCAAAAAGCATAAATTATGTGTTCAGCGTATCATTAAAAAAAATCGAACGTGTTTCTCCGAGCTTAATTTAAATCTTCAGCTATTTTGATGACAGTTACGAGATCCTTTCAGTATTTTTTTCAAACCTGTATAATTGGCTATTAGCATAATAACAGCCACTTGTATTCGAACTAAGTACATTTAAATTATTTGTTTTATGCTTTTGTAAACATTTTTTTAAAAATCATTATCTATATCAAAGAAATTATTTTAGAGAAGCAGTTGGTCTCTTCGCGAAATTGTTCATATAAGTTTCTGCATTATTAAACAGAACTAATCATCATTTGTTGAAACAGCATATTACTCTACTGGCTTACGAAATAGAATTAGACATTTTGGTTTATGTGGTGAAAGTGGTTGTAAAGTCCGTTAGATTTACGATCCGACAGAAGGCAACGATTAATTTATGCCTCCTGATCTTAAAGGGCTAGATACGGATGCTGTAGAAGATAACACAAGCAGCTACCAACTAATTGAAGAAATTAAATTTGTTGGTAGTTTTGATCGTGCTGATAGCTAAAATAGTCGTAGCACGGTTGCTTTTGAGGCGTTCACTAATTGAAAAATTTGCATCATTTTTGAAAATACAAGTACAAGTTAACATAAAAATATTATTGACGCCGATCCAAATGTAGGTAAACCATCATATTTATTACAAAAATATTGGCACATTAACAACATGATGATGCTTTTAATTCAGTTAATACGAGTAGTGATATTGCCCAGAAAATGAATTTAATAAATGCCGTAACACTCTAACCCGGTAGAGATACAGAGCAGGTATTTTCAAATCCGATAGAGAGAACCGGGACGTGTGAAAATCGCTCGCTGCGAAATGCAGCCGACCATGTAACTAAACTAAGCAGGGCAGAAAATTGTGTGCGGCTACTTATTGGACCCGGGAGATATGATGACAGTGGGGATTGGTTCGATTGTGTGGATGGCATAATAGAGTTTCTTTGTATATGTAGAGCCAATATTTTTTGTGCAGATTAAGAGTTTAGGGACTTGACAACAATAAAATTTGGAATAAGAAAAAATTACGTCATATTTTGGAAACATGCGCTGTTATAGATATACATTTTTAAGTAGATCCAAAGTATCTGGAAAGGTCATTTGGAAAGGATGGATGAAAGGAGATTGACGAAAGAGATATACAGATCGAAATTGAGTGGAAGGGTTGGAAGGGGCCGCTCTAGGCGTACTTTTTCGAATCAAATCGGATAAATACTGGAAAAGGGCCGAATCTTAAATACCCCAAACTGACGTGCGTGCATGACTCGATCTATGAATGTGGAAGAAGCGAAAGAAATTTGTCAAGATCGTAGCAAGTGGAAAGAAGTGGTCTCTGCCTACCCTCTGGGAAACAGGCGTGATTTAATGTATGTATGTATCCAAAATACATACACACATTGCTTCCTCAAATATTTCATGATTTTATTTCTGGCAGGAATCATGACACAATACATCAAACAGCGAATTTCGTAATTAAATCAAAACTCTGGATTTGGCAACCTTGGAAACTTTCTCGTTGGCTCCAACAGCCGAACATTTGCGCCAACGTTGGAGGCTATCCTGAAATACCGGTGAAGTCGAGCGCTCGTAAATTATCGGGTGATTGACGCGCGACAGTGTCAGCCGGTGCAGGCTCGAGCCATAAATGCTTGTTAATGCAGTTTACTTCACCTTATTGTAGCTGTTAATGGTTATAACTAAAGAACAGGCTGAATTAGATATCTAAAAAGGCTCTATCATCAGGAAATCTAAATGTGTTATTTAATCTTAATGATTTTCCGAAATCTTATCTTTAAAAATGTATTTTTAATCTGGCCGATGAAATTGTAGTTTATAATTAACCCCTTTATTGAGAAATAGAAATTAAATACTGAATCAAATGAGAACAACAATCTTTTATACATATTTACAAATTTTACTAATATTAAAATATAACCAAACGCACGCATTTCGATAAAATAGTTTCATAAAATTAGAGGAAGCCCGTGCCTTACTACGCGTTGAATTTGTTACCACACTTCCTTTATCTCTTTCCTTAGTGGGCAATTCAAAATCAAAAAATCCTTTTTAGGAATCCTCTCCCTATACCATAGGAATATTATTTCCAAATCTGAAGGCTCTAAGTTCCAGCTGTGGCCTGCAGCTGGCATTGAACCAGTCAGTCATTATTTTTTTATTTATTTTTTATGGCATAGAGAAGACAAACGAGCACACAGGCCACCTGATGGTAAGTGGAAACTGTGACCCATAGACATTCGCATTCACAAGACTGCAATGCAATCCTAAGACTGCAAATGCGTTGCCAACCCTGAGGACTAAGATGGAATGCCTCTATGCTAGTCATTTCACCGGCTGTCTTATCCCCAAACCGGAACACAACAATGCGAACACTGCTGTTTGGCGGTAGGTTAATGGATAAGATGGTGGTAGCGATCCGGACGGACCCTGCACAAGGTCCTACCACCTGCAAAAGTGTAAGAGTTTTATAGGTACAGATTAGGAAATACATCCTCAAAACAAAACAACCCATTTTTATTGAGCCGAAACAGAGAGAGGACTTAATAAAGCAAAAAATCAGACAGATATTTATGATCTCACAAAAACCAAACAATCTTGGCTGTTGAAAGTTTTTTGCACTTAAAATTCTCACATCTGTCGTTGGTTCGGAATTAGCCTTGTTAGTCCTTACATGTGCAGAGACAAATACAATATCGGGGTTCCGTGCGCTTCCTTTGTTTATTTTAAGTAGTTTCCACCAGTTTTTATTTAAAGTTCTTAGTTCGTATGTCTACCATTTTGGAAATATTAGCTTTGTTCGTATAATATATGCCTACCTATAAAATTTTGCAAGTCAATTTTGAACCACTTCTCGATATCACAATAGGCTGAGATTCGGGATACATAAGCAAACCCGAGAGCAATGTGTACTAAAGTTTCTCGGAGTTGATCTGATGATGAAGTTGGAAGGTGGTAACAGGATCTTCGCTTTGATTAGGACCCACCGAATTAGGATGAGTTAGGTAGTCTGATGCGTAAGCAGATGACGACTGTGCAAAAAATATATACCTACTTTGCTCGAAGAACTTACACATATTTTTTCTTTATTAAGAGTAACATCTTCAATCTATTGTATGACCAGTAAGACCATTCAGTTGATTACTTTTGTATTGCATCAATGAAACCCATTTATTTCAACTAGTGTGTGCACTTTAACGTCAAAGTTTACATCACGACCAATTAAATAATTAACGTTGAGCAGAGCATACAAAAGGCTTGACTTTGTTGAAATGTTGAGGAATTCAAATTTGTTCGCTTTAATGTAACTTTAGTACATTAAAGTTATTGTTTAGGCGACGTGATGAGTAATAATCAATTATATGTTGTCACTTACATGCATTATGTAATGTGTGTGGCAGTTTAAACATGATGAAAGAGACAATCAAATTATGTAATGGGTTTCAGGGTTTTGTTGTCAATTTCTTAACATACAAGCTTTTGTATGCACAATGTTAAGGCACAAAATATTGTCATCCTACGTTACGTTTTGTTATCATGATCACAGATTATACCTAATACAAGTTACTACGTGATACTATTGTTAATGCCTGTTTGCAATATTCAAACCGTGGATAGATTTAGTAACTTCATGTTAAAAAAATCACACATTTTAACCTGAAACCATATTTCCACACACTGCTTTAAATTTATTTTAACTGCGAGATATTTGCATGTTTATTCTACGTACAAAAGCTTAACTAGTGTTCATGCACTTTTTATGAAATTTAGTACAAAAGTAGTTGAGCGTCGGTTTCAGTACATCGAGAATCTGATCAGTATGCACTGTGCGCATGAAGAGGTACATGAATGTGGAGGAAGCGAAAGTTGTATGTTTAAACTGGTGCACCTAGCGTTCTATAATCTCTGCCTACCCTATTGGGAGACTGGCGTGAAGATATAGTTATGTGTATGAATGTAGTAGTTAAAGTGAATACAATTTTTAAGTGTGCTCATGAGCACGATCCATTAAGGGGCGTTTAGGGAGTTACGCAGTTGTTGGGGGAAATTGCCAAACACAAACATCTGTTCGATGTGAACTATAAGGTAAAGGTGAATTACTTGAATTACTACTAACTGAATAAACATGTTTTATCTTTTATGTTTGACTTAACGAATGCACGTTGTCCGAGTAGGTAAAGAGAACAACGTGAAAACGTTTAGGACATAAATTGACGCACATATTTCACTGTTCTTCTGTGAGACAGAATGTCGGTGGCCATTCCATTGCTATCTTTATTATTATGTTCTGTACATGCATGCACGTATATACGTACAAACAAGGTCAGAACAATTTATCCATACCAATCGCAGGAATCCAACAATTAAAATCCATCTTGGCGAGGCATGACGTTGCCAATTGCCAATGTTTTGTGAAAATGTACAACGTAACCACTTATAATGCTCTTGTCATGACAACGACACAAATATATACTTACAGCGTGAGTATAGTTAATTCGGGAATTACAAACACATACATACATACATACATACCTTCACGTCTGTAATCCCAGAGAGTGAGGTAGGCAGAGCTACAGAATTACAACTTCAAAAAGTTGTTAACAATTCAGTAACAACAATTAATCAGTCATTACAAACACAATTATATAATTTTGTTAATAAGGATTAAGATAAAGAGACATTTATTTGCAACAATTCAAAATTGCATTAAATAGATACAAAAAGAACAAAACACAGATAAATTATTGCGAAACGGTCCCAACTCAGCATTCGCTAGCTGTAAAGCCAGCACTGGTCTTTCGTTGGAACCGCTAGGTGAAGAGACGGAAAGTTACACAAACACAAAACGATATTAAAACAAAAACAACATGGATTATGAAACAAAAATAAATAAATATTTTATAATTTATATCGTTACTGAATAAATAACTTTGAAACTATAAGGGATACTTTCTCCGTTTTGGACCAAAAATAAAGTGCATTTAAATATTTTCAACAAACCTTGGGTTAATCAAACCCAGTAAGTCCTCTTATTTTTTTTCCAAGTCTCAGTTTTTGTTTATTTTGGGTTCGGACACCACTAACACTATCAATTACATGAATAAAACTACTGGTGTTTTTCCGGGAAACTCCCTTATTTAATTACCGGTAAGTACCTATGATTTACCTATGATTGTACCGGGAGACGAGCTGTAGGTAGGCCTCCAACAAGATGGAGTGACGACCTTGTAAGAACCGCGGGATCGCGGTGGATGCGAAAAGCACAAGACCGGTCTGAGTGGAGAGCCTTGGGGGAGGCCTATGTCCAGCAGTGAACGTCTTTCGGCTGACATGATTGATTATGACCTATGATTTAAGAAAAACTTTAACTTCTTTCCAATTTCAAAATCGAACCCTTAGTATTTAAGAACAAAATACCCTAACCGTTACAATTTCCGAATTCCTCATACCCATTTAGACTGTATAGTTTTTATCCAAATGGAATTTTCAGTCGCTAGTGCCTTAAGCATTAGCATCGAAGATGCCCGTATTTCTCTGCGAGTTTTATCTGACGTCACACTGCATTTTCTCACATGCTTTCAACCGCTCCGTTTCACGCCACGTAATATGATATTCTTTACAAGCGCAGCGTCATCGAGTCAGCTTGTTTTGCCTTTTGTGTGTTTTGAGTGAAAAGGAACGTAGGGGAGATACTATCTTCACCTTTGATAGTGTGAACGTAATACATTTAAAAATAGGTGCGGTTTCTAGTAGGTGTTTTGTAAAAATAACCGTTATTTAAGACGAGGTTAAAAAGATTTGAACCCTACCATAAGTGCAATCTCCTCCTCTAAAGCATTGAATACGTTTACAATTGTAATTGGAGATTACAAGGGATCTATCAAAGATAACCAGTATGGTTAAAAAATACACCTTTTATGCATTGAAATTATTTTGCCTTCCATTTTTAGGGTACCGTACTAAAATGGTAAAAAAAGGAACCCTTATGGTTGTGGTGAGAGTTCGTTGCACGTCTGTCTGTCTGTATGACACAGCAGGTTTTCTCAGCAACTACAAATTCTATCATCTGGAAAAATTTGCATAGTCATACAACTTCCTAGCCCGCATCGTTTTTAAGTAAAAAATAATAATAATAATGGGGGGTTGAAAAAGGAAAGTGGTTTGATTATAGCAATTGGGGTGTCATGTGAAAGGACTCAATCTGCAAAATTCAAAACATTTCTTTTTTAATTTTCTGTGATGTACTTTTTGATTTATAGCCGAAAATTGACACAAAATGACCTTTGTGCCTCCTATCAAAAATTTAGTTTTAGTTTATTAATCAAAAAATCATAATGACTTGTGTTTTATAGGAATAAAACGGAACTAAAATTTAGGCTAGTAAAGATTTATTTCATAGAAAATAAAGTTCATAACAAAATAAGTATTTTCTTATGCGGTTACAAAGCTTATTACTTTATATACCTACAGAACCCTCAGTGTGCGAGTCCGACACGCACTTGACCGGTTTATTTATTTATTTGTTTATCTTCTACTGGCCAGCATATTAAAAACTAAAGCAACGTAAAATTGATACTCGTAATATGTAAGCACGCAATCCTCACCATTGATAAAGTATTATATTCTGTTCCTCTGTGATCTTCACCGTCATGGTATTTACCATCATTACCGGCCTTACCATTAACTACCCCATCTTCAACTTTAATCAATAACTCATCATCATCATTGCTAAAAATAAACTAATAATTGGTAAACGATCCCGCCAAAACCGGGTTGTCTTTAATGCATTTAAACGCTTCAATTTGCTGGATGCACTAAGCGCGCGTTCGTGTAATGAGTTGATGGAGGATGAATGCAAATTACTGGCAGTTGATGACCTGTGGTGAATCTACGCAATAAAATAAACCTTCTGAGATCGGCAATATAAAAAATATATATTCTATGCATTCTTAGCGTTATTATGATTAAATGTGTATGAACTGCCCATTAATAAAATAATTGTTACTTAATTGGACTGTAACATTAAAAATGTAAATTTACGTCCATTCAAGGTCCTATATCGCAAATACATAATATTTAATGCAGTCCCGGATTCCAATAAAATGCTAAATAATCGTCTTCAGACAGTGAAGCTTTCACGCTAAAAGATAATAGGTCATTGATTTTTATTACCCATTCAGTACCAGGCTCTTTGATAACAGTACAAAGTGAACGCAATATTGATACTCTTGGCATGGAATGCATTAACACGGCGTCCGATTAATTACTCGTTCAATGCGAGCTTTAAATTTGTAACGGCGATTTGAAGCGGCGATGTATAATGATGATAATCGTATGAAAGGTCGTTCCGACGAGCTTTGTGGTCGTATTTTAAAGTGTCAAAGTACTAGCTCCACCCTATTCACTGCTTGGAACTCCTCATAATAGGCATATGATTTTAGCTAACAATGATATTGATAATGATAATGAAATTAACAAAACAACAAGTACTTGCTATTCTAATTGAAAACCCAAAAGTGATTTGAAAGGTCACCCTTTAATCAGGCTTTTAATTTGATGAAACTTTCATTCAGTATTCAGCTAATTTTAACATAGGCTTTAATTAATTAAATACTTTGATGAAGTCTCTTATAGTTTAAAATCTTTGCAATCTTTTTAATTTGATGATGATAACTTATTTAGGTGTTTGTCGAATTATAATTTATAATTTGTTTGCTCTATAGTGACCTTTAACAACCCACGACGTCCTTTTAATGAGTTACCTACTTCTGTCAAGTTATATTAACTTGAGCTTTGAGTTTAGTAAAACAATAGAACAGAACTCAACAAAATATTGGAATCATTTTTAACCGTCAATTTAGAAACCGTATGCAATTACGATTCCATTCACTTTGAGAAATACTTCACTAAAAACAGCCTAATTTATTTCAAAGGGTTTTAATTAACATTCTGCACAATCCGCTCCTAACCTACACGTCTGCTGCTAGGCTGTAATTTGGCGGCCACTAGAAGCCCTGTAATTTCTTTGAGATTGGCTCGGTGCTATATTTATGTTTTCATCATCTAGCTAATTGTTTCCTTTCTTGTGAAATTGAAAATACCGTTATAACTTTTTTTCTGGTACATACTTAATTTAATAATAATTGTGGATCCAGTTATCGCACTCAATTAAGAGAGTCTGGAATACGACAAGAAGAATAATATTCAATTATCTCGTCAAAAATGTATTCGCGCAGAAAAAAGTTTACATTCGTACAAGACTACAGGACGTCAGTGACGTTGTACGCGTAAAATTCACTTCCGGTTATTCCAACTTGTCTTCCCGTTGCGGGCAAATTTTCTAAAAGTATTATCTTAGTGGGAATATTACTTCTGAAATTCGAATTCCTGTGGTCCAGAGGTAAAGGCTATGAATGGTCGCTTAATCACTAAGTCAGTCACAAACGAGTTTTACATGTATAGATAAGTCAGCATTTTTATTTCTGCATAACTTTGGAAGTTGTGAGTCTTGCACTACACATTAGTAAAGCAGGAACCTTTGTAAATACTTCGCGTGGGATTAACATTAAACTGGTAACATGCCAAGTAATCTTAGTCCCATATAAGATAAACCCGTAAAGGAGTTCATGGCATACAATGTGAGAAGTACAGACCGTGATACTAAACATGACATATTTTTTGCAACTGCGGTGAAGCTTTTGTAATGGTAAAAATGAAAATAAAAGAAACTGGAATCTACCTTTTAAGAGCCAATGCGTATACGGTTGAAGATTTCAAGGACATACCTGAAACAAAAAGGATTACGTTAAAATTACATTTTAGATAAAGCAATAAAACCGAAATAAATCTTTCGATTTGGAATAGATTTTTAATGACGCTTAATTTTTTTTATTGTAGAATCCACTATCCAATTCCAAGATGTCATCAATAAGTTCATAAATTGGCACGTAATTGTCGTCGTAATTTCATCAATATACATAAACACCACACAAAAAAACCAACGATTAATAAAAGACATTCATTACAACCCAAGACGCTAAGTAAAACCGCTTAGGCATTAATGAATATTTGAGACAGTACCGTAATGAAGTGTGCAATCAAGCGACGTGTATTCCCAAGTCTGGGACATGCCAGTAAGGCTCCCCACTGTCTCGGTAGAATTGAGGCATCAATTATAGAAGTTGTAAGTATACGCGACCTTATGATTAACGCTGGTTGGTTTATTATACTTCGGCTATTACATTGTCGATGCGCTTTTTTTGCTTAGAAGGGCAGTCTAGCCCCTAGGCCCCCCTAGTACAGCCCCCTCGGGCCCTCCCGAGATGCGACGGGCCAGAGTCGTGACCAAAATTTTATAACTCCACATTTTGAGTCAGCTCTTGTGGTATGGTTGGGAAAAAAGTTAAAACGGAGGTTAATTGTTGACGAGGAAAGTATGAATAATTTTGGAAAACGATACTAGCATAGCACGTGAAACTGAATAAAGAAGGGACAGAGAGAGAAGTACATGAATAATAATGAGGAATTGAAGAGACTTAAGTAATATCTGCTTTGGTATTAGGAGATATGAAGTAGAAGTACTTTGTAAATGGAAGTTGTATCGCTTTATCACAAATGTCACATAAGTTAACTAGTAAATTGAATGCTCAATTCTATCCAGTTGACATTAATAACAACTCCAAATCGTTGACCCAAGCGAACCAATTCGACTAATTCATTTCATTAGTCAACTAACGGAAGCATTAAAACTAATTTTGGCTGCAAAATTTGACAAATCATCTCTTTGATGACTATTTTTTTTCTAAATCCTTTTTCTAATATCTTTCACACCTTCTCCATTCATAACCCATATTTTATCCCCTTCCAGACGACAGATAAAAGTGGCGATAAAAATAAATCGTGACGATGTTATTAAAGGGACGGAAGCTTGTGTTTAAGTGTTTTTGATTTATGAAACACGATCTGGCATGCTGCTGTAACGGATTGCGCAACACAAAGAAATAATAATAGTGCACAGGATACGTTATTACGCTTTTCTTTGTAAGGGTTTAATTCAATAGCTGCATTCTGTATTGCGCCATTGTATTGAAAAATAAAACACATTGGAGAATCGAAGTAACCGGACATAATATGGCTTATTATTCAGTGATATATTTTTTAATGTGGTTACAGGATTATCAAAAAGTTTTTAAAGTTATAGGTAATTCTGTAGCTCTGCCTACCCCACTCTGCGATTACAGGCGTGAAGGTATGTATGTATGTATGTATATATTGTTTCGCAATTGCATCGTTTACGAGTCGAAATCATACTAGCAAAACTCAACCGTAAAGAAACATTTAAAAGTAACCCTTACGTACCCTATATACTCTTGAAATTGCAGCGTAGTATTTATGGTTATAAGATAATTCGCACGGCTAGATCAAGACAGTATCAACTCAAAATCATTATTAGTTTTGTTTCAAGCTCATACACGTTGTATTAAAGTTGATTTTACTATACAGTTGTATTTTGAGTTAGTACACTTTTGATCTGGCAGTGCGAATATGGGATCTAGTAGTCCAGTCAGTGTCAACTAAGACAAGTACTATTTTATAGTTTTTTTGGAAATCTATGCAATGATCCTTGTTTCCAATGTAACTGAATTTTTAATCCAAATGTAACCAATAGTGGATTATACAGAAATTACAAATGGATCTAAAATGATCGAACCGAACTAACCAAAATAATGAAAACCCAGGCAGTGATTTCTCAAATTCCTCGATTGCCTATCGCCTCTCAACTTTTTTCATAGTTTTCCTCCTCTTGCTTGTTTCCTCCGCAGTACTCCCGTCTAACGCCAATCGGGAGCGTTATAAAAACTTTCCTTTGTTTCAGGACGTCTGAGCCAATCGTTTTCCGATAGTATTTATGTGTGTTATGGACAATAACACATGCGATGGAGGCCTTTTATACCGTTTTTCAACGCTTTGTTTGAATTGCCTGATAAACTGTAGGTGTTGCTAGATTTGTAACTATGTAGATATTTGGAGAAAGTTATAACATAAGTTTAAAGGAAGAAAAATAATCGTATTACCAAATAATAAACAGATTTCGTGAGTTCATTTGGATACTTTTTTGTTTAGATTAATTTTAAGGGTTTTGTACCTGAAAAATTTACCTTTCATCGTGAAATTTGGCATGGTTTTACAGTGACAGTGTAAATGTGAAGGAAAATAGTCACATAAAATAATGTTTTTGTTGGTAAGGAACCCTTGTTGTTTTACTAATTGATTATCTACACTAATATACCTATATAAAGAAGAATGATTTGATTGGATGTTTGTTTGTTTGTTTGTTTGTTTGTTTATTTGTTTGTTTACATTGAATACGCTCCGAAACTACTGCACCGATTTGAAAAATTCTTTCACCATTTTAGTATCCTACATAATCCCTGATGAATATAGTTTATGTTTTAATATTCTGTGCGGACGGTGTCACGGGCAATAGCTACTATTTATAAAGATATACTATCGATCATATGAATGTACACACACCGAGATCTATGTTAAATTCACCAGTAGTCAGCCAGAAACCAGTAGTCGACCTTATATGTGTGCGAAGAGTGGGAAATATATCTTTCGTACTCTTCCCACGCATACAAAGTATAGGCAGAGGCCAACTACAAGTATCTGGATGACCATTAGTTAGCCTGTAGTCGTCAACTGCTGAACATAGGTCTTTTTCTTTGGTTTCCAATGAGAAGGATCTAATCCGGCCTCCATCCACCGACTTCCTACTGCCTTATGTTTAGTACATATAACAAATGTATCAGTTTCACCGAACCATTATCTATTTATGTACGAGTACATACATACATACATTAAATCACGCCTGTTTCCCAGAGGGGTAGGCAGAGACCACTTCTTTCCACTTGCTACGATCTTGACAAATTTCTTTCGCTTCTTCATTCATACATCGAGTCATGCACGGACGTCCGGTTTCGGGTACCGTAAAACCTGGTAACTAATGGTCCAGTACTTCAACTGTGGTCCAAGTCTAATTTCTTTAATTCCGCATAGATGACTTAAGTATATTAGTATAAGCATTTTAAAACTTTAGTCAGCAAGAAATGAATATAAAACAACACGTTTCCTTAACTAAAGATAATGGGAACTTGTACTTTTGGTCATTGATTTTGGATCATAGTTGGAAGATTTTGGACCATAGTTACCAGGTTTTACGGTACTTAAGATTCGGCCCTTTTCCAGTATTTCTCCGATTTGATTCGAAAAAGTACGCCTAGGGCGGCCCCTTCCGACCCTTCCACTCACTTTCGATCTGTATATCTCTTTCGTCAATCTTCTTTCATCCATTCTTTCCAAATGACCGAACCATCGAAGCATGCCCTTTTCAATCTTAGTCACTACATCTTCTTTTATTCCACATTTCTCTCTGATTTTTTCATTTCTTACTCTATCAATCAGTTTCACACCACACATACTACCTACTATTTTATTTGTCATTTTATTTATGTGTCATTCTATTTCTAGGCTTTACGCTGTCCGCTCATTTCATGACATGGTATTTTCACCGCAGTCCGTATTATTAAACATCATTGCATATTGGTATAATTTAGAAATGTTCCCGCGCCGCGGGAAATTAGTCTGTCCGTCCACAACAATACGCGGCTTCCTTATTTATAGAAATGTGTACACTCGCTCACAGTTTACTTCTTTATTTTTAGCGGCACTGTACATTTTTAATTATGTTTTTTTTTTTTGGTTGCGAAAAAAGTGTAATAGAACAATTGAAACGAAAAAAAAGTACTTTATGAAGTAAAAGCATTATTGTACAACATGCAAAATGATTTTGCATAAATGTTCATGCCTTTCTTCTTGCGTTGTGCTGGGTTCAATGACCTAACGAAGGATTTTTGTATTTTATTGATTTTTGTGGCACTTATTATGTACGCTCAAAACCTGGTTTTCTAATTATCGGATCCACGAATTGCACATTAAGTTAAAGAAACGTTCGACATTTATAAACGTGTTAGTATTATTGGCAGTAACAAACTCTCGACAGCCAAAGTCAAACAATATAAGTTTACCGGACAAAATCAAATCGATAACTAACTTCTCTAAGTAGGTATTACTAATTCCATTCTTGGAACAAAATAGCACTACAAGTAGCAAACACATAATTATTGTAATTAATGACTAATAATAGTATCACAACCAGAAAAAATGTTGTGTACGTCCTTCACTACTTAAATAAAATATGATCCTCGTCACAATAAACACGCTTATTTATTCATAATATAATTGTTTTAAACTCCGCCTGACTGTACTTAAACCGCGAAGCAGCTTTGACGTTAACTGCATTAGAAAATTGATAGCGCCGAAGGGTTACTGCGATTTTAACTGTCCGTCCGTCTTTCTGTTTATAACCCGAAGGGGCTTTATGGCGTTTGTTGGAGCATCGAAACTTTCGTGAAGTTCTTACATTATAGTGAATAATGTGCGTTAAGGGCGAAGCAATTTGTTGGGAAACAGATAAGAAAAAGACAAATTCCTAAACTTTGAAAGAACTACCATAGTTGTTTCTCAAAGGGTGGCAATTCACCTGCGATGCCTCTGATGTTGGAGTGGGTGTAAGTTTACAGCAGTGATTGCAAGTTTATGTGAGACAATTTGACAAGTTTATTTGGCGATTTATTTGCATATAGTTGAGATTTAAAACTCTAAACAACTATTCAATAAACTGGCCATATATGAGGGCTCTTTTTGGAAATATGACGTGAATTGACTAGCGCTTTGGACAAAACAATGGAATGAAATTCCCTCCACAGTGTTTCCTTAGCTCTATGACATGTGACAGTAAAAGGCAGCTACTTTGCTGTGCCCCTGGAATTGCTGATGTTTATGGGCGACGGTGACTGTTTACCATCAGGTCGCCCGTCTGCTCGTTTGCTTTTTATAGCTTTATAAAAAAAACTATTATCGAAAAACAAAATGCCGGTATAAACGGGCACCAGCGAAAGAAGAAGAAAATCATAACATAGCTTAATTACGCTTCAACTTATCAATTCACAACGTTTCATAATATGTTTATTTATTACGAACACGAAATCCAAATTGAGTAATACAGGTCCAATCAGTATGCAGTCTCATAAAGCAAAGCGATTGCTAGCTTGTCCCACAACCAAATGTTCCCCTTATTACCCTAAATCTGTGCTAATTATCGAAACATAAAACCTGCCCCTATGCTCCAGCTCCCCTTGGGTCGACGGAAATGACCGATCGATTCAGAAGCGTTGAAGATTGCACATAGGGTGGACTGTACGCAAACAAAGGTCAAAAGAAAAAGTTTTTTTGGTATATTAGTAATAAAAAGGGTAGCAGTGCTGAATAAGTTTGGAATTTAAACAATTAATAATGGTTAGTAAGTATAATTGGAACTTAGAATTATTCTTAACTATCTCCCCTATTTCATAAAAGATTTTTGTGTCAAAAAACTTCATGTGTACTACAGGAATATTATTCCAATCCTCGTCCTACCCAGTGTTCTTAATAAAGGACAAATTCAATTTGGTAGTTTCTGCCCGGGTACTCAAATTTTATATGTAAAATTGTCGTTTATAGAAGACATCGGGCAGAAACCGGGAGTATTAAAAAAAATGCTTGGGCAGGACGAGGCTATTTAAAACTGCATATTTGTTTTTAAACTGTTCATTGTCTATAAATCAATAAATAAGAAGATAATTCTACGATACCCGAAGCTCTCTTAACAGGGACGTAGACGTAAAACGACTAGAACACAGTTGTAAGCTAAAACCACTAACACCTCGTGCTAGTGCAGAAGCGATTCTGTGTCTATCGATAAATTATTGAACGCGTTTCCCGTCGATACGATCGAGAAGGATCTGAGTAACGAGATTGTGTCCTTCGCCTAACTGCCACTGTTATGGGCTATAAAAAGTTACGATGTGTTTTAGTTTTTTTCTTGAAGCGTGTTGTGTCAACTGATAGATTAGATATAAGATTAGCTTTGTTATAAAATACATCATATCATCGTGATAAAAAAAACTGGTTTCGTCTGGCAGAAACGGTTGGAGTGAATACTATTCCGAATTAAACGGAACAACATTACAAAATTTAATTTATCATCATCATCATCATCAGTTGCAAGACGTCCAATGCTGGACAAAGGCCTTTCCTAAGGATTTCCACAACAATCGGTCCTCTGCTGCTGCTGTCATCCAGCCACCTTGTGGAAGGCTTGCCGACACTTCGTCTTCCAATTTGCGGATGCCACTCTAGAACCTTCCTGCTCCAACGGCTATCGGTTCTACAAGCAATGTGCCCCTCCCACTGCCACTTAAGGTTTGCAATTCAGTGAGTTACTCGTACTTATCAGTTACTTAAGTTCTCCTGCGTATCTCCTCTTTCCTCAGACGCAAGGAGACACCCAGCATAACCCTTTCCATCACCCTCTGATCCAAAATTTTATTAGTTACGAATATTTGATTTTCTTAGCTCAATTTCTTGGTTAGTTGAAAAAAAACCTTATACAGATGAGCTTTCCTTTTTTGAAACATTCAATTGTGGAATAAAGAGTTTACCTACTTACATACATTAACAGATTATACACAAACGCTTCACAGATTCTTTGCAAATAGCCGTAGATGCATTTGCTTACATACACCGTGTCCAATAAGTTCGAATACATATCTTTTTGCACTAACCCTAAAGACATACAGACTACAGGCCATCGAATTCTTATTTTAATTAATAAAGTATGGTGTCGTTAACAAAATACAATCGTTTCAAACATCAAGCATTTGTAGTTTTCTTTTAATCCACGATGAAACAGTTTCGTGAAACGATTATCAGAAAATTTAGCAATGGCGACAGCCCAGGTGCTACTTTAAGGCCTTAAAACCCCTTGGAATTAAACGCAATCTAGTTTACACCACAATCAAAAGGTATAAAGAGACCTCCTCAGTAGAAGACAGGAAAAGATCCGGTCGGCCACGTTCAGCTTGAACCGATAGAGTAGTAAAGATTGTGAGAGAGCGACTTCGGCGGAAAAAATACCGTTCTATCCGAAAATTCGCTGACGAGCTGAAAATTTCAAAAGGATCGGTACACAATATTTTGAGGGTGGATCTTGGATGCCATGCCTACAAAAAACGAAAAGTTCATGGCATTTCCGAAGCGACCAAGAAAAAGAGAGTACAAAGATCCAACATAATACTTTCTTGGCACGCAGGGGACGAGTTTGTATTTTCTGACGAGAAACTGTTCGTGTTAGAACAGCCTCATAACGCTCAAAATGATCGATTGTGGGCACCAATGATAGAAGACATTCCGGACAACCAGAAAAATGTTCCTAGGTTCCAGAGCTCACCATCGGTGATGGTGTGGGGTGCAGTTTGTAAGCGGGGTAAACTACCTCTAGTATTTATCGATAAAGGCGTTAAAATCAATGCTCAATACTATAAATCCGAGGTTTTGGAGAAAATTGTTGCTCCAAATTTAAAAAGGATGTTTGAGAACGAATATTATGTTTTCCAACAAGACGGAGCTTCTTCACACACGGCAAACGCTGTTCAAGCTTGGTGTCAGGCTAATTTGACCGATTTTCTGCCGAAACACGAATGGCCACCCAGTTCTCCGGACTTGAATGTATTAGATTATTACGTGTGGTCGTACATGCTCTCGAAACTACATGATTATAAAATCGCAAACCTGGATCATTTCAAAAAGGTTATCGAGCATATTTGGGACCAAATACCAATGGAAGCGGTGCGTGCCGCGTGTGATTCATTTGAGAAACGTTTGAAGCTTGTAAAGAAAGTTAAAGGTGGAGTTATTCCGAAACATTTGTTGTAAATATTATACATACGTGTGCCATTAATAAAATATACTTTTGATTGTATTAACTGTTTGTACATTTATTTTATTGAGAATCTAAACTGTATGCAAACTTATTGGACACGGTGTACATTCACCATCTTATGCCGTGGTAATGTTATGCTCTTATACACGATTCATGCCTCAAACAGTAATTGCAAGGGCATGCGCTGTTCGATACGCAAATTAGAAGCCCATTTCCTGTATGGCCAACTAAGTTTTTTTTTTTTATTATTTCTTCAGTAACGGTGCTTACTTGGTACTTCTTCAAGATTATCTGATTTGCCATTGTAATCATTATTAATATAAAATATTACGATTACTGATAGTTGAAAAATATTCTTCATTTACGTGATTTATAATCTACACTTTACAGCAACGATGCGTGTAGCTATATGGATAACAACTTAAGCTTTAACATTATCATCGACAATAACAATGTTATTTTTAAAACTGACTTACAAAGTTTCATTATCTCCATAATAACAACTCAGTTTATAACCCATAAAAGTTATAAAGGGATTTAATAGATACTTAAAAACTTGTTAGTGTTACCACTAAAACAAGTGTCATGACAGCACTTTCGAAAACTATCAAATATGACATTTACTAGGAAATTTAAGTGTAATAAACTCTAGCAATTATACACAGAAAATCGGTAATTGAAAATAGAAACAGATTGTAAATTACGTATTATACGCTTTTGAATTTATTGCAGGAAGGAAAGTTAGGATTTGTGAAGCTTCTCTATACTAAATGGTAGTCGGTTAACGACCATGACTAAAATTATTATGACTTGTGAACTGTAGAGAAATCTAACTTTAATAGCTAGAGTCTAGAGTGTCACATGTTTACCCTCAAACACGCAATAGCTAAAGTATGTTTCAAATGCCTTGGCTTTATATTTCATCATAATATTTGAATTTGACATGAAGTTACAGGGCATACTGTACGAGTAACTAACAAAGGTTTATTGTGAGTATATGAATGAAGAGGTTAGATTTCAACTAAATTTTAGAAGATGCTTTCAATGTCAAGGAAGCCATATAGTACGTTTATATCAAAGCAAAAGTAATTTTAGAGTAGTATAGGTAAATAAAGAAAGCATTGATATATTCACTACCAAGAAGGGGTCGGAAGGGGCCGCCTTATGCGTACTTTTTACAAATGAAATCGGAGAAATACGGACGTGCGTGCATGACTCGATGTATGAATGTGGAAGAAGCGAAATAAATTTGTAAAGATCATAGCAAGTGGAAAGAAGTGGTCTCTGCCTACCCCTTTGGGAAACAGGCGTGATTTTATGTATGTAAGAACTAACTGAAACTACTTTCTTAACAAATGTACAGGATTCCAGTTGGAGACACATAAAAAAAAGTATTACTAAACACTCTTCGGAAATGCAATACAATATAGTTGATGTTCACATTGACGATACGCCTATACCCATACTATAAACACCGACTGACAATAATAAAACTATAAATGAAGCAGAAACCTTAAAGCTAATAATCCCAGGAGGAATAGTCACGTTAACTGCGATAAAGGATAAACCCGAGGCAGTAAACGGTGTGATTAACTGAGGGAGGAGTTGTTCATAACTTTCTCGACTCCAGATGGAGCGAGTTTTGTATCAAATTGTATTACGAGTTACTTTAGTTAGCAGTTGATGGAAAGTGTTGCTCGGCGTAATTTACTTGGGGGTGGTGTTTAACGGGGAATTTTGATGAAGAACTAAAATGAAACGTTGTGTTCCTGGTTATTGACTATTTTATAATTTTATGTCCTCGATGACTATTGACTCGACACAGTCATGAAGAATTGGTTTCTTCTTCCTTTGTTTTTTTGTTGTTTATATTACAACTTGTATTCATTGTAAGGTCAAGTACCAGTTTCCAATCAATCTATTTCTTTTAGAGTATTGTTTTAATTCATACAAGTTGATGAGTGAATTAAGCAAATTTTTCCTATAAATAAATAAATTAGTTACATTAAAACAATTTTTAATACATCAAGTTCACTTTTAGGGCCGGCGCTGACTGCCGGCATGGCACGGCGTGTCATGGCAAAGGATTTCGGTACTGATATAACCATTTTTAATCTTATTACCATGAGTATAGAATTCATGTTACTTTATTTTGACCCAACGATGCCGAGGGAGGCCGCGGTAGGACAGAACGTGCCTAAGCATTCCATTCAGCATTCTCTACTCATGGTAATAAGATTAAAAATGGTTATATCAGTACCGAAATCCTTTGCCATGACACGCCGTGCCATGCCGGCAGTCAGCGCCGGCCCTTAGCCTCCAATGTTTAACAACCTTAAATTCTGGGGTCTTAGTGAAAAAGGGTACAAGTCAACTTAACTCGTAATAAAGAAGGGTATATACATGAACGGACAATACTTGAGTTGTATCCTTTTTCACTTGATCTTCAGACCACAGAATTAATATGATCCAGACACTTCAAAATTTTATCGGCCAAAGGTAATACCAATGTTTTATGGTTTATAAAGTTTATTCGAATCGCTTCAAATTTATTGAGCTGCCACTAAAACAGTGGTCCCGTCCCGTTCATTTATTGGAGTAGTTTCCAATTACTCAATTTGGAGGTGTTAATTGGTAGTTATAAATACTTAGGCATAATTATAACGGTTTCTGCCGTTCATATTTGGAACGGTAGTTTTGTAACTCATTCGTCAAATGAACGTTTTGTTAGCAATCCCATTTATGTGTATGTATTAATAGTAGAGATCGGGTCTATTCCGTTTGTCCAAAATGATACAAAATACTTTTTGGGAAATGACACATTTGACCAATTTTTTTTTGGTCAAACGGCAGGCTCCCGTTGATACCGCGATAGCTGAATTGGTAAGTAACCTTTAAGATGAATACGATACAATTTAGAGTATAGTTACTGCACTGAGGGCCCTTGACATGATGTTTAAGCGTATAGTAAGTGGTAGATCGTCATCTTACGTTAATCTTATACATCAATAAGCAGCTTACATCAATCCTTTTTTTCTTTTTCAATAACGATAACGTTCATCAAGTGGATCTTGTCCTGGATCACTGTACTGACTTAATATTAAGAGTTCACATGCTTCACGAAAAAACAGCTTTGCAGTTTGCGAAAATTTCGAAAGTTTATAATTATAATTACTCTGGAGTTTCTTACAGCACTTCTACTCCGTGATGATAGTCTTGTCCGAAGCGCTCTATTAGGTTGACGCTATATTACTGACGCGTAAAAGCGCCCTAATATAGCCAATTTACTTCAGTTTATTTTGTTTAGATGCATGCTATTTTTAGTTTTTCGCTTAATAATTTCCTACTTTAGATGATTTTTAGTGATTTTACTTATGTTAAAGTAACTATAATTAGTTATGTTGGTTGGTAAATATATATTAAATAATTTACTGAATAATTATTCTCAATTTGAATTTGTATTGTGCTTTTTTTTAAATAATTTTCGCGCCGTTTGATCATAGTTGACTACGCTACTAAACAACGAAGCCTTACTGCAATAACAATGTTTTTATAGGATGTTTTTCCTTGTAGTAAAAACACTTAACAAACAGTCGTTTTATCTATAATTCTCGATAAAGGCATAAACCAGGGAAATGAGGGAGATGGTGATTTTATAGTCGCCGTAAAAAGCTCTTCGACTCCTCGTATTCAAACTTTGCTCAGCGGAGATGCGGGAAAGAAGTGTTTGGACAAAGTTTACCGCAGCAACAGCTGATGGGAACAGATGAAGCAGCCAGATTGTTAGAGTACACCCGTGTATCTTTAAGTATAGATACTCATGTTAATGGTTTCAATAACGTAGTAATTCGATTTTTATACATATAATCTGGGATGACATTTTTATTATTAAGGGGCTACCATGGGCAGATGACCTTCGATCTGAAACTCTAAATTTCCAGTTGTTGTTAAATCCTATTTGCATTAACACACCTGTTCAAAACTAGATGTCATTTCCATTTTTCTTTTACAAGGTAACTGACATCGAGATTATTAGGCTATCAAAGTTTGTAATTCTTACTTCAAAAAAGTAGTTTGTTGGCCTTATATTATATTTGGATGGTTTGTTAGATATATTAATGGAAAATTGGAATTGGTTACCTGTACAATAAAGAGTTTAGATACATACATACTATCATTGAAGTAAGTACAAACTCAATTTTTAGAGCCCTAAACGTAGGAAAAATACCCACAAAAATATTTTATGTGCATCATATTAATATTTACAGTGTCAAAATAATCTGATCACGAATAACACGTATTCATAAGTTCAAACAATGAAATGTCAAAGTTCATTGAAAGATAGTATCGCTTTTGACAACTGCGCGGTAAAATGATGCAGCTGTAACATCCCGCTGTGACAGGCACGAGAATCAACAAAAAAACTGTTTCTATAAATATTGATTCAAACTTAGCAAGAAAAATGTTTTTTTAGATTCTATTCAGTCTGAGTAGAGTTGAATTTTGCTTAGTACTGAGATTAGTTGTGTTGTCTAGTAGATTTTTATGAAAGCGTGTTGTCACAATAGCGGTTACGCTGTGGCTAAATACAGCGGTTTTTCTCAATACGTTAGCTTTTCGTTTCATCGTTTTTGCATTCCGTACCCAAAGGGTAAAAATGGGACCCTATTACTAAGACTCCGCTGTCCGTCTGTCCGACTGTCCGTCTTTCCGTCTTTCTGTCACCGGGCTGGATCTCACGAACCGTGATAGATAGACATTTGAAATTTTCACATAAGATGTATTTCTGTGGGTGCTATAATAACAAATACTAAAAACAGAATCAAATAAATATTTAAGAGGGGCTCCCATACAAAAAACGTGATTTCTTGTAATTTTTAGGGTACAAATACTAAAAATAAGAAAAATATCTTAAATAAAAGCACATTTATAATGAATTGAAAAGGAAAACTATCGCTACTAAGTAGTAGACTTTAGTGGTTCTTGAGTTGCAAACGGTTTAAATGTTTATACCTACCGTAAACTTACGAGTATTTGCGGTGTTGGTAAACTGACCGCGACCTATGTCGATAAATAAATAAATATCATTGGACAATGTCACACCAATTGATCTAGTCCCAAACTAAGCTCTAGGCTTGTACTATGGGTACTAGACAACGATATAAATACTTATATAGAGAAATATATACTTAAATACATAGAAAACATCCATGACTCAGAAACAAATATTTGCACTCATCACACAAATTATCTGCCCTTACCGTGATTTAAACCCAGGATGTATGGGAATAACAGTTTTCCAACGGCAAAGTTAAGTTTGTCGCGAAGTCTTATTTGTTTGTAGCAGTGATGGGAAATAGGTGAGCTAAAATACCTATTCTTCGCGAGAGGACATAATATAGAGTGGTTACAACCGGATAATTTTTTTTTTTTTTTTCTGTTCCGGGTATTCGATATTTATTCGGGTAATTATCGTAATGTAAAACATGACATGTTTTGTTTAAAGTACGGCATGTTTAATGTTAGTTTTTAGTAAAAAGGGCTAGAGAAAAGAAGGAATGTACAAGATTTCTAAAAAGTAGTAGCAGGACTAATAATATGGGTTTTCCCACGCATTGTTTGTTTATGACTTGCAAATGGGCGTTCACATTTTCGGATTACTTATAATTTTAACTTTATGGCAGGAATGTTACCATTTTTACTACAAACTTTACAAACATTCTATAAGGAAAAGAATGTATGTTCAACATTACGGCTAGTATTCGCAGTGCCCGGATAAATATCAAATACCCGGAATCCAAAAAATATATACTTTTATCCGGTTGTAACCACTCCATATTATGTCCTCTCGCAAAGAATAGGTATTTTAGCTCACCTATTTCCCATCACTGGTTTGTAGTAACGGCTTCGAAACCCTACACTGGGCATGGTCCGACATGCTCTTGCCCGGTTTTTGCTAATTGTTGTATAGATAATGGTAGGGAAGCCTCCGTGCGCGACTCCAACTCGCACATGGCCGGTTTTTTTTTATTTTTGCAAATACGATAACACTTTGTAGCTTGCTAACTACGACGTTTATTAATCTATTGATGGAAGGTTATTTAAACGCAATTCTGAAGAGACTTGCTCAAGTATTACACTATCTTCATTCATAAAGCATTTCATTATGTCCATTCACAAACGCAATCGTATTGGCAATAACCATTCGAGAGAACTCTGTGTCAATGTGTTTATTTTATTCAATTTGGTATTTGAATGTTTTAATGTTACGTTGTTTTGAAGACTTAATTCAAATTATTTCATGAATAATATCTTTTTGTACCTAACGTTATCGTTTTGCTTGAAATTTTGGCGATAAGAATTGGTTTTTGCTATTGATAAAGTCAGCGTCCAGTCAAATAATTTAATGCCAAATTCACAAGTCATCTATTAAAATCCTTAATCCTATAAAACTCTTTTTCACCTTTATCTTTTTAAGCCTACTGACACACAAATCATAGAAGGTTTATTCTTAACTATCCAGGCTCAAATGATTACAAATACGAAAAATGCTAACCTCCTTGACTTTATAAAATCTTATTGTTATTTATGCTCAACGTATTTCTTTCATATTTGGATCTATTTAAATTATAATAGCCTTATTGTGCCAACATAAAAAACTAAAATAACAAAACAGACGCGTAGCCAAATAGGGAATGGCATAAAATCGTTTGCACGACACAAAAAGAACGCAAACGCATCGTTTGTTGTCGCAATGTGTTGTTTTGATTCAAAAGCCATTGTGGTTCGTTGGCGTTTGACTTGTGGAACTAACCAATTCGGTAAATAATTGGGCATTTAATGCGTAAAAGAATGTTTGCGTGTGTTTACGCATTTAATTGAATTCTAGTTATGGCTTTTACGTAGAGACCTCGTCGTGCTGTTCTCCTAGTTATTATTTTTAGTTTGGCCTTTCTTTTGTTATAATTTTATTTGGGCTAGTTTTAATAATTATTGTTTATTATATTATTACCTTGTAATATAACTTCATTTTAAGTTTTATTGTGTTTTGTGATTGAATAAATGACCTTCAGCTGGAGTTTCTTGCGGCGCTTCGCCGTAATGATGGTCTTGTCCGAAGCGCTAGTAGATTCACTCCATGTTACCGACGTGTAAAAGAGCCCTCATGTGGCCAATTTACTGAATAAATATTTTGATTTATTTTGTTTAGATTCAAGGTATTTTTAGAAATACTTTCCTACTTTAGATGTTTTTTTAGTGATTTTACCGATGTAAAAGTAACTGTATTTAGTTACTGAGGTAAGTGTTCATTAAATAAGTTAAACAATATTAAAAAATGGGTGTTTGGGTTAAAGTGGGGTTAGAACCGTGTGCAAAATTCGCCCGTATCACCTCTTCATTTACTGACTAGCATAGAGGCATTACATTGTAGTTCTTAGGGTTGGCAACCCTTTTGTGGCTTTGAGATTACAAATATATACGTGCTCACAGGTGGTTTTTTCCGTTGCCAAGAGTTTCGAATGCAATAATATTTTTTGCCCGAATGTTATATGTCATAATTTCATATGTCATAATGATAATTTGCCATATTTTCAAATGCCATAATGTGAAGTGCTATAACGATACGTTTGCCATACATTTCATTTTCCCTATTATCAAGTGTACTTAAATCGTATGCCTGAAAATTTAAACGCCACTCAGAACTGGTTTTTTGTGTCGAAAGTACTGTATTATAAAAAAATCGGTCGTTTTTTGACAGCGCTATAAAAGTCTTTTGTTTTCCTTATCCCGTTAACTTAACATGATTTACAATTTTCCTGACCTATTCTTTATTAACCGGCTGTCACAGGTAAGTAAGCACTTATTCCACGATTAATCCAATTTGGGTGGCACGCGACGCTTCCGCGACGATTTGTACACGCGATGCTTTATTAAAGGGAGTAAAGTGGAAGTGAGATGTAAAAATATGTTTTGATCCCCCGACTGCGATAAAAAATTGATTATCTGGTTTTTTGTGAGGCATAATTATTACACAGTGTTTGCTTTGTTGTGTTCCAGTTTGGGGATAAGACAGCCTTTGAAATGACTAGCATAGGGTCATCAGGGCTGGCAGTGCATTTGCAGTCTTGTGAATGCGAATGTCTATGGGTCACAGTTTCCACTTACCATCAGGTGGCCTGTGTGCTCGTTTGCATTCCTATGCCATAAAAAAAACAGAGGTAATTTTCTCAAACATCCTCGGAACGGTTGGTGTTTCATTTAAAAATGAAGTCGCAAAGAGCCTCGTAAAATAAACTTATGAAAACACATAAACATACCAGTTCACTGCATTATTATCCCATATTACTTGGTTGTGACGTCGGGGGTTGCAATGTACAAGTTGCAGAATATTTTCAGAAATTAATAAATCTTCTCAAGAAATTAATGAGAAAAAAATATTTTTTTTAATTTTTTAATATTTTTATTTTTATTTTTTTTCGATACAAAATTTAAGAATATTCTTGGAAATTTCCGAGAATTTATCATAAGAAACTTTCATAAAGGTAGTTGGGGCGGTTGTTCCTATTTTATAAATACTAACACACATTATATGAGAAAATAATTATTATAATGTATATAACATAGTAGCGAGAAACCGATATCGTGAAGATTCTCAGAGAATGCCTATGTTCAACAGTGCACGTCTTTCGGCTGAAATGACGGTGATGATGACGATGAAAATACTACTTTTAAACTATGAGTACTTTTTAATGAAAACAAATCCCATTTCTGGAACTGTCCTAGTTTTGCTGCAAAGATGTAAGAAATAAAGGAATTCTTGCTTATAACACAGAAAAGGGGAATATTTCTTCAAATAAGTTTAGTATTACGCAGGAATTCTACAATACTAAACCGATATGACAGTGTAAATACTGTAAACGTTCTCGCTCCGAATCGAATGGCGGCGGCAAAGCCAGCAGAAACTAGATAATTCAATTCGCAAATGTTCACCTTGTACAAATACTGTATTCACAGACAAAACAGTTTGGCAACAACTAAGTTAACCTGCAACTAGTTTCTGAGTATGCAAAAAGAGCTTTTAATACGTCGAAATACGTTCCAATAAATTGCTGTTCTGACACAAACTCTAAAACAAAACAGCAACGTCTAACACACTAAATTCATCGAGACGATACCATCCATTGCTTGCTAAATTTAGAGCACAAAGCAATTGTTAGTTTTCCAGAATGTAATGTATTCGTAACAATGACCAATTTTCGCTTAAATAATTTCCATAATCCTAGAGCCGTCTCCAAAGATCGCTCACTTACAAAACTTCTCGACTCAAAAAAGAAATGGTCTACAATACCCTTGTAAATAGAATTACAACAGCTGCAAACGAAATTTGTGTATGAAATTACCTCTTACTGCCTCTCCAACGTCGACCTTACTGTACTCATTTAGAACTCTCTTTCAATTGGTAGTGATATTCTGATATTTGGTGACAGTGTCGACAACTTTTAGGAGAAGTTAAAGTTTTACGCCGAGTTGTTGCGTCCTGTATAAGTATACAGGGGGACGACTGAACGATAAAAAGCAAGTAATTCATCAGCTAAGTAACTGCCAGTACAACTTTTACCTCCCTTTCTTGGGGTTTTATTCTAAGACCAGGCCAAAGGGGAGATTATTTTGGAATAATTTTATGAAGGTACGCCATATTGACGAGGGCTTTACATTTTAATGTTTTAAGTTTGAAAATGTTTCAAATAATTCTCAATCTGCTTCTAATAGAGGATCCGAATATAAGAGACGACCTTCACCGGGCTGTTTATTCGATTAAAAGTATTTCATATCAAAGTATACAATAAAAACAAAATTGCAATTGCTTGTTTAATAGATAAATTACATACCAAACCAATCGAAAGAATCCTATAGAATATGCAATTATTAGGTTGACTATTTTTTTCCCATCATAACTATTGGGTAGGCATTCTGTTCCGAGCGTTTACACTTATCTGATAGTTAAGTATTGCTACTTGTTGAGTATAAGACCAGTTAGAGTGATTGTCTTAATAATATTAGTAATAATAATTAGTTGATCTCAAAATACTTAAGCCTAAGATCGATTGCAGATTTTTTCGGTACAAAAACGGATGAACTATGAGTCTACCTTACGATGTGGTACTTTCTACTTAGCGGTACAATTTTCAAACAAAATCCTCGTCTCAAAACTCTCTTGCTATCCACCGTTAACATTATTTCTCTTGGCAACATATACGAGTAGCTTTATCTCTAATAAAGCTGAGGATACATTGAGCTGCCCCGCGTAGTGATTCAAAAACTGATACGTTATTGGATAGTACTGTACAAATAGTTCTTCCAAGAAACTTTGGGTATGAATTTCTATGTCATAATTTCTCTAACTCATTTCATAGGAATAAATAAATAAATATCAGGGGACAATGTCACACCAATTGACCTAGTCCCAATTTAAGCTCTAGGCTTGTATTATGGGTACTAGACAACGATATACATACATACATACCTTCACGCCTTCATTCCCAGAGTGGGGTAGGCAGAGCTACAGAATTACCAACGATATAAATACTTATATAGAGAAATTTATACTTAAATAAATAGTAAACATCCATAACTCAGGAACAAATATTCACGCTCATCACACAAATATCTTGCCCTTACCGGGATTTGAACCCAGGACCGCCAGCTTCATAGGTAGGGTCACTACCAACTAGGCCAGCGCGTCGTCAAATAGGAGACGTTATTATGAGCTTAATTGCCAATGTGTCTAAGAAACATAGATGGAAACTTCCTCTTGTGTTACTAAAACTTTGAACCTCTTGGTAACAAAAAAGAAACATTTGTGTCACATTGCCAAATTGTGTTGAATTTCGTAGGAATCGCGTCGCGGCTCATTGTAGCTTCATCCTTAGAACATCAATGTACAACAAAAAATACGACAGAACAGTACAGAAGTAAGAAACAAGACACAACTCCCGAGGCGAGTTTATAGATCGTTAAACTTCGCCAAGACAATGGAACGAGGAGAACTCAATGGTTTGAGTACAATGCGCGTTAGGGTTTTGGGAATATATTGCGGTTAGCTTTGAAGTATGTCATGGATATACGTTTTAAATTCTATACAGAATTTCATTTGGTCTTGCATTGTACCGTGTGGTTGCCGGGTTAGAATAGTGCCTCTCCATGTCTTCCCGTGGATGTCGTAAGAGGCGACTAAGGGAATAAAGGCTTGTAGTACTGTTAGGCGATGGGCTTGCCACCTGTCGTCACTAATACACTGGGAAACATCTTAGCTTACTTGTGCAAAATATGGTTACAGAATTATCAAGAAGTTTTAAGACTTGTTGGTAATTCTTTAACTCTGCCTACCCCACTATGGGAATGAAGGCGTGCGTTTGTGTATGTATGTATGTTGTATTGTATAGGTCGAGTAGGAACTGAGTCAAGGATCCATATTTTAGTCTACACACAGAACAAACAACTGTATCAAGAAATTTAAATGACGGATTAATTATTTTCAACAAAACAATATCCTGTTTCATAAATAACATCTAAAACCTCAATGTAAACGGAACAAATGCTATTAAAGCCTTGCACCGATCGCTTGCGGTGGCCGGGCAACAGAGCTGGTCTGCGGCAATACCGACACAATACTCGTATAAACCATTGATTCCACTGCACTTTGCAGAGACGTTGGGAAATTAGAAAGGATTGAAAATGTGTGTTTGTAGTAAAGTGGTAAGTTAGATAGATAGATAGATAAAACGTTTATTTGCGTACCACAAAACACACACACAATTGACAAAAATAAAAGATAAAAAAATAAGCAAAGTGATACTAACATTGCACACAAATTGCCAAAAGAATGTGTGCACTGCAGCAGGGCAAATGGGTAAAGGCTCAGCGTATAACTTTGCTCAACGTGAGCAAAATACTGGTATTCTGCCACAACCCCGAGGAATGACAGAGCAACAATAAGCAAAAAAAAAGAGAACAGGAGGATAGTTAATGATGCTTATACATACTGTCACGCGTTTGGGTGCTTGTCCGTGGATTTAGGTGTGATATGTGTATGTGTGCGTGCGTGCGTGCGTGTGTGTTACTTTACAAAACTGTGTGAGCATTAAACAGCAAAATCCGATACTAAGTAAAGTTACAGAGAAAATGTTTGGTAAGCTGACGTATGATCGCCTAATACGTGTAATGTGTCAATTGTTTGAATAAAATAATAAGAATAAGAATAATTTATTGTCAACCAAAACCAGTAAAATAATTTAAAAAAAAAGGCACTGACTCAGCATGTGGTGCGAGCTCGAGTCTTCGCAGCGCTGGTTTTCAGTCTGCCCCTTTCCGCACTCAGTCTAGTTTAGCACAATTTAGCAGGTACAAAGGTTGTATGGCTTATTAATATATCACTTTGCAAAATGGCATTCATACAAACGGTAAAATTCATACAAAAAACATAATCACAATAATGTCACTATTTAAAATCTCTTAATCGTAATAAAGTGACACTTTTGGGTTTAAATGGCGATTTGCAATTCAATTTGGAAAACAAAATCATTTTTTAAATTTGGTTTTTGCGGAGAGGTAAAGAAAGAAAGACTATTTTGTGGTTGTTATACGAGTACCAGAAAGGATAGATAAATATGCACAAGATGGATGTAGCCACGAAATGGTCCCAACTCAGCGTAATTAATTACCCCAATTACAAAATTAAGGTACCCTCCGCAATATTTTTCTTGCCGTCACAAATCTAACCCAGGTTAGGATAGGTTAGTTATGCACAGTAAAACCAAAATATTGATCATAGTACTTTACTGTGTATTGCTCACAAATTCTTTTCGGCACGACACTGTTTCCCAATGACTGTTTGTGTTCCAAATAAATAAATAAAATAACAAATATATAGACAGATGCCAGAGTGGGAGTGACAGCTACAGCTAAGTATTTTATTTGTGTTAGGTTACTGGAATTTCTTGTGGCGCTGTTTCTCCGCAATGATGGTCTTGTCCGAAGCGCTGTTTGACTCCATATTACCAGCTGATTCACTCCATATTACCGACGTGTAAAAGAGCCCTAATGTGGCCAATTTAATGAATAAATATTTTGAATTTTAAATTTTACGATAATAAAAGTCTGGTTGTACGGTTACTTGATGTGTAAATGTATGTAACTACGTAACTGCAAAAATACAAATACATTTGCGAGAAATAAAAGTTTGTAAAATTTTACGTTTGCCATACACGCACTTTTATTTAAATGAACAGATACCCAATTGCATACATTTAGGTAAATTTATTCAGTCGTTAGCTTTTCATGCAAAGTGACCTAACTGATATCCAACGTTGCTTATCATGTGATATTCTTGTTCTACTTATGTTGTATCTTTATCTGTTTTGTTAAAATCGAAGAACACAAGCGTATTAGAATGTTATCTACAGAGTGGAACCGTAAACTTAACTCGATAACACTTCTTACTTCTATCTTATCTAAAAGGGTCCTTTCCAACTACCCTGACTAGAATAGAAGCTAAATATTGCACTTCTTAGGAGACAGTAATGGTCTTTGTTATTTCGAAAGATTGGTTGCTGAAACCGGTTTAGAGTAAAGAAGCAAGATTTCTTTTTACACTTGATTTCGTTGCTGGAGATTACAGGTATTTTCAAACATATTAAAAATGAAAGAATGAGAGAGAAAGAAATGAAAAAAATCAGAGATAAATGTGGAATAAAAGAAGATGTAGTGACTTAGATTGAAAAGGGCATGCTTTGATGGTTCGGTCATTTGGAAAGGATGGATGGAAGAAGATTGACGAAAGAGATATACAGATCGAAAGTGAGTGGAAGGGTCGGAAGGGGCCGCCCTAGGCGTACTTTTTCGAATCAAATCGGAGAAATACTGGAAAAGGGCCGTATCTTAAGAACTCGAAACCGACGTGCGTGCATGATTCGATGTATGAATGTTGAAGTAGCGAAAGAAATTTGTCAAGATCGTAGCAAGTGGAAAGAAGTGGTCTCTGCCTACCCTTCTGGGAAACAGGCGTGATTTAATGTATGTATGTAAGAATTTAAAAACATAATTAAGGGCAAAAAAGACACATACATACACATATAAACTCACGCCTTCGTTTCCAGAGTGGGGTAGGCAGAGCTACAGAATTACCAACAACTCTAAAAACTTGTTGATCATTCTGTAACCACATTTCGCACAATCGGGCTAAGATGTTTACCAGGGTACTAGTGTCAGGTTGCAAAACCATCGCCTAACAGTACTACAAGCCTTTATTTTCTTAGTCGCCACTTACAACATCCACGGGAAGACATGGAGTGTCACTATTCTAACCCGGCAACCACTCGGGGGAAAAAAGACAGTTGCGTTTATATGGCAAATGCGTCTTTAAAAAACAACTCATCAGTTTCTCGAATATCACTTCATCGGGCGCTATTTTAGATTCGGTTAGGTTAGGATTATGACTGCTAAATTGCCTTTCGAGGAAATGAAAATTCTGCGTAATGATACTTTCAGAGACATCCGGTAAATAAGATGTTTAACACCACAAACGTATGTTTTTTTTTCAAAAACTGACAAACTGCGGAAATTACTTAAACGTTCAATCCTATTTATTTTCTGTATCTAATGATAACGCTCGCCGAATGCATTTTGTCTAGGGCCACAGAACTTGTTGCGGGTGGTAGGACCTTGTGCAGGGTCCGTCCGGATCGCTACCACCATATTATCCACTTACCTACCGCCAAACAGCAGTGTTCGCATTGTTGTGTTCCGGTTTGGGGATAAGACAGCCGGTGAAATGACTAGCATAGAGGCATTCCATCTTGGTGCTCAGGGTTGGCAGTGCATTTGCAGCCTTGTGAATGCGAATGTCTATGGGTCGCCGTTTCCACTTACCATCAGGCCTGTGTGCTCGTCTGCCTTCCTATGCCATAAAAAAATAAACTAAAGCATGACTTTCTCACGTCCCATACGGTTGGTAAGTACCCAGATAATAACGCCCACTATGTCCAATTTAATATCATATCGATAACAAAATCAATTTCAAAATCTATTGATACACACCTACTCATCAATAAACGGAACATTTCCGATCGAGTGTGTCTACGGGACCAACAAGTATTTTTGTCGGACACGAAAGCAATCAATGCAACAAACTCAACATCGCTAGTTTTTAGGGTTCCACGAAGTAAAATTTAAAATGGCAGTAAAGTTGTTGATGACATTTGCGGTTTTATGACGACCCGGAAGTTTTGGGGGTTTTTCCTCTTTAACGTTTTAAAATATTGAAGAATTTTATTTTGGTCAGCTGATATGAAAAGCTTTATTAAGGCTCTGTCATCCCGGCTCATAGACACCTCGGGAGATCCTAGAGCTGGTGCTTACCTCTCACAAAGGATTGGGCTAGCTATCCAGAGAGGTAATACAGCCAGTGCCATAGGGACCATGCCGCGAGCGGGTCTGCTAGAGGGGGTGTTCTTTTTATAGTGGTTATTGTTATGTACATCTTTAATATTTGAGTAGCTTAGTTTAATTTTAATTTAAATAAGTTTAGTTTTAACTTTTAATTGTAGTTCATTAAACAGTTTTTTTTTGCTAATAATAATTTATACGGAATAAGTGTAGTCGTTTTTAATTGTTGTGCATGAATAAATAACATTAATGTGTGTCGTTTACGCCCTTGGGTCGAGTGACATCCAAAAGGTGACTAAATATTATTTAGACGCTTACTTATTTGTGATTGTACGCTAAGTAGTAATTGTATTTGAATAGATTATTTTTAAAACAAAATAAAAATGTAACAGAACCATGACAAAGACGCAACGTGTCACACCTCCTAAAACAATGTTGTCCAACCTAATTTAAAACTTTACGGTTTTATTACAAGAGTAATAAAGTTTAAAATTTAACGACGCGACAACCAAGACAATGTTGTCAGAACTGTCATGTTGGAACAACACTGGTTAGAATATATTGACAGGTTTTCTAATTTCTCTAACAATACCTCGGATGAAGTTGTAGACATTGTCACATACCTGTAACAAAAAAAACATGGTGAGTGTTTGTGGTGACATAAAAAAAGAATTAAACATGAAGACAAGTTTATTGTAAACGCCGACGGGAAATATTTTAAAGACATTGAATCCGTTACAATATTCTTGGAGAATAATGAAATAAACTCCAAATAAGACACATCATTTCATTTGTAATGGAATGAATAAATTTTATTTTATTTTAATTTAAAAAGGCCCCTGTTTTTAATTTTTCAAAAGCAAACAATTGTCTATCCTAAAACGACATAGCTACCAGCTGTAATGACGGTTAATATTCGGCAATATACGATATTTGGGTCGTTTTTACATTTATTTACACTGCGGTATCTTTTATTAACCAGCTCACTTTTTTAATATCGGCAAAAGTATGTGCAACTATCTATAGCATTATTTTTGCTTGATAAATATTCCTATCATTAACAATGTTGTCACAAGCCAAGCCATCAGTTATTTTGCTTCTAATAACCCTGTTAACACCAACCGTGCGCTTCAGCATCACTTTGTATCCACTACTGACTGTCAACGAATCCTTGAGGCTACCAGGCTACGGAAAACAAACCGTTTCTCAAGCGGGCCACTTAGATCAATAAGCCTCGCACGGCGTCAAGTGTCCGACACTCGCGACACTCGCGACACTCGCTAGATTGACGTCTGACACTCGTGCATTATTCACACGGCTGGTCATTTAGGCGATGCGGTTAAGTGATTGAACGCCAAGGTAAAATAGTGCAGGTTCGATAGCCACTTTAATCACTACATAGTATAAAACAAAGTCGCTTGCGCTGTCTGTCCCTATGTATGCTTAAATCTTTAAAACTACGCAACGGATTTTGATGCGGTTTTTTTTAATAGATAGAGTGATTCTTAAGGGAGGTTTATATGTATAATACATTCCACGCGGGCGAAGCCGCGGGCGGGTCGCTAGTTATGTATAATATTGGATTAGGTATGTCGTGAGTCGTTTTTATTAAAAAATAAAGGAAAGAAAAATATTTGGTGCGATTTATTTGAGTGTATGTAAGTATGGTTCTTTATTCGTCTGTAGAATCTGGACGGATGGGCGATTTCGACAAACAAGGTGTCGCTAGATTGGTCTTGGCGTAGTGACTGTCAATGAGTACTTATTTTGATTTAAATCTGAAATCTGAGAAATAAAAATTAATACAATACATGATAACTACTTAACACCGTATTGACAATTATTATCTAAACAGCAGTTGGATTTTTTAAAGCTTGTCATTTGTTACGATTGTTAAATTTTAATCTAATTATACTTTTCAAGCTTTAATATAAATAAAATTTTCCTAAAAGGTGAGTATAACCAAGCCTTAAATGTAAATGTAATGTAATGACTGCGACGTTTTATGCTCGCGTGTTAATCTCAAAAATAACCTTTACACGCCCAAGATTGATGCCGATGCCGCCATGTTGGGATCGGAATTATTCATGCGACACCATAGCCCTGCTGGATCTACGCACACATGGGAATTAAGTGAGGATCGGCGATAGGAATGATGCGGGAATAAATTTGGTCATAGGTTTTGAGCTTGGTAAGTTATTACTTTACGTCATGGTTTATTTACTGGTGGATTATTATGACATAGCAATGGAGTTCATTTTTCGGCGAGCGTAAAGGACAGAGCTAGAGTTATATAGCTCTGTCCCTTTCTCGCAGCGTAAACTGAACTGCGTTGCTATGTCATAATATCCCCCCTGTACGATGGTAGGTGTCGTCAAATAAGTAAAGAGTTTACAAGTCCAAAAAAAAGTAAACTAATAACCCAACTGCGGTTTGGATAATGTCATCAATATAATGTATAACATACGAGTACGTAACATAACTTTTTACTCCATTTACACATTAAAAAACTAGTACCCAGTGAAACCCGACACGCTAAGATGAATTTAATGACGAGTATTTACAAGGGAACAAAGAACTTTATATACACACAGGTCTAAAACGGTAGGAAAAAATCATTACCGTCCTCCTTATGCAGTCGGGTAAATAAACTGTAAGACATCGCACAGATGTCAATAAAAATGGCATATTTGACGTTTTATTCAGCCTCAGCGCGAACATTTTTAGGTACATGTGACAGGTGACAAAAAACCGATGTAGAGTTTTGTAAGAATGAAATAGTTAAACAAAAGGTGTTTCTCATATTTTTGTGCAAATCAAATCCCTAACTAGGTCAAACTCCAGTCCAAACCACATTGAACATTTTCATCCAACATCAAAAATATATTAAAAATCTGACATCACAGTCCAATGACACGGCCATGGCGAAATTTAATTTCATCGACCTGAAATGAAATCTTTTTGCGGAAAGTAATGAAATCCGTCCTGTCGTCGGCATCCAGCGCTGCGGTGATAAATATATACATATGGATGATCCCAGCTGATTGATGTACATCTTCAAAACGCATTTTGGACGACAATTTGAATATAAAATATACGATGCTTAAGTCTGAGTCACGAATTGTTATTCAAATTGAAATAATGTCTTTAAATGTCTTGGGTATGTAGAAAAAGTAAAGGCCATAGATTGTTTCGCAAAGAATTCAATTTATTCAAGTTTTTAAACAATCGTTTTGTAATCATCAAAAGATGAAGCCAATCAAAATTAACAATGAAAAGGCCTATAAAGATCTCACATTTCATTTATGTATATTTTTAATGGGCTTTTGCGAGCAGTACATTTTTATATACATAACGGTAACGTTGATAATGTAGACCAACAAATGAAAATTTTAATTCACCAGACCCGTCAGAATAGAATCACCGTCTAGAACAAGCCAAAAGCAACACCTATTAGAAGTCTCTCAGTTAATCTAATGCCAAAGGGTTGTCTAGCCAAGAATAAACGTATTAAATATAGCCGCGTCATAACTCGAATCCCCCGGGCATAAATCAAGTCCTTCGACATGTTTTTCTTGGCGAGATAACTCTTTTTCCTCAACTTGAATTTTGCAAGTACATATATACATACATTTCAAAGACGTCGAAAATATCTATACATCTTTATGCCACTGGATATAAGGTCCGTGTATACATATATTTTACGAGATAGCTGTATAGATATTAATGCCCTTGGCTGTACAGTCAGCGTCAAAAGAAACTGATCACTTAAATACCTTGTCGCTTTACTGTCACATAAGCAATGACAAACAAGATTGTCTAATGTGTTAATGCGATAAAGTACAAAAGTAGCTTGAAGTGACCAGTTACTTTTGACGCTGACTGTACCAACCAAATTTTTGTTTCGGTCAGATACCGTCGTCAACGCAATACCTTGCGTCAAATCCAGAAATTGATTTCAAATTGAATGATTTTAACTTTTAGTTTAATACCGTATGAATACTTTACTTTAAATTTAGAATATTTTTAGGAATCAACAAGATTTTTGATGCTTACGCAATATACCACATAATAAAAGAAAGGAGAATGGGCAAATTGGCCTATCGGCGGCTTCTGATGAAATTAGTTTTATATAAAAGCTCTGATAGTAAGGAGAACTTTTTGTTAATGTTATTTTTTTCAATATCAATATTTGAAAAAACTATGCAAAATATTCTAAAATAATGTCATCTTTTATTCTGGTTACGATTAAGTCACGGTAATGAAACGTTCCCTACGTAACAGGAGGGCTATACTGCATCGTCAGATATTAAAATTATCCTTAGCCGCTCATAGACCAAGTTCCATACAAATTTGCCCATTCTCCTTTCTTGTGGATTTGCAATGCTAGTTGTAACTGACATTTAACCTCACATAACCATCGTGGCGTACGTGTTTTTCCATTTGATTTTGAAACATTATTGGCTTTACAATAAATACCTAAGCACTGCATTGTTTAAACAATTCAGTTACACCTACTTTTATCTTTCATATTAGAATAAAACTTTTTAAGGGAGCCAGTATAGACTTAAATTTCAGAGATAGGATTTGATTTTAAATTTCTAACACCATAATGATGTTGAATAGGTACTGAAAAATAACAAATACAATCCTAATCAAATATAAACACCACAATAAAATCGAAGAAATATCTAACATTCCATCCAATTACATCAGAAAATAGAAGCCAGCTAGAAACGAGACGCGGCACGCGACACATAATCTACTAATTGTGACTATTTGTAGCTGCTGTCGGTCGTCCCATTGTCACATGCGGTGTTATTCTTTCAAGGACCAACAGATCGAGCTAGCCGATTTGATCTGCTAGGTTACATTACTCTCTTCTCAATTCGCCACGGACTTAACCGGCGAGTTTAAATTTTGTCAGAAGAGCTAGCACAACATGCCTGCTTCGATTTAATTGTTGCTCGAAGATCCCTTTCTTAATAGTTCAAATATTATGTATTTAGCTTTACGGGAGAAAATAGTGTAAGTATTAACTACATATACTTTTGTCAAAATATCCGAAGTAGCTAAATATTTTGCGGACCGGGAGACGAGCTGTAGGTAGGCCTCCAACAAGATGGAGTGACGACCTTGTAAGGATCGCGGGAACGCGGTGGATGCGAAAAGTCCAGCAGTGGACGTTTTTCGGCTGACATGATGATGATGGTGATGATTAATTACATATTTTAGTGGGTTGATTTCATCTTTGGCAACAGATTTTGCCTACAATCGCGCAGGACAGTGAACTCGTAAGTTAACTATCGATTATTTGTTAATAGAAAGCGCGATAGTTCAATCACTCCTTGGATTATTTTGGCTTTAGCTGTACCAACGTGCCCAATTTCTTTGACACGGCTCGCCGCGCTTTACCGCGCTTTGCTCAAGTTAGGCGAGCCTTTGTTCAATCGAGCTTGCTTCGGCTGCGAAACGGAATAACACCACTCACTGTTGTCTATTACCCCATTATGTGACATGTTCATGATGCTCTGACCATTGTGGCGGACGAAGTAGGCGTTGATGAGAATCCGGGAAATGTGTTTATTAGAGATAATTCTAATGATGTAACGGAGTTGAACTATTCCTGAGTACGCTAAATTGGTGATGATGAAAATGTGGGAGGAATAGAGGTGAGCTGGACTGAGGCTGCGTGTAACTGAAATACTTTACGAAGAATATAAAGTAAGTAAATTAGTGAAGGGACTGGCAGGAGGCTGAAAAAGACAGGGATGCGTTGAAGGACGAGATGAAGGCTTTTGCTTAGCACACTTTAGGCTACCAAATAAATAATAATAAAATAATAGTAAAGTAGTAGGTAGGTATGTTTAACTGTAAAACAAAACTAAATTAAAGTCTATTTAAGTTAATAATACTTACACGAAAAAGCAATAAAAATAAAACCAAAAGAATTTTAAAGATCGATCTGGCATAAAAATAAAACAAACCCCAAACAAACTTGGTGATCAATTAAAAATAGCCTAATCGGATTAAGTCCTGAGCCCCGCTTACTATATTGATTTCTTCTTTGACTTATACCAAATCCTCTAATTAATGTCAACCTTTAGCTATAATAAACTTTACAATAGAGCCAATGAATAAAAGTTCTCTCTAATTGCACTTGACACTTCCTGAACTGTGACTCGGAAACTATGTCGACGTGGAACTGTCATAAGAACTCTATTAATTCCAAGTGTGCCAACAACTAAAAGTGAACTAAACCTCCTAAGTAATAGAGAACAATTTCATTTAGATGAGACAGTCTTAATTAATGAAGTTGTAACTGCATCTAAAGATTGGAATGCTGATGACGTCATAGTTTTTAATAGAGATACTGTAATGAACTGTTTTACGACTGAATGCTCGATTCACATCGTTTACTATAACAGTCAATAAACAGTGCCCATTGGTGATATATTTGTAGCAAGAAGCATTACGTATTTTGTATTGCCAAAGTTTTCGGATCATCTTTGTAAGGGGCGTTGCAATGTTTGTGAGGGGTGAAACTTGAGATAAACTAAAGAAAGGGATTATATTGATCCCAAGGGGGAAATAGTTATTTTAGAGGCTGCAGATAACGGAAAGGGTATGGTGCAATCTTATGTTTTTGATTTTGATTAGTTTTTATAGGGATTTTTATCGAATATCGAATAATTCTTAAGAAACGTGTCAAATTTAAATTCAAATTCGAATAATTGATTATCTTTTTTGAATTCCACGACAGTGTCTGCTGTATTACAATTTATAACCAGAAACAATAATTCGTATAAATTAGTGATTAATTGTTTCTAATTGCAAATTGTAGTGCAATTTGAATAGAACGTCAGTAGGTTAGCAGGCGTTAAAACATAAGTCAAGTCAGGTTTTGAAATGTTTTAAACAATAGGCTATAAATTATTATCGCCACAAAATCGCGCAGTGTATGTCCCTCACCAGTATGGAATGTAAAGAGTAACATAAATATAGTTACACAATGTCGAAAAAAGTTATAGCTAGATCTTCGTAGAATGCACCCCCCACTGTTAGACCACCGACGTCGACCGCTCGCTGTGACCTATGGAACGTATTAACCCCCAAAACAAATAAATAAGAACCGTACAGCTTATTCAGAAAAATGATGATTCTGTTAAAGACAAAGTGAGTCGTTTGAGAAACGATTTCTTAAATGGCCTGTTTTTTGTCGTTTGATTGACTCGACTGTTAGTTGGATTGATGGCGTTTACTGAACTTTTCAATTTATTTCTTTCTCTGTTATTTTCGCCTTCCGTCGTTTAGTTTCTTGCATCAATATGATTTAAAACTGTTACTATTTCTTAATTACCTTCTTCTTTATATATAACTATATAGCATAATTTTATCTTATGCTCTAAATTGCACAAAGGGTTAGCCTTCATCTCCAGGTTCAGGTTACTTGACACCGAGCGCATCTAGGTCGATGTTTATGAGCAGAAACTTCATAACTAACTCAAGGTTGATGTTACTCTACACTGTCTTTGATACAATCTGTTCTTTAATCAACATTTTTCAGTGCTAGGATTGTTTACTTTGGTATAAATATGAGCCAGTAAATTTCTTAAAATATCATACAGTAAATAGTAACAATAATGTTAACAAAATCGTCCCAAAAATTGTTTCATACGTATTTTTTTCTCAAATATCTCAAATTTGCAAAGGCTCTTTAAAATTATTTCTGCGGAATCACGTCGTTTAAACTTAACCTAAAACGTGTGGTAACTTTAGTTAATTCCTATATCCATATGCCAGGCCCTTTAGATATTATCGGGCCCCATTGTTTGGCCCCTGCCCGAGACGGCAGCTGGGGCATAATAGAAGAAACTCGGAAGCCCGCGGGGTATCGTCTTGAAACAGAAAAACTTCGAGGGTGCTTTGAGGCGTCAATGTTGGCGCGTTTTTATTGTTTATTAAGCAATATTTCTAAGATTTCCGTAGATATACTTCTGGTAAGTGGTTTTGCATACAGCAGCCCGCCCACTGTGCCGGAGGTTGAAGATTCAAATTTTGCTAGGGGCATGCCTTTAGTAAGTGAAGAAGTCAGGTTGTCTGTTGGTCGAATAAGGATATTCTTTTAAATAACACTAGTCATCGATCTCACCGCTAAAGCTGTGTAACCCATCCGTGCGTAAAAAGTACAAAATTGTCCGTGTCTTACCTTGCTTGTACTTTTGTTCCGGCGGAATTAAATCAGATTTTTAAAGTATTGAACTTTTTTTTTTTAATTTATCTTTAATATTTACTCTTCCTTAAACTGTACTTCTTTAAAAAAACCTATTTAATGTCCCTTGCAAAAATATATTCATTTTTAAAGTAAATATCCTCGACTCTTTCACTAACAAAAACCTTTCTAGACATCATTTGTCTAGTTTTTGTTTCACCCAAGTCGGCGAGCCGGTAGCGTTTTTGTAGTGACCAAGCCGCTGTGGGAGGGGGACAAAAAATGTCGTGTAAACAATATGATGAAGGGCGAAATCCGATCTTTGTTTACTTTAGACGCGTGTCTTTCATTTCGCTTTTATTGAGCTATTACTTAGTTCCTTTTTAATAGATGATGGGTGATTGTGTACTCAATAGAATGGTTCGGTTTGCAGTTCGAAGTAGTATGAAGAGTGAAGACACTGTTAATTGGTCCACGTCATGGAAACCCACCAAGCAAAATCGTGCCATTCCGTGCGATGGTAAATTTAAAATTCTCCTTGTAAAAGTATGATTCTTTAATATATCTTATGATGATAAATATAAAACAGGTACAAATATATGCATTAACTTGTTTAAGTATTTAAATGGCATCAAAGAGGGCATTTTTTAGATAATTATTTTAAAACGTCTACAAACTAAAGGTTAATGTTTATTTTATGTTAATTGTTTAATTTAGATTATTATTAATGTTTAAGTAAAGTACTGGGTAAAATATTAAAAGTGGATCTCGGACGCGAAGACGTCAAAGCAAATAAAGCAGAAAGGGTTATAAACGGATTTCATAAAGCCCTGTTACCTAAAAGGATTTGCTTATGTCAGATTTCATTAAAGAGCTGTGATATTTAATGAAATTTTACGCAATTTGGGTCTGAAGTTAATAGCTGAGGAATTGCAAAGAGAAAGGTTTATTTTATAATTTACTTCTCTGAATGGACAACTTTAAAGTTAGAACTTTTATTTATAGCCAAAACTGATGTTGTTGACTTTTTTTTAAAGAGGAATATAAAACGGGTAAGTAGCGGTATTTGTTTTGTTGTTCAATTGCGAGCTTACAAGACATCTATAATCTAAGTTTGGAATTTATATCTCCTTCTGTGCTGTAATGTGATTTTATAAAAATCTGAAGCAGACCAGTATCCACATAAATGTATTAGGTACTTACACATAAATATTTTTAGGACTAACACCAAAACTTGTTTAATAACTACTTTATTTTGAACACACCCTAAAGTATTTAAACTGTGACAAAAGTCCAGTAAGATATCTTTCCAGACCTTAAAAAAACTACATGGCAAATACCGGAAATGGTACCAAGATGTCCCCGAAAGCCAATATCGACACATTCGTAACGTCCCGTCGTTTGTCCCGATTATTCCCGAAGTGGCCATCTGGCTCTCCCGATCAGTATCTAGAGAGCCAAACGCTGTCCCGGGACATATGATAACAGGATTTAGTTGACCAACCCAAAATGGAAGATGCTTTGTCGGTATCCATAAATATAATGCCTGAAACTTAATGTCACTTTATAAAATAGTTTCGTATATAGTCTTCAGTAATCACAATTAAAATAAATTAGAATCAACACGTGTTCATAATTTTAATGTTGAAAATGACATTGAACTTCACAAGGTTGAGTTCATCACAACAATGAAAGTCATCGGTATTCCTGAAATGATTAATGAAAACCTCGCTGCTTCTTGCAAAATAGATAACGTAAACGACAAGAACATCTATCAGTCTTGTTATCAATGTTGGTATTCGTGTAGCGAGGAACCAAATTTATGTTTAGTCTTATAAGAAAATAAGGCAGGAACATTCATATCATGGGACAAGAGATAGAAATCCTGTCCTCGATAACAAAAGGGCCGACCAGATTCTCATCCAATTGTTTATTTACGTCCAACCGACCCTTGTTTTATTTTATTACACTTTTGTTTTGGTTTTGCGTGTCTGGGTTCTCAAATTATTTAATAATGTCAGTTGTGTTTTGTATAAACAAATTTATCAGCTCCACTTAATCAAACACAAATTTCAAGTTGTATCTTTGGAATTCAATTCTCTTGTTCCTTTCTATTTGGTCTCAAATTATTGTATATCTGTACTTTCGTGTCTGATATTAAGCATGTTGTTTATATGTTTAATTGGTTACAAATAGTGGTTTAATTGCATCAAAACATTAAGTTTTCTTCTAACAAGATTGTTAAAATTAGCATCACTTAAAATTAATGTAATTCCTCTAATCACGCAATGTATCGTCACCCCCATCGCAAACGCAAAATGGTACCAACATACTATCAACATCAAAGCAGAAATAATCCAATTTATTAATTTAATCGTGAAGGCTTGAAATGAAGATTAATTGATGAAAACATTAAGCTTATCTCGACATCTACACTAGTCGTTAATGTTAATACGTTATATCGCAGTGAGTATTAACTCGTAACTCGAGTTACGGGACTTGAATATGTAATAATCAATTAGAGCAAAGGCACAACTAAGGTAACTCTTGTTATCGTGGCTGAGATAAATTTGAAGGAATAAATGATGAATTAATTTACAAGCTTTCAACAAGATATTTGGTGAAAGCAATTAATTACAGAAGCATGATTAAGTATTGTAAAGACCTATTTTGTACAATTATTTTAAAGAAATAAAGTATTTCAGAGGCAAAAATAATACAGCCCTTGCTTGAATTTATAAAGGTCAGTTCGATTTGTTCGAAGCAAATGTCAGATGAGAAATGTAGTAAAATTTAATATGACATTATGGCCTATCTAAATGTGACCAATATTTCTGCGAGATTCCTTTATACGCCATTTGAAACAAATGAAATGTCATCCACATACAAAGTCTCTGTAACATTCCATTCCATAGGGCTTTGTATATTTTTCTTTTAAATTCATTGGATTCTTTTTGTTTTTACATAAATACATACATACATTTATAGTCATGTACCCTCATTCGTAATTCTCAGAACTATAAGACCGTCGATACAAAATAAAAGATTTCCATCATCTCACGTGTGGTCTTTATTATAGATGGGTAATTCTACACATTCCCAGTCTTAATCGATATTATTTAAAGTCAACCTGCTTGCTAGCGTGAACGATTAAATTGATAAAATTACATTCGAATGTGGAATCACCCACTTTCAATCTAGTTCCTTCGGAATTGCCATATCAGATGTTGCGGATTGATATATCTCAGTCAGATGGAAAGTTCTCGGTTGTGACAACTTAATAGGTAGCCGAGCCACGATTAAGTGGTTTGATTTTGTTAAATGGAAGGCTCATGTTTATTAAGATTTGGTTTAAGGAGAAGATGGTGATAGAATTTTCGGGCACTAAGAATATAAGTGTGACAATTGACAACATTTCAAAAAAAAAGCATTATTGTTTTTTCGCGTTTATAATAGCTGGTTAAAAATTAGACTACCCGTTTTTCTTAGTTTTTCTTTATTTAAGTTAAATTCGTCGTTAATAATTTATTAAAAAAATAGTCATTAAAAAGACCGTATATACAAAGTTAGGAATACTGATGTCGTGATCTTAGCCTGATATAAAATTTAAAAAAGTAACTTTAAACAGTAAACAAAACTGACTGTCATGTCATGTCAATCATTCGCTGCCGTTCGTTCACAAATTTGCTATTTTGCGTAATTTAATTAATTACGTAATTTGTAGACGCCATTAAAATAAAGAAACTATTTTGCGTAGAATTGAAAGCGTGTCGTCAGAATCAAGTAATCCGTCAGACAGATAAACAATGAACATGACAGTTATATATTTTTTTGAATTCCTTTGGTAATAAATGGACTAAGGGCACTATAAGTGTATTCCTAACATTCACAATCCAACTTTTTTTACTGTTTTTCCTAAATATAAAAAAATACTACTGCATAAAAAAATCCAAAGATATTTTTACTGTAATCAGCAGTGTAAAATCTAGAAACGGTATTTTATTTTACTACCTTAGCACAAAATGAATTGTTGTCAATTAATACAATTCGGATTGTTCATATTTTTATAATTACTCTACTTCGAAAACCACTTCGAAGGAATAGGGCTTTAAAGCCGTTCCGCATTATTAAGTGTTTGAAATATTTATCTTGTTCGGATATTTCGACAAAAGTATATTTAACCTTTGTTTGACATTCGTTTTCAGCTTGAATCCCTTCTAGGTACGGGTTAGGCGAAAACCGCTTGAAATATTGTGTTTTAACACTATTACAATCACTTCTTATCATTAGATGTCGATTAATTGTTGTAATTAGAAAATGCCATTCCGAATTTAAAATAATTTTGTCATCCAAAAAATGTCTGCTAAATAAATAAAAGTTTTTTTTTGGTCTATTCCAATTATTTAGAATGATATAATTATAGTGACGTGTGATAGATCATTAGGCGTAGGTACCGCGAGAAATGTCAATAAATAGAACATCAAGCTAGTGGTAGCTAAGTAGCAGATGAATTAAGTAATAATACACATTGACCAAAATGACCAACACAAGTAATTTGCACGCAATTCTGAAACGCATAATTTTTTTATGCATAATGTATCATTTCGCATAACATCCTTTTAGGCTGACATTGCCGAGTTCAATAAACGTCTATTGTGTAGATATGTTAGGTAAGGTTAGGTTACTTTTTAATAATAATTAAAATAAAGCATTGTCTATTGTAAAAACCGATTTAGGACAAACGATTTTATGCGTAATACTACATTAAACGTAAAAAAATATGCCAGACAATATGGACACAATTTGCACACGTTAAGGTTATAAAGAAATACTTAACGATGAATAAGGCCAAAACAAGGGTAGTATTGATAAAGCTAGAATTTATCTATCTCTACATTTGTACATTGTCGGTTATAATATAAAACAAGTAACGGCTTATTATCAAAAGTGAGATATAAACATAATTATGGTTTTCTGATCTATAAGTAAGTCATCAATGCTGTGACGTCACGTCAATCTTGATACATTAAAGTTTGACATTACAGTAAATGATACGTAAACATATTAAAAAGTAGGAAATACTCGTAATTCAGTAAACGGACTTAATGCAGGCAACAGAAGAAAAAAACACAAAGCAAGTTAATTGATATTAATAACGCAAAAGTAAAATAACAGCGATAAGAATGTCCATAAAATATCCAGTTGCACGGCATTTTATAGCAAGTTCGTTGAAAATAAAGGAGTTTTCGCCCAGTAGCTTATTACCGCAATAATTGTATGCCGCCGGCATCAAAGATGCACGGGATTCAATTACGCATGTTAACTGCCACTATCTCTTTTACTATAATTAAGGTTGTAACTATTAAAAGGAAACTGCGCAAGAGCAGCTAGTTCGCTATACATGGTCGTTTTATGAAGAAAATACTAATCATTGTTAAAGCACCAGCACCTACGCCGAGTAATAATAAAGATTCATTAAACGAACCACTAGCGGGGAGTATAAAGGGTGAAAAAAGAGGTGACGACGTCGTTTTAAATAAAAAAGTAGAATACATAAATTAGGCGGAATAGTCTAAAGTATCTCATGTTTATCGTTTTTGTAGTTTTATCTATGGCAGGACGTTTCAATGTTACAATCTTAAAATCAGCTTTTTGTTGATCGGTCTATCGAGCGAGCGAACTCAAACAAGCGACTCTTACGCTATGAACCTAGCATGCACGCCCAAAAATTTTGTTCGAAGTTACTTTTTGACGCGACGATTTAAATTTGCCGGTTAATACTGCGTCCATCGACTTCAAAAATTACAGTTTGTCTTGATCGCCCGTGAAATTTGAAGTATTTTAAAGGCATTCCAATGAATAAGGACTAATGTTAAACACTTGGTTCAAATTTTACAGGAGATAAAGGTTATTCATTTGTTTTGAAACTATTTTTTTTGAGCTGTGGATTAGTAATTAAGTGTCCATTATTGGTGCCTGTCACTTAAAAGTGTCCAACACTGGTGCCTTACTTATCAGGTTTAACAGCGCATTTGCAACCTTGCCGTCAAAGTCTACTTACCTAAGTAGCCTAGCTCGCCTAATGCCATAAAAAGAAAACCAGATACCAAATTTTCTGAATATGTAAGTAGATGAAACGACCTTTTTAGTTTTACCACAGAAAACTGCCAAGCTACACGATAAACATTTTCTTCGCGTCCCGGGAAAGTTATAATATAAAGGGAACTATTTCATCTGCTCCTTAAGCTCAATATTCATGAGGGCGTACCGCCATCGGAAACTATTAACATTTTAATTACCCGCTATTGGGGTGACGGCTAGCGATAGCGTTCTTTATCTTGACAGATTCATAAACGACAGTTTTGCATTCATTCACTTTATGTACATCATCATCATCATCATTGTTTAGTAAGTTAGAAATGATATTATGTAAATGAACATTACTAGAGTAGAATTTATCAATTCTCAGCAAATTTATATTGTTACTCGTAAAGACTTTTGAGTTTTGCGAAGACTCTTAACAAAATCACGGACATGTTACCGAAAATTTAGAGAACTAAATATTTGGTATAGTAGAGAAATGTCTACTGAAAGACGAAATGTATGTAAAAACAAATAAATACAACAAACAAACCAACAACAATTGAATCAAAAACAGAAACCACGCTGAACTTAACGTTGTCCAACGTTACCATTTCAATCTTTATTAAGACGCGAGACGTGACTCTCGTATTTTAAGCAAACGTCAACCCATTTTGCGAGTGAAGAACATTCTATTTAAGATTTCATCTCGTATCTTCCCTTATTATCTCTGCGCAATTTACTGCGCAATACGCGTCAGGACGATTTACGTTTAGGTAGACACCACTAAATTAGGAACACAATCGAGACTGACGTGTGGGTTCAAAGTTTGGGGAATATCTGATATCTACCAGGCTACGAGAGAAATGAGTATAATGCAGGTGTACCACAAAGTTTGAAGTCAAGTAACTATTGGTCTGAAAATTGCACAAAGGTTCAACTCAAATTTATTACTCTCGAATTTAAACTGCATTCGCAAAAATCTTAATAATATCGAATTTGATAATACATTTTCCAACAAATTACTAAATTTTAGATGACAATGACTTTTGGTGTTGTTTTTTCTACGCAATGTTTACATTACTTATGCATTTGGTATACAAACTACGTAGTTCGTAGATTGTATTTCGTAAAAATATTTAGGTGATATTAAAAAAAAACAATCGCTGAACACTCGTTTAGTAAATGTCAATCCATAGAAAACTGTCATATAAGACGTGTCTCAGGTATGTCTAAGTCTTAACTGTTTCCTTTCATAAAAAATTGCATCATAATAAACGTAAATGTCCAAAAATCACAAAAATCCAACTAACCATTAAACTTAAAATAAGGATGGCCAGAAAATTTTCACACCTATCATACTATTTTTCTCCCAGCCGTGTTAACGCCAAAGAGGCTTGAGAGTTGCAATCGTCTCGAGCCAGTCTAGACGCCCTAACTTGGGCCTGGGCTTAACACCTTGGCTTTAATACCTTTGCCACGTTATAACAGCCTTTGAAGATTTATTTATGGAGGTACGGACCTAGATTCTGTGAGAGTCAGCTTATAGTTTATAGTTTAATGATAATTGAACGTTGTTTAATATTATATCGGTAGGTAATGTTAAGATATACGGAAATTTAATTTTGTTTCATTGTAAATAACAAATGAATTAAGCAATTGAATTTATCTTGAAAATCATTGAATCATCTTCCGACATCAATGATTTTCAAGTTTTTTGTTTTAAATAACCTTGATTTTGTGAAATTGATCAAAATACTTTGTTGAAACACAATAAGAGAAACCTTGTTTGTGTGTTAATTTCTTGTTAGTATTAGAGGACAAACATTAAAGACTGATTAAGAAAGTAAAATTGTAAAAATCTACCAGAGTTTCTACCTCTCAAAAAGAGATCACCGCTGAGAAGAAGCGCCGCAAGAAACTCAACAATCGTTATATTAAAGAAGAAACTGACTGACATATCAATACACAGCCCAAACCGCTGGCTCTCGAGATTCCGAATTTGACACGTAGGTTATGACGTCTAGGGGTGCACTATGAAGGGATTTTTGGAAATTCGTTCCCTAAGGGGTTAAAATATGGGAAGTAGGGGGAAACTGATTCTACGCGAACAAAGTTATCCTAGTCCTCTAGTTACTTATAGAAGTGGTGATACATAGCTTAATATTAAAACTTAAGTTTTGCAGAATAAAGCTCTGTAGTGCTGAGCTCTAATGAAAACGTCGACGCGATCAATATTTTAGTACAGGCATCTGTCAATATATTTTTTTTTTTATGACATAGGTACGCAAACGATCTCACAGCCCACCTGATGGTAAGTGGAAACTGTGACCTATAGACATACGCATTCACAAGACTGCAAATGCACTGCCAACCCTAAGGACTAAGATGGAATGCCTCTATGGTAGTTATTTCACCGGCGGTCTTATCCCCAAACCGGAACACAAATTCAAACACTGCTGCTTGGCGGTAGGTTAATGGATAAGATGGTGGTACCAACCCGGACGGACCCTGCACAAGGTACTCCCACAAGTAAAGGTTTAGGTAACTTTATCAAACATAATTGATGTTTTTCCCCATCACTATTCATCTAATAATCCCCAATGTAACAGTACACTCGCATCTAGACAATGGCCACCCTTTGACTCCGATTCACCCCTCATCTCGGTAACAACCGACAGTGGATGGTGATAGTATAGTATTTCCTGCGGATATGGCGCTAACGACATCGGTGGCGATAGTTGGCGTGTCGCCAGCGCTATGCGATCTATGCCAGATGCGGACTATGCTATGTATTCTATTTATATTGTGTTAATAAACGCAGTTATTGGGTTCGCGGATTGTTAGGATGACGAAATTTATGATGTAAACTCCTTGTATAATGTTGACTTTACTTGTGGGAGGACCTTGTGCAGGGTCCGTCCGGGTTGGGACCACCATCTTATCCATTAACCTACCGCCAAGCAGCAGTGTTCGCATTGTTTTGTTCCGGTTTGGGGATAAGACAGCCGGTGAAATGACTAGCATAGAGGCATTCCATCTTAGTCCCTGAGGGATGGCAACGCATTTGTAGTCTTGTGAATGCGAATGTCTATTGGTCACAGTTTCCACTTACCATCAGGTGGCCTGTGTGCTCGTTTGCCTTCCCATGCCATAAAATAAATGACCCCCATTTTAAGAACTTATATCTCCTTAATGGCCTTGCCAATTTATATTAAACCTAGCGAAGAACCATCCAGCTCGAACTAACTTTATTTAAATGAAGATATTTTTCACGCGACTGACGAAGGAGGAGGATATTATGTTTATCGATTCGATTTATCTTAATCTTGTTAGTTTCACTAAAGATATGACAGTAATCAAAATTGAATATGGCGGAAATCAAAATTATTGTTAAAAAAAATAAAAAATGTCGACGATTTATAACAAGCGGCATATCATTTTATAAGGTGTTCAAAATCATCTTTAGGTTTCTTTCATCATTTATCATTTTGCATTGTCATTTAGAATTTATGATGATTTATTGGTTATGTGGGTTGTTTAATGCTTCCTTTTTGTTATTTAAGGACCACCGAACCAAATTATATAAAACCTTGTGAAGAACCCCGCCTTTAAAAAATGATTTTATATCAGTTTGGGAGCTACGATGGCATAGACAGACACACAATTATACACAGATACACATATACACAGATAAATAATTACAGACGCTGTTTGAAATTAAATTGGCAAAAAATCCAAGTTTTCTTCTAAAACTGATGCTACTCGTAATGTGATGCACATGTAGCCGTAAAAGCATTTGCAATGGTGAACGAATAACTGCCTTCGCAGTTGATAAGGTGATGAAGTATTAAACTAAGCGTGGTATGGGCGTAAAAAAGCAAGATTGTTATACGGTAAAATAGGTTATTTTAGAAGGTTCTTAAACCAAAACATTTATTTTTATAATCAAAAGCATAATGAGCCCTAATTGGGCTATTACAAAAATAAATATTTGTACCTACCTTTTTTCTGGTAGTATCCTTTGTAGAATGAAAAATACCCGGAAAATAGAAACACAAAAGGCGACAATTCAAAGCGACTCAGGTATATCTTATTATGACATTCTATTCGAATTAACAACGGTTCTCTGGGCTATTTAGAATGCTAAATGGGCTTTACGTTAAATGAGCATGATTATATTAAAATAAACATTACACCAGACCTATTTTTAATGAATAAAACCAGATTCGTTGACAACCCTGTATTAAAAAAAGTCTAAGTAAAATATTTTCGTCCATTCTTACAAATCAATAGATGCGAATAGCACAAAACGGACTTAGTGGAAGTTTTGACTGATGTAATAAATGATGAAATCACTTAAATACAATGTTATCATATCAGTCTATTTCTACATATTATGTATACAATAAATGTGTTTGTTTGTTTTTTCTTTAAACAGTTACAAAGCAACGAATCTACTTTTTTTGCGTGAAATACCTACCTAAAGGGTCAGGACATAGCCATGTAGTTCAGTCTACGCTACGAGAAAAATGACAGAGCTAACTATATAACTGCTATAGCTCTGTCCTTACACTCGCCGTAAAATGATCTGCATGGCTGTCATAATAAACATAGGCAAAGACATACTGTCCATTGTCCATTTCCACGGAAATACCACCCTTGTCCTTGTTTTTATGTGGTGTAGCCACGAGCAAAAGCAAATACATTTACATACTTTCTTCCTTTTAAATAATAAATTATAATACTTAACATTTTGCACAGATCGATGACCTCTTATTCCTACATAATTATAATAATAAACCGAAACTTAAAATACTTTATATAAAAAGATAATTAAAGGAAGTACTGGGGGGTTACCATGACCTAGCTTTGCAATTCAGTTTACGCTGAAGCAAAAAGGACAGACATATATAACTGCTATAGCTCTGTCCTTTACGGTCGCGGTAAAATGAATGGCATAGCCATGTCATAATAATCCTCCTGTTCCATTTTCGATTTTTTACGAACCATACACCAACCGCGAAGCCGAGCTCCCCACAGGTTGACAACATTATTATTTCCGCCAATGGCGTCATATTTTTATTGCAGGATGAGGCGAGAGGATAAATGACCCGGAAGCCGAGCGCGCATAAATACAGGATGAATACATAAATACTGGGTGAATACATAAATAGTCGCTGAATACCGTCGTATAACGCGGCGAGAGATTTACGAGCGAAAAAGAATTGCTACCGGGGTTAAGTCTTTTTCTATGTAACATGGGTGTATTGGCTTTTGTGTTTGATTTTTGTTAAGAGTTAGTTATGTTAAACACACGTAAATAATAACTGAAGATGGCGGTAACTTTGTCTAATCAAAACCAAATTATTAAATCAATTATTAATAAAAAAATACGTTTTGCAGAGCAATTTTGTCGTTTCTCTATTCTTTGCCAGTGTTTTCACTTTGTAATACTACACGTTGTTAACCTTCGTTCTTATTTCTCCAAACGAACTAATCCTACATTTTTCTATTTTCACTTTGTGTACTCGTAGTTACTTTTAGCAAACAACACTCTATTTGCTTTGGCTTTAGAAATTACTCTACTGTTATTCTTTAGAGTGAACACATCGTTTTATGTGCGTAGACGCTACGTGTTTGTACGTATCTTCGCCCTTGATCATTCAGTACAACTTTGCCAAGACCATACATTATTTCTGCCAGTGTTAATCGTCGAAGACGATAAAGAGAATGTCATCCTAGATGGGGTCCTGCTGGATACACTTTGACCCCGTCTGCCCATTTGTGCAGGTAATCACCCCGCCTATACATATACCCTACACTATTTTACGTGGGATTTTTAACGATGTGTTTCTTTCATAGTAAAAACATCTTATCAACTGCAATAGTTGAAAACATATTTTTATATTTACATTTTGAGTTAGAAAGCTTATTGGAACAAGGTCAATGACTACCATTACGAACTGACTGTTACTTAAGTGTCATATTCGTTAAAATTACCACATATTTTAAAATTAAGTCATAATTTTACGTGTACGCTCGTTGGCAATATGTTAGGTACCAATGTACCAATGAGTTTAGTATAGCTGCAGCTGCACAGCCAAGTCAGATGACACACAGTCACTTTATTTATGCACACTGATGGCACAAGATCTTGATTGATCTTGCCGACAACGTCATTGTATATCAAAAAAACTTGATCTTTGCTGTTAGACCGTCAAATTTAACAGACAGAATCACTTTGGCAGTTATAATTATTAGTACTAGTTCTGTTTATGATGCGACGTTTCAAGTCTAGACAATGGCTGCAGCATTCTACAAAAAAAAACGTATTAAAATCCAAGTACACCCCTAAGGGTACGTTCAGATGACAAGCGCTCAACGCGCGTTTTGGTAACGCGCGTTTACAACTACATAACAACTTATTCAGGCCGTACACATGCTAACGCGCGTTTTATTAATACGCGCGTTGAACGCTGCGCTAGCACTCGACTATTGTCAGCGCGCGTCAACGCGCGCTTTGAGATCATTGGTTTTCCATGTTTCCGTTCAGTTGAGCGCGCGCTTTCGCCGCGGATGGACGTATTTTAGGGTTCATCGGGTCGTCCAGAAATCGTCCGAAATGGAAAATGAAGCTTTTAATACGGAATTATTTATAGACGAAATAGAGAAACGTCCTGCGATATGGGACATGACAAGTAGCGATTATTCAGATAGGAATTTAAAGAGACGGGCTTAAACTATTTCTACGTTCATCTTCGACAAATGTAAGAACTCTACTGACTGAACCAACCATGAACGAAAGAACCATGGCGGTCGCGGCAACGCGCGTTCAACGTCTGGCAAGCGCGTGTCATGTGAACACTATAGAAAAATTTAGCGCGCGTTCAACGCGCGTTGAGCGCTTGTCATCTGAACGTACCCTAAGGGTACGTTCAGATGACAAGCGCTCAACGCGCGTTTTGGTAACGCGCGTTTACAACTACATAACAACTTATTCAGGCCGTACACATGCTAACGCGCGTTTTATTAATACGCGCGTTGAACGCTGCGCTAGCGCTCGACTATTGTCAGCGCGCGTCAACGCGCGCTTTGAGATCATTGGTTTTCCATGTTTCCGTTCAGTTGAGCGCGCGCTTTCGCCGCGGATGGACGTATTTTAGGGTTCATCGGGTCGTCCAGAAATCGTCCGAAATGGAAAATGAAGCTTTTAATACGGAATTATTTATAGACGAAATAGAGAAACGTCCTGCGATATGGGACATGACAAGTAGCGATTATTCAGATAGGAATTTAAAGAGACGGGCTTAAACTGTTTCTACGTTCATCTTCGACAAATGTAAGAACTCTACTGACTGAACCAACCATGAACGAAAGAACCATGGCGGTCGCGGCAACGCGCGTTCAACGCCTGGCAAGCGCGTGTCATGTGAACACTATACAAAAATTTTGCGCGCGTTCAACGCGCGTTGAGCGCTTGTCATCTGAACGTACCCTTACTCTATCCTTAACAATCACCATCCCATATACAAAAGCCTTAACAGCCGTACCAGACTCCTCGATTCTCATACGAAATCGACCCTTAATCGAGTCTTCGGTACTTAATTAAAAAAGGCATTTTTCAAAGCGCATGCAAGGTTAATCCGAACAAAACAAGCGTCGACTTAATTAACACGCGACCCGTCGGGCGGAAAGTGGATAAGTGAAAACAGACATTCATTTGCATGTGCAACGCTTAGCCTCAGGAATTATGGGCATACACTTTGAATGCGTCTACGCCATACCTATATTTATACAGTGTTGTGGGTAGACAGTATAAGTGTACCTTAAGTTTATACAGGGTGGAAAAAACGAACGCCATACGGAAGGCAACTACCTTAATGCTGAGTTGGAACCATTTTGTGACGACAGATATTTTTGTCTATGTCAGTATTTTTGTTGAGTTTTTTTTGTCTGTTTGTCACGAATAAATGAGTTTCCTTTCTTTCTTTTTCTTTCTTTCGTTCTTTCTTTGTTTCTTTCTTTCTTTCTTATATATAAGATATAGCAAGTTCCACGCAAAGGAGACATACTTTCATTTTTTCTTTATCTATGATTATTTCATTCGGATTTAAGGTTTAACAGAGAGTGACAAAGAATACTTTGTCTAAAATATGTGCGTTTATGAATAACTAAGGAGGTAATTTTTCATACCAGTTTTAAGTTTTGTTTTGCTTTACTCTTAAATCGTCTAGATAATTACAAAGTATGGGGTAATAAAGACCAGTTTGAGTGGAGAGCCTTGGGGGAGGCCTATGTCCAGCAGTGGCCGTCTTTCGGCTGACATGATGATGATGATGAATTTGTTGTAATTTTAGTGTTTTATAATCTTGTTGGAAATAACCTGTATCCTAAATTACCTACCTACCTAGCCAAATTATTAACAAACCAAAACTTTCAAGGAAAATGTGTGAAGAAAGAAAGAAAGAAAGAAAGAAAGAAAGAAAATCATTTGTTCGTGACATGCATAACAAAGAACAGATTAACAAATACAAGAAGAAAGTAGCCACGAAAGGATAGTTGGTATTATTCCAGTCCCCGTCTTATCAGTGAACATCCATCATATTACTTGCAAGAGCTTCAACTTGCTCCAAAGGTAACTGCACGTGCCCGGAGCAGCCATTTTGCCGGCGTAATCAAATCAGGTTGAATCATTTATTCACGGTTCTGGGCTTTTTACACGTCCAATTCTTCCCTTACACCGTTTAGAGTGACATTTTGGAAAATAATGTAATAGTGACCCTTTAATGTCCCGTGGGCTGACAAATATTTTAGGGGGTCTTTATTTTTATATCACGCATCAAAGGAGAGGAAGCGTTTTTTTATGACATAGGAAGGCAAACGAGCGCACAGGCCACCTGATGGTAAGTGGAAACTGTGACCCATAGACATTCGCATTCACAAGACCGCAATCCTTAGACTGCTAATGCGTTGCCAACCCTGAGGACTAAGGTGGAATGCCTCTATGCTAGTCATTTCACAAGCTGTCTTATCCCCAAACCGGAACACAACAATGCAAACACTACTGCTTGGCGGTAGGTTAATGGATAAGATGGTATAAAAAATTACGTGTCGTATGGGAGCCCCCCTTAAAAAATTATTTTATTCTGTTTTTAGTATTCGTTGCTACAGCAGCGACAAACATACAACATCTATGAAAATTTCAACTGTCTAGCTATCACGGTTCGTGAGATACAGAATGGTGGCATACAGACGGACAGACGGACAGCGGAGTCTTAGTAATAGGGTCCCGTTTTTACCCATTGGGTACGGAATAGCAATGTGCAAGTTGCAGAACATTCCCAAAACGCGAAAACATTCTCGAGAATGTTCTTAGAACATTCTTGCAACATGAAACTTATTGTTTAAATAAGAAAATGTTTTAACAATAAAGTTTAAATGATCATAATTTTAAATTAAAAAATATTATGCACATATTTTAGTTTGTTACAGTTAATTATTTTGTTGATAAGTGTTAAGTTTCCAATAAGTTGCTTAAATTCTCATTAAATCTTCGTGTACATTTCAGAGAAAGTTGCAAACAGATATGTTCTCAGCACCAGTACCAGGACCTATATATATCTATTTTCTATATAATATATATACTCGTATTATATTATTTCTTCCAATTCAGGAGGAGATGATTTCGTAAAGGCCTTAAGAGGCCCAGTAAGCTCGACTATTTAAACTGCCCTTCTTTCCCACCGTCCACCTATCGTAGTCCACCTGGACATTTTAGCAGCTATTGCGCAGCTCCTGTTTCTGGGTGCTGTGGCCCTTCGTGCCAAATTAATAAATTCTCGTTCTCGAGAACATTCTCAGAAATTACCGAAAAATTCTCACTTGTAAAGTTTCGCAACTTTGGGAACTTCTCGCCTGCACATTGCTAGTACGGAACCCTTATTAGCATTTTATTAAAACATGAAGATACAAATTACTTTGTAAATTGATCCAGTAATAATGAAAACTCCAATAAAATAAAAGCCGTGCATCAAATTTTCATAAATTCCAATCTCGACGATGGTCATGATAAGCGTGGTGTCAAGTATCTTTTAAAACCGGAGTGAAACCAAAACCGAGCGTAATAATATTTTTATTGGTTTTATAACCGCGATATGATCGTAATATTTATACCTTGACGCCCTTCATGTTAATTTCTTAAGTCATTCACCTGAATGTATCTGACTAGCTCTCATACAACCTGCTTTTTACATTGTTACCGATTTCTAAATTACGTCCATAACTGTATTCTGATAGTGTTAAAGATGCGGTTCGACTAACCTAAAATTTTATGTGCTACAATTATTTGGTCGAAAACTTTATTGTATTCATACTCATAATATTCTTTGGTTGAACCCCCCCCCCCCCCCCCCCCCGCCCAGTATAAAACACCTAGGTCTCAACTAATGTATAGGTTAAAAAGATAAAAAAATATAAAAGATAAAAGACATTTAGTCAGTAAGTAGGCCACACGGGCACTTTTACACGTCAAGAATCTACCAGCGCTTCACAAGAGGAGACCACTGCTGAGAAGAAACGCCGCAAGAAACTCGGCAGTCAGTAATTTTTTATATATATTTAATGTTACAATGGTATACTTAGTCTAGCATTATATAAATCTATAAAAATATTAAATTAAAAATATATATTAAATAAGCTGCGTAGTTTCAGCAGGAAAACGTTAAAAAGTTAGGTTAGGTTAGAGTCGTGTCAAGGCAAGAAGCGCCACAACTGCACGGAATAGGAGCTCCGTCGAATTCGCCTCATGGTCAACGTTATATCAAAAAAACATTCGACAAAAAAAGTTATTCCAAACAAATGTCATAATAAAAACTTTTCGACCAAACAATATTATGCAAAACAATTTCGACCAAACATCATTAGACCAGTTATTTATTAGACAAGTCATTAGACCAAGGTATGCAAAAAAATATTTGGCGAAACAAAAATATACACCCGTGTTAAAAATTTACGAGTTTTAATTCTCTAAAAGGTTTAAGTAATGATGAGACAACATTAATTTACAAATTAACGACGCATTTAGCCTAGTTGGTAGTGATCCTGCCTGCGAAGCTAGCGGTCCTGGGTCCTGGGTGATGAGCACGAGTATTGTTTCTTATGTAATTCTGTACGTAAGTATGTTTAATTGTTGTCTAGTACCCATAGTACAAGCCTATATCTTCGTTTGGGACTAGGTCAATTTGTGTGAGATTGATTCCATTGTTTTATTTATTTAAATTGCTAGCCATTTTCAAAGTAAGCAAAGGCTAGATAATCATCGAACTCTTGACCCCATAGAGTTACGTTTTTGTTCCATGCCATACTACTTGTATATTTGAAAAACCAATCAGAAACTCCTTTTTTAGGGTTCCGTTAGTTTTCTCTTCTACCCCATAGTGTGGGGAGTCCATGGATAGGTCTCTCTAAAATATTGCGGGTTTGTGAAAACAATTATTCGATTAAGGTATCCGTTTATGAAATACTAGCAACCCGCCCGCGGCTTCGCCCGCGTGGAATGTATTATACATATAAACCTTCCTTAAGAATCACTCTATCTATTAAAAAAAACCGCATCAAAATCCGTTGCGTAGTTTTAAAGATTTAAGCAAACATAGGGACAGACAGCGCAAGCGACTTTGTTTTATACTATGTAGTGATTAAGCCATAAAACGCTAATTTTTGTTGAATCAAGTGTCCGACGGCAATGTTAAGTTGGTCGCGAGGTCTACCTTGTTTGTAGTAATGGCTTCGGAACCCTACACTGAGCATGGTCCGACATGCTCTTGCCCGGTTTTTTTTTATTTAGTTGTTGTACTTGACTTACAAACTTAAACATGAACATTAAGGACTGTCTAATATTCATCAACAAACTACAATAATACTTGTAATTCCCCCCCCCGCCCAGTATAAAACACCTAGGTCTCAACTAATGTATAGGTTAAAAAGATAAAAAAATATAAAAGATAAAAGACATTTAGTCAGTAAGTAGGCCACACGGGCACTTTTACACGTCAAGAATCTACCAGCGCTTCACAAGAGGAGACCACTGCTGAGAAGAAACGCCGCAAGAAACTCGGCAGTCAGTAATTTTTTATATATATTTAATGTTACAATGGTATACTTAGTCTAGCATTATATAAATCTATAAAAATATTAAATTAAAAATATATCGATGGCCCCTACGTAAATTATCGAAAGTCAAAAATGGCGTTTTTTTTTTATTTGTGCAATCGGGTTATTTTTGGCTATATTTTACGACCACTTAAACAAAAAATAATATATCTATATTTTAACGTAAATTTCATTCGTAAAACATCGAAAATAACGTTATATTTCCGAAGTAGTTTATCGAAAGTCGAGATACGATTATTTACGCGGCGGCGGGCGATGTGTGAAAGAGACGAAACTACCACTATCGATAGTTTACGTAGCAGCGGCGTCGTCAGTGTGCTCCGAACGGCTGTGGTAGCAGCATGTGCAGTCGGCGACTATCTTCACTTTGCATATTAAATTACAGTTAATTTAACAATGAATGGCTCCAAGTTAACTGCCTCTAGATGTAGGAAAATGATTGAATTAGTGAATCTAGATATTCCAGATAATTCCATGCAGCGAGTGGTTGATAAGGAAATAGCTAAACCAGGTATGTATAAGTTTTGAAATATCCATAATTATATTTTCAATGTATTTAACGCTTATTTATTAACATATTGTGCAATATTTAGTTTTTATTTAGCACATAATGAACTCTTAACATCGTAACAGTGTAAACTATCTAAAGTTACAGATTCGATATTTTACTACGAAATTCCACATTCATTTTGTATCGAAACTAGGAGATTCGATCATTTACTTGGATATCTGTCTAACGAAACTGACACTTTCATTTTTTTACCACGGAATGTAAATTTAATTTTAAATCGAATCTGCTACTTTCGTTGCTTTACGACACTTTTTTTCTCACTTTCGATGTTTTTATTCAGTGTAATATTTTTATATGATCCAAATTTCGTTCTTATTTTGAACACACAAAAAAAAAGGTTGGGTGTTTGTCTCATGTATATATATACTTGTATCTAAGATGGTATGCATGTAAATTAGTCGGTTCATTTATTTTTAAACATTATTGACATTATAGTGTGATAATTGTTTATTGTTTTAGAATCGCCATTACCTGCATCATGCACCTTTGGAGATTCGGAATGGGCTGCTCTTGAGGGAATAATAGATGAAGAACTGTCATCAGATACTGTTTGGCCGTCAACAAATTTGTTGGAAAACACACATCCCAGATCGCCCAGTAACGAAGAGTCGTGTATTGAAGACAGTTTAGTAAATACGCCTGTACCTTCTCCTACAGATTTTGAGTCTCCAGTAGCAGATCAAATCCGAAATTCCGACCCAGGCGTTAGCTCATCTTCTCCATCTGGACAGCAGTAGGGTAAAATTGGGGGACCTGGATACGTACCGAGGTATCCAAGCCCCCCCAATCTTACCAGTGATCAAGTTTTCATCATTTCATCTATTAATTCTTCTTTTCATCAATTAATCTATTACCAGTGATCAAGTTTTTATCAATTCATCTATTAATTCTTCTTTTCATCAATTAATCTATTAATTCTACTTGTTCTTCTCTTTAAGATCAGGTATCCAAGTCCCCAATCTTACCCATGAATACTAAAATAGATCAAGTTTTCATCATTTCATCTACCTATTAATCGACGTATCCACGCCCCTATTAATTCTAATAATTAATTCACCAATCTATTAATTCTACTTTTCTTTTCTTTAAGATGTTGATCAGGGTCTGCCTATATATTCAAAGGTCGTTGATTAGAACTAATCGAAGATGTGGTACGAACTTCAATGATTACTGTTGGATGTTGATGTGATAAATATGGTATTTACTTATATAACGCGGAGGGAAAAAACAAAACGAACAAATCACTGTCATACATTTATTTAAATCACTTTAACAAACCAGTTATTTATAGTGTATAGGCCTTAGATAAGTATAAGTACACAATTTAAAACATAAATAAAAATTAAAAAGTACAAATGTTGATCGATAAATCAATAAAATATTATTGATTTATCTACCTTTCTCCATTGAAACTTTGAGTATTTAGAAACAGATAAACATGTAACAGAAAACTAATCATAATTGTCTATATTAAAAAATAAAACATTGCTATCTTTGCACCACTTTTTTAAGCAAGTAACATTTTTGTAAGCACATATATTATCATGATAAATACAAGTTTGTACATCATACGATGTTGCATACCTTTCATAAAGAGAAACAAAATTAGGACAGCTAATATCTTCTAAATTATGAACAATCTCAGTACCTAAAATTTCTTTTAACCAATTCACTTTTTCATACCCTTTTGTATGAATACATTTGTTTTTACAGTAATCAGATATTAAGAACTTATAATCGCAGTAAGGTACATAACCTTCATTCCACAGTATTCCCCTGTTCCTTTCTATCCATCCTACTTGTTTACGTTCTTTCTTAGTTAAATAATAAAACGGATATGGGGGTTTAATCAACAATACCAGGACATGTTTATCACTTAAAATAGCTATTTCTTTTGGTATAAGCTTGTTCTTTTCATCTTTAAAACCTTGGACATCGATGATAACATTCATGTCAGTTTCCGCACTATGTTACTCAACGGTTTATACTCAATAAGGCGATCGTTTATGATAAGGCAATAAGCTGTAGTATTCTCTGGGATATCTTGTGAAGACTCTACTTCTAGACGAACATCAACTGGTCCAGTTTTTAGCGTATCGTTTTGTCTTGAACAATCAATAACAAATAATGGAGCCTTTTCTCCAAATGTCTTCAAATCAAGCAACGGATCAATGTCGGCTTTGTAATACGACTGACGAAAATTAGCATACATCTCATATAATATACTGTACTTAGCTTCATCAAATTTCAAGTTTAATGAATCATATGGAAAATATTGTGAATTTAAAAACAATTTCACATTTGTTATATTACAATGATCAAACAAAGTCGAATTTTTTGTTTGATTTAATTTTCTATTTGTTTGAAATCCCAATATAACAAATCTAGGTTTCTCCAACTGAGAAGCAGTTTTAACTGACCACGAATGTTTGGTTGTTTGAGGTACTAATGGATATTCATATAAATCCCAATTTCTAAAGGCAACTTGTATAGCTCTATCTTTTTCCAAATGCTTTAGCAGTAATAACCTGTTGCGATCAGAAACTTTAATATGCGGTATACGCCACTGAACCTTTTGTACGTCTATTATGACGGTATCACCTTTATCCATACACACACTGTTTGAAACAGAACTACTTCTATGCAGTATAAGTTCATGTCTACAATTTATAAGTATTTTATTATAGTCTTCTGCGAATCCTAGGACTTTATTCAATGGGAGAATAAAAGAGAAATGAATTTTTTTGCTTTGGGTTCCGCTCAGGTTCCACCCCCACAAGGCCGCATTTTTGCTTTCTCCTCCGTTCATCGAGATATAAGACTTCATAGTTGTAGTTATTCCAGCATTTTTTATATGATCTATTTCAACACCATTTTATTTCAAAATATCAGATACGAATTAAATGGTGTTGAAATAGATCATATAAAAAATGCTGGAATAACTACAACTATGAAGTCTTATATCTCGATGAACGGAGGAGAAAGCAAAAATGCGGCCTTGTGGGGGTGGAACCTGAGCGGAACCCAAAGCAAAAAAATTCATTTCTCTTTTATTCTCCCATTGAATAAAGTCCTAGGATTCGCAGAAGACTATAATAAAATACTTATAAATTGTAGACATGAACTTATACTGCATAGAAGTAGTTCTGTTTCAAACAGTGTGTGTATGGATAAGGGTGATACCGTCATAATAGACGTACAAAAGGTTCAGTGGCGTATACCGCATATTAAAGTTTCTGATCGCAACAGGTTATTACTGCTAAAGCATTTGGAAAAAGATAGAGCTATACAAGTTGCCTTTAGAAATTGGGATTTATATGAATATCCATTAGTACCTCAAACAACCAAACATTCGTGGTCAGTTAAAACTGCTTCTCAGTTGGAGAAACCTAGATTTGTTATATTGGGATTTCAAACAAATAGAAAATTAAATCAAACAAAAAATTCGACTTTGTTTGATCATTGTAATATAACAAATGTGAAATTGTTTTTAAATTCACAATATTTTCCATATGATTCATTAAACTTGAAATTTGATGAAGCTAAGTACAGTATATTATATGAGATGTATGCTAATTTTCGTCAGTCGTATTACAAAGCCGACATTGATCCGTTGCTTGATTTGAAGACATTTGGAGAAAAGGCTCCATTATTTGTTATTGATTGTTCAAGACAAAACGATACGCTAAAAACTGGACCAGTTGATGTTCGTCTAGAAGTAGAGTCTTCACAAGATATCCCAGAGAATACTACAGCTTATTGCCTTATCATAAACGATCGCCTTATTGAGTATAAACCGTTGAGTAACATAGTGCGGAAACTGACATGAATGTTATCATCGATGTCCAAGGTTTTAAAGATGAAAAGAACAAGCTTATACCAAAAGAAATAGCTATTTTAAGTGATAAACATGTCCTGGTATTGTTGATTAAACCCCCATATCCGTTTTATTATTTAACTAAGAAAGAACGTAAACAAGTAGGATGGATAGAAAGGAACAGGGGAATACTGTGGAATGAAGGTTATGTACCTTACTGCGATTATAAGTTCTTAATATCTGATTACTGTAAAAACAAATGTATTCATACAAAAGGGTATGAAAAAGTGAATTGGTTAAAAGAAATTTTAGGTACTGAGATTGTTCATAATTTAGAAGATATTAGCTGTCCTAATTTTGTTTCTCTTTATGAAAGGTATGCAACATCGTATGATGTACAAACTTGTATTTATCATGATAATATATGTGCTTACAAAAATGTTACTTGCTTAAAAAAGTGGTGCAAAGATAGCAATGTTTTATTTTTTAATATAGACAATTATGATTAGTTTTCTGTTACATGTTTATCTGTTTCTAAATACTCAAAGTTTCAATGGAGAAAGGTAGATAAATCAATAATATTTTATTGATTTATCGATCAACATTTGTACTTTTTAATTTTTATTTATGTTTTAAATTGTGTACTTATACTTATCTAAGGCCTATACACTATAAATAACTGGTTTGTTAAAGTGATTTAAATAAATGTATGACAGTGATTTGTTCGTTTTGTTTTTTCCCTCCGCGTTATATAAGTAAATACCATATTTATCACATCAACATCCAACAGTAATCATTGAAGTTCGTACCACATCTTCGATTAGTTCTAATCAACGACCTTTGAATATATAGGCAGACCCTGATCAACATCTTAAAGAAAAGAAAAGTAGAATTAATAGATTGGTGAATTAATTATTAGAATTAATAGGGGCGTGGATACGTCGATTAATAGGTAGATGAAATGATGAAAACTTGATCTATTTTAGTATTCATGGGTAAGATTGGGGACTTGGATACCTGATCTTAAAGAGAAGAACAAGTAGAATTAATAGATTAATTGATGAAAAGAAGAATTAATAGATGAATTGATAAAAACTTGATCACTGGTAATAGATTAATTGATGAAAAGAAGAATTAATAGATGAAATGATGAAAACTTGATCACTGGTAAGATTGGGGGGGCTTGGATACCTCGGTACGTATCCAGGTCCCCCAATTTTACCCTACTGACAGCTGCAGACTGACCAAGAAAAACAAATTGGTGATTATGCACAACCAAACAATAACCCAACCACCCACGATAAGCAGCTTACTCCAATCAATAGTCCAATGCCAATAGCCAGTGTCGAATCTCTCATAACTATTTCAGAATGTGACTCCCCGAGTTCCAGCAATAACTTAAACAAATCAAGAAAATCTACTTTCAAATCAAACCCTGGTAAAAAAAGAAAACGATGTGAAGACAAGTGGATAGATAATATAAGAAAAAAATTACTGAATTCTGGCCAAGAATATGTTACAAGAAGCGGTAAAGTTAAAAAGGAAAAAAAAATACGCCCGGTCTGCCCTCAAACATGTAAACTCAAATGTTATGAGAAATTCGACACTGCTACCCGCCAACAGATACTCATACATTACTGGAAACTGTCAGATCATACTAAACAGTGGGAGTATATTAATAAATTTACTGTAAGAAATAACAAGAAAAGCGTCACTACTGAGGGTTCTTCTCGGAGAAATTATACTACAAAATATTTCTTACCTCGTCCTTCTGGCTCTAGGAGTAATCAACAAGATCCATCCTTTGAACGTGAAAGAGTTTGCCTGAAAACTTTCTTAAATACTTTATGTATCACAGACCAAATTGTTCGAACTGCTCATGGTAAATTAAATCAAACTGGAGTTACTTTATCCGACGACAGAGGAAAACATCCAAATCATCCAGTGGTACAAACTGCCGAAATGATAAGGAGTGTTTGTGATCACGTCGCTTCCTTTCAGCCAGTCGAGTCACATTATGCACGCAAGACCTCTGCAAAACTCTACCTCGATAATAATTTATCCATGACCAAGATGTTTTCTCTGTATAAAGAATGGGACCAACTTCCTAATTATGATAGTCCAGCTCTCACAGTGCGTCAGTATACTGACATAGTAAACGACAATATGAACATTTCATTCTTTATTCCAAAGAAAGACATATGTGACAAATGTCATTCATTTTCAAATAATAAGAACCCAACGGAGCAAGAGGCAAATGATCATCATCAGCATTTAGAACACAAGAAAATTGCCAGAGAATTCAAGCTAATTGATAAACAATTAGCTCAAAGTAGTCAGGAGGTTGTGTGTGCTACATTCGACTTCCAAAAAATATTAAATTCTCCACATGCAGACATTGGCTTGCTTTATTACAAGCGAAAATTGTCAGTTTTCAATTTCACGGTGTTTGATTTAGCTCAAAAAGAAGGCTTTTGCTACATGTGGACAGAGTGCACAGGAAATCGAGGAGCTAACGAAGTAAGTAGTTGCTTGACGCTATTTGTGAAGACGTTATTCGACAAAGGTGCAAGACAATTTTTATTTTGGTCTGATAATTGCTCAGGCCAAAATAGAAATAGAGTCGTATATTATATGTACATGGCTTTGTCGAAGCAATACGGTGTCAATATTACTCACCGGTTTTTGGAAAGCGGTCACACCCAAAATGAGGGTGACAGCGTTCATGCTCTCATCGAGAAAGAGTCGAAAGGGAAGTCGATTTATACTCCTGACCAGTGGTTTGCGTTAGTCAGATGGGCTAAAACTTCTGGAAAGCCGTACAATGTAATTGAAGTGACTCAGCAAGATATCTTCGATTACAAGCCGCTACTCGATGACCGAAATTGGAAAAAAGACTCAAATAACGCTAATATCTCGTGGAACAAAATCAAAGAGATTAGGGTAGATAAAGATGTACCTAACTACCTTTTCTTTAAGTACGACTTAAAAGGTGAGCAATGTTGCTTAAATACTGTCATTGGAACTAGAAGGCGTGGTCAAATAATAAATACCAATAAAGAGTTAAAACTGGCATATACAGATACTCTACCAATATCAGACGCCAAGTTCAAAGATTTAATTTCCTTGTGTAAGACCGGGGTGATTCTAAAGGAATATCACAGGTTTTACGAAAATATTAAACACGGTAGCGATGCTCAAATTGATTCAGATTCAGATTAAACGTTTTATAAAATTATACATGTTGATATTTTTATATAATTTTTAATGTGAAAGTCTAACTGATATTAAGTACTTATAAGAAAAGATTATACAATCTTGTACAATTATTGTTAAGCCTTTAAGGTGTTTTTTCTTTATATTATTACATGTTTAATGTCAAAGTCTGACTAATATTAAAAGAAAATATTGTATGGTGCAATTTTTGTTGTCTTTAAGAAGTTATTTTTTTGTTAATATATAGTATCGAGCAAAAATAATCGGTAACTTTTCAGGTAAGATTTCACGCTTACCACTTCGTAAGAAATATTATGCTTGTATTTTTTTTTTGTCGTGAGTCTGTCTGATGACTCTAATAGGTTTTTTGTTTATTTTGATTTATGTGTATTAGTTAATAATAATAATCGTACTGGCTTGGCCGGTGCCGCTTAAAAGGAAAGTAGTTCACTACGGCAGATTTACTTATTGTTACTTGTCTTATTAAGGTACTCCTAATTTCCAAGACTGATTCAAACCGATTGTGATAATTAGGTTATACAAAACAATTAATAAAAAACTTTCATAATATTTCAATTTATTTTTCATTACTCTACCCAAGGACCCGTGTTAAAAGTGTAATTAATCGTTTTTTTGTCAACGTGTACTAACAACATGACCAGTTTCGTTACTAAATTAATTAATACTTCCGGAGAAAACTAAGAGAACTGCCAGTTTCGTTAGTAATTTAAATAATACGTCCGGAGTAAACCATGGAAACTACCAGTTTCGTTAAAAAATAAAAACACATATGCGACGTAAATAATTGAAACTGTCAGTTTCGATATGAAACTTCGTTATTACCGCGACGTATACTATCGAAACTCTAATATTCAGAAAACTAGCATAAATTTCTCTAAATTAGTATAACGTACGTATAATGCTTAATTTATTATTATTTTTAATTATAACAGTATTTATGTATTTCTTTTAATTTAAGAATAAAATCGAAACTAAGCTTTAAAACGCCGTACTGAAAAGTACCATAATTGACTTTCGATGATTTACTTAGGGGCCATCGATATATTAAATAAGCTGCGTAGTTTCAGCAGGAAAACGTTAAAAAGTTAGGTTAGGTTAGAGTCGTGTCAAGGCAAGAAGCGCCACAACTGCACGGAATAGGAGCTCCGTCGAATTCGCCTCATGGTCAACGTTATATCAAAAAAACATTCGACAAAAAAAGTTATTCCAAACAAATGTCATAATAAAAACTTTTCGACCAAACAATATTATGCAAAACAATTTCGACCAAACATCATTAGACCAGTTATTTATTAGACAAGTCATTAGACCAAGGTATGCAAAAAAATATTTGGCGAAACAAAAATATACACCCGTGTTAAAAATTTACGAGTTTTAATTCTCTAAAAGGTTTAAGTAATGATGAGACAACATTAATTTACAAATTAACGACGCATTTAGCCTAGTTGGTAGTGACCCTGCCTGCGAAGCTAGCGGTCCTGGGTCCTGGGTGATGAGCACGAGTATTGTTTCTTATGTAATTCTGTACATAAGTATGTTTAATTGTTGTCTAGTACCCATAGTACAAGCCTATATCTTCGTTTGGGACTAGGTCAATTTGTGTGAGATTGATTCCATTGTTTTATTTATTTAAATTGCTAGCCATTTTCAAAGTAAGCAAAGGCTAGATAATCATCGAACTCTTGACCCCATAGAGTTACGTTTTTGTTCCATGCCATACTACTTGTATATTTGAAAAACCAATCAGAAACTCCTTTTTTAGGGTTCCGTTAGTTTTCTCTTCTACCCCATAGTGTGGGGAGTCCATGGATAGGTCTCTCTAAAATATTGCGGGTTTGTGAAAACAATTATTCGATTAAGGTATCCGTTTATGAAATACTAGCAACCCGCCCGCGGCTTCGCCCGCGTGGAATGTATTATACATATAAACCTTCCTTAAGAATCACTCTATCTATTAAAAAAAACCGCATCAAAATCCGTTGCGTAGTTTTAAAGATTTAAGCAAACATAGGGACAGACAGCGCAAGCGACTTTGTTTTATACTATGTAGTGATTAAGCCATAAAACGCTAATTTTTGTTGAATCAAGTGTCCGACGGCAATGTTAAGTTGGTCGCGAGGTCTACCTTGTTTGTAGTAATGGCTTCGGAACCCTACACTGAGCATGGTCCGACATGCTCTTGCCCGGTTTTTTTTTATTTAGTTGTTGTACTTGACTTACAAACTTAAACATGAACATTAAGGACTGTCTAATATTCATCAACAAACTACAATAATACTTGTAATAACAGACCAATACGAGTATGTTTACTAGTGAATTTGTAATTTTAAAAGGAAAACACGTTGTGTTTGCTCCCCCGAGGCGGACAAACACTTGCGCTGAACAAAAACAAGACAAGTTGCATCATGGAGGGTGGTTAGGTTTGCGTAACTAACTTCTTGGTAGTGGGAGCAAGGAAGCCTGCTTATGATTTTAGCTAAACTATTACCGTAAAATGCTGCAATTTTGCCGTTTAAGCTCAATTTTGCCTATTTCGTTTATATTACGATATCTCGCATTTGCTCAGTTTTTTCTTGTTTTTTACCATTTGGTAGTAATTTTCATTATTCTGGCAACACATTTTTAATTTTTTTACGTTGGTAACTCCATTGTTGCGACGTCAGGTTGTGCATCATAAGTTGGGGGGAGTGGCTGCATTCTTTTAGTGTCTCGCAACTTTTAAAATTTTAAGTACAAGGAACGTGATTTTCGAGAAGTAGGTGCGTCCCAGGGTAAGTAAATATTGTCTTTTTTCCGTAAGTTTAATATTTTCAGGAATAGGACACGATTTCATTATAAAAACGTAGTAGGCAATATTGGGCAGTGTTCTGGAAACTTGAGTGACACAATTTTGCCTGGGTCTAGGGCTGTCACTAGCTGGGTTTTATAAATGAACAGATAAGAGTAAGAGTGCCTAAATGGCTTAAGTGAGTTAATTTATTACTGATTAAGGTTTTTTAAGACTGATGTTTCTTTAATACCAAAGCTTTCAGTTGTGTTCCTACGTTGTGATGATTATTTTTTAACTAAAAAAATACTTTTTTTAAATAACAATCTTTTTTTGGCACAACCCTACAGTTGCCGATATTTTTGTATGGAAAGTTCGTGGAACCTGGTACAACATTGCCTATTGCCTGTGAAAAAAAAACCATAAAGCTTATAGCAATAATTTGACTGCCAGGGACAAGCACAATGTCTCATGTACACAATTAAATATTATTACAAATAGCAAAACGTTATTTATCGAGATAACCGTCTAGGCAAAGTTACGTCTTAGGCCTAACACTTTGCCTGCCACTTTAAATGCTTATAACTAGGAAATATTGTATGATTACCTACTGATATTTGAGTCTAATTTGGCGCATAGGGTCTGTTTTCCGACTAATACTCATTAAACCACATAAGACAAATAGTTTCACAGATATAAGAAAAAAAGTCAAAATCCGTGCAAAGTTGCAGCATTTTACGGTATGTGACAAGGAGACGTCGGCATTTTAATCGTGAACAGGTTAAAGTGATATTTTCTTAAATTCCAAGCGAATTGTAAAAAAAATGCAAGAGGACCTGTAGAATTGATGGAGTTTTAAACTGTTTTATATCATCCACGTAATTCTATTTTAAACATTGTTAAAAAATCGTTGCTTAAATACAAAAGCGACACAATTCAAAATGTGTTTGTGTTGCATTTCAATTCGGAATGCTATTTACTTTAAGTTTTAAATCAAACTGTAAGCAGCGAATGATGAATTTACTAGGGACTTCCTTCCTTTTAAATCAAGTAATTCATAAACATACTTTTTGGGGATTTTCTTGTTTTCTTTTTTGTTATTAACGAGTTTCTACATAAATACTTCTTTTAATGTCATTGAATAGATTTCCATACAAATTAAACTGACACCAAGATTGCCTTGCAACAAATGCCTACTAGTATTTAGTTAAATTGTACCGTATAATAGATATGCAAGTTCATATTATACGTTATCTTATAGTCATAACTGTCATTAGAAAGTAAAATTTATCGATAAATTAATATCGTTCGGAGGTCCCTAGGACAATTTTATTCGTGCTACAAAAACTTCTATATTTGGTCATTAACCACGTGAAAGTAATGGTCGTTACAAAAGCTTTATCAGAATACTTCAGAAAAAAACCAGAACAGAACAGGGGGGTTATTGTGACTTAGTTATTCAGTTCAGTTTACGCTGAGAGAAAAGGACCGAGCTATGTAACTGATATAGCTCTGTGCTTTACGCTCGCCGTAAAATAAACTGCATTGCTATGTCATAATAACCCCTCAGATATAGATAAACAAAATTAGTAATTATTTAACTGGCGCCTAACACAACAGACAACTTCCTACCTGATTTGCACCAGCCTACAGTACCTGTTATATCAACAACATCGTTATTAGCATTCAAAATAGTCATTACACAACCAGGGACGCCAGAAAGCATTGTTATCCAATATTCCTAACTATCAATGTTGAAACTATTGCGGTTCGTTTGGTAATAATACTGGAATTAGCCGCCGCAAACTTGTTATTAGAGCAAGTGTTATATTATCAGTGTGGGATGATAATGACGAAACCAATGCAACTTAATATTTCATATTGCTAAATTCGAAAACAATTATATAACCATAGGAACAGGTGAAAGTGATGATCAACAAAAAATACTTCCTCGCGTATATTACAAAATTTTCTCAGAAAACGGTTTTTTTTTTTTTATTCAGGCCGTCGGAGTTCGAAGATTAAAAGGAAGAATTTAATATGAGTGCACCTAGCTTCTAATAAAACCGGCCAAGTGCGAGTTGAACTTGCGTGGAGTAGGTTAGTAAAACTTTAACACATGTCATACCTACGTATTTTTTTTATAGATTTTTATAGGTTTCCCTGTAACACAAGCAATAAACTACATTTTGTATTTTTTTATTTTATTTTAGGTTTAGTAGTTTCGGAGATCAGAGGAGTGGTTAATTTTCGTCCTCTTTCATAAATAAAACTATTTATTTTAAAATAATAACAACAATATATTTGAAATTCTTATAATAAACCCTATCATTTGATATGTGACACAGTCAGGTTTGGAAAACTTTTTTTTAATTTCCTAATTTGTCACCCGAAAGTGACCCTTATTTAAAAAAAAAAACTTACATACTTTGCACATCTGTGTTTGGGTTATAAAATTTATCATCAAGATACTTACTTTGGTCAATGTTGTTTTTGATTTTGTTTATTGTTATTTCGTGACTCTATTTTTATGGTCGTTTTTCTTTATTCTTTGTTGTTGCATGGTTTTATTTCTTTCTCTCTTTCTTTCTAACATAGGTTACCTACTGAATGTGATTATTTGTGAAACTCTTGTGATCCATTAGTTCAAAATCTTGAACAGTCTAGAAGAATTATATTTTAATACTAAGTATATTAGTTACTTAATAAAACTAAACTTGTCATGTCAGTCTAAGAACACCAAAAACCAAAGAGTAGATTTTAGTAAACCGTACTATTTAGGTTACCCCTTTCCTAAACTTTCTCCAAACTTTAAAATCCTGTCCTAATAGCTCAGTAATTAATTGGTGCGGTCCAGGTTCATTTCCGAGTGGAAGCGGTTAATTCCTTGACGATAAGGGCTTTAATATCCGGCAGTCACCTGTCAGGGGGAATCCTGACGCCATTTTGCATGTACACTTCCGGTTTGGTAATTACTATCGCGTTGAATTAGGTTGCTTGGTATGAGAAGGGTTGAAAAAAGGGCGTGGATGATTTTATTGACGTGTGATACCAGGTTAGAAGTTTTGACAGCATACTCTAATAAAATTTAAAATTAGTTAAAAAAATGAGAGTTAGTTCATCTGTTTAATAGCCTTTACGGTTATACCATTAGACCAAATTGGAATTTTCGAATTTTCTAACATTTTCTTTCGATTTTTTTTCTTCGAACAAAATCCATAGTTCCTGGTCCAAAAACAACAAACGAGCTATACTGAAAAACCGCGTAACTAACAAACTGATGATAGAGCAAAAGAAACCTTACTATCTTATTAAAAAGGTGCATTTTGCTTCTTATTTAAAATGTTACTTACGCGGTTTTCATCGACGATATGCGATTGTGGTAATTCACAAGATTTTTTAGTTTTATTACTACCTCCTGACTAGGGAATGCAATTTCACCGGTTATTAACCGATTTTGTATGAAAATAACCGGTTAAAACCGGCTTTAACCGGGTATTGGCGTTCCCTACTCCTGACCCTTAGCTTATTTGCTAAACTTTATCTCCAAGATATCCAACGACACCTCTTTAATAAACATAAACAAAGCCGCTCTATATTTACTGAACAAACCCCAGCGTAAATGAGGCGTAAGTGAGGACAGCTGCTAAATTTGACGTCACGGTTACACCTCGTTGACGCTCAAAGCTTACCGTCAACTAATTTGAAATAACAAAAACAGGTATTATTATTATTATATAACTGACTATGTAGTTGGTATTTCTCTACCGTAACTACTTCACCCGGGCACGGGTAGCGATGCCCTTAGCGGGGGGCATGCTGAACCCTAAGTTAGAGGTGCGGTTGTGGTCGCACCTCTGGAGGGGTGCCTCCGTCGGGAGTCAGGCCGGTCGAGCGCAGCTCGGCCGGCTGAGTGTCTTGAGGGTCTTCGTTTTCTTCGGTTGCTTCCAAGTGTTCGGTTTCTTCGGTTTCTTGAGTATGTTCGGTTTCTTCGGTTTCTTCGATCTTCTCGATCCCTGCAGTGATGCTATGAGGCTCAGGTCCGGATCTGGGGGGGCGGCCGCGACGTCCCTGGCGCCGAAGCTTCTTGCGGTCTTCAGTGCCCTCATCCACTGCGAGTTGGATGGGATCGGTGGGATCGAGCAGGATGTGCTTGGGGCGCCTGACGGGTGCCCCGAGCGCAGCGAGCACGTCGGGATCGGATGGGGTGAGTTGGGGAGTGTAGGAGGTGGCACGGACTATGAGCGGGTTAGGGTGGTGTGGGCCTTTATCAAAGAAGCGCCTAGACGCTTCCTTGATAGTGTGTCTGATCGACGGGACGCCGAGGTCCCTGTGCAGGTCCGCGTTGCGAACAAACCAAGGGGCCCCCGCGACCGATCGGAGAAGTATGTTTTGAAATATCTGTAGAGTGTTTATGTGTAAGTCGTGGGCGTGTGCGAATGCCACGCTGGCATATGTGAAAACCGGTCTGATACATACTTTGTATAGTGTTAGCTTGTTGCGAGCGCTGAGTTTACTGCGTCGGTTAAGAAGGGGGCCAAGACGACCCTTGATCATCTTGGCCCTGTTGAGTACAGTTTGGATGTGCTGACGGAAGCTCAGGTGTCTGTCCAGGGTCACGCCGAGGTATTTGACCTTTGGTGACCACGGAATGGGTCTATCGAAAAGAACGATATTCTCAAGGTGGAAATGGCGGAGGGACGGGTAAAACCAGACAGCCGCACTCTTCTCGGGGTTAACCTCTATCCTCCAGAGTTTAAACCACCGACCTAGGTCGGTGATCGCCTCCTGGAGGTAGCGCTGGACGACGGAGGCGTATTTGTTGGTTGTGAAGAGTGCGGTGTCGTCAGCGAATAGGGCAAGCTGTACGTTGGGATGGCGCGGGATATCATTAGTGTATAATGAATAGAGGATGGGAGAGAGCACGGACCCTTGCGGGACCCCGGCTCTGATAGGATAGGGGCGGGAGAGCGAGCCTTCCACTCGGTAGCGAAAGCTTCTGTTACTAAGGAAGCCCCTCAGTATTAGGACTAGCCCAATGGGCATACCCATAAGCTGAAGCTTATAGATAAGCCCATTGTGCCAGACCTTATCAAAAGCCTTCGCTACGTCGAGGAAGATAGCGCCCGTGGGAATTCCTCTCGCGAAGGTGGAGAAGCCATCCAGGATGTGCTCCGTGATGCGGTGCACCTGGTGGACGCATGAGTGTCGGGCTCTGAAGCCGAATTGCTCGTCGATGAGGATCGAGTTGGAGCTCAGGAAGGAGTGGATGCGGGATAAAAGGACCCGTTCGTACAGCTTGCCCATGGTGTTAAGCAAGCTAATAGGACGATAGCTGGAAGGCTCGGGGCGTGGTTTTCCCGGTTTGTGGATACCGATCACCACTGCGGTTTTCCACGCCTCGGGGAAGTGACAGTTGGACATGCAAGCGTTAAAGATAGCTACAAGGAAAAGAAGTAGAGCGGAAGGAAGAAGTTTGAGAATATCGTTCGGAATGCCGTCGGCACCCGGCGCCTTTCTCGGTCGCAGATCCCTGATCAGATCCTGAACCTCCTCCAGTGTTGCGGGAGGGAGAGGAGGGTCGGGAGGAGGGAAGGAGGCACGTCTGTGTACTTCGGAGTCGACCCAAGTAATATGGGCCTCGTCCGGGTACAACGTACTAGGAGAGCACTGCGACTCGAGGCTGGCGGCAAGGACGTCAGCCTTGTCGCCGTCCTCGAACGCAGGGCCGGAGTTGTCGGGGTGGTTTAGAGGGGGCATAGGGGAGGCTGTGTCGGATTTGAGGCACCTAGCCAACCGCCAATAAGCGAGGTGACTAGGTTGGAGGTCGGATAACAGATCGTTCCAAGAGTCGCTTCTCAAAGTCGCGACGCCGGTTTTGACCTGGTTTTGAAGCGTACGCAGCCTAACTCTATTCTGTTCGGTCGGGTAAGAGTCGTATTGTCTGGTCGCGGCGTTTTTGGCCCTCACCAACTCCCTCAGCTCTCGAGTGAGCGGGGAACGTCTGTCCCTATAGGAGGGCACGACTTTCGCGGAGCTTTTAAGCACTGAGCTGAGGTGATCGGTGAGAGCCCCAATCGCCTTGTCCGCGTCGTCGGTACTCGTCAGAGTCTCTGTTAGGTCAGTGAGGTCGGTCGGGTCGTCTTGGAGTCTGTCCTTGACGACCTTCCAGTCCGTGATAGTCTTGGTCTGGGGGAGCGAGTCGGAGGGGAGGCCTAATGTTAGAACAACAGGTCTGTGGTCGGAGTCGACAAAAACAGGATGCGTTTGCTTGTTTAAATACCCTCTGGAGTGCATATGGAGATTGCACTTTATTTTTTGCCTTATAGCAAAATAATTATGTTTATCGCATCCTATCCTATGTTAAAAATATTGTATGCATTTTTTTGTACTTAACCATCGAGGAATTTCAATGTTTATCGGTTTGATATAATACGCTAATTTACCGGGTTATACATTATTCACAGGTCATTAGTCGTGTCACGTAGGGAAATGTATAACACGGCTAATTTACGATGGTACTATATGATATGATGATAATTATGATTTTTAATTTGCGATTAAGGAACGATGGACACTGGTAGCGGTCTAATTAGATTAGTGATGTTTTAAGTTGTTGTTCATTTTAGGTGTAATTTAAAATTATGTTTTACTTTAGTATTTTTAAATGTATAGATGCCATTATCTTTTTCATGTACATTTTTTATTTTTATTTGAACGTATCATATAATATTATTAAAATAAAAAAACATGTTGTGGAAGCATTCTCTATTTGTAAGAATGGCATTTTTGGTTTTAGTAAGATCTACCAAAATAATCGTACATTATAATGTGTATAAAGCTGAAGATAACGAAAAAATAATGCCGCAAACCTTTTATTGATAATTTAGACTTGACGCAGTATAAAAAAATACACATTTTTTTTTCGCTTTTTTAACCTGCTTCGAAACAAGGAGTGTCTTAATTCGCTGGAATCTTTTTTTCATACCTATATTAATAAATACAAAGCTTATTAGATTAACTCTATTTGAGTAAGCAAAGCAAATGTTAGGCGAGCCAGTGAATCATAAAGCTTTTATTAATATAAAATTCTTTTTGATACTTTTATAATTATCTTGTACCAAATTGGTTTCTTTGAAATAGGTTTATGATTGGTTAAACACAGTTTTGGACGAATATAAATTAAGTTTTAGAAACAGATTTTTTTAATAATTTATCTTTACGATGTTACAATAAACAATAGAGGCATTCCATCTTAGTCCTCAGGGTTGGCAACGCATTTGCAGTCTTAGGATTGCATTGCAGTCTTGTGAATGCGAATGTCTATGGGTCACAGTTTCCACTTACCATCAGGTGGCCTGTGTGCTCGTTTGTCTTCTCTATGCCATAAAAAAAAAAAAAAAAAAAAAAAAAAAAAACCCGGCCAAAAATTTTTTTTTTACTAAAACGACTATTAATTTTATTATTTCATTATATTGTTTTGCAATCCTACTTATAGGTATATTATAAGTGCCAAAATTTGTGCGTGTGTTTGTTTGTTCCTCCTTTACGCTGCAACGGGTGGATTTGGATAAAATATAAAACGGAGATAGCTTAAACCCTGGATTATCACAAAGACTACTTTCTATCCAGGAATTAAAAGTTCCCGATGAAATAACGAACCTACCTTGAAATCTATGGACAAAGTCGCGGGCAGAAGCTAGTATAAAATATATTTGATATTTTTAACTTTAAAGTCATGCGTTAAAGTTTTACTAACTTTGATTTCCAGTTAAAAAATAAAAGTAGAGATTAGGGGCCATTTATAGCAAAATGATAAAAAATAGGCTTTAATGCAGTCTAGTTTTGTTAAATAAAAACCTGATTTAAGACTAAAACTCGATAATTTTTACCTGCGAGTGGCCATATAGAACCTCACAAGTAGGAAATATCCATATTAACCGGTTATTAACCGTATTAGTATGAAAATAACCGGTTTAAACCACTTATAACCGGTTATTAACCGTATTAGTATGAAAATAACCGGTTTAAACCACTTATAACCGGTTATTTACCGTATTAGTATGAAAATAACCGGTTTAAACCACTTTTAACCGGTTATTAACCGTATTAGTATGAAAATAACCGGTTTAAACCGCTTATAACCGGTTATTAACCGTATTAGTATGAAAATAACCGGTTTAAACCACTTATAACCGGTTATTTACCGTATTAGTATGAAAATAACCGGTTTAAACCACTTTTAACCGGTTATTTGTATTCCCTACTCACAAGTTTTAATATTAATTTTGTTAATTACTTACGTTAATATTTAAAAATGGACAATAACGCGCAGTTAAAGTTATACAATAATCATATTAAAACATAAAAAAAACTTCATCCTCGCAAAGCACACACTGAAACCACAGCAGGCAAAGCACAGTATCCTCGAAAAAGCAAAATTCAAGCACATTCATTAATATTCAAGCAAACAAAGGTCGTGTTATCTCGTCGCGTCCCCCCCTTGTCCTCCCCCCTCGCTAGCCTGCCCCCCGCAGGCTCCGCGGGCAATAAACGTCCCGCGGTGAGATAGGGAAGCTGACATGTCGGTGCGATATTCGGAAAATAGAAGGGAAATTGGAAATGCGATTTTGTTGTGATGTAAACTATTGGATAACGTTTGGGTTGAAAAGTGTTAGCATTTTTGTAGTTTGGAAGTCGAGTCATTTTTGAAACCGAAAAAAATGGTTCTAAACATTTTTTCGTTAAAAGTATTGTTGAATATTCGACGAGACTTGCTTAATTTTGAAACAGCGTACTGTTTTACTAAAATAGTTGACAGTTTTCCAAACAAATTTGTTTCTTAATTTAACAAAAACACATTTAAAACCACTTATTGTATAATGTTAAGTGTAAAATTATTACAATTATATACTTTACGATGCATGTTATTAAATACGTAGATTAGGGGGGTTATTATGACATAGCAATTCAGTTTATTTTACGGCGAGCGTAAAGGACAAAGCTATAGCAGTTATAGCTCTGTCCTTTTCTCTTAGCGTAACTGAACTACATAGTTATGTCATAATAACCCCAAAGGGCCTAGAATTATGGAGGTCGTTTTCGAGTTCGTCTTTGATCTGTTATGGTATTGTTTTCAAGTCGGCCACCATTACTGTCAAGTTAATAAGAGCTATCAAAACGTCGACGATACGATAACAATCCAAAGACGATATAGCTTTGACCGCCAGAATCCCAGCCCTGATGTGCATAAAGTTAAAAAAACCATTTGCATACCAAACTACCTACTAACGAAACAGTTATCATTATTTATTCCCTATGAACAATAAAGCGCAATTAAGATTGCTTTCGCTCAAAAATATCCAATGTTATATACACCCAAACGCCCCCAGGGCACTATTTAGCCTCTCTCTTTCAATTATCGCGTTTTTAACATCGCTTTTTCCCTTCAAAGGACAAATCAAATTGGAGTTGTACCCTCGCTCAGTTCGCTCACCCACTTAATTGAGTTAATATCTCGTTACAGGGGACAAACAAACGGTTTTCTGAAACATTATTATTCGTACTTACATCATTTTATCCGCTTGATATTAAATTGTTTTTATATTAACAGATTTTGGACGGATCGTGGAAACATCCGGCGTGAAAATGAAATGTTTAATAAGTAGCTGGATTTCTTTGTTATAGGGAGTATAATAAGCATTTTAAAATGGTCACTATTAGAGATTTAGATTCAGATTCAGATTTTATTACTCAATATAACACAGTATAAATTACATGGCATGTCAAATTATAATGCAGTTACATTGAGGTCGTCAGAAATAAAATTAAATGATAATATTAAAAGTCAACACAAATACAGAATAAAGTAAAAAATAATAATTTAAAAGTCAATCTTATTTATAAGTCAAGGATATAGAGTATATAATGGTTCGATCGCTACATTGCCTTCTTTGGTAGGGCGGTAGTTCATTGGTTTATTTGGATCTGATATTAATTTAAGATTGGAAGCAGTTTTAAACAGAAGAATTCAGTTCATTTTTTTATATTAGCGGTGAAACTGCAAAACCGCACCTTTTTAATATAATATTAAGGTTTATTTTGCTCTATCATATCATAAATTTGTTAGTTACGCGGTTTTGCAGTTTCACCGATGATTTGTTTTTTTTTTCTAACATAATAGACAACGGATCTTGTGCAGGGTCCGTCTGGATCGCTCCTACCATCTTTCCTTTTAACCTGCCAAACAGCTGTGATCGCATTCGCAGTGTGGGGATGAGAAAACCGGTAAAATTACTAGCATAGGGGTGTACCTATTCTTTTATCAAAACATTTTTCAACGAACGTATCATAATATTGAAAGGCATTCCTCGTTGCATGAATTTTATTTTTGCCTTCACGAATCTAACATAACCTAGCCTACGTAATTAGTTTCAGATATCCTAAAAACATCATAGTCTCAGCAAAAAACAGCGTTTGATGAATTGATACAATCGATGTAGTGAAATTAGATTAAATTATGGGCTTCCCTAGCATAGAGGGTTGGTAATGCATTAACTGTCTTGAGATAATCATCGTAAGATTGCAATCATGAGATTGAAAATGTCTATGGGCTCCAGAATCGACTATCTTAAGGTAGTTTGTGTGGCTTACCGCCAAGCCCAAGAAAAAAAAACATAAGTGGTTTTACTTAGACGAAGTCATGGACACGTAAAAGATAAAGATATCGTTCAAGTTAATACAAGAACTAGGACCACTCAATCATCTCTTGGACTAGTCTAACGACATTCAACAAAAGCTTTCAAGCTCACATTAAAACTAACGACATCACAAGCCAAGATGCTTGGCAAAGCTCTGGTGGGCTTTGGTACTGTAGAGCTTGCAAAAAGCTCGTATTGTGTTCTTGACAATAAAACGGATGAGGACTATTTACATCCGAGAGTCCAGCATAGTTGGAGTGCCATTTTAGAGAATAAACTGCGCGCCGTTGACTTCATATTTTAGTTGGGTTTATAAATCCGGCTATAATAAACGATTTATTGCGCAATAAAGGGTAATTTTAAGAAAAATTTAGATATCGCGGTGAGTTTTAGATCTGGTTTATCCGTATATATATGCAGTGAGTTTACTCTTAGAACATACAGCTCTTAGGCGTATAAGGATATGACATTCCTGCGAAGTTTTAGAGAAATGTAGACTAAAAGAAGATGTGTGTGTGATGATGAAGAAAAGTGTACTAATGATGCAAATGATGATGACAACGATGACGAAGATTATTGTAATCCAAAAACCTACGCTATTGAAGCACGTAAAGTCCCTTCAGATGTACAAAATAAAGCCACCCATAATGAACACGTCCCTTTCACGACTAATAACGCACAACAGGCGTGACGACGCGACGCCTCATCGACCACGCGGGACCGATGGATTGGTCACACTTCTCAGGGCAATAGAAACAACGAAATAGATGAAAAGAAAAGTGTTGAATTGGGAGGACTGACAGCACATTTTTTTCGAATGTTGTGGTGTTATGCTCCAATACAGATTGTACTTAATTATCTGCCGTTGCATCAGACAAAGTAATTTACATAGTCGTTTTCAAAATTTCAAATGTTGTTAAATTATGAAAATAAACCTTGGTTATAGAATCTTTAAAAGATTTTCTGGAGAATCGGGAGATTTTCTGTGGCATCGTACAAAAGTATGATATTTAAGTGTTTTATCGTTTTAATCTTCTTCGCAACTATAGCGTTATTGTTAAAATAACTATAAGCATTTTTAGTTAGGTATTTATGGCAAATCATTTACTATTACGCCGTTATAGAATAACAGAGCAGTAATAGAATAGTAAGATAAATAAACTCAAATTCTGTTTTAAAAAATAACTGAAACATATATTCTAAATGACATATATTTGGACGAACTAATAACAGGACATTAACCACTTAGCAATTTTGGCATTGCATCAACCAGTTTTTGTCCAGTGCCATCAACTTTTGCGTTGACACTTTGCCAAATTATATTACACGTGGCTGACAAAATGCAAGTACTTACTTCATTTGCTCATACAAAGCAGTAGGGTCAAATATATTGTGATCTATTAATAGTCACGCACGATTGTTAAAAGTGAAATACTTTACTGTTAAATTAAATGCAGATCCTTCAATAATTCTAAAAGCCACTACAAAAACAATACCAACAGTTCTCATGCCTAATGGCAAAAACACTTAAATCATGCGAGAACTTTAACCCTTAAAGTCGCAAAATTAAAAATGAAACCGAAATCTAACCTCATTGGATTTCACCTATCTACACAATTTTATTTAAATGAAGAAAGAAATCGTCGATGAAACTGCAAAACCGCGTAAGTGACATTTTAAATAAGGAGCAAAATGCACCTTTTTAATAAGACAGTAAGGTTCATTTTGCTCTATCATAAATTTGTTACTTACGCGTTTTTGCAGTATCACCGACGAAATGTATAACTAACTATTATACAAAATAACTTTTAGGGTTAAGTTTGAGTCCTCAGTCTTCATATTTGATACAATACTGACACGACCTATAATTATCGGTACAGAATATGAAAATAACCTGATTAATTGAACACATTTACTTCTAATGGCAGGAAATTATAAAATATTCAACACTGCGTGTGTTTGAGGGGCAGCTGTGCAGGTTGCGCAATGAACCGCGAACCGGTTAATTTTCGGTTTGAGGGGAAAGAAACGCGTGTTGCTGTCATTACTGACTGAGTAAAAAACACACACATTTAATAAAGGTAAATTGACGTAACCATACTATACCATTGATACAACAAATTGAAAAAAAAAAACCAAAGTGAACATGCAGATAGTATGTTCTTTTGGGTGATACAGTATAATACTAATAGGTTGACGGTCGCCTCTAGATAAACATATTTTTCGTCTTTGAGATGAAGCTTATTTTATCATTATTTTGATTGTCGAAAAGTTCTCAATAAGAGATTGTTGAGCCATATGATATACTACCTATAGCTTCTTCCCGCGACTTCAACTTCATGGACTTCAGAATTTGATCTTCAGATGTTTTTTGGGATAAAAACTATCCTATATGCTATTCCAGGACCATCTATATATTAATCTAGGTAATGCAGCCAGTGTCAAAGGGACCATGCCGCGAGCGGACCTGCTAGAGGGGGTGTTCTTTTTATAGTGGTGATTATTATTTACATCTTTAATATTTAAGTAGTTTTATTTTAATTTGAGTAGCTTAGTTCAATTTTAATTTAAATAAGTTTAGTTTTAACTTTAAATTGTAGTACCTATATCATATTAAATATTAATCTATATAAAATATGTGCCAAGTTTCATAACGATCCGTCTAGTGGTTAAAACGTGATTGGGTTTCAATCATCAAACCTCCAATTTTTTTCTGCTTTATTCAAATATCAAAACGCATTTTTTTTAAATTCAGTCATACAAATCTAATTAGAAATACTTTCTAAACAAAAAAAAATTGTATCCCTTGTAAACCAATCAGTACACACAAATTTATCATAACTGCGCGTTTGTAAAAGAGAAAGGGTTGACCGCACCCCGGTTTTTTGGTGGGCGTGATTCACGGGGTCAACGGCTCGAGGGGTTCTGACCAAGTACGAAAATAAACATTCTGAACGGTTATTGCTATCCAAAGGTCCGTGGGAATATGAGGCATTCAATACTTTGTATGCTGACTGTACATTATTGCCCAGGTACGGAAAGTAAGGGATTTCTAAAACACGAGTCAGGAAATCCTCGTTTCCTCTAAGGTATATATAATGATTTTCTCAAACAATGTGAGGAATTGATACAAATACATGATTATAAGTATTTTTTAAAACCATTGACGAATTTGGAGAGAATATTTGTTTCAAAACTACGAGTATTAGTTAAGATAGTTCCACGCACGACGAGCCGCCGCCAGCACCGCAGAGCCCCGCCGCCGCACCACACGTCCCCACCCACAAGTTGGGTGTACAGGATTTTTTTCATGGTACTTTCGATTTTATGCGCAATAGACAGCACTTTTAAAAAAGAAAGTGTTTTCATATATGGTCTGTGTTTCTATCGAAAACCATTCTATCCAAGCATGTTTGAGAAAGTATTATAGATTGACTGGAATTTCTGTTTTATTGGTTTTATAGGTCCAAGAGGCTCTTTAATTTTTTTTTTACTTTTCAAACCTGATTTAAACGCTAATCATACTGACACGGAAATAAAAAGAGTTATATCCAAAAATAAATAGCTTTCAGAATGACACTGGGCTGTAGGAACAATACGCAGATTTGCTTACTGAAGTAAAAATCGTATGGTTATTGAAGAACATTACGTTCTATATCGAACACATTCTAATATAGGTAACATAGGTCAAGTCATTACTGGAACGCTTCGACAAGTTAATTTAATGTTTGAAATGAATTGCCATTGTCCACAAGTATTACTGCGTTACTGTCAAAGTAATTCCATCAATACAACCGATGATCCCCTAGCTTTGTTAGTCCTTTTTCCCCGGGATGATTTATCACGCAGTAACAAAGCGTCATTAAGTTATTGTCTGTGGCCCGACTGCAGATGACATTGATATACTTGTACTTGCCCTGATCGATGGTGGTTATTTTAATGGTTTGTTAAATAAACCACCGCGATAAGATTGGTAGGTCTCAAAATAAATAATACAAATTTATTTTTCGCACACTAGACGCCTTCAAAATTATACCATAAAAGATACTTGTGACACGACCAACTTTTGAATTATAATCAAATCAACACTAGCAAAATAACGTCATTCCGATCACTGGTAGTGAAAATATACTTTCAAGATTTGTTGAAACATGCAAATTGTTAAAGAACGTCACATTAACAAAATCGCAAGAAAACTTAACGATAAAGAGTCAAAAGACAAAAGAATAATATTTTTGAACCGTCGATCTTTACTCTGAGTCCACACTACACCGACTTTACGTTATGCAAATGTCTCCATTGGCACTGACCCTTTTTCTACTACAAAAACAAAACATTTCCATGTTTCTGCGAATGAAAGAAAATACGTTAAAGTACAGGATACATCATCATTGTCCTTTAGACCCATATTGTCTCAGTAAAAGGCAATAAAAATAAAAGGGACCATTACAATACCGTCTACGTTTAACATGCTTGACTTCACTCCGGTTTTCTTTTATTATCAACTTTAACCAGTTACATTTAGATCTATTTTCGCTAGTTTTCGTTGTTGACCTAACGTTAAAAGTAGCCTTTATGTAGTGGTAATAAGGAACGTTTTAATCCCTAGTTTATGTCGTGTCTGATTGTTTGTTTACTACCGCAGTTGTTTATTGTGTTTGGAATAATAAAACTGTATAAATGCGTAAGTTATTGGTGAGGATTTAAAAGTCAAAAGCCGTAAAGTGACTCGGGTTGCTCTTTATTTTAGGATTTCTTGGGGATTTTATAACTTATTTTTGTGACCAGAATCTGAGACAATATTAGTGACGAGGTTTTTATAGTGACAAAATACAAGATTCTGCAATACATATACGAGTATAATAATTCTGTACATTACTGTCTGGATACAATATGTAAGCACCCTTCTTCAAATTAATGTGTATTCATGAATGTAATTATGACAGTAAGATGTTAAGAGTAAGATTTCAAATGTTAACACTTAAAACTAAACTTTCCTTCCTTTTTAAATTCATGCATATTTAAACAATTAAGTAATATATTTTGTATTAATTAAGAAAAAAACATGATCAACCCAGCGGGTGGGCAGAATTAATTTAAATGTTGAATCGATGGTAGAAGCCCTTATTCTCATTTGCGTTCGTTTTATTATTTTGAAGCAAGGCACAATTTAGAACTAATTTGAGCAGAAAATGAAGAATACGATCATTTTAAAGACAGAATCGACTAAAATATCACATGCAAACAAAAGTGCCTCAGCGTTAAATCTAGTATTAATTAAACCAGCCTACAAAACGAGAAGGAAAAAGTGCCGTCTCAAAATATAGTTTTCTTCTCATACTGTTTTTCTTAATTACTGGAAGATGTAATTTTATTAGACAGTTGATAAGAGTTGTTGCAACTATTATGCCGCTTCAGTATTTAATAAACCCGGTAATAGATAAACTTAAATATAAACTTCTAAACTAACTAACTATGTAACTTCTTAACTATGTATCTAATTACTTCAAAAATTACAACAGACAACCAGATTACGTCGACAAAGAGTTTACACGAAATCAAAGCATTATAATGTCTATCTCAATATTATATGACAGTTAACCAGTGACATAATATATAGTATTATACACTTTAACAAAATCAACGACATAATAATGAAAGCTATTTGAAAACTGATTCTAAGTCACGCAAGTTGGACCAGTTTAAGTACAATCTAACTTGGTAGGTAATGCCATATTTCCAGCAACCGCTTACCGTTAAGCTTTCAAGTTAAAGTTAACTGTCTAAATAAGAAATATCAACAGGCTAACGACTTCATCGGGCTTTGGCTTTCGAAGTGCTAAACAGGACTTAATCAATAATGTACTTAACGGTTTGTAGGTGGCTAACGGGATGTTAAATTGTTTGCTACTTCTAATAAATTCTACTGAAATGTTTTCAAATCTTCGCTGAGAATAGAGTGTTTTTTTTAATGGCATAGGAACGCAAACAAGCACACAGACCACCTGATGGTAAGTGGAAACTGTGACCCATAGATATTCGCATTCACAAGACCGCAATCCTAAGACTGCAAATGCGTTGCCAACCCTGAGGACTAAGATGGAATGCCTCTATGCTAGTCATTTCACCGCCTGTCTTATCCCCAAACCGGAACACAAAGATGCGAACACTGCTGCTTGGCGGTAGGTTAATGGATAAGATGGTGGTACCAACCCGGACGGACCCTGCACAAGGTCCTACCACAAGTAAACGTTGTTGTGCGTAAAGGAAGTGTCTAGTTCATGGAACAGTCTCAAGAAGCATGTTAAGGGCGTCGACCTACGTTATATCTAGGGTTGACACTAAATAACTAATAAAACTATTAGAATAGTGAGTTAGTGACACGATGGTCTTTATGCGGGTTTTTGAATTATCATGTCAGCGAAAGGTCATGCTTGCTATAAAGTTTATGGAAATTTTCTTTTTCGCTAGATTTATGGACTGATTATATTTAGATTTAATTTTGTTTAGGTCAGAGAGGTTATAATGACATAGCTATGCAGTTCATTTTACCGTGAGTGTAAAAGACAGAGCTATGGAAATTATATAGCTCTGTTTTTTTCTCTAAGCGTAAACTGTACTGCAAACTTATGTCATAATGACCCCACAGTACCTAAAAGAATCGCTCTATGTTAACCTTGAGAAGGATCAAAATTTCAATAGTAGATGTTTAGTTCTATTTTTATTACTTATCAAAACAATAATAAGAATTCAAATACCGATCACCAAAGTTGAAATTATATTAAAAATAGCTTGGCAATTTGGATCAGGCGATAAACGATCGATGACCTCGCGACCTTCGGGAGTTTAACCGAAGGAAGTTCACGAACAGCGTTCCGGTCGATACGAAGAATTCTAAGTAAATTTAGCAATACACCCAATTCCTTAAATGAAATGTTAATTAATAATGTTAATTATGTTACATAATAATGAATACAATTAACCACGTGAGCAGATAAATCGAGACTTCTAATGTCGTCTTTGAAAATACTGTCAACAGTGAAAACTTTTAGATTGGATGCCGATGATAAGATTAAAACCGATACACTGATCGATGTTATTATAAGCAAACATAATTGAGATTGTTCTTATTTTTACAATTAAGTACTCTAATTCGAAAACCATTTCGAGGAATTGGGTTTAAAAGTCGTCCTGCATAATAAAGTTTTTAAAATTTTGGATATTTCAACAAAAGTATATTTCACCTTTGTTTGACTTTCGTTTTCGGCGTGAAGCCTTCTAGGTACATCTTACGGGTTAGGCGAAAACGGCTTGAAATAGTATGTTTTAATACACTATTACAATCAATTTTTATCATTAAATATCATTTAATTGTTGTAATTTGTTAGAAAATTCCATCCCAGATTTAAGATAATCATGTCATGTGTAAAATTAATCAAGTTGGTCTCTTAAAATTACCTAATCTTTCGAATTAGAATGTAAAAACCGTGGGTTATTTATTTTGGTCTATCCTAAATTATCTCATAAAACAAAAGAAAGTCGTATGTCATCTGTTCCAGGCTTAAAATGAAATTGCGTAGACGAAATTTGAGCATGCCATAAAATGAATGGGTAAGTAAGACGGAAAGTGTGATCTTGTTGCGTTTACGGGAATAAAAAACGTTATTAATTACCGCGCTCGGCGTTGGGATGAGCGCTCAATTACGATCCACCCACGTCTGCGCACTGCCCATACTCTACAAATTAACAGAGCACCCATTGTATTAAAAAAAAATCTGACTGGATCACAATTGAAAAAAACTGCAAATTTATGGTAATACGAGTTGATTTTAAAGATAACGACTCAAATAAATTGAAGGCTGATAATAATAGACAGGTGTGAGTGAACTTTATTCGCAGCCTTGACATTATAAATCACGTGAGATACTAATCAATCAAATCAAAATGATACAAGTGATAGAACTGATTTCTTTTTGCAGTAAGTCTAGCTGGTAGTCAGGTAGTCACCGTAAATACGAAGCTGAAGGTCTCAGGTTCAATTCCCGGTACTGCAAATGTTAGTGTGATGAGCGCAATTATTTGTTTCTAGATCTTGTTGGTTCCCTTTATATATGATTATTATTGTCTCTTTATAAATATGTTAATCGATGTTTAGTAACCATAGTGTAAGCCTAGAGCTCAGCTTGGGAGTTGCTCGATGTGTGAGATTATCCGATGACATCCGTTACTAAACTATCTTTAATAAATTACCATACTAGTTAGTGTTTACTTGTAGAAGGACTTTGTGCAGTGTACGTCCGGGTTGGTACCACCATCTTATCCATTAACCTTCCGCCAAGCAGCAGTGTTTGCATTGTTTTGTTCCGGTTTGGGGATAAGACAGCCGGTGAAATGACTAGCATAGAGGCATTCCATCTTAGTTCTCAGGGTTGGCAGTGGAGTCTTGTGAATGCAAATGTCTATAGATCACAGTTTCCACTTACCATCAGGTGGCCTGTGTGCTTGTTTGCCATAAAAAAAAACTATAAGTACTTCACTTACCAAGTCAAAGGGTAAGCTTGGGTAATAAGCTAGTGTTTTTATTAAATGTTTAGATAAATATTTATTAACCGTCTACTATTTATTCAACCCACGTTTATCCCACCAAGCAACTCCTCTGTTTACTACTCTTTGATAGTTCACGCCTCTTTTAAAACCTTTCTAATTGGTACAGTCCACTGCAATTGTCAGGATCGTGTAAACGGGCTGTTTGTTTTACCCCGGTTATGATTGGCTTGTTAAGTGTTGGGTTCTAGTTAACTTGTTATGGGGGTAACTGTATTTGTTTTTTTTTATTGTTCTAACGTGTGAGAGAAGTGTGTTTTATGATTATGTTTTCAATACGTTAGGTATTTAATCTAAATAATAAAAAAGAACATAATAAAAACCGGGCAAGAGCATGTCAGACCACGCTCAGTGTTGGTTTGAGAAGCGAAAAAAAAAATACATCCCCACGTTACGGGTAGGAGAGGAATAAAAAATATATTTTTTTTCAAGATTTTATTTTTCCTATATTTGGCGTGACGAATATATATATTTATGCCAAATTACAGCTTTCTAGTACTATGAGTCTCTGAGCTAGGCTGCGGACGGACGGACTACTACGGAAACTATAAGGGTTTCCTAGTTTGAATACGAAACCAAAAAAAAAAAAGTTTTTCATAATAATGTTAAAATCATTGAAATTATTCTCACAGAAACGTTTAATTGAATGAACGAATGAACTAATGAAAACTTTATTAAGGAAGATGTTAAAGTTTTTATAGCAACTAAAGCTTGCAGATTAAACAACAACGTTGTCCTAGTAGTCAACCCCCACATCTCAAGCACCCTAATTCCACAAAGATCAACGCATACAAAATTAAACATCGCTAAAACATCAAAGTGTAACATTTCATCTCGCCATACAAACAAAATTACAAACGCACTCAATAAGAAAATTGAACAAATTCACACACTTTGATCCGCCCCTGTTTTGCTTGCAATTCTTTTATCTCAAACCAAACGCCCTAGAGGCCTTTGTAAATAGCTTCAGTCAGCTTCGTGCAGTATTTGAAAAATAATCTTAATCGATGTAAAAGGAAGAAAGAAAACACGTATAGACCGGAAAGTATTCTTAGAAAGATCTTTAGGAAAATCTTTAGGATCTCAATAGATGGCATTGAAGCTTCAGGTCGATCGCTTGACGAAAATGCTCTGTCGATTTCAAAAGCGAGCTGTTTATGGAAAACACACGGTATTTTGTTTTCTGAGAAACGGCTGCTTATTGATCGGTTAATTGAGCAACGATTGAGCCACCTAGTGAAGACATACATAACTTCACGCCTGTCTCCCAATGGGGAAGGCAGAGACTATGGAACGCCAGGTGCACCGATCTAAACATACAACTTTCGCTTCCTCTACATTCATCAATCTCTTCATGCACGTACGTCGGTTTGGGATGCTTTTTACTCAGCCCTTATGCAATCGCGAATCAGATCACCGTACGTCCGTCTAGGACGTCCCTTACCAACATCTCCGCACACTCTCGCTCTTCACATATATTTCGTAACCCTTCTTTCATCCATCCTTTCTAAATGACCAAACCATCTTAGCATACCCTTTTCAATTTTAGTCACTACATCTTCTTTCAATCCACATAGTTCTCGGATCTCGCTATTTATTACTCTATCTATCATTCTTACTCCACACATACTTCTTAGAGCTCTCATTTCAACTGCATTAATCCGGCTTGCGTTCTTCTTCTGCCATACCCAAGATTCACTACCATAAATTAATAATAATTAAATTAATAATAATGCTATGCAATGAAATGTTGTTTGTACACTCTGACAACTTAAACTTGCCGGTTAATAATTCGTCTAACATTACAGCTGCACAAGAGTGCAGTGTTGCGGATGCAATCAACCACAACTTGACTACATTTTTTTACCTGTCCGTGTAGTAAACGTCAATTTTGCAGTGATGTGATGCCATGAGCGCGGATGTTTGTACCAATGCAGCGTATGTTTACAACTTTAGTACCCCTGCAGACTGTAGACTAAATTGTCGAGCGATTGTAGTTTGTCATAACAAATTATTAATTTGTTATGACAAACTACAATCGCTCGACTTATATTAAATTTGATAAGGTTGACACTAACATCCGATTAAAAATCTATCGCTGTCACTAACATTACTCGCTAGATTATAAAGTATTCAATACTTTGTCACTGCAGACAAATAATAATAATAAATTTGATAGTTTTATGACTTAAGTGTATTTTTTTAAAGCTGAGGGAGTCTTAAAGCTCTTTGATAGTTTCAAGGCCAAGGGTGAAACGGTCATAATCATAACGCACGCGACACGCAGTTTTCGTCACGCGATCTATTCAATAAAACCCATTACTAAGTAAACATTACTTATCTAAGTAATCATGGTATTGGGGTTATTCCTATGTGCTTTAAATAAAGTTTGTTTTATGATTAAAATATTCAAGTTTGTTGATCATTTACTGAACTTGATCTGCATAGTATAAACCTACCTAAAATCCTGTTTTTCCCAGAAGGCCAAACTTCACAACTCTCCCATGAATACGTAAAGCAACATCGATTAGAGCTAACTTCTTTCGATCCCTGGATAGTTTCAGCCGAAAGTTGTTTATTAATTTAGAATTTCATTTTGATCTTGCGAACTTGATAACTTTATTAGTATCGGGTTGGGAAGGAATTGCCTCCGCTCGCTCGCTGGAGTTGTGTGGTTTGCTCAATTTGGTAAAACCGTCCAAACGGTTGGAGTTTTAGGACGTTACCGAGTTTTCGTTTATTGTATTCAGTAAGGTTGTTTCAGCTTTTACGTCGAGCAGGGTGCGGATTATTATATTTTCTGGAAATATATTTTATTTATTTGTGCTGATACTGCTGTCTTGTAAGCCTGATTTAATGTCTTAATTATTAACTGGCATATTGTCTACTTGTTTAAGAACAAATTACGCTCCTTTAGCAACAGATTACATCATCATTTTATTTAATAGCTATCGCTGGAGTAATTGATTAAAATCTTTTTAATTTTCGGAATATTTTCGTTGTAAAATTTTACCAACGTAAACCGATTATAAGTTACTTATAAGTTACTATTAAGAAGTCAAACGTTAAACACATAATATATTTTTTCAATTTCAACAGAATCAGAGAATTCCGTCCCCTCAACCTAAACTAACATTCTAAAACAAACAAACTCCGTAACATCACCCGGCTCTCTCACGCGATCCTCATTTTTTATTTGTTCATCAATGTCCCAATTAATCAATTACATGGCCCAAGGGTCTGTATGTGAATCTTCAAACGCAAACTCCGTCGGGTCAAACGCCTAATTGTCTATTTGCCCGATGGAGACGTCAGGCCCCGTTCACATGCAAATACACCCATAACACAAACAATTATAACCCCTACTACACCGCAACAAGAACCTCAATCAATCGCCTCTAAAGAATTCGTTTAAGTAAAGGGAGAAATAAATTGAGCAAATTGTGGGACTTTTTCTGTAGATTTATTTCGATTCTAATTGGAGTGCACGCTGTTTCAATTTAGATCACGCTTGTAAACAAATGCGGGTAGATTTGAATTGTTTCACTTGACTGGATCGTCTTATACCGACAGAGTAAGGCACTTTACAGTTAAGAAGAAGTTCCTGGATTAAAAGGGCGACGGTAACAGGACAAAAAAAAATGAATTACTGCAGCTCGAATTGCTTCATTACATTTAAAATGCGCATCATACATTACAGATTCCAGTAAAACCGTTCAAAAATAGAAACATCAAAGTTAAGCCGATTTTCTTTGTCCGCTAATACATTTCCATTTATTTTAAGTTCCATTTCTTCAGTTCATTAAACTGGGATTGATTTACAGTACAGTAAATCTCTAAGAGCGTCGATGTGGTGAAAACAATCAGAGGGAATGGGCTGTTGGTTAAATTAAACGTGAACGTTGACGGGACGGATGGCGGCCATCCATTAGGAGTCGGGAATCGAACCCAAGTAGCAACACGTGATCGGTTGCACTTAGTTTTAATCTTTTAACATTATTATTTGTTCTGCCTTCGTCCAAGGCGTGCGACGTTACAAATGGTAGTTAATCGTTACACGGTTTAAAATTGTCTGCAAGCTTTATGAGCGTCCTTATGATCTTTATTTTAGAAAAGGTTGAGATCTAAAATATTATTTATATAAAATTATTTTTGATATGCGTCAATATTAAATCATGTAGCTGATGTAAGTCGTAGCAAATACAATCATAGCTATACGGTCTTAAAGGCGCCTTAGTTAATTATTTACATGTAGCCTGTGACTTGTATTTAAACCTACCTGTTTCTGTATTATTATGACCGTGTCTCGATACGTGTATGTATTTTATGACTAATAAAAAAAAACTAAAAAAAAAACCATGGCTTTTATAGTTAAGGCCTAAGTGCGGGCCCTGAGGAACACCGCAGCCTCACTAACGCAAGATACTTGATAACTCAAGCCTAAGATATACCGATAATACGGAGGCTTATTAGTAGCGTCATATCTGAGTATAAACCACAACACGCAGCTACGTCGCTGTGCAAGTCTTTATTGCTAATATTACAGGTAAATTAGAGCTAAATAACCTTATTCTGTCAAAAAACTGACTCACTACATTTAAGTTAAAAAGAATACAGTCATAGTGTCAATTGCTCTAGAATTATCTGAAAAAAAACCTACGCAGTTTAAAATTACTATCATATTTACATAGAATCCTCCTAACCGCATCGACATTCCTAGCTAAAGCTTTCTGAAAATTTAACGGTTTTTTTTCTTAAATGATATTATTTTTTCCTAGGTAATCAAAATTTCCTGACCTTTGCTTTGTTTTGATTAACCGTCGGGATTGTAAGGATCCCGCCCTGTGGGGGTAAACATAATTCTGCTTCGCAAATAGTTACCGAAGGTATCAGGAAAGGCGTAGCATGAAGTATTTCCCTTAGGCCGAGAGTAATTTTGCACGAACATGCTGCCCTTTGAAAGAAAAAGGCAATATAAGTGGGTGAATTTCGTACTGTTACACCACTTATACATCTGGAAGACAGCGTGGGGTATCGCGTGTTTTCATCACGAACATCATCTTAATTGAAAAAGGCTTATTTTCAGAAGTTTCTTAATGTTTTTCTTAGTCGATACTAGCAACAATTGGTTTTTTTACAAAAAAACTAGTTCTTGAGGAACTCTTAGGTTTTAAAAAGGCGAAAACACTCTGTGTGTAATATTAATGAGGAAATTTTAAAAATAAGTATTAACTTACGCATAAAAATAAAGATACGATTTTGTTCAGGTATTGTATCATACCAAATTTGAGGCTTGTATGTTTTTCTCTTGCGATAAATCTATTACAGTTCAAAAGATACAGCTATTTAAAGCCAAGACGGACAGATGGACAGCGTAGGCATATTAATAGAGACCTGTTTGGCTACCCTGAGGAGTGGAACCCTACAAATTTGTGTGAAAGTGCATTATACGAGTAACATAGTGAATGTAAAATGAAATGATAAACTAGGATGTAATTTCCGCAAAGGCCGCAATCATCCCACTTAAACAAAGAACTTTAGAAGTATTAAATTCCCATCTATATCTCTTCCCATTTACACCCAAAAAGACCCACCTATTCCCCAGACTTACCTATTCCCGGTTAAAGCTGAGCGCTAAGTTGGGAACAAAGGCGAACTAGCACGGGCGGAACAAAACCTAATAATTAGTCTGTTGTATAGACAACTTGTGAGATAATTTGCTAACAGAATAGAAAAGTTTTGTAAACGTTGAAATCGATTTTGAACTTTCACATACATACATACATACATACATAAACTCACGCCTTCATTCCCAGAGTGGGGTAGGCAGTTTTTGTAATAAACGTAGCTCTTGTGTGTTTCTTAACATCAGTATAATATTAATAACAAGGTAATAATTATAACATTTGATGATTTAGTAAAAAACATTTAGGGCCTAGACATCCATCCAATTCATACTTGGACGACAATATTAATGTAGATTTTAAACATGACGTGCTTTTATTCAAATAATCGTTCTCCTACTGTGACTAACACAATAAAATTGTACATTCCAATAAATGTTCCAAGACTTCCAAGCTATAATTCCTAGTTCCACTTGTAAAACCAAACAAAAATAGCAAGCAACATGATTCACGTTGAGTCATTCAAAATACCGGCTTTAGAATACTTTAATAATCAAGTTATCAGATTTCAAGCCAATGTGGGCAGTGACAAAAATACCTTTTATCTGGAAGCTAACAATAGTGACCACTTATCAACTGCTACAGCAGATGGTCATGAAATTGCGATTAAACGGGAATGCCCGTTTGGAATGATATTTCAAAGACCCTTAAATTGAAGCGTTAAAAGTTATTTTAGAATAGTAATCGCCTTTCTTTGTTATAATACGTAGATACTAAAGGGGTTGATCACTAACAAGTAAATTATTTGAAAAATGCTAAACAATTATAGTATTCAGGGAATCTTAAAAGTACAATACAATACAATACAAGTACTCTTTATTGAACACCAAAAAAAGCAAAACATGGAACAGTACATTTTAACTATAGGTTTACAAGAGGGGGTCTTACCGCTAAATAGCGATCTTTTCCAAACAACCTGAACACATGAAGGAGAGGAAATTAAACAAGAACATTGAGTCGTTTTATTAGGTGTAATCCCTGAGGATAAATGAACTGAACATAATACAGTGGTAATAACCGAATCGTGTGAAAGGGAAAAGTATGTCGTCACACAAAGCGGAACCCCGTTGTTTGTGTGAATCGTCACCATTAGCGACGTAACAATGACGGCAATGATCCATTGAGCCCTCAATATACTTACAATGACGACTGGTGGACTGTTTATCCACAATGTAAGGCCGGTCCCATACTTATCTACTACTAAATGTGAACATAATAAGCATACGCAAATAGCGACATGCGAATAGCACAGGAACTATCTCGGTGAAGACCTTTAGAAAAATCATATGGCCATCAGGGTGTTATTCTCTTAAAAACGAAATTCTGTCTATCAAACGAGTTAACGAGTGAACACGCCACATCGGCAAGTTAGAGTAGTCCCGTCATAGCGCACAAAACATATATTAGCGCGTGCATTCTCAATTAGGCAGCCTTATACGTTCGTTCTTATCGACAGAAGCCCTGGTGTCACAAAAACAACCCAGAAACGTATTTTTGATTGGCATGACGATGATGATGACGTAGACGGGAAAAAAATGCTAGATAATATAGGTTAGCGTACGAATCACACATTTACTTTCAAATAAAATAGGTTGTGAAAATACTTTAAAATTATTTGACTGTGTCGTTTCCTGAGTTGTGAGTTCGTTAAACATATCGCGTTTCCGTTTTGACGTCTCATTTGCAAAGTTTCATGGTGTATGAACTTACTAATCGTGCGTGCATTCGTTTTGAAAGCGAATTCTTTTAGTATTTGTTTGCATACGATTAACATTTACACATTTACTGCAAAATCATATCTTTTATATACCCAAGACTAAGACTAATAAAATATACTCACTTTGTACGTTAAATGTAAATTATTGTTTTATTTAGATAATATACTTGAAGTAATCTATTTCATGTTCCCCTTACTCGTAACAAATATGCGGCAAATTCTTTTTTATGTAGGACTTTTAAAAACTATACTAGCACATTTTCTCACTTAGATATATTTAGTCTTTCTCTTCTTAGATTTAAAATTGCGTTGTCTAAACATTAAGTGTAGTCTGTAATTTAATTTCATATTATGTAAGCACACATTTTGTGACGTGTTACTCTGTACTGTATTAGTTAATTGTGGCAACTTCACTGGTCAATGTGTTATGTAAGTTTTTCTGAAATATTTTGTCTTTACTTGTACCGTTTGTGCCCAAATAAACATTAAACATTAAAAGAAGGCAAAATGACAGTTAATAATCTAAACCAATACTAATCTTTATTTTTATGAATAGGAATACACAAGGAACCGTAGTATGAAGTACTTAACTGGACTTTACTCCTTAAAAATTATGTATCAGAAAATGCATTTAAAATTTTACTCGTGTGAAGCCAGCCTTACATCGGCCGCGGTGTTTCCAATAATCCGAACAAACACGAAGGGCGACCGCGTCACTCGCACGCGACATTTTATCGCTTCGATATCGCTTTTATTCGGCTCTCACATTATTTACGACATTAATTGGAAATTACGGGGGCGATCGTTTTAGCGCGTATTTGTTGATTTTATTAATGTGTCTGCGTTTCTGTGGGGCCTTTTTTACGATGCTGGGGGCGGGTAATTAAACGATTTTTACATTTATAAAGCATGTGAAATTCCAAAAAAAAATCAAGAAAAAAATACCAACACTGATGAGTCGGGTTACGAAAGTAAAAATACCAACAATGCCGTGGATCACATTACTGTAATGAAATAATCAAAGAAAGACTGAGTTATCTATAATATAATTAAATTAGCTATTGATAATGTTAATAATGTAATCTCTTAATAAATTACGTAAGTGCTTCAGTGACAGTAACGACAATAATAACATCGATACTTTTAGCTTGACATTTTAGAGTCATTTTGGGGCGTTATTAGTGGTACTAAATTATTCCAGTCATGTTTTAACCTTTACGCAAGCCAAGTCTAAAAATATAAAATTGTGAAACCTTGAAAATTTACTTACGCCTTTTACAATAAACAAAAACCTTTTACATTTACCCTTTCCTATTTCGTACTGTATTGTACTCGGACTAATGTCTTCCCTGTTTTCAAAATTCTCACAATCAATCCGATATCGCAAATAGCTCTCTATTGTTAGCATAATAATAAGCTTTACAGCGAGATTGGGCACCGATTGAACACAAGTATCCGGGTAGTTAAAAAGCTTTAAATAAAACTTGGAGTAATAAGGGAGCTATTTCTGTATTAACTAGTGCTGTGCTGGTTAGTGCTGTGATATTATCGATAGCTTCTATAAAACGTGTATTACACTTCATAATGTTCACTTTGAAGTTTTCTTATAATTCAAAAGATTAAAGGAAACTGAAAGTGTTCGTTGTTTTTATCAATATTGTCTTAAAAAACGCATTTCATACGCGTTCTTTATCATTAAACAAATATTTTTTGACTATCTACATTTTATTTAAATCAATACCATATTTGTTAAAGATTTGGTCAAATTCCTTTTTTTTTTCAAAAATGTTAATAAGTTATCCCATAATTTTATCGAGTTTTAATTTCATCTAACACTATTTTCTACTAAAACCCTGATGATTTCAGAATATCTTAAGCATTCATTACGTAGGTTAGGTTAGGTTAGACTTGTGACTACCAAAAAAAATAATCGTGTGACGTGTGAATGATAATGTTCATTGAAAGAAATTTCGATAAAATATAGATACGCGTGAAAAATAAATGCCTGTCTTCTCGCTGACGCTTCCTGCTACCACGGACTACTCGACAAGCACGAGTATAGCTACATCCTTATGCTTAAGTGTCGGGACCCTAACGGGTGTCACCCTCCGCGTTTATCATTTTTTCGATCAGCCCGCACCCGGGTGACAGCTTTCAACCCGGATTAACTTGCCTGTGGTGAGAAAAAAAATCAACACATTCGTTGCCCAGTTCTCTGACTTTGATACAAAACTTACTTAAAACCTTTAGTTATTGGCGCTGGAAGGTTTAACCTATTCGAAGCCAAATTCTTCAATAGTGATGAGAAATAGTTTCGATCTGGAGGTTTTGGCATTCTGTGTGATAATATTCAGTTTGTTGTTGAGTGTTAGTTACATGCTTTGTTAGTGGACTGGGGTTCGGTGAAGGAGAAAATTAAAGAAGTGATCGAAAGGTTGTGCGGAGCAATGCTAGTTAAAGGGGGACTTGGAGAATTAAATAAGAATTTAAAAGGTGTAAGAATACTTCTTAATACTGAATGTAAACTGTGTGCTTACACTTTTTTGGAAGGGTAGGTAATTGTTTTAATGTTGTAGGTTTTATATTTTGATTTGTAATATATATTTGTTAAGTGAAATTTAACGCGCAGATGTTACTATAACATTGTCTTGGTACAACAATATCCTTTTACAGAAGCATCGAAAAAAAGGAAGGGTAAAGTTACTGTTATAATTTTTCCTTGTCTTTGTTCTTGCTTAGTGATCTTATTTTGTACAATAAATTTATGACTTAAATATTATTGTACACAAAATTTAATTTTGCAAATTTTAATAATCGTAAATATTGATGTTTCACTGATCAAATTTGCCGGAAACTGCAACTAATTTCCATTGAAAATGTATGCATAGAATAATAAAACGGTAATTTGGTTTTGCTGTGGCAATCGCTTCGGGGTGTTTCCATCCCACCATAATGACAACCCATACAATGAGATACGCATATGGAATGACGAATCATACAATTTTGATTACGCCTTGCAAATCCAATTGGAAGTAAAACACTGGTGACAAAGGATGGAAATGATGGTGGTGTCCATTGTTTATTTTAGTTCACGAAATGGTACAGTTAAATTTGATTGAGGTGATTTGCTACTATTTAGCTATATTTATTAAGCCCTCTGAATAATTTACTAATAATGATAAAATTATGATGATTCCTTTACTGTAAATATTTTATGAATTTGCTTTTTGTACAATTAAGTTTTTACACACACACACATACAATATCAAAAAGTATATGCAGTGGACATTGCCCGTTGATATAGATCTGCATTCTCTACAATTTATTGGCGACAGATTGTTAACTATTTTTATTTTATTTGGTAATGTTTAGTTTGGATACTTATGGTAACCATAACCGTAAGTAACCGTAATTAAATTATGTCCTAAGTAATGTTGTATTTTGATTATAACTAATTAAAATCTAATAATAATTGTATTGTTTTTTTTTGTACCTATTTCTAAATTTCACTTGTAAAATTATAAGAAGGAAAATAGTGATGGGCTACTTTATTACTTAAACGAAAACTGAAACCAAAATACATTTCCGTATAAACTTGAAAAAGCTTTTGTCCATCAAATATTGATCAAATCATCAGTTAATATTGACGATAATCGAGCCAAGATAAATATTGCAGTAGGTCAACGGATTGGTTAAGTTCGTGTTTGGTAACGACCCAATATTTAATTTGAACTGTTTTGTTCGGTATCCAATGAGGAACAAAATACCAACGAGTTTCGTATTTAAATTGCCCACTTTGGAAATGGGGTTTCATAAATATTAGGGAATCGTCTACGTAAATTACCTTCAATGCGAGTAATAGGACTTCTTCAATAAAGTCAATTCTAATGTATTCTAAAAACAATCTGACCTGCTGGACATCCGCAGTTCCCGTAATCTCGTATGCTCCTCCTCGCCCTCCAGCTGGACGGTGGCCGCATCAGCACGTCTCGTCGCAGCCTTTCCACCAGCGGCTGCTGTGGCTCCAATACAGCACTCCTCAAGGCAAAGTGCTGTTCCTCCAACAGCGACAACCTGTCCTGCAAACCCTGCTGCTTGTACAGACTATACCCGCTAGAGATGAGGCTCATGGCGCAGGCACACCATAACACCGCACAGTACGTCCAAGGGTCTCCCGGACATTTGTCCTCGCATTTCTTCTGCACTTCCTTCTCAGTCTTCACGGGGACTTTCGTTGGAGGTTTCCCTCCTATCTTTAAAATCATGCTGCTCAATTTTCCCTCATGAAGCGGAGTTGGAGTGCATCTTCACCGAGTCACCAACCGCTGAATAGACATTGTATCACAATAAACGACCGGTTCGCTTTAGGTGAACATTGAAACAAACAAAAAGCACAGAACACAAATGTAAACGAAAACACAAAACGCGGCACTAAAATTGTCGAATTTGGAAGTTCGCGATGGGTCGTTGCGATCGTGTTCGGACTCGTCAGCTGGCGTGCGCGCGGCGTGCGAACGTGCTCTCTGCTCGGAAGGCAACGCGCCACTGGCTGGAACAACTCGAGACATGCGGGACCCTGTTACGTGAATACGTAAATTTTCGGGAGGTTTGTAAGAATTCGATTAAGGCTGAGCTTAGCCATTTGGAACTGAAACGCTTTTAGGTTATATTTAGGCTCGAACTTTAAATGTAAATGCTTTGGAAATACTTTAACCGAGAAGGGTTTTGGGATAATTCATTTGCTTCTATTTTCATGTTTAGAATCCTGCATTAGCAGTTTTTAGAAAGTGCAAATAAAAGTAATAACGACCTGTACCTACCCACACAGAGTTAATCAATGCACCTAAAATTTGTTTGCATAGTAACAAAGACCAACTCTATAATTTATTTAAATCCTGACAAATCAATGTCTTTTGCGTACCTTTTGACCACCGATTCACAAACAATTTCTGACCCAGTGAGCGCAAAAACCAGCCAATCCAGTAAACCCAAAATATTTTCCATCTAAATAGCAAAGCATTCACGAGATAGCATTACGTACGTCTGAAGTCCCTTATTAAGGGAATGCGTGCAAAAACCTGCAGGCGTAGGACGCCAAATTGGGTGGCAGCTCATGTAGAAGAACCGAGGGGACCCGTCCGGTACTACGAAACTTTCGAACAAGCGTCTAATACTACCCGCACTCATCCTCTCTCACTCTAATTTACTAGAGTGCAAAAAGGATAAACACATGCCACGAGCTTGTGGTAATGAAGGTACGGATTGCAGGGATGATCAATCCGGTTAGCTAGCTGTGATCAGACTGATCGATACTAAACTGTTTTGCTTTGGGTAAGTACACGTTACTGCGAGTTAAACGCTTGGTACTGGTACAACTATTTTTAGGGTAATGAATGGTGGAAGAATCAAAGTAGCTGAGTATGGTTTTAAGTTTCCTATTCTCTCGTTAACTGTGACTATAAAAGATAATTTTATTATTCAGAAGTCCCAGTGATAGCTTGTAATGAATAGTAAAGACAGCAATAAAGAAATTCCAATAAAAACCATTAATTTATTTTATCGATGACATAAAAACTACAATTTTCCGCTCAAGATCAAAGCCCGATAGCGTGCTAACGAATAGAAATATCATATTTCAACAAGAAACAAAATAGTAAACGACTCAACATAACCCTAAAGATCGGCTCGCCTACGAGATCCGTATCAAACATTAATTAAATTTGTAAGGAAAGAAAAAAGTAGATGTTTTTAAACGATAGACCCTATTAATCTTTTTAATAGAGTCATTAAAAACGGAGTGGCGGCCGCAAGCGCCGGCATAAAAACCAGGCCCTTACAGACCTTCATAATAAACAACAGAGTAAAATTAATAGATAACCCTGATAAGAGCGCATCAAACGCATACTGATCTAACGCAATACGCCTCTGCCTGTATCGCTATCTTAATGGTCACTTGAAATTTTTATCCCCAATATTAACGGCGTCTCTGGCAACCATTTCCTAATTAAAATTCATAAAATTGAGCACTAAATATTAAGTATTTACGCCACCGCAGATTAAGTGTACTTCGGAGTTTAGCGTCGCCCTCATTAATATGTTAAAGCCGAGGAAATCTGCATCGCGGAGACAAATAACAAACAAATGGCGGCAATTAAAACTAGATTGTCGTTATTTAGAAGCGAGCGTGTGCGGGATCCCCGACCTTGTTTGAATTTAATTTAAACTTTTGTACTTCGTCAGACGCGGAGCTTGCCTCGTTGACAGCTTTTTTTAATTTAATCCAGTGCACTTCTAAATAATAGAGCAGGATGACTTCTCTCCAAAGTTTGTCATAGTCTTGAATAAAGTAAAACTTAAAAGTTTCTACTATTAAGGGAAACGGCTACCAGGGGAAATCTGAGGCTGCATGTTTCTGCTTATACACCGAACAATCGTAAAAGTTTCTACGCATAAAATGTAACATTGTCGCTTTAATGTCTTTCCCATTCCCAATCTCGCAGGATAATATTTCCTGCATATTACATTTGGGTTCTTTGTTTTGTATTATGTTACTGTATTTTGAATATCGTATTGGTCGATAAAACATCAATGGAACGTAGCGAACTGTATTCTTGAACTGTGTTTATGTCTTGTTTGGTGCAGTATTGATTTTATTTAACAATATGAAATTATTAAAAAAATAGTTGTTCAATTTACTTGCCATGAACTAAAATTCAAAGTTCAAAATTCAAAATATTTATTCAGTTAAATGGCTGCATGAAGGCTCTTTTACACGTCGGTAATATGGAGTGAGTCTACTAGCGCTTTGGACAAGACTATCATTGCGGAGAAGAAGCGGCGCAAGAAACTCCAGCAGAAGGTCATTTTTTCAATTATTAAATACAATAATACTTTAAAGTTAGTTACATCACAAGGTAATAAAGTAATTAATAATTATTTTTAAAACTAACACATATAAAATTTTTACAAATGTAAGGTAAATAAATTATTGTTATAAATAATGACTAGGAGAACAACATGACCAGGTCTCTGCGTCAGGAACGATAATTAAAATAACTTTGAATTTTGAATTTGAATTTTGTTATGTCATGTCATGTCACGATTTTCTTTATTTTTCTTAATTGGAAAACAGGTCCTTGCAATCACGCTTGCAAGGACCTGTTTTCCAATTTAGTTTTTTTAATTATCGTTCCTGACAGAGAGAGACCAGGTCATGTCGTTGTGCATAAAATAATTAGTGTTTTTATATTCCAAGACAATCTAGTTCAACTATGTACAATACCTGTTGACTAACACGGAGGTACAAGAATTCTTATATTTAAAAAATGAATTTTCGACCAACGCCGCAAACAATAAGTTTACCAGAAAACGAAATATAAAACCGTACAGAAACAAAAGTGAAATATTCCTTAAAGTAAATTGAGGCAGTTCCGTTGTTTACAGGCGAATGTTGGGGCGCGAATTGAGCCACTTCCTCTTCCGTATGAATTATCGGGCAGTCCGGTCACCCACTTGCCTCGCTACTTGCCCTCCTACTTGCTACTTGCGACTCGCCCGTAAGCCGTCCGTTTTTCAGATAGCTCGTAAAAATCCAAAGTTGTGCGAAATTTTTCAAATTCAGAAGTTGCAATTTTAAGCAATTTCACGGTATGCTTTGTTCGACGGGTATGTTTGTTTTAGTCTTTTTTAATTCGTAATTGTTGAATATGGATGAGTTTTAAATATCTTCATAAACTTTTAGTTATAGCTGTTTAAAAAGTTTACAGTTTTAGCCTCTTTTTAGGTTTGACTTATGGGACTCTAATGAGAATCTTATAAAACTTCTGTAACTAATATAACCTTGCAACTTTTAATAATTATCTATCTATCACTACGTTACGAATATTTAATTTTATTAATAACTTCATTATTTCGTCTTTCTTTCCCCCTCAAATTGTTCTCCCTTCGAAATTAAAAAGTCTTCTTCAATTTCGTTATGAATTCTTCTAAGAGCCCTAACATGGCATTCTGTAACACCTCATCAGTATGCGAAGAGTGGATCCAATAGCAATTAGACCGTTCAGATCTGAATTTCAAATTCCAATACGAATATAGTTTGGTGACCTTTATGTTGCACAGTTTCAAAACAGTAGGAGCTTTTAAAGTTAAAGTTATTGGTAAGGGAAAGCACAATTTGACTCACCATCGCGCAACCATGTGACTGTTAAGCAATTTGAAATGAGTGAATATTCAAAGACGCCACGTAAGCCTAGTCGGTAAAGACCCGGCCTACGAAACTAGCGATCCTAGGTTCAAATTCTTTAGGCTTAGGTCAATGTGTGCGAGATTGTCACACGACATTTATTTATTATTTATAATACTATCATTATCGGTTATTTCTTGGACTTAACTATGTATTGCGTCTTTGTTTTATTAAGCACTATTCTTCTAAATAATAACAAAATTACATAAATACATACATTAAATCACGCCTGTTTCACAGAGAGGCAGGCAGAGACCAATTCTTTCCACCTACCACGAACCTGACAAATCTCTTTCACTTCTTCCACATTCATACATCGAATCATGCCTGCACGTTGGTTTCGGGTAGGTACTTAAAGTTGGGCCCTTTTCCAGTATTCCTCCGATTTAATTCGAATAATTATGCCTAGGGACTTCGCTCTGTACCTATATTTTTTCCAAATGACCGTCGGGTCATCGAAGTATACCCTTAATAATAAAATTAAGTCTCATTAATAAAGTAAAACATGTTTCCAAGAGAATACAGAATCAGCTGCAGATTTTGTAAGTTAATAGTTACTACTGACGTCATCGTGTCCACTGTGATTGACCCTGGCCCTCCAAGCAGTCCTCATCCACGCGTGATGTTTTAATCACGCACCCTCCGCGCCCCTCTAATTGTTTCCGACAGCCAAAGATACTCCAAGATAAATGGTTTCTTTACAATTGAAACTGCGATTCATTTGTCCAAAAAAATTAATGATTTACGACTGTTTTAAATTGTTTTTAGAATTAAGTTGGCAAGCGAGGTTCATAATGAATTGTGCAATTTGAGATCACTATTGTCTTGATCTTTCTTTATCATTTGGTAAGAAAGAGAGGTTGTTGTTGTGAGGTTGGTTTTTTATGTCTGTGTTTCTTGCGGCGTTTCTTCTCAGTAGTGGTCTCCTCTTGTGAAGCGCTGATAGATTCTTGTCGTGTAAAAGTGCCCGTGCGGCCTACTTACTAAATAAATGTCTTTATCTTTATCTTTATCTAACTGTTTAATCGTGTGTAGTTTCATAACGACTGAAACGAAAGATGGATTGTGAAAAGGTATTTTGGAGTACCAAATTTTGTCAAGGCGGTTGTCAAGGTGGTTTAAACATTACCATCATTTATATAATGTGAAGGCTAAGTTAAATCATAAGTGGTCCCTAAACAAGGTGTTTTACGCTAACGAAATCTGTCATAAAGTGTGGAATCGACCGAATTAACCCAAGCGTTGTACGCAACGCAACCGTAAGGCAGCTTATGTCAATCATATACATTTTCTACAGCGATAACGTTCACGCAATGCATCTTGTCTAACGCCCATGAGCTTTATGTTCCTATAATAGAGGTAAATATACATTATTATGTTAGAAATATCAAATTCAACGTGTAAATTACTCTAAGTCTTCATAAATTTCCAGAAACTATTGCTATTAAGGTAGCACATTCACAAGGACATGTGAAGCCACAGGGCGAACAAGCGATAAATCAGACAGAAACGCTGACACCAGGTCTGTGCCGTAGATGCTACTTTGATATTTGAGGCGCAAATTCACTTTAATAAGGATACTACATTATACAAATTTATGTACTCGTATTTTGAGGAAGTAATCTTAAAGGTAAAATTTACAAAGACGTTTGTTGAAATGGTCAGTCTACTTTTTCTAGATGTATTTTGGTAAAAAACTCCGCTACTTAAGTGAGATTAAATCTGCTATTCATAATTAGATGTTTCCAGTTTCCAACGGTTATTACTCAGATAGCGATTGTAGTCTAATGACTACCTTCTACTATCTTCTTACCCATATAGGATATATAAGAACATACCTGTAACAAAAAAAAACACAATTAAAAACAGTAGGAAACAGTGTTTGATTATTCTAGTATACATGCACTTACTACTGTAAACTACTCCTTACAGTTATTCAGAACATCATGACCATGGCAAATATGCTTAACAGTCATTTCAGTCATAATGATCTTAATGCCGCAATGGAATTCAAAATAGCATTCCACATCGCACTTCTGGCATAATTATGCATTCTTCTATAAAGTTGTAAAGTGCATGAATTATTTATGCTAACGTTGCGATGGACGTGACGGACCCCGGGGTGCAATTGTATTGGAATAAAAAGTTTTGCTCGTTAAGTTTGATAGCTCAACTTCTTAATTAAAGAGTATGCTGACACCTCTACTTGGGGAAACTGATGCGAGGTATCCTTTAGCTAGGGACTTGGTCACTTTTGTGAGGGTTTTCCATAAGTTATGTAGACCAGCTAGGCTAATCGATAGTGAGTTAGGCAGGTAAATATGTTTTAGTTTCACAGGGCTAAATGGGGGTAGATAAGGTTCAGTTGGATTTTTATACTTAAGTAGGTAGGTTTACTGATTAGGAGGGAGCTGTAGCCAGGTTAGCGATAGGGTCCCAGTGTTCCCGTGCCACGCGGTAAGATGTGAAGGTTTGCCGTTTATAGCGTGCTGGCTATATCTAAGTTATACCAGCTGGCTATTATACGTCAGTAATATTGGAATCGAAAGATTTAAAATTACGTAGAATTGGTTTGTTTGTTAGAACAGTGTCGGTCGCTTACGGAATACTGAGTTGAAGAAGACCATATAGAAGAAGTGATTTTTTATAAATGTGAAAGTTGATTAAAAGAACACGACAGTAATAGTGATTTTTATTTGTTAGTGAAATTTAGAAAAAGGGAGCCCGCCGGTCTCCCACAACACTATTTAATTTGCCATGTTGGTATGTTTTTAAACTTAGGTATCTAGTGACATTTGTGACGCTGAAAAATAATGTACGTTGTAGAGTTTCACTTTCAGGACCTAAATCTATTAAAAGCATACTTTTGACATATTTTAACCTTGAATAAATATCGTTATAGTTGCATCTCTTCGGTATTTTTTTTAAATTTAGCTACAAGTTGGGCTAGCTGAAAATAATCACTATTAACATTTTCGGATTCGTAGTGGTAAAGTAGCTGCAAATCAGGAAGTTGCAGAGTTAGTACAAATTACCGCGGTGTGTGTTTAGGACAGCTGTGGTAACAACTGCTCGGAAAATTTGGCCACCACTGAAAGAGAGCTGTTGCTTTTGGCCTGTTACGTAATTTATGGAGAGAGAAAATTCAGTTGCTGAGACTGCAAACTGGATTTTTCGAAAAAAGATTTTTGTCAAACAGTGTGCTCCTAAAGGCCCGTTGATAATTATTTGCAATCTCGAAATGGTAACCCGCTCACCGGAACACAATAGCGGAAGCACTGGTGCTTGGTGGTTGGCTTAGTTGATGGTAGAGATCCTGACAAACTATACACGGGGTGGTGGTAAAGTAAAAAGTTACTATAAAAATGTCAGTTTAAAGTTTTATTTTAAGTTTGCTTACTTAACCTAAGATTTTAAACCAATCATAATGATTTTCATTTTCCAAATTTAGTAAATAGATTCTAGTAATATTCAGCACCTGATAAAAATTTTTTTTGCGCATTCTGTAAAGAATATCACTTAATATTCTGCGCGACAATATTTTCACGAAAGACATCAAAGCTCCTCATACCCTGGTCGAGTGTAGCTCTTTCAAAGAAAATCATAATATCTGTAGCTCAGTGGCGACCAAATTATTAACCTTTCTGGGTTACTGATAAGGTAAAATTTGCAATGGGAGTCTTTTATTAGATAAGTCCTTTCTCCGAAAAATGGCAAGTAGTTGAGAACGACGTTTGCGGATAGCTTTAATTTCCTCAAGTTGTTATCTTACGCACACACACGCAAGTTTCTTTGCAAGTTAAAACGGTAATGGAAAACTTTGGGCTTAGTTTTGGTGATAATGATTTCGGAGGTTGAACGTTTGCTTTAGGTTTGTTGTTAAATTGTCGGGTTTGATGGTAAAACATAAAGTTAGGAGGTAAGTTTGGATTGCAAACATTTATTGTTGTTGATGGGGTTTGTAGAAAGTTGGAAGATAAATTATTTTGTCTAAAAGCTGACTGTGGCTTGGTTGGCGAAGAGTTTGTTTCTCGTTTTTTCCTCGGATATTATAAAACTAATCGAGATGAAAATGATTACTAGGCGTTACAAATAGACAGACCATTTCAAACGCACAGAATAACCTACTTTCAAATTTATAATATTTTATGATCGTGTTTATCGTTTATGTAGCCAAGCTGAAACTCACTTAAGAAAACAGGCTCTCTAGTAACATTATTAAACATTTTAACGCCTGTAACACTTGGAGATGACATCTTACCGCATTCTGACTGCGTGAAGTACATGGGCTTCCACCTGGATAGGAAACTTACGTGGAAACACCACATAAAACAAAAGAGGGACCAAGTCAACCACAAAGTCCGCAATCTGTACTGGCTAATGGGGAGAAACTCAATACTGTCAGTGGACAATAAACTCCTTATATATAGGTAATAACACAGTATTAAAACCCGTTTGGACATATGTGGGGCGTCGCGAGTAAATCAAACTTCCTCTGCCTGCAGCGCCTACAGAACAGCATCCTTAGAGCAATAGCCAATGCTCCCTGGTTCACTACAAATAATGAGATTCATGAGTACCTCAAAATCCCAACGGTTGCATCTGAAATGGAGCGGTATAAAATACAACACAAGAAACGCCTTACCATGCACATTAACCCACTAGTTACCGAACTATTAGACGCGTCAAAAATGGTCAGAAGGTTGAGAAGGGACCAGGTTTTCTGAATGGCAGGGGTGGCGCTGGCCGCACCTTGCCACATTGCCAATATACCCCCAAATTATTCGCTCATGGTCTGGCGACAGATCGCAAATGGAATTATACAAGAAAAAAAAAAAAAAAAAAAAAACTTGCTTCTTTTTACATACATACGCATACATTAACTCACGCCTTCATTCCCAGAGCGGGGTAGGCAGAGCTACAGAAGTACTAACAACTCTTGAAACTTGTTCATAATTCTGTAACCACATTCCACACAGTCGCACACACCCATCACATTCAGTTTCCTTCTATTTAACTATAAAGATAAAAATAATGATAATAAAATAAAGCCCTAAATCTTAATAAAACCTTGTAAAATAATAACGCGGCCTTATCCAGACCTATTCATTGGCAAACAATAAAGTAATCCAATTGATTTAGCAATCTCGCTTCAAACTGAGTTACATCAGATGGTTTAACTTAATTAATGCCAGTATTTATTAGCTTAGGTCGTTTATTAATAACGTTAACGTAGCTGAAATGTTTGGTGATTCCTCAAATATTTGCTTGACTTTGAAAATTTGTGGAGCTTCAGTAATTTTAAGATCACATTTTACTTCTAAAATAGAAATAGAATTGTTTGATTCCATCGTGTTTTGGGAGTCAAGTAAGATTTTAAATATAATTTTTCTTCTTTATCATATTTAAACTAATTTGGAATAAGTTTACTTCGGGAATTATTAACTATTCGATAGCTTCAAATTGTTTTCATGTTGAAATATCTTATATGCATACAATTATTATTTTTACATTTATTTATTGCGAAAACTAAATTATCAGGTGATTTGATTACAAATGAGTTTTTGTGTCTAGCCCTTAGCCTTCTAGAATTTATTTCATAACTGCTGAACGCACGAATAACTGTTGCACAGGACCAAATAAGGTGTTGATCTGGGAAGCGAGAATACTCTTCTTGCACCTAGGGTAGCAACACGTGGAGTGAAGGATATTTTACTCTAACCATCACGCTCTCCAGATCTATAGCCTCGGTGATCGAAACCGCTTCATACCTTCTTTATCATTGCTATGGCTTATTTTATGACCTTAACACAAGTTTAACTTCACGGAAAGTGACGTTTAGGAATGAATAAGTTTATCTCTGGCGTCCATCCGTTTCGTTTATTGTGATGAAAATTAATCTGATTACAAGTTAATGGAGCATGACGTTGATAATGCGATGGCTTTTAGGGTTCCCTTTGCTGCTGCCAACCAACTGCGGTTCTTTTTTACTTGCAATATTTTTAGTTGACTCCCAGTATTACATATAGTTAGATACTTCAACTAAACCAAATAAATATCGTATTTTTTCTTAGGAATACTGAAAAAACGAGTTGTTTACCTCTTTTTTAGGGTTACTTATCAAAATGGTACAAAAGGAACCCTTATGGTGAGACTTTGTTGTCTGTCTGTATGTCATAGCAGGTTTTCTCAGCAACTATAAATGCTATCAACTTGAAATTTAGCATAATTTTACAACTTGCTTGCCCGCATCAGTTTTTAGTACCAAAAATATAAAATTCATTTTATAAATAATTGAAAAGGGATCTAGAATGAGGGTTAAAAAATGAAAATGGGTTTATTTATAGCAAATGGGGAGTCATATGAAAGACTTAATCTGCACATTTTAAATCATTTTTCTTTATGCAGTTTTTGATTTATAGCCAAAAATGTGCAACAAATGACTGTGCTCTTCCATTATCTCCGAAGTTTATTAATAAAAAAATCTGAAAAATCCTGGCGTATAGGTAATGATTTATTATTTATGGGAAAATAAAATAAAGTATTAATTTTGAGAAATTACAAAAAACGAAAAAAATCTGTCTTAAAAATGTAGGCTAGTCAAAATGAACCTTATTACATTAAAAAAAAGTTCATTATCAAAATGAGTATTTTCTTTTGAGGTTACCAATCATATTATCATAAATACGAAACCCTCGGTGCGCGATTCCGAAGCGCCCTTGACCGATTTTTATTTTAAATTTGCATTAGCGATATGGCGTAACTATTATGTGGAAAAAACTAAACCGTAACAGTGATGAAAGACGCATTTTCTTCCCCAACATGAAAACACCAACAACTATCAACATTTCAAATCCAGACCAACAAGCGATGCCACTTGATTTTTAATAAAAATATGAGAACCTACAGAACCCGCCCTCCATATTTATAAAGCTTGCCGTCCACTACATCGGACTTTGTCCGCGCCTGGTCATGTGAGCAAAGATACTGCTCCCCTTTGATATTACGTTCTATGTTGTGCACTTTTATGTGAGTAATTAGGCTACTGGTATAAAAGGAGGGTAGTGTTTATGGCTAAATGTAAAGTGTGTTTATTTACGAATAAACGAGCTCCATCTAGTTCTATTTAATCATTTAAATTTGCCAAGGCCAGTGCACAGAGTAAGTGTGTTGGATTTATACTTATTAAAGCAGTTTTTTTTTGCCACGGAACCGTGAAAAAAGTATATACATACTAGTACATACATAAACTCACGCCTTCATTTCCAGATTGGGGTAGGCAGAGCTAAAGAATTAAGCACATTTTGCACAAATAGACTAAGATGTTTACCAGCGTATTAGTGACAGGTTGCAAGCCCATCGCCTAACAGTACTACAAGCCTTTATTCCCTTAAGGTCACAGCACACATATCAACTCGGAAAGGGATCGTCACCCTATCAACTCGAGCCGTTCAGTATCATTTGTATGAAACTCCCTACTGCAACGCAGACTAATCGGAATCGTAACGTAGTCGCCTCACCTAGTAGTGGAAAGGCGAGGCGGTGACGATCCCTTTCCGAGTTGATATGTGTGCTGTGACCTTTAGTCGCCTCTTACGACATCCACGGGAAGACAAAGAGTGGCACCATTCTCTCCCGGCAACCACACGGGGTGAAAAAAGTAATTATATTATATTCCTGTTTCTAACGTTGTACAAGACTAGATTTAAGAAAAGAGAAATTATATAAAATAGTGTCTAACAACCCATTATAGGTTGAATAGTTTGATTATTTAAATTTATTTCGAATTTTAATATATTTTATGAAGCAATAAAACACAAATTCTAAGCACGACATATAGCCTATAAGGGGTAAACTTATTAGATGAAACCTAAAAAACCTGATTAATAACTCAATCCCGCAGAAACCCACAAAAATCACAATAAGTTGTAAATAAACAAGTGATGTTTATTTTTATTTTATTTACAAAACCAACCAATTTAGCCACTACCAGTACTAAAAATAAAATCAAGCGAGATTAAGAAATAAGTCCTGTTTTCCTCATAAGGTATTTTGCGAAGCCGGTCTATTTTCACGAAAGTTCGTAGTATTTTGACAATAGCATCAGAATAAATATTTGAGGTTGACCCCCAGGTTTATTCCTGACACCATTCATCACAAGGTATTTGACCTGGATAATGTGTACACTACGACAATTGAGGAAATCTGAAGGAAAATAACTATGAATGATTACAGAGGACAAAAAGTGGATATCGGTATTTTCTGTGAGATGAGTTTAGATCATACATACGGACATACCTTCACGCCTTCATTCCCAAAGCGGGGTAGGCAGAGCTACAGAATTACCAACAACTCTAAAAACTTGTTGATAACTCTGTTACCACAATTTGCACAAAAAGGCTAAGTCATTAGCCACTCCATGTCTTCCCGTGGAAGTCGTAAGAGGCCACTAAGGGAATAAAGGCTTGTAGTACTGTTAGGCGATAGGCTTGCTACCTGTCACTAATATACACCGTTAAACATCTTAGTTTAGATCAACTATGAAATATCTGATAGTTATTTCAAATTACGCGAAATTAATGAAAATAAAATAGAGGTTTTGTAGATTGTAGTCAAGGTAAAGAGATAACTTACACCTCAAAATCTACCAGCGTTTTCCATGAGATGACTTAATTATAACAATTCTATAGGTTGGTAGGTCTGAGCTAGAAATGCTTGTAAATCTTGATGAATTCCTTTCTCTCCTATCTCGAATGTAACAATGTACACACACAGATGCAATTCTCACTCCCCAACATGCACTGCACATACCCACACATGGAAACGCCCCTGTTAAAAAAGTTAATAAAAAATACAATACGCTAACAGCGTGTGGGCGTGTGACAATGATAGATAAAGCTGAGGTAGCGAATAATATAACGTCATGCGAACATCCCGCCAGAGATCCGATTTGACGAAAGATTTCTTGCTCGCTGCCCAAGGACTGCCGCAGGCTAGAGTCAACAGAACACCCAATGGACGACATCCAGTTGAAGATATAGATAGTTTTTTCTAGTATTCCCATTATTTAATTTAGACAAAGGACGGTTTATAAGAAATTGATTTAAGAACTTAAAAACAGCCCCATTTAGAGATATGCATGCTCTGTTCTTAAAGATCCGCGTGTCATCATAACGTCATATTTGAACAAAAATAACGAAACTTATGATATAATTTAATTTAATTAACAGAAAAAGTTCAAATTCCTGGTTGGTCTATTTATTAGGATGATGTTTTTCAATTAATGAAAACAATATTTGTATTTTTTGAAGTTGATCATTTTAGGAAGCCCACTAGAAATCAAATATTACAATCGAGGTAGATCTATTTTTTATTTTTAGTTTTAAAATCTTATCTCCTATACTTTTAGGCATAACATAATATTATTATTCTTACCTGTGAGAAACTATGTAAAAGTAAATATGTATATTTGAAACAGTATACTGTCCTACATGTTTAGCACTAAAGTTCCGTTGCAAATTCTACTAAAAGCCTTAAAATGTATTTTCCCAAACATTCAATTTATTTTAGGCTTCAAAGTGTCACGTTCTGGGCGGAGCAACTCGAGAGAGCTTTAAAGGAATATCATACAAAATTGAAGGCCTAGGCCGGGAAGTAATTTATTTTTTATTTTTATGTTGACATGGCGGTTGTGTTTATGAACAGCCTAATAGCTAAATTTGTTTAAAAATTTTTTTACAGTTGCTTTGTGGTTATCGGACCAAAAGTATCCGCGCTAATGCCTATTACACATATGTTTTTTTTATTTCATTGCATATGTTTGAGAAAATGTATTTGTAACTGAACTGACCTTTTTTAGTCTCTCACAGAGGAGGGTAACGTTTCCGACAATTTATTTCCCTCCGTTTGATCTCGGTGGAATTTCTTTTATCAGCCCCTCATTCATGTGAGCCTAGTCCACGCGGCTGTTTCAAGAGATGGATCCTTTTAAATCAATTATAAAGACATTATAAAAGCATATACTTATATACTTAGATTCGTACGATAAGACTACATTTGCAAAATTATGTTACGGGTGTTCATTAATTTCAAGCAATACCTTGCAATTACAATGTTTTGCATAGTCAAATTATGGATATTTATTAATTAAATATTGGCGTAATAATAGTGTAAAAGATCGCGGGAACGCGGTGGATGCTAAAAACACAAGACCGGTCTGAATGGAGAGCCTTGGGGGAGACCTATGTCCAGCAGTGGAAGTCTTTCGGCTGACATGATTGATTGATTGAATAGTGCAAAGTCAAACTAAGAAGAAGGACGCTTTTTTGTTGATTAAGAATACTACAGCCTAAATCACCAGCCTAGACAAAGATCCTCAACACTAGCTTAAGCTATTTTCGAAAACTGTCAAATTTTAATGGAATTGACATAAGCATTCGATTTGACCGTCCCTAGATTGTGTTCTGGCTACTGAAATGATTTAAAAATCAATTTAAAGAAAATGCAACACTGCGTTCAAAGTAATTTATCATGAATTTGCAAATGAAAGAGGTTTCATAAAGAATTGATTGCGCTGTGGTTGCATTTTACTGGTAAAGTTTTTCATTTCAATGCCTCTCGGCGTAGTTCATGATGAAAAACATGTATCATGCGTTAAAAATAAAAGTGACGTTATTCAAATAAATGTTTTGATTTTATTGAATAAATGGCCCACAAACTAATGAAATTATAATAAGAGGTAATGTGGTGCTTTGCAGTTTTTTGCCTATCGTGATAGATGTAGCTCAAGTCACTTTACAACTACGCTAGTTCCCTGCATCTTTTTTGAAAAGTTTAGATCAACCTATCATCGGCTTATTGCAATATATTCTAAAGTGACTTGTATACTTACTCGACACTTTTTTTGATATTTAAATAAAACATACACAGAATTTTAAACGCTTGCCCAGTAAAATTTGGTCATTTTGAAAAACAGCACTTTTCTTTCCTTGTTAACATTTTCTACGCTTAAATTATTATTATTATGAATTAGCCCAATATAGTGTCCCACTGCTGGGCAAAGGCCTCCTCCCTTGATTTCCACATCTCTCTTTCTGTGGCAATCTTCGGCCAATCCTTCAGGAAAGTGTCCAAATCATGCCGCCATCTCCGCTTGGGTCTACCTCGTCGTCTGTTAGCCGTCCTGGGGGACCCAAAAGAGCCGCATTGGCTCACCACTGTGGGTGCATGCGACAAACATGCCCGGTCCAGGCCCACTTTAGCTGGGTAGTCTTTTTCGCTACATCGGCTATGGCTGTCTTGGAACGCAGGGTGGTGTTTCGCACTGGGTACGTTCTTTTTACACCTAATAGGCTACGCGCCAACGCTCTTTGATAAACCTTAAGATTGAACTTTTGATTTTCGGTTAAAGAGCACGACTGAGCACCGTAGGTTAAAACGGGCAAAATACATCTACACTTAAACATTTAGCTGAAATTAACTTTTTAGCTGTTGAAATATGTTATCGTGATAATTCAGAAGAACACAATAAAGTGTCAGACGACTCACTGCTTACGGTTAAGCCACACAGGCTTCTGTAAGCATTTAATGTGATGTATTAGATTAAGTTTTTCTTTTATATTGAAAAATAAACAAAAAATAATAATATATATATATATATATATATATATATATATATATATATATATATATATATATAAAAACAAAGAAATATTTAAACGAGAAAATAATACTATTTTAAATAATACTTAGTTACTCCTTTGGCGCAACAACCAGAAGTGTCCTTCCTCTCCAGTTGTACATGACACTATTATACGATAAACTATACTAAATGTATCCACACAGAATTACTCACCCCCATTCCTCGAATACATAAATCCGTCGCACCCCGTAAATAACGGACATCATCGCCTATGACAAATAGGTTGAGAACTAATGAAGTCGAGTGAATGCCATCTGGCGGCATGATGCGTGAACATTACCGCGTGTGCTTCTAAAGTTTCGTAAAGAGTTAAAAAGTTTAACAGAACATGCTTTATATAAATTTGAATAAGGATTTCTGGGTTTTCATTGCGGTTATTTCTGTATAATGTATTAGAAAAAAGTATATCTGCCGACATACTTTTTAGAGAATTTCTTACTCAAACTAGGAACTCTAATTTATTTATTCGTTGTCTGTCTATTATGTGTAGAAATGTTTCCCGCACGCTAAGTTCAAACAAGTAAAAGATTTTTTTTTTCATATTCAAGATAAACAGTGCTGAAGGTGTCTAAAACTTCAGAATAATGCTGAGCAAGTGTCCGATCGCTACCGCGAGGATACTCTGTGCTGTTTCTGTCACGTTTGTTATCTTTTATTTGTCTATTTGTGTGTCTTTTGTGTAGTGAATAAATGTATTTCTTCTTCTTCTTAAATATAAAGATAAAGACATTTATTCAGTAAGTAGGCCGTACGGGCAGTTTTACACGTCAAGAATCTACCAGCGCTTCAAAAGAGGAGACCACTGCTGAGAAGAAACGCCGCAAGAAACTCAGCAGTCAATTTACAATGGTATTACTTAATCTAGCATTTATATAAATCTATGAATATTTAATTAAAAAATATATTAAATATCCTGCGTAATTGCCGCAGGAAAACACACCAAAATCTTACGAGAGAGATAGAGGGAGAAAAGGAAAAAAAGAACATCATCTTCATCTTCTTCTTCTTCTTATAACTTATTATTTTTTATTAAAAAACCCCTTAAGGTAAAAGGGTGTCTGTCTGTCTAATATAGATTTAAAATACATGTGATGAGCGGTCAATAAGTTATACCTTTTTTTATGGTATAGAGAAGACAAACGAGCACATAGGCCACCTGATGGTAAGTGGAAACTGTGACCCATAGACATTCGCATTCACAAGACTGCAATGCAATCCTAAGACTGCAAATGCGTTGCCAACCCTCTGAGGACTAAGATGGAATGCCTCTATACTAGAGTATACCGATTCACCGGCTGTCTTATCCCCAAACCGGAATACAACAATGCGAACACTGCTGTTTGGCGGTCGGTTAATGAATAAGATGGTGGTAGCTATCCGGACGGACCCTGCACAAGGTCCTACCACCCGCAAAACTACTACCTATTAAATAACAAGTAGCTCCCACACAGGGTGTTCTATAATTCATGGTAGCATGTGTCCTCTAATATCTGAACAAACATTTCAGCGGACGGTGAAGTTAATGGTAAATTTAGAGGGAGGTAGGGATGTGATACCTTGTAGGGTAGAAGGGGATGAAGTTTAACGTAATGACAACTCATTCACGTAATTACATTGAAATGCTATCTTTTGCTGGCTTTTGCCTGCGACTTTGTTCATGTAAAATTGGATTCTCGTTGTTTGTTCTAAAACAATCAGAGATTTTAGTGTGAGTATGTGAAGTATTCGAAGTGAAATGTGTAACCGCAAAGAGGTGGCAAAGTTCTGTCTAGGTTTGCGATATTAGTATTTCAAAAATATGGTACCTACTGAATTAAAAAAAACGTTAGAACTCGTTGTACACTTTAAAAAAAAACCTTTTTACCCGACTGCCGAGGAGGGTAATGTGTTTATCAGCCTAAATAATGTATGTTTGTTCCTTTGTGGCGCTCTGGAAACTGAATGACTGGACCGATTTTGATGATTATTATGTCAATCCCTTTGTCTTAATCTTGTGAGTGTCACTAAAGATATTACAGCAATAATAAATCAACATGGCGGCAACCAGACGCCATTCAGTAAAAACAAAAAAAAAGGTTTTAATTATGACAAGGGGATATCGTTGAATAGGTATTTAAAAATCATCATTAGGTTCCTTTCATCATTTTTCATTTTGAATGATAATTTAGGATTTATAACGATTTAAAGTGGTTTAGTAACAGGCGGATTTTTAAAGTTTGAAAGAAAGAAAGAAAATCATTTATTCGTGACATGCATAACAAAGAACAGATTAACAAATACAAGAAGAAAGTAGCCACGAAATGGTCCCAACTCAGCGTAATTTTTGCTTTAATTTGCGTGATGTTTGCTTTTTGCTATATGTTATTCAAAACCAAAAACAAAATCGTTGTAATTGAAAACATATCAATACAAACCCAATCTGTGAAGCAAATACAAGCCCGGAATTGTTTATCAAGACCAAATATACAGAACAATTGAAGTGTGCAAGAACGGGCCCCTGTAAGCCACATATGGCACCCTCATACGGACCGGTTCCGTGCGAGAGGGGTTCCAAGCCGGACTTGACTTTAATATAACAAGTGTTCAAAAATATTCCGAAAACGACAGTAATTATGTACATCTATTTGCTGTTTAAAAGAAAAACAAACAGGAGAGATTTCTTTAGACTCGTATAGACAAACATAAATAAGAGATTGATTTGTAGATTATGAAGCCGATAAATGTTTGCAATCTAAAAATGGTCAATACATTGTCAACCTTGAGAACTGAGATGTAAAGCATCAATTCTAATAACCCGATAGTAGTAATTATACACCAAATTACAACAATGTGAGTTGTGGTGGTGGTGGTGGTGGTAGTGGTGGTGGTAGTGGTGGTGGTGGTGGTGATGGTAGTGGTGGTGGTGGTGCTGGTAGATATCCATAAGCGATGGTGAAAATCTAGGTTCCATGAGGTATGCTACATAAATTATTATTTGAAGTACATTACAGAGAAACGTTGCGTTTTTGTTTTTTCAGACTAAAGTAAATTTTACGCAAGACTTCACATGGTCGTTTAAAGCTATTCATCTTTCTCTCCCTAAGGTTTCGTCCCCTTTGTTGATTTTAGGAAACTCATCCCAACATTATGCATATTGCAAATTTATCCCAACCTGGTTTCAGAGAAGCTTCAATTGCTTAACCACGTATAAACCACGCAAAATACCACGTATATTCGTGAAATAAGTATCCTTTTAGGTTTTATATCTATTTGTCCACCGTTTTCCAATTAGTTGGATTGTGGATTCTGCGTGCATAAATTGATTTGTTTAGGTACGTATTGTTTGGGTTGCTCGGTGTTGCGTGTATTGGATTTTGGAATTCGTTTATTCTAATGCCATCATAACAAAGGGTGTATACGAAAATCCATGTCCATTGATCAACTATCCTTGATATTTTTGCGCTTTTTGAAAATCACACTTATAGAATGCACGGTAATTTATTGCATTGCTCAAAACTTAAATCTCTTTTTAACGTTATAAAGCATTTAACTCTAAACACTTCTCTTCAAAAACAATTAAATTAAACCTCATTTCCATTTTAACGAGCACTGCAAAATGCATCTAAAAATCTTGCAGCTTTACTTTATAGCATTTATTTGTGATTCCCCAGTGAACCACAGTGTAACGGCAGTATTTTTAATGGATGCACCAAATCAAGGGTGACGTTTTTTAAATATATACGACTAAAATTTAGTCGTATATATTTAAAAAAAGTCACCCTTGATTTGGATTTATTTAATAAAAGTCAACAAAAGTTAGTACAAGATTATTTTGGAGTCTTAAGCACCAGGAAATACGGCTGGCCAAGGGGTTCTATATCTACACTAATATTATTGAGAGGAAAGATTTGATTGTTTGTTTGCACGGAATAGGCTCCGAAACTAATGGACTGATTTTAAAAATTCTTTCACCAGTAGAATCCTACATTATCTCTGATGAACGTTTCCTATATTTTACTCGTATTTTACTGCGTGGACACCAATTCAAAAGTTTTCTCTTTATTCTTTTGTTTGTCCAAACAACCATGATGGATTTCCGTGGTATTTGGTTATGAGTTTGAAATTAATGAGAGACATAAAGCTGACCGGCAGTTGGACAGCTATAAGTGGCTTTTGTATGGACAGCCTAACATATCTGGTGATATGACTAACCTCTATAGACACATCATCTTAGTCTTCAGGGTTGGCAACGAGCGCAAAATTAAATTAAATTAATTATTAAATTAATATCAGGGAACAATCTCACACAAGTTGACCCATCCCCAAACTTAGCTCTAGGCTTGTGCTATGGGTACTAGGCAATGATAAACTTACTTATATAGAGAAATACATACTTAAATACATAGAAATCACCCAAGACTCAGGAAAAAATACTCGCGCTCATCACAAAAATATTTCGGGGATCGAACCCGGGACCCCTAGCTTCATAGGCAGTGTCACTACCGACTTGGCTAGCACTTCGTCGAATTTAACTTGTTTAATTCATTTTAAAACTTGCAATGTTAATATTGCAATCATATGACTCATAAAGTGGTTATCATTAAGAGTCCTGTGATCATTTGCGTGCCCTGTTTCATTAAAAGTTGTACGCTTGCTAAGCTAACGTTGCTGATTTATCCGATAAAATAGGAAATGTTCATTAAGCTCTTTGTAAATAAATTCGCGTACAGCAATAAGTGCGACCGATGGACAAAATCGATGTTAAATTATTGAAACGACCAGACTGTTTACGCTTCGTTTTGTCACTGACTGAAATCACCCACAATGTGTTTCCTAACACAAGGGAATAAAGTCACTTGTGTGCTAGCAAAATTGTTTGATTGCTACAAATCAGGGGACTTTAAGTCCACCTAGTAAAAGTGTTTTTTGCGTGTGTTGAATCCTATGCGGTAACGGGAGATTAACTCTGCCTACCCTCATTTGAATGGATAAGAATTTACGCGTTAACGCATTGCTTTCATTGTTTTAATCTGGATTTTATGAAAGCGAGTAGATTAATTTTGAATCGTAAAGTAAAAGAGACTAAAAAATCCTTCGGATGCTTTATCTATCATTGGTCAGACGCAACCGTATGTTATGAAATAAATAGTTGAGGGCGAAATTTTAAACCTATCTAGAGCAAATGAATGTATAGATTACAACTTGAGTTAGTTAAAACAATAGTACCATCAGCAACACAGTTAACTAACAATTTGTGAATCTTGTAACATAACAATTAGGCTCACTAGAGGTCAATTATCACAGATGCTGTGAACACTAGGTGCAAAACTAAGTACCTATGTTGAGGACAATTGCCGGAATGTTTAAATGTTATTTATAAGTAAATGTTATTTTGACTCTTATATGTTTGGTAAATAGAATATTTTGTGACTAATTGTAATCAAATAACATTATTAAACAACTGTTTAACAATCCTCACTTAAAACTATTCTAGCTCTGTAAATTTCACAACAAAAATAAGACACCCAAACTTGGAATACATTATACATTTTCTTCTCTCTCCGAACTGGAGCACCCTTTATGTTATACAAACAGTTGAAAACAAAGCAACTTGTACAAACACGGGGATAGAGCCGTTCGTCTCTGAGCACACATCGCTTGATGCAGTCGATACTTCGGTATTAACTCAATGGGGATGCCAGTTGACTTTAGCAACACCTTCGAGAGCAAGTTTAAATAGATACATATTACCACAGTTACCACTACTTTCATTTTGTGACTGGATTTTGGAATTAATTGCTTTCGAAATAATTTAAGGTTTAAATCTAAATTTTGAGCTACATTGCAAGCACTGTATGTACATAATTGTTACCATTATATTTTTAACTTCGATAATTCTGTGGTCTTAGTGAAAAAGGGTACAAGTCGACTTAACTCGGAATAAAAAAGAGTATATACATGAACGGACAGTACTAACTAGACTTAAACCCTTTTTCACTTGACCTTCAGAAGACTTAATATTCACTAGGACCACAGAATTATTATGTTTATGTCGTTTTTTTTCCCTTATGGTTGCCGGGTTAGAAAAGTGCCACTCCATGTCTTCCCATGGATGTCGTAAGAGGCGACTAAGGGAATAAAGGCTTGTAGTACTGTTGATGTTGTTGATGGGCTTGCAACCTGTCACTAATACGTTGGTAAACATCTTAGCCTATTTGTGCAAAACGTGGTTACAGAATTATCAACAAGTTTTTAAAGTTGTAGGTAATTCTGTAGCTCTGCCTACCCCACTCTGGGATTACAGGCGTGAGGGTATGTATGTATGTATGTAATTATGTTTTTTTGCAGTATAATAATATTATTTTACAATCAGATAATTGCTAAAAAATCTTGGGTAGTAGAGGGCTCTAAAGTAGGTATGCTCATGAACTTTTCATTATTAATATTAAAGACCTCTTCTTTATTGTACTTTATTATTGAAAACTGGGAATAATTGTTGACATAATAGCTCTTACTGACAAGGGAATTAGAACCACCTGACCCCTATTTCAACATCCTGATAATGTTAGGTGAAAGGTGACATTTAAGTAAAGGCGCAGAGTTTATGAGTCACAGTAATGTGAAATCTTGTTAACCTTTCAATGTATACCGAAACTGACGTACGTGTATGAAGAGGTTGAATGTAGAGGAAGCAAAGATTCTTGCACCTGGCGCTCCATAGACTGCCTATCTCATTTGAAAGACAGGCGTGATCGAATCGTCACTAGTCAATAATTATAATTTTTAGGTTAGTAAAACGTCAAGTTTTTTTTAAATATTTTTTTTTTACATTTTCAACAGAGTTAGAGTTCTTATTACATAATTTAGTGGAAATTATTTAAAAAAATGCGATAGTTTAAAATCTAAATACAAACAAAAACAGCATGAGATATAGGTTGCCGCAAGCAAGTCAATCTAGATACTATAATATTACCTTTATCAAAAAATGTGAACTTACTAGTACGACTTGCAATTTTACATTACGACCAATATTGTTTTCTATTTATATTTTGTCTCGGAAATTAATCATCGTCGTTTCGTTCAATATTGTTCCCCCCTTTTTCCTTGTTACGCAGATGTATAAGAAATTATACATCGGCATACTTCGTCTAACAATCAAAACAGCAAACATAAACATTATAATTGTGTTGCTATATTTATCTGATCTGCCTTGTCGATAGAGCACGGAGCGGCCGGAGCGAGATGAAGAGATTATGCCTAAAATAGATGCTGTACTTATTTTGACGACCTTATTCAGTGGCAAAAAATAATGTTGATGATGAAATATACTGTTTTTGATATTTTTTGTGCTAACTTGTATGTGTCCAACCCTATGCAAGCCTAACTCATCTACTTCAGGGTTAGCTGGAAGAGATCCCATTTAGGGATAAGTTCGCCTTTGTACATTAGTTTAATATTTATATTGTAATATTTATATTTTTGGGCAATAAAGAGATTACATACATACCTACATACAAGTATTTAAAATGCTTTTGAACGATTCACTTGTTTTTTTTGTGCAGGTTTTTATTTTATAATTTTACGCACCTAAAAACTACGCAATTCCTTCCTCTTCTCCACCCGCGTTCTGTGACAATTTAAACAAACTACTACTACGCACTTTCCCCCGGATTTAAATCGAATATACAATCAACAGATCGACGCGACAAATTGTCGAAACAGACAGTTTATCTACGATCAGCCAATTGTCAATAATTTATGTGGCCAGATAAGCTGATTCCACAGAAACGATATACAGCTTGGCCATTTCGACGAAGAAAACGCTATTTTAGCGTTCGCTAAAGTTGTTTATCTGATTTGGGCTTTCAATTGTTTTTTTAGTGTAGAAATGTTTTATTAAGAAAAAATTAAGGTCATTAAATGACGCTAATATCTTAATCTTTAGTATAGACCTTTATATTCAATTATTATCGTTCAGTTTTAAGTTTTATTTGTAACTGTCTATTTAATTTAAAGATTTAAAATTTGATCATTTTTATTGAAAATATTTTGATTAACTAGGTATTTATATTGATAATGTTTAATATCAAAGCAGTATTACCTGTAGGCAGACTACGATATCATAATAAGTCATATAAGAGTATCAATTTATTTAATAGCAATCTAAGACAATATCTTTAAACCGTACAATTAAAAATTAACACAGTAAAACTAAGCTCTCCCGAAGATGCCGGTAGCATTTTCTCACTGGATGGTTAAACTAATGCGTTGTGCGAGAAAACTGCAAGCTCTATAAAAAGAGGAAAGCTTGGCAAAAGTGCCTTCTTTGCTCACACAGCGATAAAAAACCAACAAGCAGACGGATCACCGGGTAAGCAGTGACCATCACCGATAAATATAGCAATGCCCGGGGCACAGCAAAGTTGTCGCTTTTCTGGGATTACTGTGTTCGTTTAAAGGAGAAAATGTCATAGTTCCAAGGAATAATAATTTATTTATTTACTGACATAACAGTAAATTTAACCAATGTGTCACTAAACTGGCAACAAAAACAGTTGAGTGGCGTCCGCGGACCGGGAGACGAGATGTAGGTAGGCCTTCAACAAGATGGAGTGACGACCTTGTGAAGATCGCGGGAACGCGGTGGATGCGAAAAGCACAAGACCGATCTGAGTGGAGAGCCTTGGGGGAGGCCTATGTCCAGCAGTGGACGTCTTTCGGCTGACATGATGATGATGATGTGTCATTTAACTTAAATAAATGATTTAAGATTATAAATATTTCACAATAATAGGTAACAATCCATATTGGAATAGTTGAGCACCTAGCATCCATCGCCTCACAGAACATCGTAGAGGAAAGTTCAATCCATAGTTTCAAGGTAGGCTCAAAAGGCGACACGTGAAACTATACTGGATAACGAATGAAAAGGGATCATAATGCCAATGTCAATCCAAAACAATCTCTTTTTCAAGGTGTAAGGGAAGTTTCCTGGCAAAAACCTTTCACTGAACTAACTTGAACACTTTCATCTACACCACGAGACCCGCATTCTCTCCGATGATCACGACAGATCGTATCAGCTGATCGACACGCCGCCATTGCCGAAACTCCGGACACTTGGAATTATACAATTTGAATACAATAGGTGTAATTGAATTTCTTTCCGATTTGTTGTTTGTGTTAATTCGTTAGGGGTTGTTTAATGAATAATATATGAGGTTGTTATTGTTACTTTTAATGGTGTATGCTGGTCGTGTGCCGGTTATTTGTAGTTTATAGAAATGGTGTCCCTTTTAAATGAACGATTGGAAGAACCATCTGTATGTAATAATGGCTTAAAATGTTCACAAAGAATATTTTTTTCAATATCTGCTTTTAAAAGATAATTTATGACCAAACTACCTACTGCCCGCGACTTTGTCTGCGTAGATTTCGATTATCGTTATCCAGGGTATAAGAAATCTCTATTCCAATTCATCCAATTTCGTCAAGCCGTTGTTGTAGCGTGTAGAAGTTAGTAACGAAGTGACACACACACACACACACTTATAAACGTTCGCATTTATAATATTAATAGTAGGATATCTTACTTTTTAGGGTTGTCAATGCATTTGCAGTTAGAAAAAAAACAGTAACCTTTATTCAGATATCAGATATCAGATATCAGATCAGATATCAGGGGACAATCTCACACCAATTAACCTAGTCCCAAACTAAGCTCTAGGCTTGTACTATGGGTACTAGATAACGATATAAATACTTATATAGAGAAATAAATACTTAAATACATAGAAAACATCCATGACTCAGGAACAAATATTCGCGCTCATCACACAAATATCTGCCCTTACCGGGATTTGAACCCAGGACCGCTCGCTTCGTAGGCAGGGTCACTACCAACTAGGCCAGCGCGTCGTCAAACATTAACACACATTAGACATTGTCAACACGGTTAGCACATGTTGTCCGCGATATGTTTGTCGCTTAGATTCCCCTTTCTATCTAGTATGTAACGAAAGAGACGCACTGCGGGACAAGCGAAAAATACAACTTGTGCTACCTGTGCTAAAGTAAGTGTAGTCGTAATATGAGGTTATTAAATAAGGCAAGAGCAGCGCGGAGGTCTCAGGTACCAATTATTAACAAGTGGCCTGTGTACTCGTATGTCTTATCCATGGCTTAAATGAAATATAAAGAAATAAAGTTTGTTTGTGACAAACAGATGAACAAAACTCAACATAATACTGACATAGACAAAATACCTGTTGTCACGAAATAGTTCTAACTCAGCGTTATGCTGGTGTTAAAAGCTGCGCTCATTACATATTAAAATGTGATTATTAATTGATTCGTTTCTTAGAGTTTTCTAAATTAAAAATCGTGACATCTAGCCCTCACTATATGATGATTAAAATATTATATAACCATATACCAAATCATATAAAAAACTTGGTCAAATTTTCGCTATTTAGCAAAGAACTAAAAAAATTCTTAATAAACAAATGCTTTTATAATATTAGTGATTTTTTTAAATATTAATTGCCAAGTAATTGTAATTGTTAAATAATTTAAGTTTATCAATAAATGGAATTTAATGTAATTTAATTAATAGGTAGTAATATAATAATGACATGTATAGTCGTCCTCTCGCATTTTGCTGTGCCCTTACAGGGCGTCACATGTATACCTCTGTATTTTGTTCCATCTGTTGTTTTATGTAATGTGACATGCAATAAATATTTTGACTTTGACTTTGACTTTGAGCCACTTGCTAAATTTAACACTGGGTTAAGACACTAACTCGAGTTAAAGTGTCAGTTTTTGCAAGAATCTGACGTTTACTAACTCGAGATAGTATCTTAACTCAGTGTTAAGTTTTTGGTGCTAGCGGCCTTAAAAATTTGCTAACCAAGTAGAAAAGAAGTTTAGAAAACCAACTAAATGATTGGCAGAAATAGTTCCAGTTTTAATTGAACGCGGAAATGGTTCTGGTAGCAACAACAAATCATAGATGAGAGCTCTGACTCAGTTTTAAATCCTCTGAGCTGGCATGGATCGATGTGGGCTTGTTTTGGATCCCGCAGGAATTTGCAATTGCTGGTGTAGATGCAACGATACCAAGCTAAGCTTTTGCAAAACATGGAGACTAAAAAGCTAGATGATTAAATTTGATTTTGACGTTGAAATAGCAATGTAGAAGTTGCAGAACATTCTCAGAAGAAAAGGAATCATTTGAGAGCATTGAGAATGTTCTCTTTCCATACTAAATTTAAGAATTTTCTTAGAATTTTCACAATTTGAGAAGTTACTTTTTGGTACAATGCTACGATGACGTAATGATAAACTGTACTGCCCTTATTAATAAACGTGGAGTAACTGTGGGGTAGCTAAACCATGTTTTATCCTTATCTGTCATTGTGACATTTGAATATGACAGATAAGGACAAAGCATGGTTTAGCTACTCAACGGTTACTCCACGTTTATTAATAAGGGCATACGAGTATTTGGATTGAGTATAAGAATAGTGTTAAGGTTAGTACAAAGGTGCAATTGTACTTATCTGTCTACGTACACGTTTTCACCCATTTTGTTAATGTTGTTTATTTAAAAAGAAACATTTTCGTTGGTAATTACTGGATTTTTGAAAAAAAAAAAAAACTTTTTTATGCTTATGGTTAGATGCTTTCGTTAACAGTTTAACTAGTATAATTTAGAGTTTACGATACAATTTGTAATAATTATTTGAATATGAATGAATAAATGTTTAACTCCATAATCTAAAAACAAAATATAAATTAATAAATACGATGCAGTTACAGAAAGAGATTGTTGCTGATGATGTGCTTTTTTCATGATCTTAAATTAATGATAGGTATTTAATTTAGATAATATCGAAAGTATATTATAATTTCTTTGTATTTGTATACTACTTAAAATTTTAAATCTATAATTAAACTACAAGTCACTTTTCTTCAGTTTATCTTCTATTGGCTTTAATTAATTTGCTAATGTAAGGCAATTGTATTTTCTTGTGACCCAAATATTTCTAGTGTGGGTTGAGTGTCAATATAATTCACTTAAAGTAATCTAATTACAATTTAAACGTCCACCTTCTATGTTAAATATTTAATTGATATTTCTCGTGTTTTCAAGAAGGTCCTACTATTTTTTACACCGAAATCTTATTTTACCCAGGCAAACGACCTTCAGGGACAAAATATGTATGATTTGTAAATCCAATGACTCACCCGTCAGCGAGGTGCCAAGATATAGAGAGAGCTATTTCTTTTGTTTATAACCCAATTCCGTTTTTGCCTGTTTCTGGCTTATATCGAAATTGGTATTTCCATAAGGTGAACGTAGTAGTATCATGTAAGAAAAATTACATGCCGAAATGTTACGAATGTTATCGTGTTGGACAACGAGTTCTCGTAATCTAGTTGTTGTCAAATGATTCACAAATCCAGCTTTGATACCGAACTATAACTGATGTCACTAACTTTGTTCGCGTAAAATATAACGTACGATCTCATCGCCAAGGTATTTTTTAAAGACATCCTTAAATGTATTATTTAAAATTTAGGGCAATCTGTTATCCTGCAATCATGTTACAGAAAAAAACCATATTTCCTCTTAAAAATATAGTAAATAATAATCCATTAGTCAAGTTTATGTTTATTCTAAGTAGCTTGAAAATTAATTTTAATTAGCCACAAGCTAGTATCTTGCTCGCTCGCTTTAAAGTAATCAAGGGGCCATCTGGCTAAGGATACATTAGTTTAATTTGTTTTGCGCAATTATCTAAAACGAAGATTTACAAACACAGTTAACTTACAATAAAAATAACAATTAATGTAGAATTAACGTCGGCACGTAGGGTGTCGTTAAGCAGTTAAATAGAACCCCGGACAGCGTCGAGGGAGAAGCCAGTTTTCCGAACCTGTTCACCCGTTTCTAATGCCCTAATAAATAGTGAGATTTCAGAAACTATCCTGCGCGCATTGTAGCGTTCTTAAACGCGGTAATACGGAGATCCGACGTCTCTGATGGGATCAATTTGTATTGCTCCGGCAAAATCCACCGCGTTTCAACGCAAACCAACAACGACTTTACAAACAACGCTTAAAGTTAAATTTGGCTCATCAGCGTCGCAATAACCCGGGACCAGCGACTTTTATAACTTGATCTGTGATAAGTCTAGTCTCACTTCTTTTGTCGTTCGCGTTTGTTTCTGATTGTAGGGGGTGGGGAGGTCTTGTTTCATCGGTGGAAGTGCAGCTAGGTGTAATTGTGTGTAATTTGTGTGCATGAGATGCCGTGGCTTCGTTAGAGGGCGCTGCATTCGGTTTACTGGCGGCGTTAAGTGCTGGCTACGGTGTTGGTAAACAATGTCATTGGGTTTGATAGTCTTTGAAATTGACAAAGTTTTAAGAGGGTTACGAGCGAAGATTTATACTGTGGATTGCCGTCATTTTGAGGTTGTAAAACTGCATAGCACCGAAATGGCGGAAGTTTTATTGGAATTGAGATTTTGGCACCTATTAAACATGGCGAAGATGGTAGATCGTTTACCATTGCAACTTTGTCGCTGATAGTCCGGCTAATATTTGTGTTTTAGTTTGTAACTCCTTCACGCTGGAACGGCTGGACGCATTTGGGTGACATTTGGAAAATACACGGGGTTAATAAATAGGGTACTTATTAGGACAAATATTTGTATGACGAGCGCGAGTATTTGTTCCTGAGTCTTGGGTATTTTCTATGTATTAAAGTATATATTTATCTAAATAAGTCCCCAGGGGTTGGGGCTAGGTCAATTTGTGTGAGATTGTCCCCACCATGATAAAGTTAATAATATAAAACTGAAAGAAACCATTGCCAAAGCCCTTTGAATTTAAGCCGAACAAGAAAAGCAAGATGATACTATTAGAAGAAAAAAAACAGCGCCACCACATTAAAAACTTGACATTCTCAGTGTTAATGGTCTAACCAATCTCATTTCCTATCCACATAACAATATCCCACCGTGTTAGCTCAACACCCATGCCATTCGTTAATTGCACCATCCACGCAGGGATTCCAAATAAGCTGAGCGCCATGATTGTCTGATGAAACCGTATTAGTATGAATTCACGCCAAATTGGACGAATCAAACGCAATTTACTGGAATCGAAAAACGATTGTGTACTGAAATTCGGTTTTATTTGAAACGGGCGGACGGAATATTGTAAATAACACCTAACAATTTTCAGTAATGGCTGCAGCTGTATAACGAATGAGGCTAGGGCAGGTTTTCATGTATCGTTTAATTTACAGCTTATTTATTATTTAGAGGTTTTATTTTGGTCGATTGGTCGATCGAGCGAGCGAGCTGGTACGAGTGAGCTGACTCGACGGTTAATCTACCTAATTAGAAATGACGCTCTTCCTATATTGTTTGTACATTCTGAAGTGATCATTTTAAATCGCTGATTAGTATGTACTCGTATGTATATATGTAAACACTTTATTGTACAAAATAAAACAATACAATAAAGAGACGGAAATAATGTACAAACAAGTAAGCAAGTGTACGAATTAAAAAATAAGAGTTATTAATTCGTTACTAGTTAAAGTTTATTCGTTTCTAATGAGAATATATGGCTGACAATTGATGTTTAATCGGTATCTATGCATTATTATCCTACAATTTTAACAAAACATTATCTTCTTTTCAAAAACAAGAACACAAAAAAATATAAAATTAAAATTAACTTCATAAGTCTATGAATGAATCAGAAATTCTCAAATCAGATTAAATTTTGTTTTGAGCACTGTAACAGTTTACTTCTGCAAATTGAATATTATATTTTATTCAAATATTCACCATAATTTAATAATTACGGATTTGTGGCACTTGCAGTGGAGACCATGGGTCCTTGGTCAGCTGATATGAAAAGCTTTATGAAGGCTCGTCATGCTGGCTCATAGACACCTCCGGAGACCCTAGAGCTGGTGCTTACCTCTCCCAAAGGATTGGGCTAGCTATCCAGAGAGGTAATGCAGCCAGTGTCATAGGGACCATGCCGCGAGCGGAACTGCTAGAGGGGGTGTAACTTTTTATAGTGGTGATTATTATTCACATATTTAACTAGTAGCTTAGTTTAATTTTAATTTGAGTAGCTTAAATTAATTTTAATTTAAGTAAGTTTAGTATATTAAATAGGTAAATAGCTTTTATTTAAATATCATGATTGCAAAGTCTAACTACATTAAGTTTATGGTCGTCGTGTTGGCACTAGCATATTACGAATTGTCGGTACTAGTCATGTTTAATTTACGCATACATATTTTGTGGTAACTGGCTTATCTGCGTAATGCGCATTCAATGAACACGAACACCCATTTTGTCAATAATGGAATGCCACGCGATACTAGACGTTACTGCAAAATTCGATTCCGGGTCACCGTTTTATGTAAAATAATTATCCAAATTCTAGGTTTGTGACTTATTTTCGTGCCACGTGTCGCTTTTTGGATACAAACACACAAAAAAAATAAACAAATTATATAGTATATCATGCTTATTTTTACAACTTTACTTTACTTTGCTGCTTTTTTATTTATATTATTAAGTATGTGTGTGTATGACTATTTGTTTTGTAACATGATATGGGTACTGCCTGAAAATAAAGTTTATTATTATTATATATTTATTTAATTTGTTTGTAAAGTAAAAAAAAAGTATCGTGAGCGCTCATTTAAAAGGAAGTATTAAGCACTCTCACAGCATTGGTTTAGCCAGAATATCTCTTCACGCTACCTTAAACTTTCCTTTTTTCTCTCTTAATACCCATCAAGAAAAGTCTAGCAACTTTGCATTAACAAATTCACACATCCTTACTACCTAAAAGGTAAACCCTTAACTAAACCACTAAAAACACTGGCCGACAAAGTAACAAAAAGTCTTACTAAACTTCGTAAATTCCAAACTCCAGGGCAAAGTTCAGAAGTTGCTAAAATTGCTGCTTGAACAACACCCTTCCGGGCAAACTTCACGCCAAAATCAAATTACCTACGACCCTTTACTTGGACCGAGTTCTATTAGCGCGTTTATCTTTTACAAGTGACGGGCTCTTTTAAACTCTTCTTTGTTTGCCTTTTACGTTGACGACTTCGTAACGGGTTGAATTGATATTTTGGGACCGAACTTTCATCTTGAATTCATTGTCAACTTGAAGTTTATCTACCTCTATATCTTACTAAACGCCCTTGTCACCATTTCAAAACTCCCTATTACTTATTAACCTATTTTTAAAGGTGCTTTTGCTATCATTGATTCGAAAAAGAAGCAACCCCCAACTTTGATCTCTTAATGAATTACAAATTTTACTTCGTTAAATTTTAATCTTTGGGAAGTTTTAAATTCTTCATTATAATTCTTAAAATGAAATCAAAAGTCCCAAGAAGCGCTTTCTCTAATAAGCTCATTAAAGGTCTTTGAGTTCGAACGACTTATTTTCAAACTATGCGACGGCGGAAGTTTTCAGAAAGTTTGCAGTTTCCGTTTTGAGATTGCTGGGAAAGATGGATCATTACCCTGCATGTTCGAGGGTAAAATATTCAATAACGTTTAGTTTACAAGCGTTTAGCGTTGCATAGTGTGATAATGACGGAGGTAAAAAATATATTTGTTGGAAAAAGTGCATTAATTCCGTTAAAGTCAACGTTTTGTGGTAATCGTTACATTTATGAGTACTTTTTAAGGTATCTACTTAAGATATGCTTGCTGGATTTTTCTGTATTGTTTTGAAATGTTATGTTTAATAATTCATATCTTTAAATTATTTTTCATTATTTACAGTAACACCTTATTATATTATTCCGTATTGGTTATAAAGGATATCGGCGAACATATATAGAGTCTGGGGCGCAACCATTAGACTAATGATAGGTATTTAGGTCGTTTTGTCGATCACTATGTAGGATATTTTCAGTGTAAAAATTATAGGGCTGGTCTTTGGAGAAGCAGAGATATCGACGGTTTTTCATATCAACCAAAGTAAGGTGTAAAAAAGAACTTTCTCTACTCTGATGACTATAGCATTATTGCGAGTCAAATCAATTCCACAGTTTATACAGTGTTGTTGCATCTTGCCAAAGTCCGATTAAAGCACAAGAAATCACAATTCAACACAATTCGGAAAACACGAAACGAAGCGAATGCCACTGACATTTATAATATTATGTTATGGAGGGTATTTCTACCCTCATTTATTTTTGATCAACAATATTATTCATTGTTGTTACATTTTAAACACCATAGAAAAAATACTTCACGGGGCGTACTTAAAAAATACATTATTAATTATTGTTTTAGTTAGATTCCTGTAATGGCTAGGCCCACTTTCGCCTATCTCTAATTAACTATCTATTGTTTATCTTTTAACGCCACAACATCAGAGGAACCTACTTAAGTAATTCCAAACTTTGTTAATAAATTGATCATTAAAATCTAAAAACCAAAAACTTCATCGGACCTTTTAAAAACACAGATCAAATAAATTGAAACATTAAAATTATCATCCTCATTACCATTCTCTACAATAACTCAATTTTATATCACTCATTTGAAATGTAATCTTTTTAACGTATTAGATAATGCAAAGCGAGAGTTCGTATAAGCGTCATTACCCTAATGTTTCGTCATTAGCACGGCGGCCATTTTGAAGAGTGTCAATCAGTGAAATGGTGTGACTCCCACGTGCGGGCCCACGGGACGCGACCGATCTCTTTATTTTACTATCTTACTAACGCGTTCGATATATGCCTTCGGATGAGGTAATTTCACAACCAAGCTCATGATTTTATTGCAAGGAAATGTTTTTTTTTTATTGCATGGGTTGGCAAACGAGCACACACACCACCTGATGGTAAGTGGAAACTGTGACCCATAGACATTCGCATTCACAATACTGCAAATGCGTTGCCAACCCTGAGGACTAAGATGGAATGCCTCTATGCTAGTCATTTCACCGGCTGTCTCATCCCCAAACCGGAACACAGCAATGCGAACAATGCTGCTTGGCGGTAGGTTAATGTAGACCCTGCAGAAAACTAATTTACTTGTGAGAGGGTCCTCCCACAAGTAAATTATTTTTAATGTTTTGGTTTTAGTTAGTATAAGCATCAAAAGTTAGAAAGTGTAGTGGAAATACTAATAATAGATACAAAAACTACATGGCAACCCCTACACTGAGTACTTTTAGAATCAGTATCTCTTAAATGTCAAAAGATAAAAAAGATGTTTATTCAGTAAGTAGGTCGCACAAGCACTTTTACACGTCAAAAATCTACCAGCGCTTCGCAAGAGACCACTGCTGAGAAGAAACGCCGCAAGAAACTCCGTAAGTCGTTTTTTAAATATTGCTAATGATATTATACCATAATAAACTTAACCTAGCATTATATAAAACAATGAATCTCACATAACACCAAAAATTAATAAATTCATGCGTAGTTGAGCAGGAAAATGTGTAAAAACTCAGAATTGTCACAAAACTAATAAGCATGTCTTTACAGATTATAGTTAAACCGAGCTAAAAACCGTCCTATTTCATTTCAACTTTATGACTAGGGTTAGGATTTTGGTGGCATTTCGTGGTTTCAGAATCCATGGAGCCGCTATTTCCTAATTATTATAATACATGACACTTTGATTTTGACCTTCAGTATGGTCATATTTCAAAATAAACTAATTACATTTTTATTTCGGTTTTTCCGTCCCTACTAATATTTGCTTGTTTGTAACGCTTTCACAGCAGAGATATCCTCCACACCAAAATTAATTTAAATTGGTTTAGCGGTTTAATGAATAAATTAATTTTAAAATATTAAAATACTGAAAGTCAAAATCAAAGTGGTATGTATCACAATAAATAGAAAATAGCGACTCCATGGATTCTAGAACCACGATTTGCCACCAAAAGTCCTAACTCTATTTATGACTTTGATATTGAGAGAAAGTGATTGAGACAGAGAGAAATACAGACAAACGATACAGACCGACAGACCAACAGACTGACGAACATGATGACATTATGAGGGTTCCGTTTGACTATGGAACCCCAAAAACCGCGTCCAAATCGGCATCTATCTGCCGTTCTGAAGCTACGATGTTATAGACTGACATAGATATACACAGATGCACGGAAACACTGATACACAACGCATCGGGAGTTGCATCGGTGGTTAAAACCGTCATGATTGTCTGATCTGTCCCAATCATGCAAAGTATCATTTTAATTTGAATAACTACAAACTAGGATCACAAGTAAAACCGGCTCAACGCAGTTTTATTTGTGGAAATATTAGTTTCTGCTTGGTGCCATCACCCTTAAGAGACTATACGAACAAGCTACACGGGATAAAATATCTACTTAGTATTATTCTACTCGGTAAAACCTTATTGTTTTTGACATGTTATCGAATTTTCAACGCCGTTATTACTGTCAAGTAAATAAGAGCTTTTTTTTTTATAGCATGTGAAGACAAACGAGCACACAGGCCACCTGATGGTAAGTGGAAACTGTGACCCATAGACATTCGCATTCACAAGACTGCAAATGAGTTGCCAACCCTGAGGACTAAGATGGAATGCCTCTATGCTAGTCATTTCACCGGCTGGCTTATCCCCAAACCGGAACACAACGATGCGAACACTGCTGCTTGGCGGTAGGTTAATGGATAAGACGGTGGTACCAACCCGGACGGACCCTGCACAAGGTCCTCCCACAAGTAAGCTATCGTAACGTTGATCATACGATAACGTGTCAAAAGAGATTAAGTTTTAGAGAGTACAAATAGAGCAACAGATCTATCAATTTAAGGAACCGTAAAGTTTATTACTTGACTGCGAAAGGAGGAAGGTAATGGATGTTTGTTCCTTTGTGGCGCTCTAGAAACTAAACGCGTGGACCGGTTTTAATGAGTCTTATATGTCAATCGATTTGTCTTCATCTTGTGGATGTCACTAAAGATATGACAGTAACCAAAATTCAATATGGCGGCAGTCATTAATGGGGTATCATAAAATAGATATTTAAAAATCATTTTTAGGTTTCTTTCATCATTTTTAATTTTGAATGAGTATTTAGTATTTATAATGATTTAAAGTTACTAAGCAACAGCCGTATTTTTTAAAGCTTGCTTTTTTGTACTTTTATTTTTCAGAACTCTAAAAACCTATCGATTTGTTTAGCAGTTCAATCATTTAGTTTAACAATTAAGAAATTATCGTTCTCATTATGATAATAAACATAAACAATATCCATAACCATTTATAAACTCATTTTATTGACTAATAAAATGTAGACAATTATTTCAAAATTACCGAGAGTCTTATTGTAGTTGCTGAACACGACTGATTATTTGTAATCACGAAGTCATTTAACACTCGATTCCGAAAGTAATAAACTTCCTAACCACGCAAATACCAAGCGGTTGTTATAACGTATTTATTAGTTATTTACAAGTATTAAAGATCCATTAATCTCCAGCGCGCGTGGGATGCCTTATGGTGAAATAAGCAGTTATTATTTGTATAATATGTAAATTATTTTATGATCTAACGATGTAATAAGGAGAAGTTGAAGTAAGAGTCGAAGTAACAAGTTTTTGGTGTTTGGATAAGTGGCATCAGGTAAAAAATACAGCACTAATTGATAGTCTTTAGATGCGAAAGGTATTTACACACACAACAGGTTTTACAGGACTATAAACTTTACGTATAATTTATAATTTGAGTTTTTGATGAAATCTTTCTGAATACACATGGCAAGCTATGATTTATGATGTACCCCTGTGTTGATGTGTTTTTCGATTTAACCTTTTTCTATTCTATTCTATTCTATTCTAATTAACAAAAGCTACAGGAAATTATAAGATGCAAAGATGATTTCTTCTTAAATTCAAGAGCTGAGCTCTTGTCGGTGGAGCAACTTTCATGACTCTCTTTCTAGACCCTTGAAGGGAAGAGAGAGAGGAAGGCCAAGGAGAAGTTCATGGATCAGATGAAAGAAAAAGTAGACGTCGAGTCGTATCAGGCCCTAAAAGAAAATATAATTTAAACCATTTTAATTTTAGTTGTAGTTTTAATTATAGTTTAAACTTTCAATGTTTGTATATTTTTTATTTCAATATTTTGTAATATGTGAATATTGATATAGGATTTTTATATATATATCTAAACTGAACCCTAACTGGTGACGTAAACAAGATGCATAATTGACAATATGTATGAAATTGATATAATAGCTTTTCTAAGCGATCGTTTGACAGCTTTAGTCAATCATATAGTACAAGATTTTATCGAGAACATAATATTTTCTACGTCGTAACTAAACGATTGCAGACTGCGTCTCTGATTAGAACTTTTGACAGTTTTTGAACATCGTTTACAGCGTTAAGAAAGTTATCTAAAGGCCGACGTAAGCTGTCAGTCGGTCGCGTCGAGCGCCTACGTAAATTCCACACATTTTAACAGTTTTCGATAATCGTTTACGTTAGCGTGCTGTTAACAGGAAAGTGTGTTTATTGGTGTGTGGTGTGGTTGACTTATTTTCTTTTTCGAGTCAAAATACTCGTATAACTTTAAATTGACATGATTTTAAGTACAAAATATAGCCGTTGCACTTTCATAAAGGCAACTTTTTATTTCGTAAGATAAGATTAGTCCTGAAGCAAAATAAGCTACTACATTTCTTCACAACTAAAAGTTTAGTATTTTGTTATCAGAACAATATTCGCTTGGGCTAAGTTCCGCTACTCGACGATTTTCGAACTTAGTCAACTTCTCAGCTGCTTAACCGAGCTGGCACTTAACAAAACAATATAATTTTAAAGCTTAACGGTAACATTCTATTAACGGTATTTCAAAACGGAAACACGTAGATAAAAACACTTCCCTTTAACATTTGAATCACATTTATTATATTCATTACCAAAAATTAAAACGCATAATGAAGACATAAAAACAAAATAAAAGTTGTTCGTGTGAAGAAACCCAATGGGAGTGGTAATGACTATGTTAATATTACTAATTGACGATCAAAATGCTACAAGTCCAAGCAGAGACACATTCAAATCAAAATCCTGATTCATTTGCAGAGGAGTTGAAATTTAATTCGTTTCGTTAAAAACTTAATTCCTTTTAACTTTAAGAGTTTATTATGTTAATCGGAGAAACGTAGTGTCTTGTTGTGGAAGTAATGACTGGTAATGATTGTGTAGTTTTAAATTGTCATTATTATAAGCTCAGAATTTGTAATCAAATGTAGGGTTTGATTTATAAGGATAAAATAATAACAGTTTGTTAAATATTTAATAAACCTTTGGATTTCGAGACGATAAGCCAATATTACATGCAGTCATTAGAAATGTTCGATAATTTGTATGATGTTCGAAAAGTATGATAAGACATAAGCAGTTAAGACTGTTTTAGGTAAAATAAACATAGCAAAGTAAGCATTATTGTACCTAGTATTACAATTGTACTTGTATTTGTGTGTCATTTGTTGGTAGGTACATGTGCGTGTATGTGTCAATGCGAGTGTATGTGTGTGTGACTGCACGTAGGTGTATGTATAACGTCAGCAGGTCTTCCGTGTCAGAATAAAACAGCGTTAATAGCCACTCTTTTGGCTTATTTATTTAGGTCCACTTTACTACATACCGCATTATATATCTGGGTGTGCATAATAAATATAATAGTGAGCTTCTAGCAAATAAGTAATGAAGAGATAAAACGGGGAATATTGTATCGTCTCCTCTTCAGCAGCTGCTTATGCATGGGTAATGTAATGATAGAGCCATGGGTGCTCATAAATGCTTTCAGCACAAACAGTTGTTTGACAATCTCTAGCCTAGCCTGAGTAGTCTTGTCTCTTTGTACAAGGTCACCGTCGGAAAGCGAATAGGTTTCCGGAGCATCACCTTTATCATTGCTTGCTGCGCTCTTTCCATATTTGAGCATAGCAGACTTACCTGCGCTGCCCTAAACCGTGATGCAGTTCTCCGTAATAGATCAGCATAGCGCATTGTACACATTAAATAGTATATTTGTGGGCGTACAACCTCGTATCTTTTGATAGACAATGAATATGTTCCCGGAAGGTGAGGTGCTCATCTATTTAAAGTCCTAGGTATTTGACGCTAGTGTGTCTATTTCTTTGACTGCTCACGCATGAGGAATATCCGATTTTTACTTGTATGTTTCTGTAGGCGGAGACGAAACTAACGTCTTTTAAAAACAGATGTAATAGATTTTTTCTACATTCAGTGTGAGGAGGTTTTGGTGAAGCCAGACGACTACTTCAGACAGCCGCTGTTCAGCGATGCGAAACGTATCAACCCAAGTCTTACTGCAGTAAGTGTCATCTGCATAACAGATTATATCTGCGCCAGGAATGATAAGCTGAAGTTGGTCGTTAATGTAAACAATAAATAGCGTTGGACCAAGAGTGCTACCCTGGGGAATCCCAAATTTTACCGGAAATTCACTACTAATTGAGTTTCAAATTTTAATAGCCTGCCGTCTATCAATACAAAACCAATTTAGCGCTGATCCCCTAACTCCCATACATCGCTCATACTTCATATTCGCACCAAAAACTTACTAAAAATTGTGGTGCATATTCAATTTCATGAAATTTTAATCATGCTTCTTGTGTGGTCACCGGGTTAGAATAGTGCCAATCCATGCCTTCTCGTGGATGTCGTAAGAGGCGACTAAGGGAATAATAAAGGCTTCTAGTACTCTTAGGCAATGGGCTTGCAACCTGTCACTAATACACTAAACATCTTAGCCTGATTGTGCAAAACGTGGTTACAGAATTATCAACAACTTATTTAAGAAGGCTTGGTAATTCTGTAGCTCTGCCTACCCCACTCTGAGAATGAAGGCGTGAGTTTATAGTAATAGATAGTTAATAGCTTAATGTCAATCCGGCTCAAAGTTTGCTATCGACGGTCGTTGAAAAATTAAAAGTAAAATCATTTTCTGTAATGTCAAAATAATTTTCAAATAAAATCTTTATGGCTTACAAAAACTACAAGTAAAAACATTTTCTTTGATAATTCCAAGCTCCTTCAAGTCCCCCAACGTATCGTGAAAGCATAAACATAAACACTCTTTTCATAAACGTGGGTACTGGTAGAAGCCGATACGCATACGTTCGTGAAACGCTTTCATGCCGCGAAAGCTTCGTAAACAACCTTTGTAATCTTATTGGGAGAATTGCGAGGCTTCTGTCGTTAAGGGAATAAGTTTCTCAGAATAAGATATTTAAAAAGCGGGCAAGTGCGAGTCGGACTCATACACGGCACCTGACTTACAATATGGCGGTTTTTAGGATTCCGTACAAAAAAAAAAAAGGAACCCTATAGGATCACCGTCCGTCCGTCCGTCACAACCAATTTGTTTCAATCAGGTGAAATTTGGCAAACACAGATGTGCAAAGTATATTTTTATTAAATACGGGTCATTTTCGAGGGATTTATAAGAAATTACAAAGTTAAGTTTTACAAACCTGACTGTGTCATATATCAAATGAAAGGGCTTGTTATGAAGTTTTGATTTCATTCATGAAAGTAGACGAAAATTTACCATCCCCCCTGATCTCATAAACTACAGAGCCCAACAATTTTGAAAAAATTACAAAATATAGGTTATTGCTTGTGGATTACAGGAAACGCTAAATGATTTCTTGTAAAAAAAATACGTATGTACGGAACGCGAGTTCATCCCGCATTTGACCGATTTTTAGGGTTCTGTAGTCAGACTAAGAACTCTTATAGTTTCACTACGTCCGTCCGTCCGTCCGTCCCCAGGCTAGCTCAGAGACTCTTAGTACTAGAAAGCTGTAATTTGGCCTGAATATACATATTAGTCATGCCAACCAAGTGGTAAAATAAGACCTGTTTTTATTTTATCGTGACGTGTCGTTGGATAGGTCTTTTAAAAATATTGCGGGTTTGTGGAAAACCATTTTAAGATTAAGGTGTCCGTTTATGAAATATTTAGGTTTAAAGCGCTTATTTTTTTAAGAGTCCTAAACTAAACCGGACATTAACGCATACATTTCCGAGCATGTTTGAGAAAATGCTATTTAGAATATTCGCGTGATCCCTGAGTACTTTGAATACCCATAATACTGTGATGTGGTCGTACGTCTTATTATTTTTCCTCATTCTATCTTATTCAACGTTTTTAAACCTGAAAGGAACGTTCACTATTATACGCATTTTTAAAGCATTTCTGTACGTCGTTTCACTGAGTGATTTGTGAACGAATACCGCTTAAAATTCACAAACGAATGGAATGAGCGAATGAGCGGAGGACCGAATGAAAAGAGCGGTTCCGACGCAATAATTTATCTCGCTCGGTGAAGGATCATAAAATTGATTTAGATGGGCATCGGTGAATGGTGCCAGGAATTGAGAAAGGTCGCGCGGTATTCTTTGGAGCGTGAGGTAGCGTTGAAATTTAGAGGAAGTCTGCCATTTTGATGTGTCTTTATTAGGGAATGCAAATAACCGCTTTTTTTTTACAAAATCGGTTAATAACCGGTTAAATTGCATTCCCTAGTCTTTATACAGTAGAATTATATATCAATTGATAGAAAAATAAATATTTCAATAGTTTCGATATATCGTGTTAAAGGGCTCCGTACCAAACGTACGTAATCCTTATGGTGACTCTTCAGTGTCTGTCTGTCTGTATGTCACAGCATTTTTCCACTGAAAATAAAATTAAGTCAAATTTTCAGATTTGGAAAATCTATCATATTTTTTTTTAAATATGAATTAAAATTTTAGCTAGTCAAAATGGACCTTAAAGCATAGAAAAAAAAAGAAAAAAAAATCTTATATACAGAACCTTTGGTGAACGAGTTCGACTCGCACTTGACTGTTTTAATTTTATTTAACCAACTAGCAGTAACTTAGTACTGTTAGCAGACATAACATATCGTGGTCGGTATGCTTGTTATCTTCTTTCACGCTATAGCCAATAAAAGCTAAATGACTTTAAACAAAATTGATATGGGGTAATTCCGGGGTAGTTGGCCATAATTTTTTTGGTGCACAATAAAAAAAAAAGGTATACGAGTTATCAAAGAAATCTTTATTTATGTATAAACTTTGAACAATCAACGTTAGATAATTAAACAAACAAAAATATTTTTCCTTGAGATCAGATTGAAAAATCGTTTTTAAAAAAAAACACAATTGGCCATCTCTCCCGGGGTATCTGGGTATGATGACCATATCGTTATGGGAAAGATGGCCATAACCTAACTCTAAATTATTGTATGTCTTCAGTCTTAATTCATAATTACCTTTTTACTGAAATACAAATTTAAAATAGCTAATAAATTTATTGACGAAACAGGGCAATTCCACCCCCTCAGGTGTGAGCAGGGGAAGTTCTCCCTCACTTTGAAGTTCGGCGAAACTTGAGGTGCTTGACTGGGAAATCATGAATAAACTGGTGTTTACTCCCCTTTAAATATTTATATCGAGTTCATTGGTCAACTTTCCTGGTATTGACAAAACAAATAACAAACAAAGGTACCTTTTTGCTTTTTCACTTCACATGCTCTCAAAATATTACTTTAGTCTGTGCACATCAGGACTAATCATCATCATCATCATGTCAGCCGAAAGACGTCCACTGCTGGACATAGGCCTCCCCCAAGGCTCTCCACTCAGGTAACCACTGCTTTCCCGCGATCCTTACAAGGTCGTGTCGTGGAGGTCTACCCACAGCTCGTGTCTCGGTCCGCGGACGCTACTCAAGAACCTTCTGACCCCATCGGCCATTAGTTCTTTCGTTTTTTTTTATTTACTTTGGACACCCCTAGGCTACTTACTACTCACGGTGTTTATGAATGGAGGATCATCGCCATTTTCAGTAATTATGTATAGACAATATTTAGGCCGTGGAAATAACCTCAAAATAACAACTGTGTAAAAATATACAAAAAACTGACCTAATCTATACAGTTCTCCACAATGGTGGAAATAAATCCTGAAATATTGACAATTACAGGAAAAAACATGGGTAGGCAAATGTCACATTTTGGCAAACATATTTCGGCCATAGACATCTTAGCCTTTGTGTACAAAATGTGTTAAAGTACTGAATTATCAACAAGTTTTTAAAGTTGTAGGTAATTCTGTAGCTCTGCCTACCCCACTCTGGGATTACAGGCGTAAAGGTATATTCTTTTTTACCGACGAGAAAACAACGACTTTTCTATTTTTTTGATATTTGAACTCTCAATTATTATGGATTCAGTGCTCGATTTAAAAAAAACTGCATTAATTTTTTGTTAAGGCTAATTAATGCTTCCTGTCCTGCCAAAAATGTTATATTATTTTATTGTGGTTTACCAGAAACACTGTGACAGAGTGGCCGTTTTCAGCTGAGACCAATTTTTAGATGAGCACTCTGTCACGGCATTCTATGAAAAACAATATTAACAAAAAAAGACTGCTTCAGAAAGAGATCGATTATATAGTACTTATAGATAAATAAAAATATGGACGTATATTAAACATGAAAAACATAATTATTAATTCTCTAAAGAGACGCTAACTGAGATGAGAGACAGGCTATTGTCGGTAAAAATGAAGAACGACCCATATATCGTCGGTGAAACTGCAAAACCGCGTTAGTAACATTTTTAAAAAGGAACAAAATGCATATTTTTAGCAACAACGTAAGGTTTATTTTGCTCCATCATGAATTTGTTAGTTATTATGTAGGTATATTTCGGCCAAACGGCATTCTCCCGTGAATAAATTAATCTATATAACTATCAACATCTTCTCTTCTGAAGCTATAAACAAATACCCTGGTGTCTCATCAGCACGATAAACATCTCAACTGCTCGAGGACTGGAGGCTCCCTTCCGCAGGCCCTTGAACGGCGCGCTGGTATTAATTCAGCACGAGACGCGAGTCGCGCGCCAATGCGGTTGCTTTGATATACGTTCACACAGCTTACCGGTTTGTGGGCCATTTGCATTAGAAAACGCTTGAATATTTAATTATTAGGTTATTCCGACCTGTATCATCATTATCATCATGTCAGCCGAAAGACGTCCACTGCTGGACATGGGCCTCCCCCAAGGCTCTCCACTCAGACCGGTCTTGTGCTTTTCGCATCCACCACGTTCCCGCAATCCTAATGAGGTCGTCACTCTATCTTGTCGGAGGCCTACCTACAGCTTGTCTCCCGGTGCGCGGACGCCACTCAAGAACCTTCTGGCCCATCGGCCATTAGTCCTGCGAGCGATGTGCCCCGCCCACTGCTACTTCAGCTTAGCTATTCTTCGGGCTATGTTGGTACCTTAGTTTTACTGCGGATATCATCATTTCTGATTCTATCACGCAGAGATATGTATGTATGTATGTAAATAGTGTATAGTACAAATGGGAACATAACAAACAGCGAAATAGACAGAAACACAAAGGGTATGTACAAAAGGCAAATTTATCCCTTTAAAGGATCTCTTCCCTGACCTGTGTTAACAGTTGCGAGATGAGATTGCTTCGATTTTTATATAAACAAATGGGGATCACTCTTGATTGTGTCTCGTTGTCAAATTTTGTAGATATTTAGTAGTATTTATATTATTTAATTAGTCTTTTTATGAGGTAGCAGGAAGAATAAAAAATGGGAGAAATGCCACAAGGAGGCAATTGCTGTCGTGGTCAAAAAGGAGGACCACAAAGGAATAATAGTTGCTGCCTATAATTTGTAGAAATGGTGAAGCTGATTTTTACATAATTTTTCTTCATGAGCGACCTAACATTTTTTTTTAATCGGCTTTATGAGTGTTGATTACAACAGATAAAAAAATACGACTGACGAAGACCATTACAATCGTTTTACTAAAAGGTAGTTTAGTGATAAATATTACTTCAGCAGGTTTTGCCAAGTGATCTTACTGATCAGCAATTGCTCTCTGCCCATACATGAGTGAATAGAATATTCCGTTCTGTTCGGTATTTAATGTAGCTTGAGGTGGTTACACGATTAATTTGCAGCAACGAAACCGCGCGGTTTAAATCGCAGTCAGTCGATTGGATTCTAGATGTAATTGTAACTTAGACAATTAAATTTATTTGAACAATTTATTACTTGGTTTTGAGTGTTTTATGACGGATTTATAATTATGAATAAAGCCAGTGTTAATAGGTTTTGATTTAAATGCATTGTACCAAGAAAAACTTTATCAATTATGTTTTTAAATAATAACGAAAACCGTTTCCTTTTCTATTTTATGACGATATTTTTAATAACTGTATTTTTAAAAGCCGCGTCAATTGCTGCATCATCGGTTCAATCATATAAATATTCAAGAAAAGTTTCGTTAAATGTAAAATAAAATTTAAAACGGTCCTATTATAATTATACTATACGTGTTTCCATTTTCATTCACAATAGTTCCATATACACATCTCAATTTCCCTACTCATGCATTACCCAAAAGCCGTCTCCATCCCATGATTGTAAAATTCTATTGAAGTCCCATTGAGACCCTGGGGTCCTACAATGGGTGTAAAAAGCAAGGGCTGATGATTTATAGTTATTCGGACGCAACCTGCTCGAAATGGTCGAATATTCAAGTTACGTAAAACGTTCAGCCTCTTTGTTCGTTCTGGGGGGTTATTATGACATAGCAATGCCGTTCAGTTTACGCTGACAGAAAAGGACAGAGCTATATAACTGCTATAGCTCTGTTCTTTTCGCTCACCGTAAAATTAACTGCATTGCTATGTCATAATAACCCCCCTGGGCTTTACTGAAATATATTATTATGCTTGTTATAACAGTCTTAGGGTCTCCCCAGACCTATCGACTCCGAATCGGCTTGAGCCGGTAAGAAAAAGTTTTATGTCCATGCAATAAGAGCGAAAACGACGTCGCTCGCCTCGGCTCGGCTAGATTCGGTGTTGCGAACGGAACGACGTCGTTTTCGCTCGTATTGCATGGATATAAAACTTTTTCTTACCGGCTCAAGCCGATTCGGAGTCGATAGGTCTGGGGAGACCCTTACTAGATCTATTTATTCCACTCTATACTTAAGCAAGAAACAGGTAGAAGTCAGGCTTTGATAATAAACGGCAACAAATATGGCTTAAGACAAAGAAAAAGAGAGCAGCCGGTTACATAAATCTTTTTCCATTTATTATTTATTAAATCGTTGCAAATCCAATGACATATCAACGGACAGCCCAACTGCCGGGTCTAGACATTCAAAAATTGGTATGTGTGTGCCTAATGAGGTCTAGGGGATGCATTAAGAAAATACTTTTTGGAAAATCGACCCTCAACGAGGAGAAGCGGGAAACAAATTCCATACGTACGAAGTCACGGACGGCCTCTAGTATTATCAAAATCAAAATACTTAAAAGAAATAATTTCATCGAGTAATTTTATTCATATAGTCCTTATCCATATCTAAGCTTTAGGCGTATTCATAGAAAACATTATTGTCTTAAAACAAATACGAGTACACGCATTTATCACATATTCGCATAACAATTGTTTCACACATCAGCCAGGGATCGGAAATTCGGATCGATATTTACCTATACTTTCGCACCGGCTTCGTTGTTCAGTTGTATGGAGGTGGACTCAATGATATAATTCATAATAAAATTTCCGGGATTTCAAAATAAATAAATTACACCGGCATTAATTCATAATTATTTATTTATATTAACTGTTTCAAGTTATTTTCCATGTATAATGTTTAACCAAATGTTATTTAATTTACCTGTAACTTATTAACCTAACGAATTTATAGGAGCAAAACAGAATGTTTTATCCTACATGTAAAGTAATTATTATATTAACGTTTTGTAGAATCCCAGAATCCCAGAACTTAAATTATTAAAATAATATTTTTAAGAAGCCGACGCTATGTTTGCCTATCTTTTTCCGGGATTTTGCCAACTTTAGGTAAATATCGATCCGAATTTCCGATCCCTACACATCACTTATAAAAAAAAGGTCAAGTGCGAGTTGGACTCGCGCACCGACGGTTCCATATTTAAGATAACATGCTTGGTAACCACATAAGAAAAAACTCATTTGTTATGATATGAGCTTTATTTGCAATTTTACTTGTGGGAGGACCTTGTGCAGGGTCCGTCCGGGTTGGTACCACCATCTTATCCATTAACCTACCGCCAAGCAGCAGTGTTCGCATTGTTGTGTTCCGGTTTGGGGATAAGAAAGCAGGGGGAAATGACTAGTATAGAGGCATCTTAGTCCTTGGGGTTGGCAACGCATTTGCAGTCTTGTGAATGCGAATGTCTATGGGTCACAGTTTCCACTTACCATCAGGTGGCCTGTGTGCTCGTTTGCCTTCCCATGCCATAAAAAAAAATAAGACCCTTTTTGACTAGCCTTAATTTCAGTACAGATTTTCATTTTTTTTGTGTAACTGTAAATAATGAACACTTCATTTAATTTTATCCAAAAATAGACTCCTTTTAAATTATGAATGAAATTAACTTCATAATTTTTTTGCTAAAAGCAAGTGTGGAGAAATAAGTTGTAAAACTATACCAAATTTCAAGTTGATAGCATTTGTAGTTGCTGAGAAAACCTGCTGTGACATACAGACAGACGGATAACGCAGTCTTACGGGCTACTGGTTCCTTTTTTGCCCTACTGAACCTTAAACACTGTTATCAGATTATTAAGATGTTACATTGAAATAGCAAGATTGATATCTATATCCTACATATATTGTCATTGTTTATACTCCTTAGATTTTGATCCCAAGAATATTGCACAACTTGAAGAATGATACATTACCTACCTGATGTTGTGACCACACAGTCAACACGTTATAAACCAAGAAAACACGAATGTTGATTAAATAACACTTGTAATTACCTGCTAATTCCCAGTAATTCTGATTAATTTTGCCGGAGAGCACATTAGTTACCTTAATCTAAAGATTAGCCACGCTGTGGTGTCGCCGCAAGCCTGATCTATGACACCTGGAGTTACGTAAGAGCTATAGCTGTGAGCTATGTATGAGCACAGGGAAATGTGTTCGTAAGCTTTCCTTTCTTAGAGGCTGGTAGAATGCTTAGAAGACATGTCTGACCACGCTCAGTGCAGGGTTCCGAAGCCGTTACTTCACAAAAACTATCTCATAAACAACAAGTATGGACTGATTCTCTATTTAAAGTTATTTGGTGCTGTCTTATATGATTTTAGTAGGTATGTGAAAAACCTATTCAACGACAACCATATGGGATAGACGAGAAAAAATATACTCCCACGTTAGGAGCACGGGAGGAGAATAAAATTATTATTTTCAAGCTTTTATTCATGCCAAATTACAGCTTTCCAGTACTGTACTAAGAGTCTCTGGACGGATGGACGGACGGACATGCCAAAACTATAAGGGTTCGTAGTTTGAATTACACACAAATGACAAAGAACGCTATGATTACCGAATAAAGATGACTTAACGGAATCGCTGTTATATTTGCGAGTGGTAGGACCTTGTGAAGGGTCCGTCCGGATTGCTACCACCATCCTATCCATTAACGTACCGCCAAATAGCAGTGTTCGCATTGTTGTGTTCCGGTTAAAGGATAAGACAGCCGGTGAAAATTAAAAAAAAGCAATAAACAAAATATTTAATGACTAGCATAGAGGCATTCCATCTTAGTCCTCAGGGTCAGCAGTGCATTTGCAGTCTTAGGATTGCAGTCTTGTGAATGCGAATGTCTATGGGTCACAGTTTCTACTAACCTTCAGGTGGCCTGTGTGCTCGTTTGCCTTACTATGCAATAAAAAAATATATGGCAAAAGTAATAATTGTGGTAGATCAAATCTATTGGTGACACAGGGCATAGATCTGATAATTGTTGCAGTTCTTAGTTGAGGCTTAATGTTAAGTAGAAGCTGTATTTCGTCTATTATAATGAAGATTATGGTTTATAGTCAGATTTCAAAGTTTATTCAACATTTTAGCGTTTTTAATTGATCATGTTTTCGTCATTTGTGTAGCAAAGTAAGAAATGTCATGTTAAAAACCAAAATGATACATTCTATCAAATTTTCTATTAGTTTTCAAAGCATGTTCAATATAACATCGTTATCCTCTAGACAATTTCGAAAGAATTTAACAGCAGCTCAAAATATACCTTTGAAAACAAGTGGATAGCCGATTAGAAAGGGGGTAGTTTAGAAGTTTACACATTTGAAAGATCCGGCGGCTTGTGAAGTTAGCCGGCGCAGCTCAGGTCGGGCTTACGGCCTGCGATACAATTGGGAGTTGCTAGACAACGTGTGGGGAATGTTACAAGAAGTTAATCGTCCAAAAATTTACTTGCCTTACGTTACTTGCATTTTCAATAAAAATAATTAATGATTGAGAGAGATAAAAAGCTTTCCGAAGTGTTTAATTATTGACATACTCATAAATATAAATATTGAAATAAACAGAAAAACAAACAACAATTTCAATAAGAAACTTTATTTCTTTTTGAATAAAATGTAAATCTTAGTAACATATTTTTTCAAAAAAGGAACAATGGAGAAATGATTGCAATACATTCAATGACTAAAAGCGAATATAGAACCGCTTCCTTTTTTAAACTCTTTTAAAAACAAAAACCTGTTTTAGAAACCCTCAGATTTCCTACATCTTGGACCATCTAAGCTTTTAACTCAACGGTCAGCGGATTTACTCTAATAGAAAATACCCCGTAACTTTCCACGACAAGAAAACGTTTCCACCCGTCCACGTCGCGACTGCCACCACTTATCTCGCAGAATAATCATAGTCTTATTAAGATTTGCTCCCATTCAGAACTAAATTCAAGTAATTCCACCATTCAAGCTCAGGATGTGTTCCCCAAAATTATTGCCTTCACTACCGGGTTTACAGCAAAGCCCCATATTTATTCAGCCATTGCAAAGGCCAGGAGGTTGCAGTCGGCAGTAGACAGCAATAAATTCTTAAGACAAGATTAAACTTGTCAAGGGACCCCATTTACTTAACGCAAATTTATGTAAATACCTCTCTCGTTAATGCGTCGGCGAATGCGGAGATGTTTTTGTTTGATGGGAGGCTTTAATAGTTTCGTAAATAGTTGATAAAGGCGCTCCATCACTCATTCCCGTCGCGTAATCGCGTTCTAAACCCACACGCATTAAAACTACATTTTCGCTATTCAAACGGCAGTAATTAGTCGTTTGCAGTTAGTAAATCGAGAATTTAATTATGCAGTACGAAATTAAATTTAGCTTCATCTTGTAACATTTGGCAAGCGTTTTCTTACTGCAAGTGATCAAGTCTAACGTTAAGATTAATTCAAATAATATTATCTGCATTAGTTATTTGATCATCAAAGTAAGGCATTAAAAGGCTATTAGGATCAAATGTCTCTGCGTGAGCGATCTTCATTATACAAACGTTTTTATTTTCTCTTTGTACCGCTATTATTTCAACTAATACATCAATGTACCGATTAGACACTTCCCCTTGTACGGCTCGATCTATTTCATTAATCACGTCTATGTGAAAACTAAACACGGTCACATCTACCAAAGTTAATAAAGCTTTATATTCTTTTGTGTTGGGTTCATTTTTGTCTGTGAGTTTCGGCTATTGTAGATCAGAATGCGGTGTTTAGGAGGATCAAGGTGATTGATTGACGTCGGACGGGTCAGAGATCATGGCGGCGCCACTAATTCGTTTGTACTGATTATGGGTATCCGAAATGTACTTACAGGGAAAGTAATTTAAAGAACCTTTGATAATTTGTTCATCTAAATTACATACATACATACATAAACTCACGCCTTTATTCCCAGAGTGGAGTAGGCAGAGCTAAAGAATTACCAACAACTCTAAAAACTTCTTGATGATAATTACCAGCGTATTAGTGACAGGTTGCAAGCCCATCGCTTAATTCTTACCAGCCTTTAGTCCTTTAGTCACCTCTTACGACATCCATGAGAAGACACGGTGTCATATTCTAACTCGGCAACCACATTTATCTATATTTAATGTTTAGAAAAGGCACAATCGTGGCAAATTAATACGGCAATCTTTACATAGTATAAAACAAAGACCGAATCAAAAAAACAAAAATCTTTCAGACTACGGGACGGATTTTGATGCAGTTTTGATGGAAGGTTTTTATGTATTGTATTGGTTTATCTATAGGTTTTACAGAAAATTTACAATAACCAGCGAAGTCTGGGTCGCTAGTTATTCTATAGATAAAAAATTGGATCAGGGAAAACAAATGGTTTTTTCACATCACCTGTTCAGACTTTTCTTCCCTGGTAGGAGGGATCAAAATGGCATTTTTCTGTTCATGAACATTTTGTTGCAAGGATAAAATATAACCGCAATGAAATATGAAAATAGTATGCACATAATTGACTACAATTTATTTTTGGTCATTTATGTGCACACTATTTGCACATAATCGATTATTGTTTATTTTACTCATAAGTGTTGTGATGTGTCACACGGTAGCAAAATTATTTCCACCTTGTGCGTTAACACTTGAATCCCTCACTAGGCTCAGGATTATCTTTTAGCATCCTTCGCTTCGTTCAGGCTTCAATGTCATCCTCGCCGTAAATATGTCATTTGGCTCCCTTGTGACACAATCTACTATTTTATTTAAGGCTGCATATTATGTCTATGGAGGTAAAGAACCCACAAATACATTATCATCATCTGCGAAAAACAAAACATTAAGTACTTATGATTATTATGAATGGAATTCGTCAGATATATTTTCCAAACTTACTTCAGTAAAAACCCCAAAATTCGTGTAAGCTAGCTGTATTGTTGTGTTTTCAAATTTGGCTTTTGTTCTGTAGTAACAAAGGTTTATTCTTGAAAGTTATTTAGGATATGGAAGCTGTCTAATTTGCAAATGGAGTCGTGTTGTAGGCCGAGCAATTTGGCTTAAACGGACCTCTTAGCGCATCGTCGGAGTAATCGAGTCCGGAAAGCATCGAAATTTTCGGCACGTACCGAAGCAGAACTTTGCATAATAATATTTCCTATCTTACATTTAAATTGCTACTTGAATTGTTCGGTTATAAACTCTTTTTAGTAGAGTTTGAGCTGATTTTTGTTTAGTTTAATACTTTTCATCTTAAAAAAGCCGTTTGTCCTAATTTGTTTATCCTAATTCAGTTATTTAAATAAAACACTAGCTTTTGTCAGCGACTTTGTCTGCACAGAAATTAGTTATCACTATTCCCTTGGAAAATTATTTGTTTTCCAGAATATATCTTATTCTCAAGAATCGATTTAAATTCCCAGCTATTATCTCTTAACCTAATTTCACGTTGATGGGTTGAGACGGTTAACTACGAAGAGGGGCAAAAAACTTTTGTATTTATTCTATTAACGAATACAAAATGATCTTTTTATGAAACAGAGATGTTTCTGTGTAAGCAAAAAAGTTAAAATTTCAAATAACTTAATTATAGTGCAAAATGTTTAAATTACTATTAAATTAACATTAGGTACCTCGAGATCAAATAAAATAAAGAAGTTTATAAAATAGTTCAGACCGAGTTCTATCTTGTCCAACATTAGCGAAGCAAAAGAAACAAGAGAGAGATAAGAAACCAGTCGTTATGGACCTCGGCTAACACGTTGAAGCTTGGAAGCAGAAACGTACGCTCATACAAACATTGTAGTGATTTCAATTTTCTTTGGTGCTCAGCTGGAATTGAAGTTTTGTTTATTAGATACTGCTGACGTTTGGTGAACTACAAAGCAGTAGTCCTTATTAAATACATACAATATACATATTACATTATAGTTCTGAAATTAAATTTGCATGAGACAGTTTTGTTTAGAAAGAAAGAAAAAAAGAAATTACAATCGTAAAGCGCCGCTAAAATCGTAGCTGTCAAAATAATCCATACAAATTGAGCTCCGGCCGTTAACGTTTCTCACCCCTAAACCAAGTCCGATTTCCACAATTTTTGATTATGTGGTAGTCATTATAAAGAACTAGGTCTGTACGTTTCTGTTTTTTACTCTTTTTTTTTTTCATTCGTAGTAGTATTTTCGAGGAAAAGAAAAGGAAAAGACAGTTTTTTATGATATAAACAACACACACACATACACATACCTTCACGCCTGTAATCCCAGAGTGGGGTAGGCAGAGCTACAGAATTACCAAAAACTTTAAAAACTTGTTGATAATTCTGTAACCACATTCTGCACAAAAAGGCTAAGATGTTTACCAGCGTATTAGTGACAGGTTGCAAGCCCATCGCCTAACAGTACTACAAGCCCTTATTCCCTTAGTCGCCTCTTACGACATCCACGGGATGACATGGAGTGGCATCATTCTATCCCGGCAACCACATGGCTTCTATATATAAACAACATTTTCAAAAATCGTACAAATAGAACTAGGTTTAAGGGTAGACAAGCGTTTTCGCATTCACAGTCCTCTTAAGTGTTTTCAGTAAGGCCTGGCGGGGGTTTTTCACTGAGGGGTAACTGTAATTTTGTATACTAGATAGCATTACGAGTAATGTAAATATTTATATGTCTAACTGGTGAAAGTCAAATTTTGGCAGTATTTGAATGGCATTTCTTAACTTCTTCTGTAGTCCAAATTAAATGCAGCCGCGTTCCCCTTTTTGCTATCGTTACACTATAAAAGAAGATCATTTCCCCTCCTATAAACCTAATCGGCCTAACATACGATTTAGTGGAATTGTTATAACAGGGATATCAATAATTTAACTTTCGATGCTCAATTTGTGATGTTTATACTTTAGTATTGAAGATATTATATCAAGCCATGCCTTGTCAGTACATTTGAAGTTCCAACTCGTACCTGTAATTGCTATAGGCAGATTTTTAAAGCTAGCTTAACTTCCAACGCTAAAGTGTAGTGTTATTTATAAGATTAGCGTGTGTATCCGTGTGTGTGTCTGAATTGTAATGCGTGCGAGTTTTTTTTTAAAGGTATTGTAATCAAGATGATGTCTAGCTGATTTACAAAAATAAGTTCAAAGGATATACGCCCTGAAAAAAAAAAATTCCCACTATAATATATCAAGGATTTCTTACCTATTTAAAAATTATATCACTTGTGTTACATAACAATACCGAAATGAACTAAATATATTACCAATAGCTTTGTCATGGATGTTTACTATGTATTTAAGTATATATTTCTCTATATAAGTATTTATATCGTTGTCTAGTACCCATAATACAAGCCTAGAGCGTAAATTGGGGCTAGGTCAATTGGTGTGACATTGTCCCCTGATATTTATATTTATTATATTTATTATTATTATTTGTACAGCTGCCGTCACCGAAGGGGCAAATACAGAAAGTTTCAAAATTACTGCGCACCGGGCAGGTGTAGATAGTACGTTGCTGGAACTCGGCAAAATTGTCCATTCAGAGAGAAACCAAAGTGGTAACGTGTACACTGTAACTTCTTAGAATAACTTCATTAAATAAGGATATGGAAGTAACTATTGGTTTTGAATGAAGCAGAACTTAACGGAAAAAATACCTTCAATTTTAATGTATCAACGAAATCAATCGAATGTACTCGTAATTTAGAAAAACACCCTATGACGTTTTCTCGTCGACATTGCTTAAACAATTTAATAATATTTGATAAAATATGCCATTATCATTCCACCTCTTATTTTATTTGCGAAAAAAAGAATGGAGATTTCCTAATTGCGATATGGATGTGACAATGATTTTAAGGTTTTCGTACCCTAATTGTAAAAACGGGACCCTATTACTAAGATTCCGCTGTCCGTCTGTCCGTTTGTCCGTCACCAGGCTGTATCTCACGATCCGTGATAGCTAGACAGTTGAAATTTTCACGGATGATTTATGTCTGTTGCCGCTATAACAACAAATACTAAAAACGTATTTTTTTTTATAGATAATGGTACGGAACCCTTCGTGCGTCAGTCCGACTCGCTCTTGACCGGTTTTTCCAAGTTGATTCCCATTTGATTAAAGCTATCTTGTTTTGATTTGGTAATTACATTATTATAGTTATATTTGACGTTATTTTATCAATTACTGTTAAATTCTGTTCTGTCAGAACGTCAACAACATAATTACGATATTGATGCAAGAATTGCCAGATAGGTTAATACAGTGTAGAATGCAGGCCCAGTATTAAAACATACATACATACATAAACTCACGCCTTCGTTCTCAGAGAGGGGTAGGCAGAGCTACAGAATTACCTACAACTCTAAAAACTTGTTGAGAATTCTGTAACCACATTTTGTACAATTAGGCTAAGATATTTACCAGCGTATTAGTGACAGGTTGCTAGCCCATCGCCTAACAGTACTACAAGCTTTTATTCCCTTAATCGCCAAGACATGGAGTGGCACTATTCTAACCCGGTAATCACACGGGCGACGCACTATTTTCATTACTACCCATTAATTAACTCCAAAATGCGTCTAATTCTTGGCTATGAATACATAACATGATGAAGAAGGAAAAAGATAGCTAAATATCCTCAGCCGTCTCCAAACAACCCTCAATATATCAACCTCATCAAGACCTCATCAGAGGTCGCAAAAAGCGGAAAAGCACGAAACTGCGGAATAGGCGTTCCGCGAAAAAACTTGCGTCCGAATGGAGAACTCGGATTTATTTCCGCAAGCGTCCCTCGAGGGTTACCTTATCGACTCGGCTCATGACATATGACCCTTGCTAGGAAAATCTGCTTTAAGATATTTCATTTAGATTATCCGGTAGTATGCCGGATTAATTGGTCGTGGGGGATTAGACTAGGGGGTCTTGTGTTGGTAATACATCGTCGTAATTAAAAGCTTTATGAAAATTGAGACAGTATAATTCTGCTGCAGTTTAGTTGAAGGTAAATAAGAAGAAATTAACTTTACCTTTGCAAGATCTCTTGATGTAAACAGCGTACCTACATATTATACAACATTGTAAGACATCTTGGTTGGAAAGTTTGGTTGGTCCTTTCTAGCGCTTTGCGTTCATTGAAGAAAATCGACCGTTTTGTTCAATATAGGAAAAAGTTTATTGTATTCATGTTTCTCGTGAACGGGTGCTGTCTGTGGGGTCCGGTTTGTTCACGCTTGCAAGGATCTGTTTTCCAATTTAGTTATTTTAATTATCGTTCCTGACGTAGCGACCTCGTCATGTTGTTCTCCTAGTATTTATTTTTAACTTGTATTTTATTGACCTTACTTTTGTAATGATTTTATTTGTGTTAGTTTTAAAAACTATTATTTATTAATTTGTTACCTTGTAGTTTAACTTACTGTTGAGTATTTGTATTTAATAATTAAAAAAACGACCTTCTGCTGGAGTTTCTTACGACGCTTCTTCTCCGCAATGATGATCTTGTCCGAAGCGCTAGTAGATTCATTCCATATTACCGACGTGTAAAAGAGCCCTCATGTGGCTAATTTACTGAATAAATATTTTGAATTTTGTTCTCTTCTTAATTTGTGTTGTCCGATTTCTAACTAAAGCCAAGTAAAATTGCAAAATCGCGTTCCTCAAGGCTGAAAAAATATTTGCTTATGCCAGTTAGTTAGTTTTGTTTACTAATTATTACATCTATTTGCATGTCGACTGTTGGCGTTGTTCTCAATATATTTGTTATTATTACTTTTATCTGAGTTTACTTCGTTATGGGTATAATCCAAAATAAATGTCCAGTCAAAGAAGAGTTTTGTCACCGTAACGAAACTGTCAATTAACATCAAACACATATAAATTTATGTAACGAAATTGTAAGTTAGTAGTCTTTATATACATTTATTTTGGTTTTTACCCATACTGACGTCTGTAGTATTTTTAATTTTGTCTTAAACATAATAAAATTAATGAATAAATATCAGGGGACCATCTCGCACAAATTGACCTAGTCCCAAACTAAACTCTAAGCTGTACTATACAACGACATAAATACTTATAAGGAGAAATAAATACTTATTAACATACCGGGATTTGAACCCTGGAGCTTCGTAGACAGCAGCACCGACTAGGCTAACGCGCCGTCAAACAAATTATTACAGGATGTTCAGTAATGTCATGAGTCGTATAGGAATGATGAAAGCGTAATCAGGCGCACGCGTAACTGTGATCGTCACTTACACGTGCTCACGCAGGGTTGCCATAATGCAAAATGCGGCGTGAGCATAAAAAAATGTTTTATTTTTATTTAAAGCTAATAGTGCCGTTTAGTCCAAACAGTCTAACGAAAGGCAAACTTTAAAAAACACTGCTCTTTGGATAATGTCGTCAAAGTAATGTTAATTATCATGCATATAATTATGTTTTATTTCGCCAATTTCACATTTTAATAATAAATATTACGTACATACATACATACCTTCACTCCTTCATTCCCAGAGTGGGGTAGGCAGAGCTACAGAATTACCAACAACTCCAAAAACTTGTTGATAACTCTGTAACCACAATTTGCACAATTGTACTAAGATGTTTACCAGGCTAACAGCGCATTAGTGACAGGTTGCAAGCCCATCGCCTAACAGTACTACAAGCCCTTATTCCCTTAGTCGCCTCGTACGACATCCACGGGAAGACATGGCACTATTCTACCCCGGCAACCATACGCATATTTTAAATTAATATAGCCTGTGACAATCAAGTGGTATTAAAATCAGTTTACCTGTTTAGTAGTTAAGAGGGGACATAGAGTCGGACATGTCAAACACATAACCCTCCTTTTGGGCTTGGCCGCAGTCGGGTAAAAAGAAAGGATTTTTTTACCCAAATGTTTTGTAAGGTTTATGCATGACTAGTTTTGCCCGAGACTGTGTCCATGTAGATTTTGATTAACGTTATTCCTTTTATACATTATATTTTTTGGGACGAGGCGTATGTGTAAATCCAGGGTATAAGCTCTCTACGATTTTAAAATTTCATTCAAATTTGTCCAGCCGTTGCAGGGTGGAGTAACAAATTAACACACACACAAAGTTTCGCGTTTAAATTTTTTGTAGGATTGCCAGATAATTTAACCATCCCCAAACTATTTTGCATAGCGTCTAACATAGCTAAAGAGTTCATATAGGTCATCATTCATTTTCTTGCCCTTATCACAACTTATTTGGGGTCTGCGCAACATTTCTCTTTCATCCATATTCGTACCATAGTCTCTATTAGTCGTCATCTCGGTAGTCACTCCCTTTCTAGCCATATCATCTTTCACACAGTCCGTCCATCGTTTCCTTGGTCTTCCCCTACTCTTCATACTCAAAACTTTCCTGACGATATTTTCCTCATTCCTCCGCATCACATGCCCATACCATGACAACCGATTTCCACACAACTTTTCAGTCCCCGGTATCACTTTTAATCTTCCTCTTATATGCTCATCTCGTATTTATATCCATTCGTGTAACACCACACATCCCTATTAGCATTCTCATTTAAAAGTTGTGAAATTTCAAGTCGTTTAAAATAAACCTCGTCTAAAATCTACACAAGAATAACGATAATTTTTAAACTCAATTTAGAACTCATAAATCTTTCAGCAATTATATTACATCGGCATTATGACAGGCATTTTATACATTCAAATAGAGCTAATATCTGTGAGCTGTAATTTATTGGCCAAAGTGGCCTGTTAAATATTTCGCAAATTGGTGTACGGGACAAGATTTAATTACATTGCAGCCGTTTATCATATTTATTACATTTGAAATGAACGTTTTATTTGCAAAGAGCATGTAAAAATTCTGTTAAATTTGTATCGATATTTTCTAAAAAAATAATGATCTAGGAGCAACTATACACATGTTTTTCGAAAAACAGATGTGCGGATGCAAGGGATAGGTTTCACAGTGAGCTGACAGGCCACACTACGTTAAGATCGGTGAATGGGTATATGAACATTTGCAGTTTTATTCCAATTAAGTAACCATTAGGGCTAAAACAGTTGTAATTTCACTGGTTGTCTGACCCTCAGACTACTGTTTCTCGACGATAGCACATTCACGAATAAGATCCAGCCATAGCGATCCGGATGATTTCCAAGATCCTCACACCAAAAAGGTGTGGTAGAATTATAATTCGTTTCCAAATCATTATTTAGTTAATATTGATTACTTTTATCTCTTATTTGATTACTATTACCGGGAGACGAGCTGTAGGTAGGCCTCCAACAAGATGGAGTGACGAGCTTGTAAGGATCGCGGGAACGCGGTGGATGCGAAAAGCATAAGACCGGTCTGAGTGGGGAGCCTTCGGGGAGGCCTATGTCCAGCAGCTAACGTCTTTCGGCAGACATGATGATGATGATGATTACTTTTATAGTTTTTTTCTTGGGCTCTGATCTTAATTTCTATACTAATTATTATAAATGCAAAATAACTATTGCTTGTTACGCTTTCACAGCTTAAACAATGTTTTTTTATGAAAATTAGAAAGATACCAAGGAAGATTATTTTATAAATGTGGCAGTTTCCGAGGGAACTGCGATAAATAACTTCTACGCAGACGGAGTCACAAATAACGGTTTTTTTAGCAAAATAAAAATAAAAAACGAAATGAAACTGATCTCTTCTAAAACAAGAATTAAGGGGGCTCGATGGACACAAAAGATATTATTTCATCACCGATTAAATTTTTAATTCTTACCATTAAGCTCGATAAGCCACTGCATAGAGAATTAAGATGTTAAAGCGCCCCATAAATAATCTCTTATCAGAACATTTTTCAACAATTATGCGCCCCCGACCAAAAAGTTCCGCCAAGCGTGGGTAATTTGTTGCAACTTTATTTTTATCATATTTGCAAAGTGCTACTCCTCTTACACTTATCTAGGTGTATTCCACAGCTGAAAAAAAGCCTTTCCGCAATCCTCTGAGCCTATTTTTTTTGCCGCCATTTTGGTCTGCTTTTTTCTTTAGAGACTTGTGTTATTCAATATTATTTTATTATCTGTGGGGTTAAGTGTTCGCATTGTTGTGTTCCGGTTTGGGGATAAGACAGCCGGTGAAATGACTAGCATAGAGGCATTCCATCTTCGGCCTCAGGGTTGGCAACGCATTTGCAGTCTTAGGATTGCGGTCTTGTGAATGCGAATGTCTATGGGTCACAGTTTCCACTTACCATCAGGTGGCCTGTGTGCTCGTTTGCCTTCCTATGATATAAAAAAAAAAAAAAAAAAAAAGTGGGGGTAAAGGACAGAGCTATAGCAGTTATATAGCTCTGTCGTTTTCTCACGGCGTAAACTGAACTGCATAGTTATGTCATAAAAACCCCTCTGATTTTAGAATGTATTCTGTTTTAAATCTAATACGTAACTTAATCGCGTACAAACATACATACCTCGATGTTTCGATCGTGTTGCAACGGTCACGAGCAGACTCAAAACCTCGAGAATAATGTACTTAATGTGTTAGTTGCATGTGTCGTCTAAGTAATTTATAAGCTAATATTATAAACATGAGAAGAAATGAAGAAAAATCCTGTTATGTTTTCATAATTTTCATGAGGGTAACTTTGTCATTATTTAAATCAAAAGTGACTTTTTCAGCGTGATACTGGTGATAATCTTTCACGACTATACCAAATCGAATGTTGACTTTATTTGTTTCGATTGGACTCTGGAAATAATAACAAGCGTATGATACGCTTGTTTTTTGTTAATCTAGAAATAACCTTAGTCAAATAAATCCAAAATAAAATGCTTTTGCTGGCAACCCTACGTCGCCATTCATTTCCCTTCGCCAAAACGCTTCCCGCACGTGTAACATCCCGGATCTTAACACTTACACCGACCATTATAAACTGGTCTGCAGTCCAAATTCCAACCAGTCAATGTCTAATGTCAGCCAACACTGGTCGAAATCTATTAAGAGGAGGTAAGTATGGATAATTTTGGTAAAAGTCTGTTAAGGATTTGTCTGTGAATGATGCAAGTCAAAAAGTACTTTGAGAATGATGGTAATAAAATCAAAGCGACACGTGTGTATCTATGTTACTGTCTGTGGTTTTCTATCTCTCAAACGAATGGACCAATTCAGGTACTTTTTAGGGTTCCGTACCTAAAGAGTAGAAACGGGACCCTATTACTAAGACTCCACTGTCCGTCTGTCTGTCTGTCACCAGGCTGTATCCCATGAACCGTGATAGCTAGACATTTGTTTTTTTCTAGATGATGTATTATAACGGCATATATTATTATTAATAACGGTAACTGGTATATAGTGTTTAATTTTGTATTCATAAAGGTATAGAACCCATCGTGCACGAGTCCGACGTGCAATTACCCGGTTTTTTTCAAGCTAGTTTAATTCGTAGTGCTCTTAGCTAGGTTTGATGAAAATTGGTTCAGCCATTTTTGTGACACTAGCGGGCCTAGGGCTAGTCCAATTTTCCAAAATTAAAAGTATTCTATGTGCTATTCCAGAGCCATCATCATCATCATCACATCAGCCGAAAGACGTCCACTGCTGGACAGAGGAATTCCCCACGGATCTCCACTAGGAACAGTTTTGTGCTACTCGCATCCATCGGCTTCCAGGGTATAATCTATTGTATTATGCTAAATTGCATCCAGATCTCTTCAGCCGTTCTGGCATGATTGCGAAATAAACATTCAAACTTTTGCATGTATAATAGTTATTTTGTTAACTGTCCTGTTTTGTTTGTTATTCTTTCACTATTACTAGTGCTTTTGTCATGTTAGCTTTAATATAAAAAAGTTTTTTTAAGTACCTAGTAAATGTATAATAATTGTATTCATATACCGTACCTTCGGAACGATAGTGACCTAATTAAAAATTTCAGCTTTCAAACTTTAAGTCATAAATTGATTATGATAGAGCCCTAACTCAAAATTCAAAATTTCTGAATTATGTCACTATTGTTCCAAACGTGCGATATTGTTGCTAGGGTTTATGGTTAGGTTAGTTTCTTAAGTCAGGGTCCCTCTCAACTTTCACTGGAGCACAATGCTGAGACGGATCCTATTTAACGTAATGTTTTCCTTTTACTATAGGTATAAGGTAGGTATAGGTAGGTATAGGTTTGAGGGTGATAGGACCTTGTGCAGGGTCCGTCAGGATCGCTACCATCATCTTATCCATTACCTACCGCCAAACAGCAATGTTCGCATTGTTGTGTTCCGGTTTGGGGATAAGACTAGCATAGAGGCATTCCATCTTAGTCCTCAGGGTTGGCAACGCATTTGCAGTCTTAGGATTGCATTGCAGTCTTGTGAATGCGAATGTCTATGGGTCACAGTTTCCACATACCATCAGGTGGCCTGTGTGCTCGTTTGTCTTCTCTATGCCATAAAAAAAAGAGGTATATTTTTCTATTGTTTTTCTTCTGTGTGCGTTGGATAAATATTTTTCTATTCTATTAGTAGAATAACGGGTCGCCATATATATAGAGTTGTAATTAGAACTTCATTCATTGCTGTTATGTAAGAGTTTAAAACAATTTAAACCGTATCTAAATAAAGGAAGAAAACCGTACAAGGTCACACCTTCTAATTAACAGACAAAACCCACTTGAAAGCCATCTTTAATTAATTCACAGATAAAACCATTCATTCACTACCAGATAAATACGTCCGGACAAAGCGACAGCCCATAATACTGCATAATACTGTATAATCCCGAATAATTCGAGAGAAACTTCGCCTGTCCAAATCCTGTATCGGTTGATACTATTCTAAGCTGTGAGGACGTTTCTGCTTCAGTAGAGGTGAATCAAGAGATTAGGGTTTTAATATATGTTCTATCTTCGCTTTTATCAGTTGAATAATTCTTTTTATAAAATATACATACATACATAAACTCACGCCTTCATTCCCAAAGTGGGGTAGGCAGAGCTACAGATTTACCAGCAACTCTAAAACCTTGTTTATAATTCTGTAACCACATTTTGCATAATTAGCCTAATTGTGCAAATTGTGGTTACAGAGTTATCAATAAGTTTTTAGAGTTGTCGATAATTCTGTAGCTATGCCTACCCCACTCTGGGAATGAAGGCGTGAAGGTATGTATGTATGTATGTAGGCTAAGGTGTTTAACAGCGTATTAGTGACAGGTTGCAAGCCCATCGCCTAACAGTACTAAAAGCCCTTATTCCCTTACGTCCGGTTCCTATATTCAATCCGCGGACAGATAGGCTTACTTCGGATTAAAATTTGACACATTTTGTATGGGCAAATGTCAAATTTTAACCCGAGGTAAGCCTTATCTATCCTCGGATTGAATATAGGAACCCGACATTAGTCGCCTCTTACGATATCCGCGGGAAGACATGGAGTGGCACTATTCTACCCCGGCAACCACACGGGGAAATAGTGTAGTGTAGTGTGTGGGAGATAGTGTAGTTGCCGGGTTAGAATAATGCCACTCCACCCACAACCTTATTGATATCTTAACAGAAAAGTTAACTTAAAAAACCGGCTAAGTGTGGGACGGACTCGCGCACGGAGGATTCCGTACCATTATCTATAAAAAATCACGTTTTTTGTATGGGAGCGCCCCTAAAGTATTTATTTTACTCTGATTTTCGTATTTATTGTTATAGCGGAAACAGATATACATCATCTGTGGAAATTTCAACTGTCTAGCTATCACGGTTCGTGAGATACAGCCTGGTGACAGACAGATGGACAGACAGACAGAAGGACAGCGGAGTCTTAGTAATAGGGTCCGGTTTTTACTCTTTGGGTACGGAACCGTTTAAAATATAACCTAATGTTTATATCACAACTATTAAATGGAATAAAATACTTTGACAGCTGTTATTTCTTAACATTTTTAAATATTTATTATAAAACAGTAGATAAAAACCATCTCAAATCATCTAGGATACAAAAAAAATCTCAACACACAAAAAAAAACGGAATACACAGACTCACAGACACACATATACCTATAATTTACACAGATAAAATATAACATGTTATAGTAAGTAGTTATAGGTTCAGAACTGTTTTAACTTAAAAATATCAAACGTTAAGACCCTCTTCAGATGAATAGTCCTCCGTCTCTTAAGGGCGGTTGTGGCGTATCTGATTAGCAAGATGGATGGAATAGTGCCCGAAAGGTGTTTAATCTTTCCTTTCTAGGTCAAGCTTTATACAACCCAATTTCGCTATTTTTAGAAGCAACCAAGTTTTTCACTTTAGTTGAAGTGTTATTTTACTTTACTCTAATTCTATTTTATGTTTTAAAATGGTTTTAAATAACAACAGAGGGGTTATTACGTCATAGCTATAGTCAAGTCCGGAATTAGGCGAACTAATTTGACAGTTCATTGTACACTAATGTTGCCACAGTTTGGCTAGTGCTGTTAATATCGATATTTAAAAAGTCTAGTTTATCATTATTATTGTGTTTGGAATCTAACTAATAATTTTACTAAGCAAAATAATAATAATAAAAATTGGTTGGATTTAAAAATACATCGAACATAGTTTTAGACATCGTTAACGACGCAGTCCGCCATTTTGTTTTGTTGACAGCTCGGACCATGCCTAACAAACAAACCAAGCAAGCCATTCGGCTTTCTGTCATCCTATGATTGATTTTTTTGGTCAGATTGTAACCTAGCAACAATACTTATTAGCGTATAAAATTAATTAAATCGAACACGGATTTGGAATTATCATCGACGATATATAACGTTTGTCTCTATCGCACTTTCATATTTGCCAGCAAGAAAGGAATGAATGCTATATGTATGGTACGGTACGGTACATTTTATGTACCGTACTAGCCCGACGGAAGCCACCTAAAAGGATCACAATGGCCTGTTGTTATTTTTGTATTTTATTCCTAATTTGAGGAGTAAGTATCGTAAATATCCGCTTTAAACCGTACGTCCTTCAGATCATATTATATAGTAAAAATTGCTGTAGTTTTTCCCTATTTGGCAAGTATGTATGAGTGAGAAAGTTTCGACGACAATTACTTGATAAAATATAAATATAATCAGATTTATAGAAGGCACAAGGTTATATCGACATATTTGTGTCGACATAAACCTATCACTATTTATTTTTTCCTATGTCTGGCAACATTTTCGGCTGTCAAGTTAGTTCGCCTAATTCCGGACTCGACTTTATGCAGTTCATTTTACGGCGAGCGTACACAGAACTGCCTATGCCTAGCTATGTCATAATAACCCCTATTTATTTCAGAGTTTTCGCATAATCAGTGTTTTTACCCGACTGCGTCAGAAGGAGGGTTATGTTTTTCGAGCGTATGTATGTATGTATGTCTATTTCTGGGCACGCTCTGCAGCCTAAACGGCTTGACCGATTTTAACATACTAGGTGTCATTCGATTCGTCTTAATTGCCGAAGTGACATAGGGTATATAATATTTCAAAATGGCGTCTGCAAAAAAAAAGAGGGGGTTTTAAAAAAAAAAAATGTTTATTATAGCAATATGGGTCTCAAATGAAAGCTAGTAAATAGCCCATTCCAAATATATATACATTATAATACTTTGATGCTACCATTTAGACAGGGAAATCAAAAAGGACGTTAAATGTTAAGTAATAAATATTTCTTGTTGAGCTGTAAACGCCTACAATATAAACCATTAAGAAAGTAATGTAATAATTAATAATTCACGAATACCTACTACATACTTGATTAATGCACATTGATGTTATAGTATAAATTGCTGGCTAATACCTACCTAATGCGCCATCCTGCCTACGCATGGACAGTTTATTTAAGTAAAGATACACGGAATAGGTAACCTCAATGTAGGTGCTTAGTCTAGTACCCAGGTACACGTATGACGTACTGACCGTTGAGGAACTAAATTGTTAGAGATTAAAAGAAGTTTAGTTGATTTATACCTACTTCAATTTCTCGGTCTAAGTAGGTATCTACAATCTGTTCGAATTATAATTTAGCAAAGCAATCCGCTTATACCAGGAATAGGTGTACGGATTGAGCCCTGCACGGCCTGCACCATCGACTTTGATGCGCTTAGGGGACAAGGAAAAATTGAACCAAGGATGTTGCCGGTAATACTTTGCTGGGCTGTAACTGTCCATAAGCTACAAGGCACCACTCTCGATAGGGCCGTTGTGGACCTCAGCTCACATGTTTTTGCAAAGGGTCAAACTTACGTTGCTCTCAGCCGAGTAAAAACACTAGCTGGGTTGGCTATCAGTGTCCTTGATCCCAAAAAGTTGTTAAATCGACCACATGATACCAATTCTTTAAAAGAGCTTCAACGTCTTCGAGATTTAAATACTGTAAACTAAATGCAAAATATTACATTCGGCCTCCATTTAACTAACCAAATGAACTAATCTTACGTTACTACTGGAGATCGATTTTTGAATGCACGATGCTTCTTTTGCTAAAAGGAGAGTTCCGCTTGTAATTTGTTACTTATAGCTTCGTGACATTAAAAAATCGAGCTCCAGAGCTCATTTAACGTTTGGTTATATTAATAAAACCACTATTTTATTAATAAAAACTAAAAAATGTGAAATAAACTAAATTATTTAAATAAAAACAAAAAACCCGACTGCAGTAAAAAAAACAACTGAAAAGCGAGTAACAAGCTATATTATCTTTTTTGTTTGTATAATAAAGTGTTTACATTCAAACATACATAGGTAAATACTTATAATGTACCATGCAATGATTTTTTGTTTGATACCTCGTTAACAAGTAATGCAATTTATACCAATATACATACAACTTGAATAGTGGAAAAGGTATTGCAGGCGGGGACAAGCAATGAATTATAAAATGTAAGTATTTTCTTAAAACAAAAAACATTTGGATTAATAGCTTGTCCCCGCCTGGAAAACCTTTTACACTATTCAAGTTGTATGTATATTGGTATAAATTGCATTACTTGTTAACGAGGATTTTGAAATTGAAAAGTACATAGAGAAACAATTAACTATTTTCACTTCGACAGAGCATAGACAAATCTTGTAACCAGCATACTCCTCACTGCAAGTTCATGCTCTTCTAAATAAGCTCCACACTACGTAATAATATCCTGGGCCCACCCGTGGTGACAATGGGTGCACACCGGTTCCGCCGAACCGGGCTGGTTCCGGCGGAAGAACCCCGCTAACTGGGCTACTGTCCATAAAGATACTAGAAGAGACGTCGGCGTTTATCGATAATGTTGAGTTGAGTTGAGAGAACAGTTGAGTTTCTTGCTGCGTTTCTTCTCAGCAGTGGTCTCTTGTGAAGTTCTGGTAGATTTTTGACGTGTAAGTGTGCCCTTGCGGCCTACTTAGTGAATAAACGTCTTTTATCTTTATCTTATCTTTTAACCATGAAACAAATAGGAAATATGCATTGCATTTTAAATCGCGTTTCTCAAAAAAATATGAAAATACCGTCATAGAGATCACTAAAAGTGAATTTAAACATTTTAAACTGGTAATTAGACAGCAATTAGACGGATAGATTCAATGTAACGTATAAACTTCATGTCAAATTATGTTTTGCTAGAGAGAGATACGAAAAAATATTTGTTGGCTCATATATTGGTTATTTTTATACCTAAAACAATTTTTTTTTTTCAGCACTCTGTTATATGAACAGCTTTTAATGACACTGTGAAAAAATGTCGTGAATATTTTCTATATTACAAAAACACGTTTAAAAATGACTTTATCTGGACGACATGTTCAGGCTAGATGTTATGACCCTGCCTACGAAGCTAGCGGTTCCAGGGTCGGTTTCCCGGCAGGGTAAATATTTGTGTGAATAGCGTGAGTATTTGTTTCTAAGTCTTGGGTGTTTTCTATGAATATAATAAGTATTTTATTTATATATAAGTAAGTACCCATAGTACAAGAGCTTTGATATACAGATGTAGGTAGTTTGAGTGCCGGTTTTTGTGAGATTGTCCCCAGATTTTTGTTTAAATTGCATTAAAATATATATTGAAGGTATGATTTTTTTACTTTTATAAGACAGAATTATTTCCACCGTAAAGTGATAATTATAGCCCGGAAACTCGAAAACCGGACTATGACCGGAAATCGGACTAGAACCACTAGATTTGTTGGTAGGATCACTACCAACTAAGCAATCCGACGTCACATCACAGCATTCTCTTTGTGATAAAGAGAGATAGAGATATCCTAAACACAACCCCGTGTGGTTGCCGAGTTAGAATAGTGCCACTCCATGTCTTCCCGTGGATGTCGTAAGAGGCGACTAAGGGAATAAGGGCTTGTAGTACTGTTAGGCGATGGGCTTGCAACCTGTCACTAATGCGCTGTTAAATACCTTAGCCTAATTATGCAAAGTGTGGTTACAGAATTATCAACAAGGTTTTAGAGTTGCTGATAATTCCGTAGCTCTGCCTACCCCACTTTGGGAATGACGGCGTGAGTTTATGTATGTATGTATGCAATAACTCGGGTAGATGGATACAGCTGGGCAAATCCATGTAAAAGCTAGAAGAAACATTGTAAAATGTATCATAGCCAATTAAAACAAATCCAGTTTTAGTATCGAAAACCATGTTTTGGTATTTAAAATTTGGGTTAAATTTTAGATTACTTATTTAATATTTTTACTTATTATTACGTTGTCATTAAGGTCATTACTTCATTAATTATGCAGATTAGTATTAGTATGGAAGTTACATAATGGAGCAGATTTTTACTAGTAGAACTTAATCAGTATACCTCTTTTAATCGTAGTTTTTAACAATTTAATCAAACTAAAGTCCAGATATTAACAATAATGCTGTTTCAAGACGTTAATACAAATTGAAAAGAACCAATGTAAATGTGGGCTGTAAAAGCATTTATTTCCGAAACAGTTATTTTATCTTAATTGCCTCGAATGGGTCCACATTTGGTTATAATTCTTCGTTCAGGATATTCGAGCTACGGACGAGAGAATATCTGACAAAAGGTCACAAATTACCGGCGAATTAATGTCTCGCGAAATAACCGAATTTACGCGCTCGACTTTGTTTAATTTTCACTGTAGTAATGAAGGTAATAATTAGTAAAATTTTACATATTCAGCCTTTTTCGAGATTATTGAAGAAACAAATAACCATCACCATTCTGTTCAGTCTGTCTGTATGTTCATAAACACATCGCAAATATCCTTAGTAAACTAAATATTGTGTATTTTAGATATCATCATCTTTATGCGCATGGCAACTCTTTTTTTGCGTCGTCGGTTCGGAGTGGATGCCCCTTGAAATGTCGACAAACTATTTATCGAATTTCAGTTCACCGAAAACGATTCATAGAATATTTAGTACTAATATGTATTCGTGGAGTAATTTGGCTTAATCGACTATTCATTACATATTAAAACAATTATAAGAAGAACATTACAAGGATTGTTAATTGCTTGAATATACATTTCATAAACTATTCAAGAGAAAGAACAACTAAATATCGCTGTTAGAGTCGATTACATCAAAGTTTGAGTGAATAACATAGGTTAGGTTAGATTACAATTCCGATCCCAACAAAAATAAATGAGTCCCATAAAAGTAGTTAAGGTAGGTAAGAACTGCGACGACCCCAACTAAAATAAATCGCTACCAGAAAACTAGCTTAACCATTGGAGTTGTAGAATGATAAATATTGACATCGTTTTCCAAGATGTAAAATTTCCAAGATTAAAAAAAAATGGAATAATAAAATAATAAGTTCCTCAAAACAATTTATCTACTAAATAACTATTCTAGAAATGTTTAATCGGTGATTTAAAAATACTCAATTTAATCGTTCGAGGTTGTACTTTGAACTGATATTCCATTAAAAATGTGTCGATATTTGAAGGGTAAGGTACTCCGTTCGGAGTACTGTACCAGATATAAAACCACAAAACCTTTGCTACGGAAACCAATTGCACGACAGAAATTCTGTTTCCCAACTTATTTAATCGCCAAATTAACTGAAATTTTAAATACCTTCTCTTTTGAAACCTTTAACTGTTAAAGATTTATAAAGAACCTCAAGATTAACGTGGGTTCGTTTTATATCAATCCTGAAAAGAAAACCTGTTTTAGAAAAAAGTGTTTTCGACTCATGAAGTTTGTCGATATGAGAAATAAAAATTCGGACTACTTATAGGTAGCCCTATGTTACTTTTTGACGCGATATCTGGCTTAGTAACGGTCTGCTGTAACCTAAGTCATGTAAAACGAAATATCCTTGAGTAATAAAAACGCTAGATCAACTTTTACGTTGATGTAGGAAAACCTGTCAATCGTATATGAGGTCGTCTTGCACCGTCTTATATACACTCGCTTTTTTTCCTCCCTCTATCTCTCTCGTTTTGGTGTGTTTTCCTGCGGAAACTACGCAGGTTATTTGATATATATTTTTTATTAAATATTAAACTATTGTAATATTAAATATATTTAAAAATGACTGACAACTGAGTTTCTTGCGGCGTTTCTTCTCAGCAGTGGTCTCCTCTTGTGAAGCGCTGGTAGATTCTTGACGTGTAAAAGTGCACGTGCGGCCTACTTACTGAATAAATGTCGGTATCTTTATCTTATCTTTACCTTTAACTACGATTGATTATACCTTTTGTATAAGAACTCATTACTTAGAAAGACTAGTTCGCTTTATTCTATATAGACGATCAGAGAGAAGATTTATTTCCCCCACCTAGCCATGTTTTTCTTTATAAACGTTTTCCAAGACGGGATCAATTGGCCGTCTAGACGAAGGAATATATGGCTAATGGAGAGAGTCCATTACAAGAATAGACGCGTGTACATCCGGGAGCGGATGCTATATTGTGGACGAATGCCCTAATGGTCCGGATCAATGAACTTGACAAATTCGTCGCTGGATATAATGATGTCTTTTGGGTCACGAAAAAAGTTGCTTAAAAATAATCATTTTCATCTCAATTTTCTATCAATTCCTATTTAAGTATGAATGCTCCGAATAAAAAGAAGAATACTATGTAAGTCACGTTCTTATCTTTATAATGGTAATTGATTGCTGATTTCTGTTAACATTAATAAATTCATGTTTACTTAATATTCGAAACTAAAAACATAATAACGCTGACATAAAACAAATAAAATGGCACCGATTCAGACACAGGGGAGACAACAAACTAACGGGTTGGCTTAAAGTAATGAAAATGTATTCAATTACCAATAGCAGGCAACAAAAAAATACAAAAAGGATTTTGACAGATATAATTAATAGAAAATATGTAAATTTTGTTAATAAGGCAAATAAGATTACATGGTTTAGGACTAAAGATTCACCAAAAACGGGAAGACCTCCCATTCTTAATGATCGAGACCGCAAGTAGGTGGCAACGTTTGTACAAAACAAAGTGGGTCAGTCCCAGATAAGTTAGCTGTAAAATATGATGTTTTTCGTGGGCGAATAAGGAATATTTTAGAGAAATACAATGTTGAACAGTTAAAATGTCAAAAATTACCCAAATATTCCAACAAACAGCTTGAAGATATTCCAAAGAAGTGCAGGAAGTTGCGGAGAAAGTATCACTATGCAGGGAGCAGCCAGAATTTTCTAAAAGAGGGTGACGTTCACTTCGTACCGAAGGATTCAAACCATCCGAACGACCCTATAGCTCGTCCAATAGAGGATTATTTGGTAATTCTCAGTAGACTAGTTTACAGTGATGGGCGGGAAGCAAAATTACAGACTCAGTTGAAGCGCAAGGTACAAAAACAACTAATTAAACTAAAAAATGTAAAAATAGATGTTGTCCAACGTAGGATGAAAACGGTAAGAAGAAAGCTACGAAAAATTTAAGATGCGGGACTTTTTGCTGTATAGGAATGTTTGATTATCATATTGGTTTTAGTTCGTTTTTATGTAATAAAAAGCTATATAACCCTAACAAGTGAAAAAATAAAAATAAAAACAGTTTTTGTAATTCTCATTACTTTAAGCCAACCCGTTAGAAAAAAGGGAGGCCTATGCTGTTAAACACTAACCCCTTTATTCATCAACTTACAACAAACCTATTTTAGTAAAAGTATTAACCGTCCCATTCTGTCCAAGTCAAATTTCGTAATGACAGATAAGGGCAGAGAAAACTTTAAGTACACTTTAACAAGAGGATGATAGAGATATGTCGCATCTCTCAAGATTTCTCAAAATTGTCACGATTCTAGCGTGAAATTTTCAATATACAAAAATCTAATAAGAGTAATTGATTGATGAAGAAAATATTTTGTACAAGACATGATGTAACCACAAAATAACAGACAAACAAAAAGCTCATCAGCAATACAAATATCTAAACAAAACAACAATCCACAAACGTTTAGAAAATATGAAAGCATTCAATGAACATGCTAAATCCGGTCACAATAACAGTCTCCCAACAATGACAGGCAAAGGGATACAACCCTTTCAAAAGAACAGTCCAGTAATTACGAAACAATCGTATCCCTGGAACTGTCGGGGCCGCCCTTGCATAAGGAATGCAGTAATGGCGTCAATGCAGGCACACGCGGTGGCAGTGAAACGAATTATCGTTGTAAATAATAATGTATGTTTAAATATGAAAGTGAACATATTGAGAAAATTATCAGTTATTGTGATAATTTTAACGTTTTGAATTTAATTTCAATTGAATCTCTTGGATGCCAAAAGCTAAAACCGTTTTAAAAAAGTCATCGCCATATAACGTCAGTAGGAGTTCTAACCAACGTAACTAAATATTTTTTTTCACATTCTAGTTCAGATGTGACATTTCCGGTCATAAAAAAAAGCCTTTCTGATAACTAATTTCTTATTTCTGACAATCCTCTAAAATATTTGGAAATAAATAAATGCTTCTATAATTTTAAGTTAGAGACACCAAAATTGACCGCGTCACACATCAGTGATTATAGTTGCTACACGAAAAAAAAACGCACTCGGAAAAATATTAAACACAATAATTTAAGGAACGCTAACAGTAGTATTTTCCTTATTAAGTATATTGATTTCTTGATTGCACGTTAAAAAATCCGTCATAACTTTCAGTAGAAACTCCCCCTCTAGTGTATAATTCAGCGAATGCAAACAAAGGAGCGGGCATCGGTTCGCTCCCACAGCTATTGAGCTTCTATTTCTGTTAACTCCACATATTATCTAATTCCTTCTACCCCATGATTTGTCGTAAGATTTTAAAACCCATAATTTGTATACTGTGGCCTTTATACTACTTTATCTCTACACGTATTGTTTTTGTTTAGTTTTGAACTTGGCCAGCATTAATGTCAAGTAAATATACGAGGTAGCATTACGTTGACGATACAATAACAATAAGTGTTAAGTCAATGAAGAATAAGGTTCCTAATGACAATATTTTTTCTGATTTGATCTTTTTAATTTTAAGATCGTGTAAAACCGCTAGATGCGAGTACAGGGTGTCTCTTTTCATAGAAACTAAGCGTAAACTAGGTGCGCAGTTACTCAAGGTACCAGTCTAGGTCCACTGCCCTACCTAACCAATCTTGAATCAAATTACTAGCAAAAGCGGCAACTGGCACTAATCAGGATTTTAAACAAGGCCCCCATTAGTACAATCCGCTACTGATATTAAACAAGAAAGGGTTAATGAAACGGTAGGGGTTATAACTCTCGTTGTAGCACGCAACGCTGTTGTTAACACTAGTTTAGTTTCTGGTGCAAAGATAAAACGGCAAGCGTTATGCACATTCATAAAAATATTTATCTTTCTATTAAAATGAATGAATCTGAAAAAAAAAAATGAAATATGAATCAGAATTCTGAAAAAAACGGTTTCTATATCTGATTCAGAAAATTGTTTAACAGATGAGATAGATCTACAGAACGAATATTTGGAATAGTGTTGCTCGCAAATTTTTAAAACTAGTTTCAAGATTTTAAGTGATTAATTGTACCGATAATATGGTTTAAAATAATGAATGTTAAGAAACAATAATTCTCTCCATTACCTCTAAAAAACCATTAAATCCCAATTCTCATTACGTAGATATAAGTTCAACTTTCTGCTTGCTCCAGTTCGTTACTGAACTTCTGGTGCTATCGAATATCGCTGTCCGAGCGTTTCGTGAGATAGTTTTATTGAACTTCACTAACTACGGTTTACTTTACCCTAGTTGCTGTAGTGTTATTATCTTACGGCTTTTTCCAATTATATGATATCGACGATGGACTATTTGATGACTTGGTGTACCGGTATTGTATTTGATGATAAGCAAGTACATTTTTTCCTGTCTTGTATGGATTCTATGAATTTGTGTACAAAAAAATACATGTATTATATTTCGCGACTGAATAGTAGTTTATGAAATTGTTGCATAATCACACGAGTGTTTTAATACCTAGTTATGTGCAGTTTCATACACTACTTTATCTACTCTCATACATTGCGATTCAATCTACTAAATAAAAGATCAAAGTTAATAAAGTAAAAAATAGTTTATTGCTTATTAATCATTATTCAAGTAAGTGTTTTTTTTTTTTTAATTTTCGTATTGTGTTTATAAAGTATGCCAATATAAATTCGTTTTGAAGTTTATAATTCGAACTTTACGATATGAGAGTAGATAAAATCTATTTCTGGTTTAGCTTTACTCAATATATTCTTTGGTTTATTTTATCATCTCAGTATACTTATAAACTTAGGTAATTCTATCTCTGCTTACTGACGAACGAACATAACAATTCTATTAATTTTTGTATGTTAATACTAGGAACAAAAGTTACGCAAGAAGAACAGCATTGTTCGAACATATGTATATATATATATACATATATATATTTATTTATGGCTTTGGGAAGGCTAATGAGCAAACAGGTCACCTGATGGTAAGTGGAAACTGTGACCCATAGACGTTCGCATTCACAAGACTGCAAATGCACTGCCAACCCTGAGGACTAAGATGGAATGCCTCTACATATGCTAGTCATTTTGCCCTTACTAGTTCTACAATTCGGTAAGTTTTGCAGAAATGAGTACGTGTATGTATTGAAGCTGCTCAACGATCTCAGAGAAACCGACATGAATTTATGCGTAATCTTAACGCATGGAGAGCTCAAGATAGACCAGTTCGATAAAGCTGTAGAGAATAACTGCACCGTATTAGGTTACACGGAACCATTGGCAGCTACGGTACCAATAAAATTTGTAATAGTACCTTTATAGTGGAGATTGTTGATTGGTTTAAGGTTATTATTGAATGAATTAGGTGGTCGTTCAATTAGATTTGCTCTAGTTGCCTTATTAACGAATGTCTAGATGTGTAAATCGTTCACAACATTGTTGAAGTATTTATTAACTACTGACAAATGCAAAGCTAGTTTAAAAAAAAGGAAATTATCAGCCAAGCCCTTCATGCCGAGTAAATTAACATCTATAGTTATGGTTATAGATAAAAAATAACTAGGATGTAGTTGTGCTAAAGGAGTTTATTTGTGTTATAAACATTTTTTGCAAAATAACTTATACTCATATGACACTCAATGTAAAATGACATGGCGCAAATTTTCTCCCTCGTTATTTTTATCTTTAGTCTTAATTGCATTTAAAATGAAATTTTGTACGAAAACGAACTTTTGGTTCGTTTTTAATAATTTAAAAATCTTTTGACCATCTGGAGCATACAGAAGCGATAAACAATACGTTCTTTCACAAAAATAAAAACAAAAACTCATCATTTACATACGAACACTTCATAAATATCTCGTTTACCCTTTAAGTCCAGCCCACGCTTCAAAAAAATGCAGTCGCACAAGCACTTAATTCCCATTTAAATAGAGTTTTAAATCCTTTAAATGGTAAATACAATCAAAATTGTAGAAGTGAATTCAAAAAACAAATTTAAGTTTGCGTCGCAAAGTTTCTAAATCCGTTCTTAACGGTTAGAGAATATCGTCGTTATTCGTTTGAGTTTTTGTTTTCATATAGGTGTTAAATTTGTAAAGGAGTATGAGTGAAATAGTCACTGTTGCAAGTGGAGTGCAGTGTAAATTTGCCGAACTCGTTGTGGTACGTTCGTTTATTTCGTTCCAAACACGGGCCATTTATAATATATTATAAACCTATTTTAGTAAAAGTATTAACCGTCCCATTCTGTCCAAGTCAAATTTCGTAATGACAGATAAGGGCAGAGAAAACTTTAAGTACACTTTAACAAGAGGATGATAGAGATATGTCGCATCTCTCAAGATTTCTCAAAATTGTCACGATTCTAGCGTGAAATTTTCAATATACAAAAATCTAATAAGAGTAATTGATTGATGAAGAAAATATTTTGTACAAGACATGATGTAACCACAAAATAACAGACAAACAAAAAGCTCATCAGCAATACAAATATCTAAACAAAACAACAATCCACAAACGTTTAGAAAATATGAAAGCATTCAATGAACATGCTAAATCCGGTCACAATAACAGTCTCCCAACAATGACAGGCAAAGGGATACAACCCTTTCAAAAGAACAGTCCAGTAATTACGAAACAATCGTATCCCTGGAACTGTCGGGGCCGCCCTTGCATAAGGAATGCAGTAATGGCGTCAATGCAGGCACACGCGGTGGCAGTGAAACGAATTATCGTTGTAAATAATAATGTATGTTTAAATATGAAAGTGAACATATTGAGAAAATTATCAGTTATTGTGATAATTTTAACGTTTTGAATTTAATTTCAATTGAATCTCTTGGATGCCAAAAGCTAAAACCGTTTTAAAAAAGTCATCGCCATATAACGTCAGTAGGAGTTCTAACCAACGTAACTAAATATTTTTTTTCACATTCTAGTTCAGATGTGACATTTCCGGTCATAAAAAAAAGCCTTTCTGATAACTAATTTCTTATTTCTGACAATCCTCTAAAATATTTGGAAATAAATAAATGCTTCTATAATTTTAAGTTAGAGACACCAAAATTGACCGCGTCACACATCAGTGATTATAGTTGCTACACGAAAAAAAAACGCACTCGGAAAAATATTAAACACAATAATTTAAGGAACGCTAACAGTAGTATTTTCCTTATTAAGTATATTGATTTCTTGATTGCACGTTAAAAAATCCGTCATAACTTTCAGTAGAAACTCCCCCTCTAGTGTATAATTCAGCGAATGCAAACAAAGGAGCGGGCATCGGTTCGCTCCCACAGCTATTGAGCTTCTATTTCTGTTAACTCCACATATTATCTAATTCCTTCTACCCCATGATTTGTCGTAAGATTTTAAAACCCATAATTTGTATACTGTGGCCTTTATACTACTTTATCTCTACACGTATTGTTTTTGTTTAGTTTTGAACTTGGCCAGCATTAATGTCAAGTAAATATACGAGGTAGCATTACGTTGACGATACAATAACAATAAGTGTTAAGTCAATGAAGAATAAGGTTCCTAATGACAATATTTTTTCTGATTTGATCTTTTTAATTTTAAGATCGTGTAAAACCGCTAGATGCGAGTACAGGGTGTCTCTTTTCATAGAAACTAAGCGTAAACTAGGTGCGCAGTTACTCAAGGTACCAGTCTAGGTCCACTGCCCTACCTAACCAATCTTGAATCAAATTACTAGCAAAAGCGGCAACTGGCACTAATCAGGATTTTAAACAAGGCCCCCATTAGTACAATCCGCTACTGATATTAAACAAGAAAGGGTTAATGAAACGGTAGGGGTTATAACTCTCGTTGTAGCACGCAACGCTGTTGTTAACACTAGTTTAGTTTCTGGTGCAAAGATAAAACGGCAAGCGTTATGCACATTCATAAAAATATTTATCTTTCTATTAAAATGAATGAATCTGAAAAAAAAAAATGAAATATGAATCAGAATTCTGAAAAAAACGGTTTCTATATCTGATTCAGAAAATTGTTTAACAGATGAGATAGATCTACAGAACGAATATTTGGAATAGTGTTGCTCGCAAATTTTTAAAACTAGTTTCAAGATTTTAAGTGATTAATTGTACCGATAATATGGTTTAAAATAATGAATGTTAAGAAACAATAATTCTCTCCATTACCTCTAAAAAACCATTAAATCCCAATTCTCATTACGTAGATATAAGTTCAACTTTCTGCTTGCTCCAGTTCGTTACTGAACTTCTGGTGCTATCGAATATCGCTGTCCGAGCGTTTCGTGAGATAGTTTTATTGAACTTCACTAACTACGGTTTACTTTACCCTAGTTGCTGTAGTGTTATTATCTTACGGCTTTTTCCAATTATATGATATCGACGATGGACTATTTGATGACTTGGTGTACCGGTATTGTATTTGATGATAAGCAAGTACATTTTTTCCTGTCTTGTATGGATTCTATGAATTTGTGTACAAAAAAATACATGTATTATATTTCGCGACTGAATAGTAGTTTATGAAATTGTTGCATAATCACACGAGTGTTTTAATACCTAGTTATGTGCAGTTTCATACACTACTTTATCTACTCTCATACATTGCGATTCAATCTACTAAATAAAAGATCAAAGTTAATAAAGTAAAAAATAGTTTATTGCTTATTAATCATTATTCAAGTAAGTGTTTTTTTTTTTTTAATTTTCGTATTGTGTTTATAAAGTATGCCAATATAAATTCGTTTTGAAGTTTATAATTCGAACTTTACGATATGAGAGTAGATAAAATCTATTTCTGGTTTAGCTTTACTCAATATATTCTTTGGTTTATTTTATCATCTCAGTATACTTATAAACTTAGGTAATTCTATCTCTGCTTACTGACGAACGAACATAACAATTCTATTAATTTTTGTATGTTAATACTAGGAACAAAAGTTACGCAAGAAGAACAGCATTGTTCGAACATATGTATATATATATATACATATATATATTTATTTATGGCTTTGGGAAGGCTAATGAGCAAACAGGTCACCTGATGGTAAGTGGAAACTGTGACCCATAGACGTTCGCATTCACAAGACTGCAAATGCACTGCCAACCCTGAGGACTAAGATGGAATGCCTCTACATATGCTAGTCATTTTGCCCTTACTAGTTCTACAATTCGGTAAGTTTTGCAGAAATGAGTACGTGTATGTATTGAAGCTGCTCAACGATCTCAGAGAAACCGACATGAATTTATGCGTAATCTTAACGCATGGAGAGCTCAAGATAGACCAGTTCGATAAAGCTGTAGAGAATAACTGCACCGTATTAGGTTACACGGAACCATTGGCAGCTACGGTACCAATAAAATTTGTAATAGTACCTTTATAGTGGAGATTGTTGATTGGTTTAAGGTTATTATTGAATGAATTAGGTGGTCGTTCAATTAGATTTGCTCTAGTTGCCTTATTAACGAATGTCTAGATGTGTAAATCGTTCACAACATTGTTGAAGTATTTATTAACTACTGACAAATGCAAAGCTAGTTTAAAAAAAAGGAAATTATCAGCCAAGCCCTTCATGCCGAGTAAATTAACATCTATAGTTATGGTTATAGATAAAAAATAACTAGGATGTAGTTGTGCTAAAGGAGTTTATTTGTGTTATAAACATTTTTTGCAAAATAACTTATACTCATATGACACTCAATGTAAAATGACATGGCGCAAATTTTCTCCCTCGTTATTTTTATCTTTAGTCTTAATTGCATTTAAAATGAAATTTTGTACGAAAACGAACTTTTGGTTCGTTTTTAATAATTTAAAAATCTTTTGACCATCTGGAGCATACAGAAGCGATAAACAATACGTTCTTTCACAAAAATAAAAACAAAAACTCATCATTTACATACGAACACTTCATAAATATCTCGTTTACCCTTTAAGTCCAGCCCACGCTTCAAAAAAATGCAGTCGCACAAGCACTTAATTCCCATTTAAATAGAGTTTTAAATCCTTTAAATGGTAAATACAATCAAAATTGTAGAAGTGAATTCAAAAAACAAATTTAAGTTTGCGTCGCAAAGTTTCTAAATCCGTTCTTAACGGTTAGAGAATATCGTCGTTATTCGTTTGAGTTTTTGTTTTCATATAGGTGTTAAATTTGTAAAGGAGTATGAGTGAAATAGTCACTGTTGCAAGTGGAGTGCAGTGTAAATTTGCCGAACTCGTTGTGGTACGTTCGTTTATTTCGTTCCAAACACGGGCCTTTGTGATTTAGTTTTATTGATATAGACAAATTTTTGTTTCCTTTGTGGTTTTGTGCATTGTAGATTCAGCTCTTAAGTTTCTTTACCGAGCATATTTGAAGAAATTTAAAGGTAAGTAACGTTGGTGGTCATGCTAATGAAGCACTTAACAAATTTCGAATTGTAATGAGTTGTAAATATGCGGAAGGGTACTAAAACAATATTAAACTTAATGCTTCATCAAAGCAAATTGCTCAATACAACAAACGAAGCTTTACAAATAATCCTCTAAACATGTCCAGTGATGACCCTTTGGGATGATACTTTTCTAACTAATTTCAAACTAAATTAGACTTAAGCTCAAATTAGAATGTGATCCAATTTCATCTTTAAGCTATCTTAGTGTAGTTCAATTTTGCTGTTATATTTTAAGTAAGACGCGCGGTGTATTGAAGTTACAATGAAATCATCCCAAGCGCTGCGTAGGTTACCGGGTTACTTTAAATGAAATGAATTGTATGAAAATAATGTGATATACTTTCTGTTTCATGGCAGAATTACTAATGCATATTTAAACCTAAACGGTCCAAAGCTAAAAACTTAGGAAACAGCGTTAGGTAAAGAAAACATCCTAAAAGGTCGTGAGACACATGAAAGGATAATGATTACATGCGGCATTATCGAGACAAATGTCGTTCTTATTGATTTTTAAATTTATATAATAATTATTTTGTTCTAATCATACTTTTTCAAAACTGTAAAATAAAGCAACAGACATACAAAATAATATGAATACAATGGAAAAAAAATGTGTTTTAAAATACAATGATAACAAGCTGGTTTCAAGATATAATTATATGAAAATTAGTAAATAAGAATTGAATGCAGAATGGTTTTTAGGGTTCCGTAGTCAAACTAGGAACCCTCATAGTATCGCCATGTCCGTCCGCAACCTAGCTCAGACACGCTTAGTACTAGAAAGCTGTAATTAAGCATGAATATACATAATTAGTCACGCTAACAAAGTAGTAAAATATTGTATATTCATGCTTGAAATCTTCAAATTGATGCTTTTTTTTGAAATGGTTGCTTGAATTTTTTTCAGTTTTTTTTTTCAACGCTTTTTTTTTCTTCGCACCTATCTTCTTTTTCTGTTTCGCCTACTGGTTGACTGGTAGAGAATGCCATTGGGCATTAAGTCCGCCATTTGTACTTTATTGTATTTTGTGCAAAGAAGTTTAAATAATAAAAATAATAATAATAATAAGTTTAAATTGGTTGTTGGTAATTCTGTAGCTCTGCCTACCCCACTCTGGGAATGAAGGCGTGAAGGTATGTATGTATGTATGTAAGTTTAAATAAATAAATAAATAAATAAAAAGTTTTATTTAGTGTACCTCCCCTACAAGTAACGTATGTATTTTTATTTATAGGATGTCGTTGGATAGGTCTTTCAAAAATATTGCGAGATTTTCATAACTATTTTTCGATTAAGGGATTTGTTTGTCAATAGATAGATCGATAGAGTCAAGTGTCCCCCCCATACAGCCAAAACTACAAATACAAAAAATCTGAAAAATATCTTAAATGAAAGCACATATAACGACTTTTAAAGGAAAACTATCACTATTAAGAAGGCTTGATGGATTCCTGAGATACGGGTGACTGAAGTGTTTATACCTACTAAATTATCTAAGACAGCACCAAATAACTTTAAATAAATAGATAATTAGTTTATACTTGTTATTTTTGACATATTTGTGTAGTAACGGCTTCGGAACCCAGTATTGTCCACCCATGAACCCGGAACATAAATAGTAATGTCACATTGATTTCATAATTTACCTAAAATTGTTCATGAAGCCACAATGTATGTAATACCTCCATCCATCATTTGTTTTTGTAAACCACGCGTTGTGGTTTAGCAACATCATTAAGAATTAACTAGACACAATTAGTGTTTAATAATTACACATTGTAGTATCCATCCATCCACAATGAACCCCACTAAATTATAAATACGGAACTAATTCGGTTCGTTTCGCTTTGACAGTTAAATCGCTGATCCTATTTTAGTAAAATTTGGAATGGAAATAGATAGCTTCTACCCTAGGTAAAGAATATAGGGTATTCTTTATCCCAGAGAATTTGACAGTTCCGGAGTTATGCGGAAATAGTGAAAAAATGTGTGAAAAAACTTACGGATCTGAGACGTGGCCGCTAAGAATGGACCTCATAAGGAAGCTCAAAGTCACTCAGAGGGCTATGGAGAGGGCTATGCTCGGGGTTTCTCTGCGTGATAGAATCAGAAATGATGATATCAACAGTAGAACTGTTACCGACATAGCCCGAAGAATAGCTAAACTTAAGTGGCAGTAGGCGGGACACATCGCACGCAGGACTGATGGCTGATGGGGTCAGAATGTTCTTGAGTGGCGTCCGCGGACCGGGAGACGAGCTGTAGGTGGGCCTCCAACAAGATGGAGCCACGACCTTGTAAAGATCGCGGGCACGCGGTGGATGCGAAAAGCACAAGACCGGTCTGAGTGGAGAGCCTTGGGGGAGGCCTATGTCCTGCAGTGGACGTCTTTCGGCTGACATGATGAGTGAAAAAAAAATATGTTTTCTCGCCAACTATATTTTGTCTTGTTTCGCGTTTTATAAACATCGCCACAGCAGCCAGAGTGATTGTGGTTTATGCTCGCGGGTCCACTCCGGCTGTAATTAGAGCAGTGGGTGGCGTAGGAGGAGTTATGGGTCTCGGGTCTTATGACCTTTACGTGTAGGGCATTGTCTTGTACACACAAAAGTATTCTTACTTTAACAATGGCTTAAGTTTAGTGTGAAACGTGATTTCGAGATTCCGTTAGCTTTTAGGGATAAATGTTGGCAACTTGTTTCATATCCATATTAAGTCACATGAATAAAATGAAGTACCTAGGTCTTTTTTTAGAATTTTTTTTAATGGAATCCGTAGAATAACCCGAATATTTTTCCTCCTTTGTCTCTTTATAATATTAGTATAGTTTGTCAACAATAAAGTACCGTTTGTGGGAAACTTTGGTTTCACAGAAGCATTATTAACAATTATTTATAGAAAACTATCGGAGTTTTCCTAATTTGTTGTCAGTACAAACATGGAAAGCCGCAGTATTTGCCTGATCAATACCAGTCTGTTCATACTGACAGGTTACGGCCGAGCACTCAAATATTTACCCATCGCGAGAATCGAACCCGCTGTGCATTCGGCCACACAAACGGCGATAAAAATAAATGAAGTCAAGTATGAAAGTTCGTCAATAAACTTGAAAACTACTTATACTGGGTGCATTTTTTGTACATGGAAGTTTTTTTTAAATAACTGTTCTTCTTCTTCCAGTGCCTCTTCAATCGTGAAGGTTGGCCGTCAGCTCTTGGTAGTCCCTATCCGCAGCCAGCCGGAACAGCTCTTCGACGGAAGCGATACCGGTCCACTCCCGGATGTTCCGTAGCCACGATTTCTTTCTTCGCCCAGCGCGTCTCTTTCCCTCCACTTTGCCCATCATGATTAATTAATCAGATGAAAGGAAATAAAGACATGCATGAAAATTCGTAAAGAAAATTAAAAAAAACTAAGACTAGCAGCAATTTTATAAATTTTTGAAGAAATAAAAGTAAATAATTCGCTTTTGAATTTTTGTTTTCAAAACTTTACTCACCTTTTAAATAATTCCAGTTTAGTGAATATTTTTCATAACAACTTAAAAAGTTGAAAGATTTCTTGATTGTCTGCCATTTCTAAAAGGTCAGTAGTGTCGGTACTTTATTTTTAGTGAGTTCTCACAGTTTCTTAGTTATTATTTGTAATGTAATGAATTACGCAAATAACCATTTGAATGTAAATTTCCTTTTTTTTTTTCTAAATAACGCCTAAAACCAACTATCAAACTATACTTAAAATTTTAAGTTTAAATATTATTATTTTCAATTATGGTCTTTGTTTGCCTTTCACTTAAATCCGTTTCTAATATTAAATCCGAAAATTGATAAGTTACTCTGACTTAAAATTTGACTCAGGACATATCAAATTTAACCTTGGGTACATTAATTTGAACCTATAGTAGAACGGATATAAAAAAAAATGCTATACCGTCTCGCTGTTTTCGTGGCCACATCGAGTTCGTCCTTGCTGTCTCGTTATATGGTTACGAGCCCTCAAGTGTTGGCTATTATTGGACTTCAAGTAGGTTCAATATTCTCTATCGTAACCAAAAACCATTACTTATTGACCTTCTAATTTATAGCAATCGTTTGAAAGTGGAGTTCATGTTTGCTGGCTATTTTAAAAACCTTTACCCAGCATATTTAGATCTCCAATTTTAAACGCTTATTGTCTTACCACAGGTCAAATTACGATGGTTCTTGTTAAATTATACGACGAATTCGAGAATCCGTTCAAGAATATGACCCAGGTGAACGCATTCGCATGTAACTCTTTAAGTGCATAGCAAATAATTATTAATTCATTGGAGCAAAAGTGCAAGTAACGTCAGGGTTTATTTGCTAAAGTCGACTTTGTATTTGATTCCTTCCTAAGTAATCCTTGTAAAATGATCTATCTGCAGACTTTACTTTAGCAATTAAAGGTGACTAGGACTGGAAATTACTAATTAAATTAAAATTTGCCGTGTGGTTGCCGGCGTAGACTTGTGCCACTCCATGTCTTCCCGTGGAAGTCGTAAGAGGCGACTAAGGGAATAAACGCTTGCGAAAGGTTAGGCGATGGGCATGCTACCTGTCACTAATATACACTGTTAAACATCTTAACCTAATTGTGCAAATTGTGTTTACAGAGTTATCAACAAGTTTTTAGAGTGGTTGGTAATTCTGTAGCTCTGCCTACCCCACTCTGGGAATGAAGGCGTGAAGGTATGTATGTATGTAGACTGGAAATTACTTTATGATAGTCGTATAGCTACATAATATCTACCGAGCCAGATGCTATAATTCTTTTCACGTTGAGTTGAGGTGCCTTTTGGGCATGTTAAAATCTAGTAAGTAGTAAACGTTTTCAATAGGAAATATATACTATTATTAATACCTTCGTGTATACCTAATATTATTTACATAATAATTATGTTACATAATTGGGATAGACCAAACAAAATTACTCGCGGTTTTTATATTATAAAAGGTAATTTTGAGAGACCAATTTCATTAATTTTGTCTTTGACCCAATTGTTTTGTTTTAATAGGTATATTTATTTATTCAGCAGACATTTTATGGATGACTTGTTTATTTAAATTTGGGTTGGCATGTTCTAATAAACTACAATAATTAAATGATATCTAATGATAAAAAGTGATTGTAATACTGTATTGAAAAATACTATTTCAAGCGGTTTTCGCCTAACCCGTAAGATGCACCTAGGGGGGCTTCAAGCCGAAAACGAATGTCAAACAAAGCTTAAATATACTTTTGTCGAAAAATCCAAAATAGATAAACATTTCAAAAAATATATAAAGAGAACGGCTTTAAAACCCTATTCCTCGGAATGGTTTCCATATTAGGGTAATTGTTAAAATATGAAAAATCCTAATTATGGGAGAGGTTTTTGTTATTTAATCTATCTTCGTACGTATTCATGTACAGTCAAGGAAATTGATTCCTAGACCATTTTGGACTATGTCAAAATGACACTGTAAATAAACTCATAAGAAGTCTCTTACGTTTTGATTGATTACGTCACCATGACATAGTCCAAAATGGTCTATGAATCAATTTCCTCTACTGTACGCTAAGGTTAACTGAAAGCTAGGTATCTCAGAATGGAATAAGGTCATTTTTAAGCAAATATAATATTACTCAGCATGGCATGTAACCTTTACATGATTTACCTGAACCCATTAACCACAACTTATCCGATGGCACTAAACAATACTCTAGAAATGTGGGAGTCCGTACAAGACAGAGAAATAAATCTCACAAGACAATAGCGAGAGGAAATTTAAATTTCATAATGAAAGCACCTACGCGCGGCGGCGGGAGATATATCGATGCTACTTTATACAAGTTGTTAAAAATGTACACGGCATCAATCTTGAGTGGTACACACGTCGATGACAAGTTGTACATTATTTGTACAAGTTTTTGTGGATGTGTGTTTTGCTTTAGTCTTTTTAGGGTTCCGTAGTCAAACTAGGAATCCTTATAGTTTTGCCATGTCCGTCCGTCCGTCCGCAGCCTAGCTCAGAGACTATTAGTACCAGTTTTTTTTTTGGCATTAATATACGTATTAGTCTCGCCAACAAAGTGGTAAAATCTAATCTTGTTTTTTTTTTGGTTCGTTGAACGTGGGGATGTATTTTTTTTCCTTTCTGCCCCATAGTGAGGATGTCGTTGGATAGGTCCTTCAAATATATTGCATTTGTTAAAACTTTTTTTCGATTAAGAGATCATTTAAAGCGCCTTTTTATGTTAGAGTCAGCCAAAACTACAAATACTAAAAATCTGAAAAATATCTTCAATGAAAGCGCATATAACGAATTTTTGAAGAAAAACTATCACGACTAAGCAGACTTGATTAATTATTGAGATACAGGCGGCTAAAGTGATAAATACCTACTAAAATCACCTAAGTGTAAGGCCTGAGTGGACGCTCGAAGCGGGGCGTTCGGCGGGGCGTGCAGCGTGGCGGGCGAGCGTGAGATAGAGCGTCCAGCGACTGGCCTCAGTGCACGCTCACCGCTCGTGTGAATTGTTCGTGATCACCATGGCAATGACGTCAGACAACACTATTGATTTCTTCTTAGAAGAGAAATGATGGCTCAAAATGTGCTGTTTCTCTACAAATCAAGGTCCTAGTGTTGTAGTGAAGCAAAGAAGACGGTTTGCATAGTTTTCCACTTTATACGATATTAATTTATTTTCTGACTATTTTTGGAATAGAACAACAAGATTTATTTACATGGTCTATTTTTACATTAAGTGTGAAATGAAAGCCAAAGTACAGGTTTATTTTCGATTTCTATAATATTTTTTTCGCACGACATCATTGCACGCTCTTCTCGCCGCTGCAAATCACAAACAGGTTTGAACCTGCCCGCGACGCTCCGCTCGACGCTCCATTGCCCGCAAACTTGCCCGCTCTGCATTCGCTTTGTGCAGCGTCGACTCAGGACACCAGTATGAGTTTCATTTGTTTAACATGCCCGCCGCCCGCCCCGCCCCGCTGCACGCTCAACTCGAGCGTCCACTCAGGCCTTACACTAAGACAGCCCAAATACCTTTAAATAGAGAATTATTTCATACTTTTTTATTGAGATAGTTTTTGTGAAGTAACGGCCTCGGAACCCTACACTGAGCATGGTCAGACATGCTCTTGCCTAGTATTTTCTAATTTGGAAGACACCTAAAATAATGTCACTTGTTTATTCGAACGAAGAGGTAAAATTTGAATACATGTTTGTTTAAATTGTGTTCAAATTGTACCTTATATTTTTTAACAAAATCATTTGAATATATTGTGTAACATGGAGAACGATACTGCGTTAGTGTTGCTAAAGCAATCTGATGTTGAGAAATTGGTTGTAATTATGAAGGATTATTTACGCGACAAGGTTAGCCTAGGTAGTTGTGACCCCGTCTACTAGCTAGGGGCCCCGGGATCGATCTCCAGCTAGGGCATTATTTGTTGTTGGCTAGTACCTATTACCATAAGCTTAAAGCTTAGTTTGGGACCAGGTCAATTATTTTTAATTTTTAAATGAATGATATATTTAATGAACATTTTGCTCTGGCGATAACGTTTCTCATCCCATAAATCAAGTGAGATTACCAAGATTTTTGAATATGTTTTAGTTATTATGAATTGAAAAACAAAAAACCAAGAAAAAAATATTGGTAGGTCATAGGTTAGTCCAACTGAAGTCGGTTTTTGCTCAACTGTCTTAATCGAGATTATCTTATCGCCTCCCTTGAAATTGGCACCGTTGAGGAGTTCCGGTGGCCATTTGTGGTCTTCATCATCAGTTCTACTTCACCAAAATATACTTTTTGGATTTGTTATTGAAAATACTAAAAACGTTTTTTATGTTTCCCATCAATATTCGAGGAGTTGTCTCAACTCCTCACTGATCCCCTCATCAGATTCAGATTTAGTGACAATCGATCACCTCGAAAGTATATTCTATCAAACCATTTTTTTTTTATCGGTCCACCGTTGACAGAGAAATCGGTGAACATATATAAGAAAAACAGTGGAACGTATAAACTCCTATTTTTTGAAGTCGGTTAATTCGATTTTTACGTTGGTATGTGTGGTTCGTATGTGGATTTTACAATTTGTTCCTTTCCAAGTAATATTTTCTTGAAAAGGTAGAACTCAAAAACCTAGTTTTTCATACGCAAAAATCTTAAAAATCGAAGTACCATTAAGAAGAGAGAAAGGTTATCGCATTTTAAATAAAAAAAAACACACAATCTGAATCCTAAAGATTGTTGAATATACATGTTTTTTTTTTAAGTGGGCTATTATTTGCATAGTATAGCAGTAGTTTATATTCAAGTATGTATAAGTACATAACAAGTATATGTACAAATAAATAAATACATGTTTATATGACTATTTACTTATGTAAGTGTATATATATATATATATATATATATATATATATATATATATGCTGTACTATATAATTATATTTATATTTGTGTATGTGATGTTTATTTATTTATATATATCGTTTATGGATATTTAGCTGTAGAAATATTAGTTTATTTATTTTTGGTGCAAATCCTTGTAATCATGCCTATCCTCGTACAGTTTCCTCTTTCATGGTCAGGTTAACTGGAAGAGATCCCTTAAAGGGATAAGTTCGCCATTGTACATGTTAATCTTAAGTTTATGTACGAATTTACTTGTAATTGTTTTTTTATTTTTTGTGCAATAAAGAGTTTACATACATACATACATACATACATAGTTATCTTTAAAAAACACTGAATTGTCAGGCGTGTTCATTTGAGAGTATAGAATTTGGCGATCGCGGATATTTTGACTTAACTGATGGGTTATTATGACATAGCTATGCAGCGCAGTTTACGCTCAGAGAAAAGGACAGTGCTATATAACTGCTATAGCTCTGTCCTTTAAGCTCGCATAACCCCTCTGAACAGTTAATTGTGAAATTGTGAAAGTTTTTTTTTTTATATTTTAGAGAAGGCATACGAGCATACAGACCACCTGATGGTAAGTGAATCTGTGGCCCATAGACATTCGCATTCACAAGACCGCAATCCTGAGACTGCAAATGCCTTGCCAACCCTGAGGACTAAGATGGAATGCCTCTATGCTATAGTCATTTCACCGGCTGTCTTATCCCCAAACCGGAACACAACAAAGTGAACACTGCTGCTTGGCGGTAGGGATAAGATGGTGGTACCAACCCAGACGGACCCTGCACAAGGTCCTCACTCAAGTAAAGGTATATATGTATGAACACTATGCGAAAATCTTTGTGACGACAATAATATTTAATAATACCTCGACGCAATGCCGTATCCTTCCCATTTTTTTATCATCGTTTCTCTTTCGACGGCTTGTCATTTATCGATAGATACTTCCCCTCAGCCCCTTGGGAACATCGGTTCCTCTCGCAAATCATAAAGCTCATTGTTCCCAAGATATATCGAGTATCGAGCCGGCGTATGTAAAAGGCTACCAGTAATTTATGAAGCAGCTCCCAACAGGCTACTGAGCCTTGTGATAGGAACTACATAAAGTTTATTACCAAACGACGTAAACGACAGTGAAAATTTTGGCGAAATAAATAAATATCAGGGGGACAATGTCACACCAATTGACCTAGTTCCAAACTAAGCTCCATGCTTGTACTATGGGTAGGTACTAGACAACGATATAAATACTTATATAGAGAAATATATACTCAAATACATAGAAAACATCCATGACTCAGGAACAAATATTCGCGCTCATCACACAAATATTTGCCCTTACCGGGATTTGAACCCAGGACCGCTGGCTTCGTAGGCAGGGTCACTACCAACTAGGCCAGCGCGTCGTCAAACGCAAATATCCCTATGAGGTATTCTTAATACCTCGCATTCGTAAAGAATTTTCTGTTTAGTAAAACATTCATTTGTGAGACAAGTTTTGGTTGTTGGCTACATTATTATTTTCTGTCATTATAACATTTATTAAGATAGTGTTTTTGTCTTGTATAGCGGAGATCCTGTTGCTACCTTTTAAATTCATCATCAGATCTAAGGCTTTATTCCACCTGTTAAAACCATATTGCTTTTGAGGTTATCGTATTGTTTTATTAAGACAAACAAAATACAGAAAAATAATAAGAAACGTAACTTGAACTACATGATCAATAAATAAACTTATTCTTAGTATCTATAATATTTACAAATGTCTCCTATACCACTGTTACTGAGAATGGTGCCCATAATGCTGGCTGCATTTCCTCGTTGGACAGCTATTGCTAGCCGTTGGGCCAGGAAAGAGACAGCCCTATGGCAACTTGAGGCACGCATCAGTTTATATTTTAAATTCTTATAAAGCTTCTGTGCCTCCGAGCCCCACAGCCCAAGAGTATATACTGCAAAAGCCGCAAATATGCAATTATCAGCTATATTGTTTTAACTATCATAACGTTTATAATACGATTACATATCAAAATCAATATGGTGTTATAGAATGGAATAAAGCCCGACGTCTTAGAAGATAACGATAAACACATTTTTTATTCAGTAAGTAAGCCGCACGGGCACTTTTACACGTCAAGAATCTACCAGAGTTTCACAAGAGGAGACCACTGCTAAGAAGAAATGCAGCAAAAAACTCAGCTGTCAGACATTTTTTTCATATATTTTATATTACAATGGTAGTACTTAGTCTAGCATTATATACATCTATAAATATTAAATCAAAAATTATATCAAATAACCTGCGTAGTTTCCGCGGGAAAACATACCAAAATCTTAAAAGAGAGATAGAGGGAGAAAGGAACAAAAACATTAATATTCCGTAGTTATCAGGATAACACCATGTATTCTAAATTTCAGCCCAACATAATAACGAAAAGTCGTTCAGAAATGATTAAAAGGTACCATCAAATAAAAAAAAATTGCTGTTAACTAAGAATATCCACGTGGTCACTTAAGACTTTTTGCTTTGTAATAGATAAAGTTGTTACAGGGAGGCGTGTGCGCTCTATTATTAACTGCCTATCCTGATTTATGTTTTATTGTAACCGCCTCTGCCCTGCAGCCAGGATCTCGGCTATTTGGGGTCCCTGTGGGACTGTCTTTCGATTTGATGCGATCCTGGGGAGGGGTATGTTGATGGTTATTCTCACTGCTTAAGATTGTTTGGATCAGGCTCAGCAATTTTTTTATATTGTATGCTATGAAAGGTAACATAAAGTTGTATGTTTAACCATTTTGTTACCAGTGACTGACAAAGTACTTAAAATGAGATGATATACGTGACTGATGAGTCGGGTGCTCTGCAGATAAATACATACCGTAAAACTAACACAACTATGCACACAACCTGCAACAATAGTCCAATTTTCCTCGTAAAATATTCTAAAATAAGTATGATACCTTACTGCCATTATTGCGGGGTATATGTACTGTTTGGCCTGAAATCAATTGCTCTAAACTCTAGCTAAGGCTAAACCTATCATATTTTTAGAATAATGTGATAAGTAAAATTGGATTATTGTTGTAGGCCAGGACCATAGTTGTGTAGTTTTACGGTACTTAAATGCATAGAACATACCCGAGACTCAGGAACAAATAAATACTCGTACTCATCACACAAATATTTGCCCGTACCGGGGATCGACCCCGGGACCGCTAGCTTCGTAGGTAGGGGTCACAACCGACTACTCTACCGCGTAGTCAAAAAATCACAAGACTACAATACTAAGGACCGTATTTATAAACTGATCTCGACTTTAATGCTCGTCTCAAGATGCGTCAAAAATGACAGTTCTCTATGGCTTGACGTTTACTTTGACGTATCTTGTGACCGGCATCTCAACTAAGACGAGTTTATTAATACGGACGTAAGACTCCAAGCTCACACTAAGAGGGAATGCTTGTGCTATTAATTGCACCGGTTGTCTTATCTCTACTTGAACACAACAATGCGAACACTGCTACGGCTTGTTGGTAGGTTCAAGGATAAGGATGGTATGAATGGTAGAGTAAGGTTAGTTGGAAGAGTCCCATATGGGATAACCTCGCTTATGTACATTATCCACATTAAAGACGTAGTATCGTTTATGAGTAAAATTAAATGTACCTAACTAGCTTTTGCTAATAAACATGTCTTGTAATTGTTTATGTTCAATATAGAATTCACATACATACATACATTTATAAGTGGCCCGAAATAAGGTTACCTTTTGACTTACAACTTGCTTTGGTTGGTCGAGTAATTTTCTTGGGTTTTTTTTGTAGCACGCAAATACCATCAATTTTTGTAAATGGACTCGATTCTTTGTGATTTTCTTCGCCTTGAATATAAAACTTAAATAAAAGCACGAGCATGCATGCTCGCTTGAAATTCCTGTCTTAGTCGAGAAAAGCGGCAAAGTGCGTTGCTGAACGTAGAACTGGGTTCTTACATTCAGATTTCAGATTTTATTACTTAAATATCATAAATTACACGGCATGTCAAATTTAAAAAAATTACAATAGTGTAGTCTTAAAAAAAAAAAAAATGTCATCAAACTTTTTAACTATAAAAAAAAATGTTTCTGCATTCCGGATCGTCACGTTACTTTACTCGTATTTTTAAATAATATCTTAATTAAAGAGTTACTTTCTAAAATTTAAAAATGTATACTTAAGCTATGTCGGACTATACTCTGCTCAGTGTTAGGCTCTGAAGCCGTTACTACAAACACAAGAAAAACTATGTCAAAAAACAACCAACTCATTTTCCATGTAAAGTTATTTGGTGCTTAAGCGGACTAACGGAAATAGCCAAACTATACGGGTTTCTAGTTGACGATGGGACCCTAAAAAATGGAAAAATATCTCTTATATAACAAGGTGCAGTTGCCGTCTCCGGGCAAGTCTAAATGGAGCAAAGCTGCTACAGATTTCTCATCATGTCTGTAAACTAAAGATGAAGCTTCAAAAAAGTTACGAGGGAAGAGCGTCGCTTATAATCGAAGTTTCGGCACTTAAAATTGAAAGTCTGTGGGAACAGATTTTCGGTGATTACTCCTCCTCTGTGGCATGTCTGATTTTCAATTTTGTTTTTTCTAAGACCTATGGCTAGATGTCCTAATACGGGCTAAATTTTATACATACATACATAAACTCACGCCTTCATTCCCAGAGTGGGGTAGGCAGAGCTAAATAATTACCAACAAGTCTTAAAACTTCTTGATAACTCTGTAACCACATTTTGCACAAGTAGGCTAAGATGTTTCCCAGTGTATTAGTGACGGGTGGCAAGCCCATCGCCTAACAGTACTGCAAGCCTTTATTCCCTTAGTCGCCTCTTACGACATCCACGGGAAGACATGGAGTGGCACTATTCTAACCAGGCAACCACACGGCAAATAAAAAATATCCGTTTATATTTAATCGTTTGGGAGGAGTATGCGGACAAACATCTCAAAAATCTAAATCGGAGAAAAATAGAGCTCCAAGACCATTTTTTTGGCAGTCATGACAGGAACCCCTAAATTATTTGGATAAAAATGTAATTTTAGCCGTCTTTTGTATTCAGTCCAAAAAAAATAAGAAAAAAAATAGCATTAGTAACAGATTGCGAAATAATAATTATTTTTTGTAACTTTTTCTAGTAATTTTAGTGATTACAAGCCGGGATGACAGAGCCTGGCTCATAAACACCTCCGGAGATCCTAGAGCTGGTGCTTACGTCTTCTTAGGTAATGCAGCCAGTGTCATAGGGACCATTCCGCGAGCGGACCTGCTAGAGGGGGTGTTCTTTTTATAGTGGTGATTATTATTTACATCTTTAATATTTGAGTTTCTTTTTTTTTATAATGTAATGTAATGTACTCATAATGTTATTATACTATTACCTAAATAAATCAATAAAAGTTTAAAACGTCATTACAATAGTAAACTCATATTTCTCTTGACGATGAACAAAAACAGAACGACAATTTAAATTAAACAAGTCTACGGAACCCCGGCAGCGTTATAACATTTTACGACGGCACAAAAAGCCTCCACACACCCGCTACGTTTTACGCATTTGTATTCCAATAAGCGCGCTTTAGTGCCGGTTTGTCTGCGTTACCGTAACGGTCGCGGCGCGACTTTATTTTATACAGCGATGTCTTGTACCGCTCTTATGTACGGGTGACACTGTGCCACAACTTTATTCGTAAGACTCTTCCAAAAACACTTTTTTTTTTTTACTTTTTATGTTTTCAAATTAATTTACTAACTCTATCGGAAGTATTTTTTTCAGGACACAGGTATTTGAAACTGTTATCGCTAAGTTAATACAAAGTGTTTTTTTTTATTCAGGGACGTTAATTTTATTCCGTTTTTAGTCAAAATCTAGAAAAGATGATTATTTGTTTTTTTGGTCGATTTATAATTAAAAAAATATATTTTTTACGCTTAAAAGCGTTCAACATTATTCCTTTTTCGAATAAAATTTAAAAAAGATAATTATTTTGATTTTCCCCAACTATTTCAAGAGATTATTTTGATAGATTTATTGATTACGGTGAATTTGTATTTATCAGAAGCATCTTTTGCATGTTTTCAAAATATTAAATAAAATCGAAATCATTTCAGAATTACCTCATGTTGTATAATCTTTAAAAATAGAACGAAAAGCTGTTTTTATGACGCATGACTTCTCAAAGGCTAAGGTTAACCTAACCTATGCTTGTAGCACAGTGTACCTTAGCCTTAACGTGTTATGTTTAAGAAATATAACTTTATGTCGATGGTTGCGGCCTTTGGAGCGTTTTTCAGATTTAGTTGAGATACAACGCTATAAAATGTACGTTAGAGGAAAAGGTTGTCATGAAAAAATGTCTTCGCTTTTTTCGTAGTGGCAATGTGTTCTCTGTTTAAATATTCACGTTTTTTTCATTCAGCGGTACTTATTTCTTAACCTAGAAATATGCCAAGCATAATATTAATAAGGTATAAGGTATATTGAAGTAGCGTTATTATTTCAATAAACTCATGATTAATTAATTAATTAATTCATGTATGGTAGTGAATGTTCGGTGTGGCAGGACAAGCATGTAAGTCGTGTAAATGCAGTTGAAATGCGCTATTTGCGCAGTATCTGTGGTGTGAAACTGATTGATAGAGTAAGAAATTAAAAAAATCAGAGAGAAATGTGGTATAAAAGAAGATGTAGTGACTAAGATTGAAAAGGGCATGCTTCGATGGTTTGGTCATTTGGAACGGGTGGATGAAAGAATATTGACGAAAATGAGTGGAAGGGTCGGAAGGGGCCGCCCTAGGCGTATTTTTTCGAATCAAATCGGAGAAATACTGGAAAAGGGCCGAATCTTAAGTACCCGAAACCGACGTGCGTGCATGACTCGATGTATGAATGTTGAAGAAGCGAAAGAAATTTGTCAAGATCGTAGCAAGTGGAAAGAAGTGGTCTCTGCCTACCCCTCTGGGAAACAGGCGTGATTTAATGTATGTATGTATGTATGTACTATAATATGACACTGTAGTTAAATTTATTTTACTTTTTTTAGCTTCAAATTAATTTACTAACTGTATCGGAAGTATTATTTTACTACAAAGTGTTTATTTTTTCAGGGGCATTAATTTTCAGTCAAAATCTATAAAAGATGATTATTTGTATTTTTGAACGATTCATAATTAATAAATATTATATTTATGCTCAAATATTATTTGAGACAAAATCGATTCAAAAGCGTTCAATTTGGTTTCTTTTTTAGATAAAATGTAAAAGAGATAATATTTTTTTTGTATCCAACTCCTTCAAGGGACTTAGTTTGATTGATTTATTGATTACGGTTAATTTGTATTAATCAGAAACATCTTGGGCATTTTTTCAAAATACGAGTATGAAATAAAATCGATCTCATTTCAATATTTACCTCATGTTATATCTTTAAAAATAGAACGAAATGGTGTTTCTTTATGACGCATGACTTCTAAAAGGCTAAGGTTAACCTAACCTATGTTTGTAGCACAGTGTACCTTAGCCTTAACGTGTTATGTTTAAGAAATATAACTTTATGTCGATGGTTGCGGCCTTTGGAGCGTTTTTCAGATTTAGTTGAGATACAACGCTATAAAATGTACGTTAGAGGAAAAGGTTGTCATGAAAAAATGTCTTCGCTTTTTTCGTAGTGGCAATGTGTTCTCTGTTTAAATATTCACGTTTTTTTCATTCAGCGGTACTTATTTCTTAACCTAGAAATATGCCAAGCATAATATTAATAAGGTATAAGGTATATTGAAGTAGCGTTATTATTTCAATAAACTCATGATTAATTAATGTAGTGAATGTTCGGTGTGGCAGGACAAGTTTAGTATGTAAGTCATGTAAATGCAGTTGAAATGCGCTCTTTGCGCAGTATGTGTGGTGTGAAACTGATTGATAGAGTAAGAAATTTAAAAAAAACAGAGAGATGTGGTATAAAAGAAGATGTAGTGACTAAGATTAAAAAGGGCATGCTTCGATGGTTTGGTCATTTGGAACAATTGGAACGGATGGATGAAAGAAGATTGACGAAAGAGATATACAGATCGAAAGTGAGTGGAAGGGTCGGATCGGAAGGGGCCGCCCTAGGCGTACTTTTTCGAATCAAGTCGGAGAAATACTGGAAAAGGGCCGAATCTTAAGCACCCGAAACCGACGTGCGTGCATGACTCGATGTATGAATGTTGAAGAAGTTAAAGAAATTCGTCAAGATCGTAGCAAGTGGAAAGAAGTGGTCTCTGCCTGCCCCTCTGGGAAACAGGCGTGATTTAATGTATGTATGTATGTATCGCACAAATTTTGAATTGCGTGTTCTGAAACCGATATTCATATAGTACTAAATTATAATGTCCACATAGTAACCCTCAGTGATGCATCACGGTGTCACTTCGATAGTATCGCAGCACACAGAGTGCGGTCAGTAAATCATCCCGAACGGGGATTCAGCGAACAGCTCTGCTATTGTGCGGCGGTGATGTACTGCCTGCTGCGGTTTATTGGGAATGAGGGATACTGTTCTTGTCTGTGGAAATAAAGTGATCTGAAAAAATAATGATTTATATATTTACATAAATGCATACCTTCACGCCTGTAATCCCAGAGTGGGGTAGGCAGAGCTACATTTGATAATGTTTTTGTTGTTGACTTGTTTATTTATTTGTGATAAATAATAACAAAGAACAGATAAATACAGACAAAAATAATGTACACATGAAATGGTCACACTCAGCATTAGGCTGCGGCTCCACTGAGGCGGAGACGAGCGGAGCGGAGCTTTGCCAATATTAACCAATAGAAGGCGCATGCGGTCACGTCGAGCGCGCCTTGCGCACGTTAGTTTAGTTTCTATTGGCTAATATTGACACAGCTCCGCTCCACTCCGCTCATCTCCGTCAGTGGAGCCACAGCCTAATGCTGGCATTATTGTCAGCGCTGTTCTTCAGGTAAGACCACGGCAGGATACACAAACTTTTTTTTTATTTGTTAATTAAATTAAATTCTTATCAAGGGACTATTACTTTCAATAAATAAATGAAAGCGCGGATGTCTTATAAAAAGAAAAGTAAGCTTGAAGTTAAATTTTAAAAAATAATTATTGTGTGAAGATGATTAAAAGTTATATTAATAACAATTTTCAACGACCGTTATTCCAATAAAATATATGAATGATTAAATTATATTCATATATCTAGCAACACAAATCATACATTGACATTTTACAAGCTCATATTGAAACCAAAACACGACTCAAGCCGGCTCCCGACTGAGCTATTGCTCTATAAATTAAAATAGTACGTACCTATAACAAGTGTGACCCGAGCACAAGACGGACACAAATCATTTTCGAGCCTGACATCGTGCCCTTTGGGTACTTTGGACACTCTATAATGTAAATTCATAGATTTGTAAGGCATTATAATGGTTTCTACGTGATTCAATATTGTAGATATGTAGTTTTAAAAACCTTTTACATAATTTTATCGTCAGTAGCAGGCCTGTGTTCAAGTTTGATATGAATAAACGTGAATAAAAAACATCTGTCACTTTTTGACCAGTACAAGAGTGCAGGAGTGACACATATTTTATCCATCGCGATAAAATTAGCGACCATATCTCAGGCCCTGACTCTTTAGTCTCGCCAAGCGTCAAGAGCAAGATCATTCAATATTTGGTAAAGCGTGAAAAGTAAAAATGGGTCAGCAAAATTATCCAAACCAAGAAATGGTTTCCGCTTGTTTTCGAAGGTTTTTAAATTGTCAATCAACAATCGCAATTTTTTTTTGATGCTAGCCGTTCCCATTTTTTAAACCTTACCGATGTTAGTTAGGGTGCAAAAACGCTCTAATATTACTAAAATAACTTAAATTAAGTAGCGTAAATGTTACGTTTTAAAAAAGAAATAGTCGTTGCAGGAAAAATTGTATTACGCTTATTAATATTTAGGGTATACTCAAAGGGTTACGTCACTTACAGGGAGGGCTCAAATTAACCGGAGATTATATATTTTTAAATAAAGCAAAAGGGTTGAAAGAGGCTTACTTATTTTAAGTACAACCGCTTCAGTAATAATTACTCATAAAGTCGGTCTCAAATGAGACTGATTTTCATTAAATTTTAAATGTTTAGGGAAAATTTGGTAAAATGGCTTGGTTAAATCGGTTTTTATAACCGATAAATTAGAAAACGGAATTATTTTTAATATTGAGTCAGTTTTAAATCATCATCATTATCAGCCCCAAGACTTCCACTGCTGGACAAAGGCCTTCCCCAAGGTTTTCCACAACAATCGGTCCTCTGCTGCTGTCATCCAGCGGTTTTCCGCGACCTTTATCAGATCGTCGGTCCACTTTGTAGAAGGCCTGCCGACACTTCGTCTCCCGGTTCGCGGTCGCCACTCTAGAACACAGCAACAGTGCAGTGTTGGCAGTTTTAAATAAAAATCCAGAACGACTACTTTAACTTTTGTTTTGTCAAAAACAAAGAATGAGTAGAAAACGAACCATACCTACGTCAACTTGAGCAATCAAATCTTGGCGGCAGTAGTTGTCTTCATGACCTCACAGCCCTACACAGAAAAAAACATGTCGAATGCATCCAAACCTCTAAAAGGCTATTCTAAGAGCCCTCAGACTAAAAACCCTGGATATCTGACATATGATATAACATGACATTGTGGCGGCATCTAACGGCAACTTGTATCAACCAACTCGCCAGCGCCACCATCGTCAGACAGCGGAACTATGTGTTCTACATCGCGCTAACGAAGTTTCTACAGTTGGTTGACATATATACCACTTCCAACTCCATCCCAACGGACTTAAGTCCCCAGGCATAACACACCCGCTTGGAGAGATCTGTCTTTTAACATCTCTTCCTACAACATAAACCAAAATCTTTACTGTGTAATCGCCATGCGAATAAATAAAAGTCGAGTACAAACACGTGTCCGTCAGTGTTAGAAGTTGTGGCAATAAAGTGTGTTGTTTTAAAAAAATATTATTCCACAATTTATAACAGTTTTACTACAATAAACATCGTCCATAAACGTTAGGCCCCTCATCTATTTACCCACAGCCTGATGAAGTGGACGAGATGACGCGAAGCTATATTTTTCCTATTTCCCGCGTCGCTGCGCGTCACATCAAAAGCATGTGAAATTGTTCGTGAAACGGTTGTATTTTCAGTGAAATATTATTATTTTTTAGGGTACCGAGTTTTGGCTGCGGGCGAAAGGTTTGTTTTGAGTTAAATTATTTTGAATTAATTTGAATTTTAGACGTAAACGTAACTGGCGTGTTGTCAGGTTATTTGGTAGCTTATTTAGGTTTGTACTTTTTTATACTGTAAAAGATAATGACTGCTGTAACTCTCTACTAAAAAGCACCATACGGCATAGACGCATGCATGACAGCTTACGTTGATCCTACCCTTTTTAGGGTTCCGTAGTCAAACTAGGATCACTGATAGTTTCGCCATGTCCGTCCGTCTGTCCGTCCGTCCGTCCGCAGTCTAGCTCAGAGACTCTTAGTACTACAGCTACAATTTGGCATGAATATACATAATAGTCACGCCAACAAAGTGGTACACAAAAGTATCTTCAACGAAAGCGCATATAACGAATTTTAAAGAAACACTATCTACGGCTAAGTAGACGTGATTGGTTCCTGAGATTCAGGCGACTTATGTGTTTATACCTACTAAAATCACCTAAGACAGCACCAAATAATTTTCAATAGAGTATTAGTACATAGTTGTTTTTTTTAAGATAGTTTTTGTGAAGTAACGGCTTTGGAACCCTACTCTGAGCATGGTCAGACATGCTCTTGCCCGGTTATTTAATTTCTGTCGAGTCGTCAGCGTTTGCAGGATACAACTCTACCCCGTCTGAATCAGATTGTGCAAGCCTTCGTACTCGTAACAGTTAAGTTATGAAGTATTTGTACATACATACATACATACCTTCACGCCTTCATTCCCAGAGTGGGGTAGGCAGAACTACAGAATTGCCAACAGCTCTAAAAACTTGTTGATAATTCTGTAACCGCATTTTGCACAATCAGGCTAAGATGTTTACGAGTGTATTAGTGACAGGTTGCAAGCCCATCGCCTAACAGTACTACAAGCCTTTATTCCCTTAGTCGCCTCTTACGACATCCACGGGAAGACATGGAGTGGCACTAATCTATCCCGGAAACCACACGGAAAAGTATTTGTAATGATTATTTATTTAGATAAGTGTTAGTGACACTGATTAATAGGCACTTTGTATTTACATAGGCTTATTATTTCAATGACGATGGTGAAAAAGAAACATTAGGTATTGTAATTTGGAGTTTAATAAAAATATTGTACCTATATTTGTATTTACTTAAATAGTTTACAACGCAAATTATTAATACATCATCGTTAATTAAAATGTAGTTATGAAGTAAGTAGTTGTTTTGTTTAATAGCTATAATACACTCAGGGACAAAAAAATCGGGTCAGAGTGCGTTTTTGATACTCAAGAGGCTATTTCGAAGCCTTGGTTGCTCGCCAAGGGATTATTTTTAGTGAAATCTGATGATAGATACCCCGAGCATCGATACAAGACTTCCAGAGTGCCTAGGATACCCAAATGATTGAATTTGCGAGTAACGCCGGAATTGATCATGTTCAGAAAAACATCTAAAATGGCAATAAAATGTAAGGAAATCCAAATGCTGATCCTAACTGGTGTTAACTGATTGTGTGATTAAGTTAGGTATCTTAAGAACATTTGACTTCCTCTATTGAACCTCGGAGTATCCTCAAACCTCGCTCAAAACAACCTCTGGCGAGGAACCAAGGCTTCGAAATAGCCTCGTTTGTATGGAAAACGCACTTTCACCCGTTATTTTTGTCCCTGACTGTATTCTTTATATTATACAGAACCTCCAGCAAATCATCCACATAAGTGAATTCATGTCCCACTCATCGCTGTCCACCAGCGCGGCATAAACACGGCCAGAACAAGATACGCAACGAACGCGAAAGTAATTTATATCAGACTCGATCGACTGCTCGCCAAATGGACGTTCAACTCGTTGCATGTTTTATTCGAGGTGTTATTTCCCTGAGTTTCATATCGTTAAGAGCATTTTTCCCTGAGCCCTTATTCTACGTAAAAACAGTTTTACAAACGAAATAGATTCAAAACAATATGTACTGAGTTAAGTAGCAAATATGTTAAAGGCAGTTTAGAGTTTTTGACCTAATCGCATAGAGAAGCTGTAAACGATGATGATGTTTACATGTTTTTTTTATTTATTTTTTATATACCTAAACTGAAGTGGCAATGGACAGGGCACATCGCACGCAGGACTGATGGCGGATGGGGTCAGAAGGTTCTTGAGTGTCGTCCGCGGACCGGGAGACGAGCTGTAGGTAGGCCTCCAACAAGATGGAGTGACGACCTTGTAAGGATCGCGGGAACGCGGTGGATGCGAAAAGCACAAGACCGGTCTGAGTGGAGAGCCTTGGGGGAGGCCTATGTCCAGCAGTGGACGTCTTTCGGCTGGCATGGTGTGATGTGAATATTTTCCCGACCACTGGCTACATTATCATATTATGTGGGATCTTAGACTACAATCTCAAAACTGGAGATGTTTTGCCAACTCTGAGGTATAAGATGAAATGCCTAAATGCGTCTAATTTTACCGGTTGTCTTATCCCTACTCAGGAACACAATAATTCGAATTTTGCTGCTTAGTGGTATTTTAAGTGTTGCTATCCGGACGGACCCTGCACAAAGCCCTAGAACAAGACCTGTGAAGTTCATAAAATATATTTATTACTCTGTTGACTATAGCTATAGACCTAAAACCTATTTAAAGCAGCAGGTCAAGCGCATACGGGATTAACGAACTTACCAAACTACACCGAACTATTGGCCAAACGCACATCCAGGGTCCCTCTGCCAAGTTACAGGTCAAGCCTCGCTAAGCGTTCACCAGATTATATGCATCGACGTATTTATAACATCTGCAAAGTGCTCAGCATCCAGCACTGTACAATTGGTAAAGCTAAGGCGACTGTGAGGAAGTGGCTACTGAGTTTATCATATCAAGACACAGAAGCCCTTCTACTTGCCAGCTGATGTTAATTCCTGTCGGTACATATTCAGCTGCAGAGACACACACACTCACATGCACAAATACATACGCACGAACACTCACACACACACACACAAAATAAAAAAATAAAGAAAAATTTTTTTTTACACATTGCACTCCAGTGTCCCAAGATACAGGCTCAGCCTAGTTTGGGGTCCGCCAGATATTTATTTTTATGTATACTCGGTGTTGTTAAGCAGTTTTTTTATTTTATATTATATTGTATTTTGTATTTTAGGTACCTAAACATTGCCTATCAGATATTAAGCTTTAATCACACGCATTAGGAGCAGCCGTGTAATCCATTACACATTACAAATCATCACTAATTGATCACCAATCAAGGGCTTACAACAAGGCAAACAGCGCAGCAATCCGCACACAGGATTTGACTGTTGACTCTTCCACTACATGTCCGGTGTGAAACGGCTAAGTCCTGTCTAATTTAGCCATTACATTGACTAATATTTTAGGACACAATCGGCAAATTACTGCGTTTTCTTAAACAATACACAGTAAAAACTGACCTTAGTTGTAGCTAACAGACTTTGCTATGAGTTCACGTCAGTTACCTGAAAAAGAAAACATACATTTCACTAAGTTATATTTAGGAAACGACACACAATAAGATCTTTATTATGTTAAATTACAATGTTGTATTGTATAGTTTTAAATCCGCCATCTTGACATTTTCACTCAGTGCTACTCTATCTAATTAAACAACGCTACCTCGTTTAACTTTCTAGAAATTGGACCCATCCGATTCGCTTCATCGATTGTATCTTTTCATCGAATTTTCTTTCATCGACCGCTATTTTCTATGGAAATCATGATGTTTTTAGGATATCTTAAACATTTATTTCGTAGGTAAAATAACTTATACGGCGCGAAATGCCTTTCGATGACATGAAAATTTTGCGTTATTTAGCTTAGCCTATTTGTGCAAATTGTGGTTACTGAATTATCAACAACTTTTTAAAAGTTGTAATTCTGTAGCTCTGCCTAGCCCACTATGGATTACAGGCGTGAAGGTATGTATGTAAGTATACATTAGTTTAAAGTACGATTGGCAAAAATGTCCCCACCCACCAACAGAGAAGAAACATGTCCCAGTTTATAGATCTTGGCAACATGATGTATTTTTAGTAAGGCGACGATCTTCATATGTATGGGGATTTCTTGGAAAATTATAATCGTATCGTATGGAATTTGTTCAAAAATTGGCTCTTGGGAGGTTTTTTTTCATTAAAAAATTCCCATCAGTTTAGCTACTAAAGTAGGTATTTTGTCTTTTTATGGATCCAAATTTACTTGTGGGAGGACCTTGTGCAGGGTCCGTCCTGGTTGGTACTACCATCTTATCCATTAACCTACCGCCAAGCAGCAGTGTTTGCATTGTTGTGTTCCGGTTTGGGGATAAGACAGCCGGTGTAATTACTAGCATAGATGCATTCCATCTTAGTCCTCAGGGTTGGCAGTGTATTTGCAGTCTTGGGAATGCGAATGTCCATGGGTCACAGGTTCAACTTACCATCAGGTGGTCTGTGTGCTCGTTTGCCTTCCTATATCCATACAAAATTGCCCATCACCCTTTGTTTCGATTAAATAACTGCTTTTATTACGGATTCAATTATACTTCACGATTAAGTTACATAACATAATACACTGTATGGTTTAAAGGATATGTCATGAATGAGCCGATGTATTGTCTCCGGAATAACATGTCGTCGAGACGGTCCCTTCGTCTGAAAAGGGCAGTCCAATTTCCTTCGCCTGCCACACAATAGTTCCGTTTCTAATGGTTGAAACGAAATTTCTTCAGCGAGTTAAATAAATTTTTACTTTTTAGGGTAAACAATATAAAAGAGTATTTATTTCATAGAATAATGATAATCGAAGTCTATGAGGTCGAAGTCGCGGGCAGAAGCTATAAATAATAAAATTATTTACTAACTGATGGTTGTGGGGTACTTCTACAGTGAGAAAACAGGGAGAGTCGCCGTTTGGGGTCCCATCGCATTACCTAATTACAGTTGTCTAACGGGCCCCTCCGTGTTGGCTTCGGCTCCATGTACTTCCTCCGAAACTCAGGTATTATCTACTCCAGTAAATGAAAAATACATAAATAAGTAATAATGAAGGTATTGCTACCGAACATGGCGTGAACTACATTCGTCTTCGTCGTGGGTTAACTAGTCATATTTTTTGAAATATCTTGATTAATTATCTACATAAACGCATTTAAAGACGTTTGAAGTAGTTTATCTTCGCTATCTTATACGTACCTATAATATTTTCAAGTGTTATACTCGTAGTGTATCAGTGTAGCATTAGATAGAAATCAAAATGGCGTAGATGCCATCCCTCATTACTACTGTTCTTGCTTAACTGGAAAACGCACAATAGGCTCTTGTGCTCACACTATTTCCATTATAATATGGTACTTAGGGTTAGGCAGGCATATGCCATTTAATCATCCTGCAGGTCATGTGAATGACTTGGTTATTAATGTATATGAGAATAATAAGATAACATTAACTTGCTGTAAATACTGATTATATTAATAAATAAAATAATCAAACGTCAAACGCTCGGTTCTGTCATGTCATTTTGACTTTTTTCCGCTACCTAAAGGTTGTCTGGAAGAGATCGCTTTTTAGCGATTAGACCGCCTGTTATCTTCCTCTTGTTTTAGTACCTACTTATTATTTTCTGTGTATCGCTTTTATATTGTTATCCTATCGATTAATGATTGGTATGGTAGCCTGTCATTAAGAGAAACCCGTTTATAGACCTTATACATACACACTGACTGAAATATGAATATCTCGGTTCTGCAATGGAATACAACTTGGTGCCTATAGAACAAAATGAAGTATATTTATAGATCCTTTTAATGACCTAACTCTCAGCTGTGTTGGTTCTGGGTCCAAGCTCCATACTAAGTTGCCCATGGTCCTTTAACCAGATTTGGTCGATTAGATTCGGTGCAAATTAGCTGTGACAGACGGACAGACAGACGCACAAGTGATCCTATATAAGGGTTCCGTTTTTATTTTTTTGTAGGGAAACCAAAAAAACAACTTTCATCAGGAGGATTGAATTGGTTAGCAAGTATTTAAAGCATTCCGTAGTTCAATTTGTATAATTACTTACGTAAGATTTGGTTTCCTGTAATTGGGTAAGCATCGATTTACATGTTAAAATAGATATGAGCATAAATAAATAATACTTTGCTAGATTTCATGACAATTGGTTGGGCCGTTTAAGATTATATTATTATATATATATTATTATATATATAATATTATATATTATATATTACATATATAATATATCATCTCTGAAAGAAAATGGCGTCATTATTTCAGGGGTTTTATACACGGTGCCCGTGAGCATTGCGAGAGATTTTAACCACGCATTCCTGAGGTCATAAGGAGTAATAAATGTTGGATGAACCTAGGTCCAATTCAAACTCTTTAAGTTTTCGATTTTTCATACAAAATAAATCAACTATTTTCGCTTCTCTAGTGAAACAATGATTTAGGACGAGCTAGCAACGCTTTTTCCTCCATTTCTTATGTATTATGGGGATTACCCTTGACATTGAATTAATGTTATTTTGTTTCCTTTTCTAACCAGTAATGTTAACTGGATTTGACTTTTACAGTCAAATTAGATGGTGAAGTCTTGCAACGTCGCAATCATAAAGGTGTTTCATACTGGAGATTTCATTACAACATTTTTACACAAAATTCAAAATATCTCTAAAACCGAGCCGAATTCAGCAGACGTTAATTAACATTTTTAACTTAAAATGTGGTCAGGAATATGCTGTTAAAATGTCTCGCAATGCTCACGGGCACCGTGTATATTAAATATACTCATTTTGTTGTTACGGTACGTCAATTCAAATAAATTCTAAACGTTCTTTAAAAATAACTGTACCTTATGACCTGAAATTTATACGTCATTTTTGCAGGCCATTTCCTATCGCTCCAAAGTGCACCGACCCCAAAGTGCATTAGCGGAGAGGAGAAACTCATCCGTCTTGCTGTTGACTCGATATCCACAATCTATTGAAACTTCGGTTTGTCTGCTGTTATGGACACGTGGAAAGATTTAAGGAACATTCCGATACTCAGTTATTATCAGAAAAATGTATGGTTGATGTGGGTCAAAGTTAAAGTTGTCGATTTAATATGTAACTGCTAAAAAAACACATTTTAATTCGGTACGTCCTTTCTTAGCACCCCAAGGAATATTACCCCCAAATATCAAGTCCGTAGGCCCAGCGGTTAAGGCTGTGTGTGGATCAGTCAGTCACATGAAAGTTCAAAAAAAAAATACCTACTTGTTCTGAATATCAAGAAAAATAATAATATAATCATTGACATAACATGCGTTGTACATTGAGGTTATTTTTTACCAATAAAGGTCTTACATAATAATATCTTGTTTTTTACCTGACTGCCAAACGAGGAGGGATGTGTGTTATCAGCAATGATCGGATATCCCGGTGCAACACGGGGTGAATGACCTCAAACATTATACTATAATGGATATGCCCCGGGGTTCCGGGACTTACGTTGTTAAATATTATTCTGACTTTATTACTTCAAATAAATTTCAATACAATTTAAACGTGTAAAATAAATATTTGACAAAAGTAATTTAGGTATGTAAAAAAAGAAAAAAGTTAGTTTTTATTATACTCTGTTTAAAATTGATCTGCCAAATACTCTTTGGGTATGAATATAAATAAAATATATAATACGGTACGCATTATCAGTTCACCACACTACACACAGATATTATATTTTATTAGTTTGTATGAAATTGAAATAGCATACAATTATTTTCTCAATTTTTTATATGTTTAATCGATTTCTTTACACGTCTAAAATCCTATCCTATTTAATGCCTATTTATAAATATCCCAACAATCGCATTTTCTTTTCGAACCAGATCCCGGGATTTTAGTCATATCCATATTAAGATTTCTACTCTATATCCCGCAGTGTTGCACCGTGAAATCCGATCACTGGTTATCAGTCTATAATTATATCGTCGGTGATACTGCAAAACCGCGTATCTTACAAATGTATGATAGAGCAAAATAAACCTTACTGTATTATGAAAAAGGTGCATTTTGCTCCTTATTTAAAATGTTACTTACGCGGTTTTGCAGTTTCACCGACGATATCTATGTTGGTTTCTTTGTGGCGCTCTAGAAACTAAACGCGTGTACCGATTTTGATGATAATTATGTGAATAGGTTTTTCTTAATCTTTTGAGAATCACTACCTATAAAGATATGACGATAATCAACATTCAATACGGCAGCCACCAGACACTATGCAGTAAAAAAAAAAAAAAACAACGAACACTGACAAGTGGGGTATGACTGAATAGGCATCTAAAACCATTTTTATGTTTCTTAAGTCATTTTTCATTTTATAACGATTTATAGTTGGTTAGCAACAGTCGGGTTTTTTAATTTATTTAATACTCTACATTTGCAATAAATATTAATGAAAGAAACTATTTTCAAATTCAATGTATCAACAAAAACAGGAAACTCTGAGTAAAATTTATCATTATCAGACAAAATAAAATGATCAGATTCATTAACCTACGAAAATCCGCCATCTTACAATTTTCTTCTCACTCTATCCCTTCATCACGTCCCTTTCAGATTAACTCGTCAACATAACAAGTAAACTTAAATCTTATAAACCGTTTAAAGGCGTGCACAGACGAGTGACAGTGAACTTCATAATCCCATTACTAATAATTAGTCCGGCGTTGATAAGCATCGTGTGTAAGCGGCTTAAGGCGATCAATACCGAACTCATTATATTAAATGCAAAACTGACTCCGTTTGGGGTGTCCGGTTCTCAATGGTAATTTGTAACGTGTGCTGGGCTTAACGCTTCTTAATAGCACGGTCACTTTGCAAAACGGAGCTCGTTCTGTCACTGTCGCTCTTACTAAAATAATGGTAGATTGGAGGGAGATAAATAAGTTTGGAGTTGTTTTTGGGCTAGGTTTATTAGATAAAGATGTACTGTTAGCTTTAGTAGGGTCGGTAGAGTAAACAATGATTTTCTTTAAGTCTTTAAGCCAGAATAGAAAACAACAACTCAGAGTAATTCTAACAAATTTCGCAATGGGTGTCAATATGTTTGAAGTCATTTGCTTTGAGCCTCTTAGTGAAATAAGTCAAGCATGGATAGTTAATTATTATTAAAATACACAAGTAAAAATCCAGCTTCGTCCTTACTTGTGGGAGGTCCTTGTGCAAAGTCCGTCCGGGTTGGTACCACCATCTTATCCATTAACCTACCGCCAAGCAGCAGTGTTCGCATTGTTGTGTTCCGGTTTGGGAATAAGACAGCCGGTGAAATGACTAGCATAGAGGCATTCCATCTTAGTCCTCAGGGTTGGCAGTGCATTTGCAGTCTTGTAAATGCGAATGTCTATGGGTCACAGTTTCTACTTACCATCAGGTGGCTCGTATGCCTTCCTATTCCATAAAAAAAAACCTTACCTTAAATCAAAACTCTTTTTTATACTGTACCAATTAGGTAATTATTTTGAAGACAGCCAATACTTACTATTCTTACACAACACGGTCTAAACAATCTAGAATACATTTTATTTTTTTCTTAATTGTTCCATTTAATCCATAACAAACTTGATTAATCTCAGAAAAAAATGCCCAACAATATTACTTATGTTATCCGCGTGACAATATTTCAATTCTCGCCGGCAAAGGGACACGAAACACGACCGCGCCGAAATAAGTGTCGTGTCGCCATGTGGTCGGTTCTTAACGGATATTGAAGCGATATCGAGCGCGAAGCATACGCGATTATTACAAACAATGTATTTGAGTAGTTAGTGCGGCCGCAAACAGGACGGTGTTTGAAAAAGTCTATTGAAGAACCAATTATGTCACTACAGTTATGACTAGGAGAACAACACGTGTCGAAGTCAGGAACGATAACTAAAGTAACTAACTGGAAAATAGGTGCTTGCAAGCATGAACAGACCGGACCCTACAAAGATCCTTGTATATAAATTTCACTGAATATTTTAATATGGTCGTCAATGTATGATAAAATAGCCATGTTATATACGAGTACCTTTGTAGAATCCGGTCTGTTCACGCTTGCAAGCACCTATTTTCGAGTTAGTTACTTTAGTTATCGTTCCTGACGTAGACACGTGTTGTTCTCCTAGTCATAACTGTAGTGACATAATTTCTTTTTCAAAGACTTTTGATTTGTTTTTTAAACAAATTTTAGTGTGTGTAATTATTATTTATTACTTCATTGCCTTGTGATGTTACTTATTTTTGAGTATGCTTATAATTTGTGGCTTAAAATTTGTCCGGCTAGAGTTTCTCGCCGTGTTGCAATGATGGTCTTGTCCAAGATACCGGTTTGGTCGTATTTTTTTTTAAATTAAAATATCCGGCTATACTTGAAGTATACTTAACAGAGCCATAGCAAAATTAGTTACCATCATTAAATACTTAAAACAGTAAGTTCTGTCAACTAAATAAAGACGATTAAAAAAATTACTATGTGATTAGCTATACCTAATTTGTACAGCTCAGTTTAGTTTTGCAATTATTGCAAAGAATATCTCCGCCCCGTAAGGAACAAATATAGGTCGCTTTATTTCTTACGTAACCTAATTTTTGGTACAATTTCATACAAAAAAATACAAGTGGTCTCGTTTTTATTAAACTGCAATACGTAACCATAGTTTTATCTTTATGTCTTGAAATAATATTCCAATCATTTCCTATACATCACAGGGCTGTCGGATTGAAAGGGTTGCCGTTACATGTGCGGGCGACCTTAGGGCATGTAACGAAATAATCTCAGACAAAGGCCGATGGAGATATTCGGAGTGTTGGTATTCTGATGTTAGGGAAGAGCGAGGAGACATGGTAGGGGGCGACGCTGCATATATTTTTATTGTAATTGTTGATAGTGTCGAGATCAGTTTCGTTAAGAGATATTGGAAGCTAAAATTCAAATAGTTATGATAGTCATTGTAGTTACAGAATTATCAAGAAGTTTTAAGACTTGTTGGTAATTCTTTAGCTCTGCCTACCCCACTCTGGGAATGAAGGCGTGAGTTTATGTATGTATGTTTGTATGATAGTCATTTTACTTATTATATTCACTTAAATATTTAAAATAATCAAGGAATAAAGAACAAGAATGTCTATGGGTCATAGTTATCTCTTACCATCAGGTGGACTGTGCGCTCGTTTGTCTTCTCTATGCCATAAAAAAAAGTGCAATATTATGGTATCTAAGAGCCGATTTGATGATGGAGATGGAAGGTCGCGATAGAATCTGCGCTATATTTAACGAAGATCCACCGTATTGAGACTCATTAATTTGGTCTTAGTAAGCAGATAATGATTATGTATAAAAAAGTAAAGTTAAAAACTTATTTTTTAAATAAAACTTAGCATACAGATCACAAGTAGCTTCTTTACTTGTACTAAATTATAAAATAATTATAGTTTCCAAAGCAAATCGATTATTTTGGACGTAGTTACGGGCGCATAGTTAATATTTAATTGAAATTATATGTATTGATTCTCTTGATCGACTTATTCTTCTTAACTTACACTTAACTCACAACACAGCTTCTTCCAAACGCACTGTCGTGGCAAATTTAATAAAAATCGTAGGACTCCAACCGAGCAAGAAAACGCTGAATTGTATCCCAGCCCTTCGGCCGGCTAAGCCCGCTCGTCGCAAAACGGATTCAATTTGGATCATTCCTCCGCATTATCCCGATTCAGGCTGAAATTGGATCTTTTTGCATAAAAAGGAACTAACGAAATATAGAAAGGTCGACCTTTTGAGGAATTATGAAGATTGTCGGGATGAAAATATTACGTGTCTTTTGGGGTTTTTAAAATGTGTTCGTGTTGTACGGTTCCATGACAAAAATAAAATGACGATTCAACAGCACGAGTTATACATACATACTTTTCTTGGTAGCAAAAATCTCTCACCACTCAGAGCCAAAGTTAAGGATGTTGTAAGTGAACCGACAACGTAGCGAAAGTTGCGGAAAACAGATTAATGCGAGCGGCATAGGATCGGCCCTTGTGGCAAACCTTGGGGGAGGCCAATGTCCAGCAGTGGACGTCTTTCAGCTAAAATAGTAATGATGATGACGTTGTATAACTAGTCAACTAAAGTGTATCTCATTAAATACTACCTTGATTATAATTGTCAAGGCAAGTAATAAATTTCGCTAACTACTAGCGTAAGTTACTTCTCTGCACGCTTTTTATATGCGTCACACACACAGCTACACTTTGTGACGCAAAATAAAATGAACTGCATTTGTGTTCTGCTCTAATATAATTATGTTGTCTAAATGTTATTGTGCCTAATCATTGGGGGTCGTAATAAGTAGTTAAACTAAACATGACTTATTTTGCTTAACCAAGGAAACAAAAGAATGGAACAAAAGTGACACAAGACGCAGCGACACTTAAAACTGATGGCCCCGGCTATAACTGATGAAGAACGTTCTCCATGCTTCCCCACGTAATCGTCACATTTTTAACAACGTTAATGATTTACGAAAATTGACAAAGTATATGAAATTGACGTCAGCGCTTACGTGAATTCTAAACATCTTCGTTAACGATGACGTTTGAGGTTCGAAGAAAGCATTTCGGTTAGGCCCAATGTATAAATAAATTGAACGCTCATATAAAACCCGCAAGTCAATGTCACGCTTAGGTAAAGTAAAAAGCGACTTACATTTTTAAACACAGATATTGGCATACTTTAAGAAGCCATTAGCACTGTGTGTATGTGTAATCAGCCTAATGCCCTGTTTCACCCGCGAAGTGTATATTGTATTAAGATACAAAATAGCAATATTTTCTAACCGATGAACCCGCAAGCGCCAATGATGTGGAACACGCGAGATATAGGTTATGTTCCGCACGCGTGATGGGTTTCGGTTGTAAAATATACGTTGTTTTTATATGTATGTAGGTATATTTTTTACAAATGGTTTGCTCGTAGCAAATAACGAACTGGTTTTGCGATTCGCCCTAGGTAAATTTGTATTTTTGTTTAATATTCCAAATAAATAAACGTCATAGCAATTTGTCTTTTCATGTTCATCGGCCGATCGAATAGAAGCCGTTTTTAAGAGAAAGTTAGTCCTCAAGACAGAGTCGCGGGAAACTGGATGCTACTGTAATTTAGAAGTGGGAATCCATTTATTTGAACAAAAGTACGTTTGATAATCAAATCATTTCACAGTTATTCATTTTCCGAAAACGTATTTGTGCCTTTACTATTACATATTACATATTTTACTTGAGTTTATTAAATAAATAAGTATATTTTACACATTTTATCATCAAAAAAAAAAGTTATGTAGTTCCTCCTTGCGAAATCAAACTTTGTGAAATGATGGGTTGGTAAAACATTTGCGGGCCACAAGACTGGATTAATTATTATAGTAGAGATACATATACATTCATACATATCTTTACGCCATTCCCAGAGTGGGGTAGGCAGAGCTTCAGAATTAACAACAAGTCTAAAAATTTGTTGATAATTCTGTTACATTTTGCAAAAATTACAGGGTAGAGTCTTTGGGGAGGTCCAGCAATAGACATGGTCACCTGACATGATAATGATAAGTAATAACAGTATTTATTAATTATTACCTAGGACTTACACATACATGCATAAACTCACGCCTTCGTTCCCAGATTGGTAGAGCTACAGAATTCCCAACAACTCTAAAAATTAGTTGATAATTCTGTAACAACATTTTGCACAAGGCTACGATGTTTACCAGCGAATTATTGAACACCAAAAAAGCAAAACACGGAACAGTACATCCTAACTATAGGTTAACAACAGGCGGTCCTACCGGTAAATAGCGATCTTCCAGACAACATAAAAAAAGACAAATATAGATGGCAGGCAATGTGTAAACTAATTTCTTCAAGCTACAAGCTTTTATTCCCTCAGTCACTTCACCTCTTACAAGATTGAAGATTTTCCGTTTGGCAAACATATCTTTGCCAAACAGCAGACTCCCGCCACAGACAGATCAAAGTATATACGTACAGATAAAAGTTACCTTAATTTTATTTGCGTCCTTGTTGGCGTCAGAGGTTAAAATGTAAAATAAATATAACATTATTTATTAACCCTAAAGTAGTTATTTATACCGCACGTGAAAATATTATCAACACACAAGCGGTCACTCGAGTGCTCACGGGAAATGCCTGTTCCACGTTGTTTTGTTTTCCCAGTTCCTGCGAAAGGTTCCTGTTAGAGAGGAATAGTGAGATTACACAGGCAAAGTCAAAAGTATCAGATATTAATAAATCCGCTTTCCATTATCGCAATGGGGATAAATTAAATACATGTTGTACGAGTAAGTAATCTCAAGGGCAATGTTATGTAATTGTATGTAAGAGTTGATTTTGATGATGGAATCGAAGATACAATACAATACAAATAATACAATAACAGCATGGAAATTAAATACATATGAAAAAGTTACAAAGAGAGTCAACAGTCTTATCGTTAAATAGCGATCTCTTTCAGACAATCTTACAAAGCAGAAAAGTTAAAGATGATCAAAGACAAAATATAATTAAATAAGAAATGTTTAATGAATAAAATAAAATATGTACATAAATAAATACACATGTCTATAGGATACTATTCATAAAACAGAAATCGGGTATACAATTTTTAAATTTTATTTTTGACAAAAATAAACACTATACAACAGACAGAGAACATAATAAAAAATTAATATTATACCAATTTTATATTATAAATTAAAAGAAAAGGAAGATTCCTAGGGAAGAGATAACATGTGCACTTTTAATTACAAAATATTCAGCCTTGGGGGAGGCCTACGTCCAGCAGTAGACAGACAGCAGCTGACATGATGATGATGATGAAGTAAATATCACTAACAGAAAAATAGGACGAGACACTCTGTCTCATCCTGTGTCATATTCATATGCTCAGAAAAGAGGAACAAAATAATAAAACTGTTTTTATAATAACCAGTGGTCTCTCTCAGACCAACTCTCTAAAGGATATTGTGGTAGATGTGAAAATGAGAAGAAAACAAGGAAACACGTGTAATTACCGCTTTTTGTTGCTGGATTTGGACGCACCGGCCTACGGGGATTTGACGCAATCAGCGCGTTCGCGGCCAGCGGCTCCATGTTGTAACACCACTTGTAAGGAGATCGGGGATGTTGGCAGCGAACATGTTTAATGCACGAATAATAATATGGAGCACTCATTTGAATAAATATTTAAAAAAACCGGTCAAGTGCGAGTCGGACTTGCATGTATAAGATATATAATACAAAGAAAACATTCAAGACTCAAGAGCATAGGTAAACAGTCAAAGACTTAAATTTGGACCCACTTTAGGTCCAAAGTCAATCTGACATTTTACAACAATAAGGTTGACTTTCCTATAAGTTACAAATGACTTGGCATCTCTAATGATATTGACGACTTCAAGCATATTTTTTTAAATGGGTCACAAATTAACGTTCGTGGCCGTTTTCACGCTCATCACACAAATATTTGCCCTTGCCAAGAATCAAACCCGGGACCACTAGCTTCTTTGGCAGGGTTACCAACTAAGCTAGTTTTATGAACTCAAAAGCTTTGTATGTACTAGAGTGTTTAGATAGAGTGTAGAAATACAGGCAGAGCTCCTGTAGATAGATAAATTATGTTTGCTTATCTGTTTTAATTAATTGTATAATCTTGGAGTTTAATTTGGGACTAGGTCAATTTATACAAGATTTTCCTCTGATATTAATTTATTTATAAAACAATCGCAAGAAAATTCCTGAAGAGAATCTTTAATCCCCGCATAATCTTAACGACTGCATTCAGGCGAGCGCGGGGGTGCGGTGCGGAGAGGGGGGGTGGGGGGAGGGGGGGGGGGGGAAATTAAAGGCGTTTATCTGGTTCAGGTGCTACTAATTACGTAGATACCTACCCGTTGATGCTTTGGAAAGATAGAGGCGGCATAACCAAGGGATCATGGATACATTACAAATTGACCTGGTCCCAAACAAAGCTATAGAGCTTGTTCAATGGGTACTACTCCACGAAAGAAATACTTGAATCCCAAAAATATTCAATACTTAGGAAACTTAAATATAAAAAAAATGTGGAGGAATAACTTGGACGTATTACGGAGCAAGGAGTTATGCACTTAATAGCGACGAATGGCGATCTGGCAGGACACGCAGACAGGAATAAACAATATAGAGACACATTTGCAGTAGGCTAACAGGGGGTCGAAAGATATTTAAAGGGCTGCTATTTTACGCCGCAAACATTAATCTGCCACTTTACAACATTGATCTCTATAAAATAATCATGGTCTTAAAAAACAATGTAAAGATGTCATAGTCCTCAAAGATTTCCAGCAGTCAAATTTACGCATATTGTGAAACTTCCTGTATTTTATTTATGCCAAAATCCATTTAAATCCTGCGCAATAACGAATGCGTTTTCGATAAATAACTAAATATTAAATTATGGCTTGATCCGTGCTAACCACATATTTTTGTACGTCTCCATTTCCACATAAAAAGATTTAAAAAAAGATAAAAGATGTTTATTCAGTAAGTAGGCCGCAAGGGCACTTTTACACGTCAAAAATCTACCAGCGCTTCGCAAGAGACCACTGCTGAGAAGAAACGCCGCAAGAAACTCAACAGTAAGTCGTTTTTTATATATTGCTAATGATATTATACAATAATAAACTTAACCTAGCATTATATAAAACAATAAATCTCACATAACACCAAAAATTTATGTCGGAGTGATGGCATTTGTTTTGCTACAGACAGCGCCATCTGTTGGAAAGCGTGCGAACCTGGGTAAGTAATACGAGATATAAGAACTGATAATATAACACTCATAATATATACGCTCACTTTGTATAAACACGTTTAGTATAACGTTCACTGGATATAATGAACGGAAGATATAATTTCAAAATATCTATTTCCATAAAGTATAACGTTATTAATATATAATATCAATTTATATAACTATTAAAACGTATAACGTTCATAACACCTAAGATTTAAAAGATATATTAATCAAATTATCTAACATCAAAAAACATAATACACGTATAATATAAAAACATGCATGTTATTTATTTGAAATTAAATTATATTTTCAGTATTAAGTGGCCTTCTTAATTAACAATCAACCTTACCTTACTAACTTTACTGGCAGCAGTCTGAATTTTCTGGGCAGAAAAAAAAATAACCTCGAAGGCCTAGGCGGGAGCTTTGCTCCCGCCTAGGCCTTCTAACCTAACCTAACCGAGTCGGTTCTGACCTGATTCGTCATGCTCGTGGCATTTTCTGGTTAATTTAAACAAATTACAAGCAAGACCGTTCTGGTAGACTCGAGTTCATAAATATGTGTACACTTTAGTACCTTGTCTATTTATTTTATGTCATGTTTAAACTGCCATAAGTATATGAATTGTCACAGCGATTAAAATTACAAAGTACTACAGGGTACACATATCTATGAACTCGACTGTACCCGCTCCTTACAGTACCCACCCATTGAGTATAGCATACGATATTAGATCTTATAATCCTTATACTAAAATATATTATGTATTATGATCGCTATATGCCATGTATATTATACTAACTGAAATTAGTCATTGTGAGTGTTATTTTAAAAAATATTATATAAAATGAATATTATATGACTTGACCGTTATTCCTTATAAAAATATTGATTTTGTTATTATAGCTAACGTTCATTATATCTCGTAAACGTTAGTAACATGAAAATAGTTATTATGTAGTTATATCTCGTGGGACGCACCCTGCGAACCTTTCAGTTAAGTAATCTATTGTAACTTCTTAGAGCTACTCGAGACCTGTCGGTTGAGAAGTTCACGACCGAGTGAATGAATGAATGACTGACGTTTTCCCTGAGTCAGTAGTTCGGTCAGTCGGAAGGTGTCCATCCGGCACACTCGATTCTCGACTACCGACCGCGCCGGTTGTGCGCACTGATTCTCTTACAAAAAAAACACGATGGCTGACGAATTCAACCGTAATCCAAATTAATCTCTGAAATTTATATATTCATGCGTAGTTGAGCAGGAAAATGTGTCAAAACTCAGAACTGTCACAAAACTAATAAGCAACAGTAATATAAAAAAAATATGTATAGAAAGTATACAAGTTATACTTACCTGTGACGGTGCAAGACAACATGCATAAAATTTTCGATACAATCTCCTACAGAAACCGTGTCCCTTAGACAATATACAATATTTACATATTTTTTATGACTAAGTTATTATTAAATTATTTAGGTGTTGGCCAAGCATTTTTATCTGTTAGATAGTCTTCGACCCTATAGTAAGCTTTAGACATCAACGATTTTTTCAAGTAAGTTTTAAGTAGTCTGTGGCAGTTGCCACGATAAGTTCGCGCTCCGTATTTAAAATTTAGTAAAAACAGAAAAGTCGTGATTTTGAACTTAAAAATAGTATCAGTTTTAACATAAGTGTCTAATGTAACAGTATAAGTGTTATCTCAATGAAACAATACTTAGTTTTATTATTATAAGAGGAAAAAACATCAGTGACAGTTTTTAAGTGAAATGCTCTAATTACAGCATAAAAGACTAACATAAACACAAATAACACAATGAAATAAGACGATTTACGCAATTACTTGTCCAATTCATTTAAACTAACTTTCATTTAGCTTTCTAAGAAAATACAAGTTCGTTAAATTTTCCAAACTCGAAAAGTGTAAACAAACATTTTGAATAAGCCGTTGCACGGAAAAGGTAAAAAGAGGGCGCTACAGTGCTACTGTTTACATCGTGTTTACATCGTCGTGAGTACACTAATGGCTAGCTGGAAATGCTATAGTGGTAAATAATAATATTATTGTCGCAATAATTGTGATATACAAACAAATACTTAAATAACTTCGAAACAATTTTATTACTGCCATCTGTCGGTAAATAGTAAAACTACAGAAAGTGTGTTGTGAACAAAACATTTTGAGTGAGCCGTTGCAAGAAAAAGGCAAAAAGAGGGCGCTATAGTGCCACTGTTTACATCGTGTTTACATCATCGTGAGTACAATAATGATTAATTGGAAATGCTTAAGTGGGAAATAATAATATTGTGATCGTAATAATTGTGACATACTAAGAAATACTTTAATTAGTTAGCAACAATTGTATTACTGCCATCTAGTGGTAATTAGTAACACTACAGAAAGTGTGTTGTTAATGAAAGACATTATTTTTAACTTGTGCTCATTATAGTTCATTGTGAAACCGAGAGAGGGCATGAGTTGTTACGTTATTAATGATAATATTGATTGATAAATATTGCAAAAATGGCAGGGTGTGATCGATGCACGACTCAGTTGCCTAAGAGAGAATTCTTGGTGTGTTCTCTTTGTAAGCAAACATATTGTTTGAATTGTACTAATGTGTCCATGAAGCGTTTTTATAATGTCATGAAAACGGAGAGTAAAGCATTATGGAGATGCCAGATCTGTCTTGACAAACTGCACGAGGATAATAATATTGTTTCACCTATACTGCTATCAAAGGTTAATAATAAATACAGCTCTCATAAAAGTACCAAGAAAGTAACGTCTACACCCATGACGAGGGGAAATGGTAAAACATTAGAAACACCACAAAATATCGAACGGAGCAGCGGCACTTTATTCCGATCTATGTCATGCGAGATGTTACGTAGTGACGAATCAACGAATGCTTCGTTTCAGTCCGTGCACAATTTATCAAACAGCGTTGAGGTTGTAAATGAATCGATCTTAATAAGAAAATTAAATAAAGAAATTGAAAACCTAAGAAGTGCTTTAGAAATTACTCGATATGAACTAAGCAACATTAATCTGGAAAATAATAATTTACGCAGACAAATAGATGGTCTCACACAAAAACTGACTATATTGAAAGACGTGTGCAAGAAGCCGAAACCACCAACTAAGAAATATACGTCCTTATGTAATCAAACTTCTACAGACGAAATACTTACAGTAAAATCCAATGAAAGTTACTTTACGCCATCGTCGACCCTAACAGGTAATGAGGAACAAAGTTTTGCAATATCTGATCGGACAGCAATTTTTGCGGCGGATATAACCCAAATTAAAGAGCTAGAAACTGGCATTGCTGAATTGAAGTTCGAGCTTACTAACGCTCAAAGAGAAATCATTAGCCTGAACAAAAATCTCATCAGACTACAATTAGACAACAATAAATATATCGGCCAGAATGGAAATTGTAACGATGATATACTTTTAAGAAAAGAGAGGTTCTACACAAAAACACAGGAAAACATTAATAATTTGTGCATTTTAAAACCAAAAATATTTATTGTTGGAGATCAACAAGCATCTGGCATTACGCAAAGGCTTATCAAAGCAAGGCAACGTCCCGGGAGTAATATTGATTATACTATAGTAGGAGTATGTAAACCCAATGCTTCTTCGGAGGTAATACTGGATCAGTGCAAGCAACTAGCTCATGAGATGAACAAGAAAGACAAGATTGTCCTATGTACGGGAGCTAACGACGCGAACCCAATTAAACTACTTAATGAATTGTCAACAACATTAGGTATACTTGTAAAAAATGATGTAATTATATCAAGCGTTCACAGAAATCTATACTTAAATGAAGTTAAATTGAACAGTCACATACAACAGATCGTTGACATGTATCCAAAATGTACGTTTATAAACAAGATAGACCAGGTTCCCTATACGCGCAGTACTAAAATTAACTTTGTTCTAGCAATTAACAGCGCTATTAACTTTTTGGATAACAAAAAATGCGATGTCAGTAAACCTGTAGCTAGTACTGTCTGTAACATAGATAAATTTGCTACTCTGAATCAGGTATATAATCATAATACGACTACGAAAGAAGTTTGCGATACCGAGAACAGTATAAAATCTAAGAACGATATATCCTACACAATAATGAATCTATACAGAAAAAAATGTTTTTTCGCCAATAATGTTATTTCTGTTCTCCACCAGAATATAAGAGGGGCCAAAGGTAAACTTGAAAGATTAAATATTGCAATAAATGAATTAGAAGAAGTACATAAAATATTTCCAGATGCTATTTGTTTAACAGAACATTTTGTACAGGCAGGAGATGAGAGTAATTTAATTATAGATGGATACAAATTAGCTAATTCATACACACGTAAAATAGGCACCAATAAAAAGAAAAATAGTCAAAGAGGTGGTAGTTGTATCCTATTAAGAAATAATTTAGAATTTAGTAAACTTAAAGATATAGATATATTTGCAACAGAAAGAATTATAGAATGTTGTGGAGTACTATTACCAAATGAAAATATAATTATTTTATGTGTATATAGTGTACCAAATAAAACAAAAGAGCATTTACAATTATTCTTCAATAAACTGGACGGTTTACTTTTAAAACTAATTAATAAGCATAAAAAGAAAATTATCATTTGCGGTGATTTTAATATTGATCTCATTACTTCTAATAAGACGGATATGCAAACTGCAAGTAGTTTTAAATCTTTACTCGAATCGCACAATTTTTATCCGAAATTTCTTGAGCCAACAAGAATAACTATAGAGTCTCAAACTTGTATCGATAATATATTTTGTAACTTTAAAGGAGGGATGTCTAAAGTTCATGAATTTAATCTCTCGGACCATACAGCACAAACGCTTACAGTTTCAGTGAAAAGAAAGTTGTGTCCTAAATATTGGTATATTTATAGAAGAAACTTTTCGGATGAAAATGTAAAAAAAATTAAAGAATGTATTAGTAGCCTATCATTTAGTGAAATTATAAAGGAAAAAGATACTAACGTGGCATACAGCAAATTTATTGATTTATATAAGCTTTTCTATGAACTTTGTTTTCCGAAGGAACGTAAAAAAATTAATAGTGTTAATAAAAATAGATGGATAACAAAAGGGATAAAAGTATCAAGTAAAACAAAAAGGAATTTATACATATCGTTTCGATACCAAGGAAATAAATTAAAACAGAAACCATACGAATCTTACTCAAAACTTTTAAAAAAATGCATACAAATATCTCTAAAAAATTCAAACCAGAAAATAATTGAAAATTCCAACAATAAATGTAAATGTATGTGGAAAATCATAAACAAACAAACAGGGTTAAATAAAATACCAGAAGCAATCAAATTTATATCCACTAACAGTCAAGTTATCAAAGATCCTCAAGAAATAGCAAGAATCTTTAATGATTTCTTTATAGAGTCTTTACCAAAATCTAAACATCAATTTCCAAAATCTTCAAATAAAATTCATCGCCTATGCCCATCTATATATATTGATCCAGTTACTCCAGAAGAGATATTAAAAGAAATAAAAAGTCTAAGGAATACAACATCTGTAGGATACGATGAGATATCAACCAGAATAATTAAAGAAACCGCGTCCGATTTAGCACCTCCACTGACTCATATCATTAATTTATCATTAGAAAATGGCATCTTTCCAGAAAACCTTAAATTATCAATAATAAAACCTGTTTACAAAAAATCAGAAAGAGATAACCTAAATAATTACAGACCAGTAACTCTGATTCCAATATTCTCAAAGATTTTTGAGCGCATAATGTTTGCAAGATTAGTTAAATTCTCTGACAAGCATTCTATCATAGTAAATGAACAAAATGGATTTCGTAAGAATAGGTCTACTAACTATGCAATTTATCAATTACTTCAAACCATATACGATTGTATTGATAAAAAAGTTCATGTATCTACGTTATTTACAGATATGTCAAAGGCATTTGACTGTGTAAACCATAACATTTTACTTCACAAACTTGAATTATACGGTGTAAGGGGTGTTACTATAGATTGGTTCAAATCGTATTTGGTTGACAGAAAACAATGTACAGAACTAAGCAATTTTTGTAGCAATAGTAAAGAATTAAAATTATATAGATCAGAATTTAGAACTAATGATAGAGGAGTACCACAAGGTAGTATCTTAGGACCACTTTTATTTCTGTTTTACATAAATGATCTCCCTGGATATAATGAAGAGAAAATGGTTTTGTATGCCGATGACAGCACCGCAATAGTTAAGTGTAAATCACCAGATCAATTTGAAATTAACATTAACAGTACACTTGATTATATTGTAGATTGGCTTGATAACAACGATTTAAACATTAATTTGTCAAAGACGAACGTCATGCAATTCCATATTTCACAAAGGACCCCATTGCACTTAAATATTCGTCATAAATTCACAAATGTAGAAGAAGTCAAGCAGGTAAAGTTTCTTGGACTTGTTCTTGACAGTAACTGTAATTGGAAATCGCATATAGAAGATCTCTGTAGTAAGTTATCACGATACGTTTTTCCTTTGAGACGTATAATAAATAATTCTTCATTGGAAGCAGGATTGATGACTTATTACGGGTTTGTGCAATCTAGATTAAGCTATGGCATTATATTTTGGGGAAATTCTACCGACTTTATTAAAGCATTTAGAATGCAAAAGCGTTGCTTAAGGGCACTTGGTGGAATTTCTCAAAGAGATTCTTGTCGTAAGCTGTTTGAAGAATATAGAATACTGCCTCTTCCTTGTTTATATATTAAAGAAATTTCCATATTTGTAAAAAAACACCCACATTTATTTGAAACAGCCAAGCATAATTTTAATATTCGAAATAAACATAAATTATTAGTCACTTCTCACCGCACAACCACATTTGCGAAAAGTATGTTCTGGATGGCTATACAAAGGACACCGCACGGAAAGTATGGAAAAAAAAACATCGGTGAATTTTGATAAAAAAAATATATGTTACGCGCCTTGATCAATATATAGAAATACTTGGAGGGCAATAAAATCCTATGACTAGTTTTTGTCAAAAAAAATATTTAGTGAAAAATCAAGGGGATTTGGTTCCATAGAAAAATGTATGAAGTAAAAAAAAAAATGTTCTGTTTTGAACGAAAAAAATATATGTTTTAGAAACCATTAAATTGATCAACTTCATCGAAAAAACTTATTTAAAAAAGAGTTTGGTTTTTAAGTTATAGCGTTTCATAAAAATAAGTAAAAAAGGTATTTAATTTTTTGTTTTTTTTTTAATCTTTATTATTGCCGTTTATGGCGATAGTAAAAATAAGTAGAAAGATACTGTGTGCATCTTTTTTACTTACATAAGTTTTGTATCACAGTCACCTGTTTTTCAGTATTTAGATTTGAAATGAATTTTAAGGAAAAAAACTTGGTTTTTCGTGTTTTTTTTTTAAACCGATCGGTGAAAAATTGTGCATTTTGAATATTTTATAAGTTGTGTTATTGTTAACATAAATCATTAAAATTCAAACATATTCTATGAACGGATTAAAAAAAAAACATTTTTTAAGTCTTATTATTATTAACTTTACACTCACTATCATAATCACTTACAACTTACATTTTTATAATTTATTTCGCTCTACAATTAATGACAATCGTTTTCCCGCCAATACTAGGAGTTAAAAAAGTTAAAAGTTTTTTTTAATCGGCAATATGCTCAGAAAGCCATTAGTTTGTCTTTCCAGCCAGTATTCGGATTGGCCTTTTCTTGAAATGCAAATTGTGTTTTTGACGTAGTTATAAATACTTTGTAATTAGCGTTCTGTGGTTTTTGGGCTGCGCAAAATGTTTGGTACCCCGATACCGCATTTCTCGAAAATGTTATTGACGCTGGGCAACGACCAATTCGTCGACGAGATCCGAACGAACATGAGTAGAGTGTATTATAGAATAAAAATACTGTATATAGATAAGCTGGGGCTATAGTGAGTGTAAAGTTAATAATAATAAGACTTAAAAAATGTTTTTTTTTTAATCCGTTCATAGAATATGTTTGAATTTTAATTATTTATGTTAACAATAACACAACTTATAAAATATTCAAAATGCACAATTTTACACCGACCGGTTTAAAAAAAAAACACGAATAACCAAGTTTTTTTCCTTAAAATTCATTTCTAATCTAAATACTGAAAAACAGGTGACTGTGATACAAAACTTATGTAAGTAAAAAAGATGCACACAGTATCTTTCTACTTATTTTTACTATCGCCATAAACGGCAATATTAACGATTAAAAAAAAAACAAAAAATTAAATACCTTTTTTACTTATTTTTATGAAACGCTATAACTTAAAAACCAAACTCTTTTTTAAATAAGTTTTTTCGATGAAGTTGATCAATTTAATGGTTTCTAAAACATATTTTTTTTTCGTTCAAAACAGAACACTTTTTTTTTTACTTCATACATTTTTCTATGGAACCGAATCCCCTTGATTTTTCACTAAATATTTTTTTTGACAAAAACTAGTCATAGGATTTTATTGCCCTCCAAGTATTTCTATATATTGATCAAGGCGCGTAACATATATTTTTTTTATCAAAATTCACCGATGTTTTTTTTTCCATACTTTCCGTGCGGTGTCCTTTATAATAAAATCCCAGACGCGTTCAAATTGTATAGTTGTGATAAATTGAAATCTGTAATTCATAACTGGCTATTAAGTAAACTTTTCTACAATATACAAGACTTTTTAGAAAATGCCGGAAAAATGTAATACTTAAATATTAATTTGAAAAAGTAATGTAGTAGTTTTTAATTTTTAATTTGTTGTTTATTTTTACTTTTATTGGTATAAGTAATTAAAAGTACTACTATTTTAAATATGTAAGTACTTATGATAAATATTGTACACCATTTTATGGTAGACTGTAGCGGAATTAACTCGCATATTTTTTATCATCTCTCATATTGTACCTACAGTTAAACAATAAAATATTTTGATTTTGATTTTGATTTTGAAGTACTGGAAATGGTAACTTTAAAACAACGTCAGGTAATTTATTAAAGAAAAGGATGCATTGACCTACAAATGATTTATAAACCTTACGGACACGAAATTTTTTAATAGTTTAATTAATCTACGAAGCAAGCAAAAACTTCTTAACACTAAGATTCTAAAAGCGAGTAAATTGTGAATGTAATAAAATTTACGACTGGTAAGTAGTGCGAACATTCGGTGCGTTATTATGTTAATTTTGGATAATGCCGGTATTTTTAAACTTATAGACACATTCCAACTAATGGAATAAATGGACATTAAATCCCAAGGACGTACAAGCAGTCAACACCCACTTTGTATCACAATAGGGGAGAGTGGGTAACAGTGGATCACGGGTCACAGTGGATTATTCGCTATAATTCTTACGTGTGATGCTTCACGCACACAAGCAAAAGCGTGGCTACTGCTCGTCGATACCTCCCTCTCATGCGCCAGTCGCCCCCGCGCTCGCCGAGCGGAATCACGTGCTGTCACACGCAGGCCAGTAGGTAAGTACGAAAGTATTTTTTTACGTTATTTAGAAATTTGTCGTATTCCCAGCCCTTTAATAAATATAAATGGTAGTTGTAAGTTTTGAACTTGTTATTTGTTAAATCCGTTGTGGGTAATGTAATTTTGGCTTGGGTATAAGTAGTTATTTTTTGAATATTTTTTTTCTGTCGTGACGGCCTATGGGTCACAGTGTTTAATTTTCATTTGGGTCACAGTGGACTGAGGAGTAAATATATTTGTGTTTAATAAGTAGTTGAGTTAGCATCAACAATGTTCTTATTAAAATGTTTGTTAATGATTACTGAAGAAGTAAATATGTTTATTTGAATAGAGAAGAGAGCTTTCTAGAAATTAAAAGAAAAAAAAAATGGTGTTTATTTATACAAAATGTTGATTAGTTTAGGTCTCTTTATACCAGCATAATTTGTAAGACTTTTGTTAATTTTTTATAAGACTGTGATAGAAGGCTGCCTTAGAATATAAATAAATAAATAATTATGTAGAAAAGTAGTATTTTATTGAACTTTTTTTAATAGATCCAGTGTGACCCATCCACGGGTCACAGTGAATCATTTCCCATTTTTTTTTAAACTTGTTATAACTTGTAAGTTTGTGCCGTTTTTGCCAATAATTGCACTTGTTTTTGTAGAGTAAGGACGTATCTTGTGGTTAATTATCATAGATTAATTATTTAGGCATAAACTTGGGATTTGTGGAGCTTAAAAAATAAGTGATCCACTGTTACCCACTCTCCCCTACTACTATTACTATTACTGTACTTACTAGGAGGTCTCAACCTTTTCTAGTTTTGTAACCTGAATTTCTAACAAAAATAAACATTTTTTCGTGTTTTATTAATTTTTTTTTTCAATTTTTTTATAGTGTGAATACTTCTGCTTGAAACATAATTATCACTGGCGGTAGGTTAAAAAATACGATGGTGGTAGATCCACACGGACCCAGAAAGAGGTCCTACCTTCACAAAAAATTATATATATTAAATCACGCCTGTTTCCCAGAGCGGTACGCAGAGACCACTTCTTTCCACTTGCTACGATCTTAACAAATTTCTTTATTCATATCTTTTCTGTCTCCATTTCAATTAGTTTTACATTTACAGACTTAGCTTGTAAGACAAGCTAAAGCTACAGTTTTTCCTGTAATTAGTGACGCAGCAGGTGTTGTGCTAATTCACTGAAGATACGGCGAAAGTTAACTGAAACGGTTAAAAAAGTCTGGGACTGGATTTATCGTAGTTTTATCTGAGTTTGTAAGTTATGTCGCTGAATTAATGTGAGGAAGAATTTAACAAATGTGTTGGTATTTTTAGTTACTTTACTTTACTTTTTACTAACTACTGTTTTTTTGCATGGGAAGGCAAACGAGCACACAGGCCTCCTGATGGTAAGTGGAAACTGTGACCCATAGACATTCGCATTCACAAGACTGCAAATGCACTGCCAACCCTGAGGACTAAGATGGAATGCCTCTATGCTAGTCATTTCACCGGATGTCTTATCCCCAAACCGGAACACAACAATGCGAACACTGCTGCTTGGCGGAACAAAAAACAGAAAATACAAAAATCGCTGTAGGCAGAGACTATGGAACGCCGGGTGCACCGATCTAAACATACCACTTTCGCTTCCTATGCATTCATCAATCTCTTCATGCGCGTACGTCGGTTTCGGGTGCTGTTTGTATGCCTATAATATTTGAGGAGTTCCCTTAATTCCTCACGGATTTCCTCATCAAATACTGACTTAGTCACAGTGGGAAACGCCGCGGGAGTATTCTCTATGAAACTTTCTTTTTTTATATCGGGCCACAATTTACGGCTTAATTATGGATTACCCAAAAGCATACAGTCAACAACAACCGATGCGACAAGCGATGGGCTTGCAACCTGTCACTAATACGCTGGTAAACATCTTAGCTTGTTTGTGCAAATTGTGGTTACAGAATTAACAAGAAGTTTTTAGAGTTGTTGGTAATTCTGTTGCTCTGCCTACCCTACATTGGGATTACAGGCGTGAATTTATGTATGTATGTATGCATACAGTCGAATAAAAATTTCCTCCTTTTTTTGAAGTTGTTTGGTAAATATTTAGAGACATATTCAAGGTTTAAAAACTAATAATAATATTAAAAACATCTTTTTAATAACAGCTGCTTTGATAGATTTTATAATACGGCTCTTTTAATACATATATACCCAAGTTAAAAGGCGCAGGCTGGTTTTTAAAAGATGGCAGCAGTGAAGTGTGGAGATAGGTGTAGGTAACATGTTTAACTGTGTGCCAGTCTGTGGTATTGTAGCTCTTAAATAGATGGGCCAACTTGGACGCGGTATTTTAAAATAAGAGGCCAGTTAAATTAGGGTAGTTGTTAGCTAAGTTTAGGTTAGGTTTTAAGAGTTATGATTATGAGCTTCGAAAGAAAGGGTAGCAATTATATTCACACTATCTGTAAGATTTACTAAAAGTGGACTATAACTTTATTTGTTGAAGATTTATCTATGTTGAAGTAGATATCTAGTAGGTAGTGTGCTATAGATTTTTTTAACGATTGCATCGTTATCCTCAGCATGTTATTACAATATACAATATAGGCTTATTGTACCACAAATATTTATTTCACACTTTACTCTTCCAAAGTTATTACCAACACCCCACCATTGGAAGCATGGCCCGAGCATAACACTTCCCATACATATGGAAAAATTCGTATGAGAACACGCGTCGCAGGAACCTATTTATATTCAAATTCATTTTCTTAAGGATTCCCCAGAAGATTGCTTTTTGATTACGCCCTTATATCACGTATTTGGTTTAATTTCCGAGCTTGCAAGACTTACGAGGGCACGGGATATGAAATATTATTCAAAATTTTCTTATTAAGTATGTACGGTGGGCCACGAAAATGTTGTCTGTGGTGGCTTCTAATAAATAACATAATGGGATACAAATAAGTTTCCGTCAAAAATTACATTTTTGGTATAAGTTTTTGTTGCAGACTGTACTTTATTTTGCACAAGCGTCATATACTCACGACGGGTTTATCATGTGTAATTTAGGAGTTGCTATGGCCACCCTAAGTCTCCATCATCAGACCAGTTCGATGGTACAATATTATTGTATTGTCATCAAAACTAAAGGTGGTTGCGAATTTTCAGCTTCATCGGAAACCAAGAAGTGGGTTCACGCGTTTAGTTTCTAAAGCGCCACAACGGAACAAACATACATAATAATATATTGGCTGATAAACACATATCACTCCTCCTTCGGCTGTAGGGTAAAAAAACTTCTACCCCAATTTGAAACGAAAAACATATTTTTGATCTTATTTTTACTAAAGATCCTATTTCATTTAGAAATTCTCTCTCGTACAAAATATTTATCTGAGCTATTACGTGGTTTCTCCTAGTGATTATCGAACAGTTCCTAATTTTAATTTACACACCACGTACCATTATTTTAACTACCTACTCAAAATTAATCGTAAGTGTCCAATTTCTTTGCAAAAACATGTATTTTCACCAATCCGCCGCTTTGAATTCAAATGTAATTGATAACTTATTCAATTTCACAAAATTATCATACTAACTTAATTTGGAGCACGAGCTCCTATTTTATTCCAAGCGACTCCAATTTTCTAATCCTGAATCGAATGAGCTTTAAGCTCGATAGAAAGCGCTAAGCTCGCTCATGAACTGGTTGTTAAAGCTCTGAACCATTAGATTGGTTCGCAGTCACAGGGACATTAAGCATTCGGCAAAGATTAAAGGGTAAGTAGAAAGGTCAAAGTTGAGAAACGGTATAAAACATTAATTTTTATTGTTTTTTTTTCCTAAACGGAGTTTATTGTTCGTTATTTTAACTTTATTGTGGTTATATCGCGACCAAACAGCAATTCATGATCTTTTGCCTCTGGCGGTTTGAAATTAATTTTACAATTGACTGAGGAATTACGTTGTAATCGGTCATGTTGTCTCTATTGTTGTTGCTTTTTCAATGTCAAGTAACATTAAGACTTCAATTATTCAAAACTTGCCTGAATTTTTTTGCTCGAAGTACCGTTAGAGCATAGTAATATTATTTGAGATTAGATAAACAGTAGTATATGCCAACCGCGTAGATTTAAACTCGATATACTTTGCAATCTCGACTCAACATCCAAAGCCACTAACTGTCCTAAATTAGTATATAATATTAGCTTTAATTTGGTATACATTGGAAGTAGGGAATGCAATTTAACCGGTTATTCGCTGTCTTTGTATAAATATAACCGGTTATAACCGGTTATAACCGGTTGAAACCGGTTATAACCGGTTATTTGCATACCCTAATTGGAAGTCAACCCTAATTTGAAGCCTTTTCGAGTGCGGCAGCAATCGGCTTAATTACGCGTCTATAATATTTACCGGTTACTCTACGCCGCCTCAGGATAATTGCCTCATGTGTTATTCATGCCGTGCGTCGCAAAACGCTAAACTTTTGGCGACGACTTATGACGCGTTTTATACGTTTAAAGGGTACGCAACCTAGTAAAATAGAGAATATGTTAAATTTAGGTTACTTCCCCTTTAGAAAAAAATCTTCATTCACATCTTTGATTGCGAAATGTATCTGCTAGCTTCTGATACTTGTAGTTTAGCAACGAATTAGTTTTGTTTAGTGCTCGTTGTACAAGTGTAAAGCTTTGTATTGGATTATGTCTGTGTATTACATTCTGCTGGAGTTCTTTGCGGCGCTTCTTCTCCGTAATGATGGTCTCGTCCGAAGCGCTGGTAGATTCACTGTACATTACCGACGTGTGGCCAATTGAATAAATATTTTGAATTATGAATTTGAATTTTGAATTTTGTCAATTTGTGTTGTATCGTATCTGGATTTTTTTATTTACTTAGATCGTTTTTTTTTTTCTACCTTTTCTAGACGGAGAGACTAAGGGAACATAAGAAAAACGTTTCATGTTCACGGTCGCAGAAAGATGTTTGACGATGCGGTAGCCTAGTTGGTAGTGACTCTGCTACAAATCTGGCGACCCTGTTTTATGTTTGATGAGTGCGAGTATTTGTTCCTGAGTATTAGGTGTTTTCTACGTTGATATTGAAGTATTTATTTAAGTTTATAGGTAAGTTTATAGTGCAATCCTAGAGCCCAGTTTGAGACCAGGTCAATTTGTGTGAAATAGTCCCCTGATAAAAGTATCAGTACAAAAGTTCTACAGTACAGTTCCTGACTCCCTAAACACCAATGTAAAGCTGTAATTAACTAATTTTGAGAGAAATCTCCCAAGTTTGTTTAGGATTTGAGTCCGCGACGCTCCGCGTCGTCTGGCCCCGAGCCACTAATCGAGGAATAATTGGTGCATCGTGTTATCGAGTGAATGGTTGGCTGCAGCTTAATAATTCCCTTCAAATCAACCGCTGGTAAGACATAAACTATGTCCTGTAACCTGATTAAAATTGATATTTTAATAGAACCACTTTTGTGACGGTTTTTCAGATCGCGACTCGTGGACTAATAAGAGACCAGCATAGTCTTTGTGTTATTATTAAACTAGCTTTAAATTTAAAATAAAAAGTAGCCTGTGTTAATCCAGGGTATAAGCTATTCCCATTCCAAATTTCATCTAAATCCGTCCAGCCGTTGCAGCATGAAGAAGTAACAAACACACAAACAAACTTTCGCATATACAATATTTGTAGGATTAGTAGGATTGTGGCCATAGTAAGATTAATAAGTAATGTAATCCTTGATTGGAGTTGTATCTTTTGACTGTTATAATCATGTTTTTATTTATATTATTATAAATATTATACATACATACATAAACTCACGCCTTCATTCCCAGAGTGGGGTAGGCAGAGCTAAAGAATTACCAACAAGTCTTAAAACTTCTTGACAATTCTGTAACCATATTTTGCACAAGTAGGCTAAGATGCTTCCCAGTGTATTAGTAATATTAGAACATTCCTTATTAGTAAACTGATTTGAATTATAAATTTAAAAAAATATTTTACAATCATCATGAGGATAGTTTTGATTTTGACACGAAATGCAAACTTGGTATGTTATTGTTTTTTTTTTATGGCGTAGGAAGGCAAACGAGCACACAGGACACCAGATGGTAAGTGGAAACTGTGACCCATAGACATTCGCATTCACAAGACTGCAAATGCACTGCCAACCCTGAGGACTAAGATGAAATGCCTCTATGCCCAAACCGGAACACAACAATGCGAACACTGCTGCTTGGCGGTTAATGTTAATGGATAAGATAGTGGTACCAACCCGGACGGACCCTGCACAAGGTCCCCTCACAAGTAAAGTAAATAAGTAAGTTGTTATGGAGCCTTTTCATTTGCTGATACTTTGTATGCTTGTCGCAATCCATTGACGAGTAAGTTTATTAGTATTGATCTGGAAGCTATTGTAGCAATGCAATGTACCACTATTTATATTATTTAGGGTTTGGGTAGAGTTGCTTACTCGCATAAGAGCGGATTATTTTCATAAAATATTTTATTTCAAATTGTACATTGAGATAATGTAACATATATTTACTTTAAGCATTACAATTAAAAGTTAAAACTAAACTTACCTACTTATTTAAATTAAAATAAAACTAAGCCACTCAAATAATTATTAAAGATGTAAATAATAATCACCTCTATAAAAGAACAACCCCTTTAGCAGGTCCGCTCGCGGCATGGTCCCTATGACACCGGCTGCATTACCTCTCTGGATAGCTAGCCCAACCCTTTGGGAGAGGTAATCACCAGCTCTAGGATCTCCGGAGGTGTCTATGAGCCGGGATGACAAAGCCTTAATAAAGCTAAAATAAATTTAATTAACTTAACTTGAAAATGACTGCTCCATAATCATATCTCTAACGGTTACGCTAATTCTCAGCATCAACCCCCTAACTAACCAAATTACCTTCTAAACTAGTCATAACATATCCGAAATTCCCCAAGCCCTTACATTAACAGATCTCATCTATGATTCAGAAGCCAAATGACATTCTCCTGTCGTTTTATTAAAATAACTTATCGCAGGCTCGTTAATCCACCGGCGTAACTTGATCCGTCGCTGCGTATATGTATTATTTTCATATCAGGGGACTGACACCAACAATTTTACTGACCGAGCCTCAAACTACGCTCTAGGCTTATCATTGGGATAAGTCAACGGTCAACAACAAAAAATGCAAAGACTTTTAAACAAATGATAAAAGCTTTGAAGTTAGGGTCACTGCCAACTAGGCCTGGGGGGTTATAATGACCTAACTTTGCAGTTCAGTTTACGGTGAGAGAAAAGGACAGAGCTATATAACTGCTTTAGCTCTGTCCTTTACTCTCGCGGTAAAATGAATTGCATAGCCATGTCATAATACCCCCCCTGTTTTTAAATTCGTTTTACGACTTTGTGTCAAATTGTCGCATTACAACTTAAGTTGAAGCAAAAACTAAGGCCCTAGAAAAGACGCATTCGGCGTCCGTTATCGATATCAAAAATGTATAGGATAAGCGTAAGCTGTGAGATGGTCGCGTCGAGCACCTACGTCAATTCCATACATTTAGTTAATTTTCGAAAAAAAAATGTTAGCGCTAAGCAATTTGTCTAGCTTCAACTTGGCGCAATGCTAACAGGCTGAAAGACCAAGTTATGATGGTCGGTTGGAAGTCAGAGACGAAATCACCGACGACATTTTCGAGAATACCTACACAGGAGTAAACAGAAATTAGTTAATTACTGAAGCTAATGTCGTCAACGTAATCGTTTGATCCGCGGATGTATGATTTCATTAATATTAATTATGCAAAATTGAGATTCTGCTTGCCGAATTGTAATGGGAATCGACAGTAAAGGGCTTTAGGTAAGTTTGTATGAAGATTTATTTTTTCAGCGGCCTTGGATGATTTTTACATAGTTATTTAAAGGACCGGCGTTATTTAATATTGGAGCGGAGATATTAAAGATTTAAGTGGTCAGATGTTGGTACTAAAAGTACGCCCAGAGGGGTTAGTATGACATAACTATGCAGTTCAATTTACGCTGAGAGAAAAGGACAAAGCTATATAACTGCTATAGCTCTGTCATTTACACTCACCGTAAAATGATCTGCATAGCTTCGTCATAATAACCCCCCAGGTATGAATATTTAAATATCTCAGCTCCGATTCACTTAAGAGTACATATTGTAACAACAAACAAAATATGTTTATTTTGAATAATTCTATCATAACCACTTTTACGATTGGCTACCTTGAAAATGTGTGACTTTTACAAATGACAATACTTTTACCCAAACCCTTTTGGGATAATGGATTTCTTTTGTAATAAACTTCGATATTGAGTGGTAGTACAGCCTTGTGCAGGGTACGTTTGGATCACTACCACCACCTCATCCTGGTACTTATACCAAGCAGCAGCTTCCCGTCGTGGGGATAAGATAACCATTGAAATGTACTAATAAATAAATGACCAGCATAGAGGCATTCCATCTTATTCCTCAGGGTCGGCAAAGCATTTAGTGTGAGGATTGCACTCATGACCTTTTAGTCTTGAGAGTCCAAATATCTAGCTATGGGTCAAAGATTTGCACTTACCATCAGGTCGCCTGTAGCCTCAGGTGCCGTCTCCTTTCGTTAAACAAACCTACAGGGCTACAAATATCTCTCTTTTTATTTTTATGGCATGGGAAGGCAAACGAGCACACAGGCTACCTGATGGTAAGTGAAAACTGTGACCTATAAACATTCGCGTTCACAAGACTGCAAATGCACTGCAACCCTGAGGACTAAGATTCCTTATTTTAAAGCCATGCTCTTGTCAGTGAAGTAATCGCCAACCGCTCCGGTCCTTCGTCAATTGCATGACATTCTGCTATGACTTAGCTTTACATACATCCATAAACTCACGCCTTCATTCCCAGAGTGGGGTAGGCAGAGTTAAAGAATTACCAACAAGTCTTAAAACTTCTTGATAATTCTGTAACCACACTTTGCACAAGTAGGCTAAGATGTTTCCCAGTGTATTAGTGACAGGTGGCAAGTCCATCGCCTAAACAGTACTACAAGCCTTTATTCCCTTAGTCGCCTCTTACGACATCCACGGGAATATATGGCGTGGCACTATTCTAACCCGGTAACCACACGGCACGGATGACTTAGCCTTAACTTACAAAAATACGCAGGTTTTTTTCTCGTTCGCCCTCATACGCTCTTATGCGACTAAGCAACTCTACCCAAACCCAAAATACTTTGCTGCAATAGCTTTCAGATTGATACTGTTAAAATTACTCGTCAATGGATAGCTACAAGCATACAAAATCAGCCAATGAAAAGGCTCCATAACAACAATAAACCAAGAATTAGTCCAAGACAATGGTACCCAATCAGCGCAGTGTTTGTCTGTTCGCATGATTTATTGTGATTGCGTGTCTGCGGCTACAACCACAATTTACCGTCTGCGATAGCGTAATTGAATGTAGTTCACAGCTAAAGGTTGTGTGTATGCAAATTTTAAAGGGCATTTCCTTGTTCTAAATGTATATGTTTGCACCTTGCTTGCGTCAGTTAGAGTTACTGCAAACATTTTGAGGTCAAATTTAGAAACTGGGAATGGCACAGGACTTTCCTTAGTTTCTCCAGTGGTTCTTGCCTAGAGCGCGCTCCCACCAACCGAGTCTAGGTCATCTTCTCATCTCTGTTTTCCCTTGTTGAGATGTCTATCACGCAGATATGCGTGGATGGTATATTTGGCCAAGCTGGTTATCGTGTCTGCGGCATAATAATATATTGTTCAAATCCGTTAACTCCAATATCAGCAAAAAACCGTTTCTGGATTGCAGCTCTATTTTCTTCACCTAATTGTATCTTCAGAAACTTAGTACGACGTACGCCACTGCTTAGTTGATTGACTAGCTCATTGATTTTGTTGGAGTGCTACTTCTAGTTTTGTGTGATGAGGACGAAAGTTTTCTTCTTTTATGACAATTATTTAAAGTCAGCGCAGCAGGTCTTTCTTTATTTCACAGTTCCTGTCAGCCATTATCTTAATGTTCTCAATTTTCTTCTACATATCACCCTTCTTATATTTATCGTTTTCGTTTTAAGTTTTACGCTAGACTTCCACACTCATACTTACTTCCTGTATTGTAACGTGACTTTCATTTCTCCCTATATTTCATTTCTATATCAATTTGAATTTAATTAATGGACATAGAAATTTTATCAAGTATTACTACAAACTTATCATTGCAAAATTATTCTAAATTACCCACATCTATTCAATAACAACCCAGCCTGGGCGTGTCGACCGTATTTCATAGTCCTGATAAATACATCAACTTAATAACTAGCCGCAAGTAATTATAAATATCGTTATGACAAATCACATTTCTCAATTGAACGTGTAATTTTGCCGTAAATTTAAGTGTCTAGTGCAGTTTATAAGCGTATTACTCAGGCCGTGTTGTGAATTGTTTTCCATATATTAAAGTCATTGCTGGAGATTATTTTGATTTTCAGATTGGTTAGGTTACTCATTTTGCTGTAGAGTCGGCAAATATTTAAGAATTAACATTAGTAATTAACAACTCGACTTAAAGCTTGAACACAGTAAAACATGGGCACATAAAGTAACAAAAATAAAAATGTTATGGAACATATTTCAAGGAATTTTTTATTGCATTTATTTACTAGACTAATAACCATTTTTACAAATATATACAATTATTTAATTTGCTTTCTATATGCCATACTGCGTGCTTTGCGTCGAATCCGGCTCATTAAGTCTTGCACAGCACTGTCAGGATATCTTTTGCAAGCCCATTTCCATTTGTTTTGCAATTCAGCTGCCGATTTAACTTCTCCGCCTCCTTTTTTTAGAATCCCTTTCATAATTGCCCAATATTCTTCAATCGGCCTCAGTTCAGGACAATTTGGAGGATTGCACTCTTTAGGTACCACTGCGACTTCGTTATGTTTATACCACTCAACTACTGCTTTAGAGTAGTGACAGCTCGCAAGGTCTGGCCAAAATAATGGCTGTGAGCTATGTTTGCGTAAAAAGGGCAGTAGACGCTTTTGCAAACATTCTTTTTTGTAGATTTCACCGTTTACTGTGCCTGTTGTTACGAATGAACGACTTCTTTTACCACAACTACAAATAGCTTGCCATAAAAGATATTTTTTTGGAAACTTCGATCTCTTTTTTATCTTGCAATCTTCTGGGGCATCCTTACGATTCTTAGAAGTATAAAATTCTTGCCCCGGTATCTGCTGGAAGTCTGCTTTGATGTATGTTTCATCATCCAATACAACGCATCCAAATTTTGTCAAGTAATTGTCGTACAACTTTCGTGATCTCTGTTTTGCAGACAGATTTTGCTTAGCGTCGCGATTGGGTGCAGCTTGTGCTTTGAACGACTTTAATCCAGCTCTAGACTTAGTTTTCTGTACATATGACTGCGACATTTTGACCTTTTTTGCGACATCACGGGACGATAACTTCGGATTCGCTGTAAAAAGCCGCAAGACATGGGCTTCTTTTTTTTTATCCTTTGCGCCTTGCTTACCTGCACTTCCCGGCTTGCGATCTACTGTCAATCGTTCTCGGAACCTTTTTAAAACTAAACATACGGAAGATTGCGGTAATTTTAAAAGTTTTGCTAATGCCCTATAACTTAAATGGGGATTTTCAGTATGTTTGCGCAAAATAATTTCACGTTTCTTGTGTTCATAACTCGCCATCGTGAAAACAAATGATCAAAGTGGAACGCTGTCATAAAAGTTTTTATTCATGATATCAAATAGTTTTTATTTATAATACTAAGAAGTTTCCATATTGTATAAATAAAAATATATAATCATTTACTTGTGCCCACATTTTACTGTGTTCAAGCTTTACCTAAAATTTTATTATAAAATTTTTAGTCGCAAATGTTTCGTATGATATTGAATAGCATACTTTATTTTTTAGCATAGATATTTTTTTGCATACTTACATATTTTTTACTCTAAGCACTTTTGGTTAATATTATTTTGTCTTAAATTTTAATTACTTAAAGGCTAAATCCATAATAGGGTCGTTCTTCTATTTTACCGACAATAGCCTGTCTCTCATATTATTCAGCGTCTCATTAGAGTATTGGTAATTATGTTTTTCGTGTTTAATATACGTCCATACTTTTAATTATCTATAAGTACCATTTATTCGTGCTCTTTCTTTAACCCGGGTTTTTTTTAATAATACGGTTTTTCGTAGAATGCCGTGACAGAGTGGTCATCTAAAATTTGGTCTTGGGTGAAAACTGCCACTCTGTCACAATGTTTCTGGTAAGCCACATTTAAATGAACAAAAAAATATCTGCAGCATAAGAAGCATTAATTAGTGTTAATAAAGAATAAATGCAACGTTTTTTTTAATTGATAATTGAAACCATAACTATTGATAGTTCAAAAATAAAAAAAACCGAAAATCCTCGGTTTATTGTCGGTAAAAAAGAAGAACGACCCAATATTGTTTGGTCGAAGCCCTCTCCAGTATAAAACACCTAGGTCTCAACTAATGTATAAGTTAGGTTAGGTAATAGCTCACGGTCAATGTTATACCAAAAAATCATTCGAAAAAAAAGCTTTCCCAAACAAATGTTATAATGCAAAACAATTTTGATCAAACTATTTTAGACATTAAAATAAAAAAATATGTGACGAAACAAAAATAGGCCAAACAATTTTAGACCAACCGATATACAGCCTAGAAATTTTTACATACAATCGATAATATGTCTTAATAAGGTCTGCAATTTAGTTCAAAAGCAGTTTAAGTTGAAAACCTAAATGATCTGATGTGATAGTACAATGTTAATAAAACCAGTTAAAAAAGACAACGAACGACCTTAAAAGATGTAACAATAGGTAGATTGCGACAAAAATAATATCAATTAACTCAAAACCTCCAGAACTTTGTCAATAATTGCATTGTCATTGAGTACAGGCAACCTCAGTTGTGACTCAAACCTTTGAAACCGCTCATAAACACAACATTACAGATTAAATCTGAACGGGTTCTTATCTTTACTCAGAGTTATGACGTTATTACCGGGGCAGGAGAGAATTGTCCTCTGACCAATTATTAAACCGTCAATGTGAGTCATTTGGCCAATTCTGGACATTTTAATGGAAGTGAGTGTTCCGACAGAATGATTGCAGTCCGGTTTATTTAGATACCGGTGAACCTAAGCATATTTGCATTCTATGACAGCTAACGACTTTTAACCCTTAGGTGCATACGGTATCAAAAATGATACAAGGCTTTTTTTTCGTCTTTTTAACAAAATTCAGATAATTTAATTCCTTGTATTCTTAGACTATATTGTTGTTTTTCCATTTTGTGAGAAGAAGATAATTTTTACTACTTTTTGCATGGAGTATCAAAAATGATACCATTTATGTGTAAAATAATAAAATAAAATAAAAAATGAGTATGATTTTTTAAATTATTTTTCCCGTAATCTAAATGCATTTTTCTATTACATATCTGTTTTTCAAACGAAAATATTAAATCATGCAGCTAAGGGTTAACACCCGTATTTATAGACGAGTAAAAGTCATTACTTGAGTAAAAGTAATTACTAAAGTAACGATTTTTATTCTATAGTTAAGCTATTGCTTAGAAATAGAACTGTCAAAAGTTAGATTTCTCGGCCAAGTAATAGTCACCATTTTCTTTACTTAAGCATTTACTTCTGGTTACGACGCGACGGCGACGCTTGTCAATATTGTGAGGTTACCTACATTTAATAAAATGGAATCTTTGGACAGAATCGAAGAAACTTTTTCTGTTGTAGACGATTTGGATAATGAAATGTTTGGGGAAATAGAAATTAGAAATCCCAAAGTTTACTTTCGTGATGTGGATCCATTCCATGATTATACGGAAGATTTTTTTAAAATGAGGTTTCGTTTCTCCAAGAACATAGTGATGCATGTGATTTTACCGAAAATTATTCACTCTTTACAATCGGAGACCCAAAGAGGGCTTCCTATTAGTCCACTGTGTCAGCTGCTAAAAGCACAGACAGCAGAAACACAAACAAATCTCATATAATCCTACTTAATAACAAATCACTTGTCAGTACATCATTTAAGGCTTAAAACTAAACATTCAAATTGAGTAGGATAATATCGTGTCAAACGTTTTATTTTTGCAATTTTTTGTATTGTGTTTGGATAAAGTAAAATTATCTTTTACAGTTGAAATTACTTTCTAAAACGATAACTTTATCAGAATTACGGATTTAATTGAAATTAGATGTTATAATGCCAGCTTTTGCTAAAATAATCTACACCTCACATTTGTCTTTTCATGAAACGAAACGCAGTAAAGAAATGTTGCCAGACAGAAACAATCATCAAGCGTCGAGTCTTACTTAAGCAATTGCTTATGTAAGTAATGTGTATTACTTAACTATAGAATAAGATTTTGTTCTGAAGAATTCTATCATCAAGTAATGACTTAACTAAGAAATTACTTAGCAACAAGTAATTACTTCTTTATAAATACGGGTGTTAAACTGACCAACTGCGATCGATGGCTTTGGGGCTCGGCACTCGGCAGCCATTTTCTTTAATTGACGACATGCCTAAGGTCGGATTTTTATTCCCACAGAAAAAATGTTAACAAAGTTACGTCACTGTCAAAGTGACATTTCAGGGGATCTCAAAGTTTGGACCAGCAAGAAATATAATATTGAGTTATCATTTCCCTCAAATAATTGAATTTTAAATCGCACAAATGAATCACTGGAAAGCGATTATGATACGGGAGCACGACTTGTGAAGCGAAGCGAGTGAAGTGACGTCTCACAGTCTCACATCAATCAAACGGCCCTCAACTTGTTGACACAGGTGTATCGAGTCAATGATACCAGTGCAATAAATAAATTATGCGTACAAAAACAGTTTTCTTGTTTTAAATTCAAATTCAAAATTCAAATTTATTTATTTTGCTAAAACATCACGTACATTATTGAAGATAGAATTATTACAACAAAGAGTTTATATCAAAATAAAGTTTGCCATCGACAAATTAAATTCTTCAATCATGATTACAATTTATAGTTTTTTTATAGAAAGTCGAATTCTTTTGAATGTGAAAAGAATAAATATTTTGAATTTTGCAAATGTTTTTCGTTAACGGCAACACCTTTGTTTACATTTTTATGTGGGAATAAAAATCCGACCTCAAGCATGGCTAACCTCGCTTGTTTCTTGCAAAACCTTACCCGGGCATATCGTTTCTGTTTAAAAAATTACACTCCTTTAACCTGACTCCTTTAATCCTATGAAGCAAACATTTGTATGGTACTGTGATACCAGGTTCTATAGCTTCTGGGTGAAAAATTACATTTTAGAGCGGGAAGCAAGTTAAACGTAAAACGTTCCTGAATAGAAACATATTGCAAACGACATCGTTCTGACTTGAATAAGCAAAGAAATAGAAATATGTGGGATCACTTTGTTTGCCCGAATTTCATTTGCCATAATAGTAACACTTGCCATAATGTTCATTTGCCATAACGGCATTTTTTCTGAAACTGTAAACCTTTCAGGTAAATTTTACATGCCATCGTATAGAGCCCATTAGGTTAGGTTAGGTTTGATTTTGAACAATTCTGAATAGTTCACGGTTTTAGAAAAAATGCCTTTATGGCAAATGAACATTATGGCAAGTGATACAATTATGGCAATTGATATTCGGGCAAACGATAGAGAACCGAAATATGTACATGGTTTTGGTCAGATTTAAGTTCAATTTATCCTGCACTTTGTTGGCTTTACCTATCAACAACTTAATTAAGAAGGCACTCAATTGACTAATATCTAATTATTTCACTAAGTGCTAGTGCAGTGGGGTTAATTAAATAAACGTCAAATGGACGGCCGCGTTATCTACGTGCTACAGATAAGTTAATTTGCAACCGCTTAAACAGAATACGTGAATAGCATTGAGCAAATATGTATGCCCGAAAGACCCAGGCACTACTGGTTACCCCATAGCACACAGCAGTAGCTCCAGTATAAACTTTTTCATTGTATCAAGTAATTATCGTTGGCATTATGGTCATTGAGAAAACTTGTATAGCGATTGGAACAGCGCTTAAAATGTTCTAGGACAAACATTGAAATTGACCTTGGCGTCATCATCGAGTATCAAAGATAAAGAATTGGTAAAATAGTGTATTCAAACATAAGTCAAATATAACTATAGTACACATTTTCATTACATACGAAACAAAGCCATTATAGGAAAAAAAAGAAAATAATACAAAGGTAAAGGTAATTATAATAAAACTGTTACTCAAATCGAGCGACAAACCAGTGAATTTATTTATGGTTGGATCTAGGATGATCTCTGAAACAGTTACGGGTGAGGGTAAAACAGAGCCTGCAGTATCTTCAACAACGGCTACAATGTCGTGGAGCGAGATTCGCTGGGTTTTAAATAGTAGTAGAAACATAGCGTCCTTGTTTAATTGACAACATTTCAAAAAAAAAAGCATTATTGTTTTTTCGCGTTTATAATAGCTGGTTAAAAATTAGACTACCCGTATTTTTTGGTTTTTCTTTATTTAACTTAAATTCGTCGTTAATAATTTATTAAAGAAATAGTAATTAAAAAGACCGTATATACAAAGTTAGGAATACTGATGTCGTGATCTTAGCCTGATATAAAATTTAAAAAAGTAACTTTAAACAGTAAACAAAACTGACTGTCATGACAATCATTCGCTGCAGTTCGTTCACAAATTTGCTATTTTGCGTAATTTAATTAATTACGTAATTTGTAGACGCCATTAAAATAAATAAACTATTTTGCGTAGAATTGAAAGCGTGTCGTCAGAATCAAGTAATCCGTCAGACAGATAAACAATGAACATGACAGTTGTATATTTTTTTTAATTCCTTTGGTAATAAATGGACTAAGGGCACTATAAGTGTATTCCTAACATTCACAATCCAACATTTTTAAATGTTTTTCCTAAATATAAAAAAAACTACTGCATAAAAAAATCCAAAGATATTTTTACTGTAATCAGCAGTGTAAAATCTAGAAACAGTATTTTATTTTACTACCTTAGCACAAAATGAATTGTTGTCAATTGGTATGCGTAAATGCAATGCCCTCAGGCCAGGTCGGATGACGATCTGCGAAAGGCTGCAGGCAGATGTTGGTTGTGGCAAGCTGGAGACAGGGCGCTATGCGCTCATTAGGGGAGGCCTTTGTCCAGCAGTGGACTAATATAGGCTGATGATGATGATGATGATGATGATGATGATGATGATGATGATGAATCATTCATCACATTCTACATCATTCATACACTCATTCATTCACTTTCATTCACTTTCATTTCTCATTTTAATCACATAATACATTAGTTTCTTTTACTTTTCACAAAATTACATCGAGAATTACCTTGAGACTTGAATAATTTATTAATTCCTTTTTATAATTATGTAGTTTGTGAGTAGTTAGTGATTGAAATTACAAAATACATCTGTCACATCTAATATTGATCAAATTTTAGCACGCCTCTGGCGTTTGGAGTACATAAATTTCCCAAGGCTTTACTGGCCAAAATGTTATTACTTGACGGAGTAAACACTACAATGTTATTTCCTCAAACCCCGAGTAAGCCAATAGCTAATCCAATTGCATTGTCCAGCAACTTGCATATCGCCGTCGTGTATCGGCTAGCAAGGCACTTAAACATTGTGACAAGTGATTGGGTTTGCTTGAATTGTTAACAATCGTGATCTATCACGTAGTGTGATCGGTTTGAACAAGTATACAATGACAGTAGCTGTCTACTGTCAGGGCAGTAGCTTGCGTTATGCGACCTACCAATTCCTGGTACAATGATAAGTTAAATGTATGAATTTAAGAAAAACCTAAAAATTTACCTTAACAAATAATAATTTGACAATTTAACATTTAACATCCTCCCGCCGCACTCCCGGGCTGTCGTAATGTTTGGTAAACAATGAATCTCGAGTTGCATAACAAGCGACCCAGCAGCGTTCTGGTGTTATTATTTATAAACAGCATTTTAAAAAAAAAGGAAAGAAAGAAAATGTTATTTTTTTTACATAAATATACAGCTATATTGTCATGAATAGCTTTGCGACCTATTAAGGTCCCTTTTTTTGTAGAGAAAAATCTTGAAAAACAAATGATTATAATACTTTAGTAAAAGAGAAAGATACAGATAAAAACATTTATTCGCAACAATACAAAATTACATGAAATAGCTACAAAAAGAACAAGACAGAGAAATTGTTGAAAAACGGTTCCAACTCAGCCGTAAAGCCAGCAATGGTCTTCCGTTGGAACCGCTTGGTGAAGAGACGGAAAGTGGCACACTTAGCACAAAACAATATTAAAACAAAAACAACATGGATTATGAAACAATAATTTGTTCGAGATTATCACGAACGACTATAAAATTTCCAATCACTTACAACAACTTCTAGGACCACTATATTGACGTATGACTTTGTCCCAAACTAAGCACTAGGCTTGTACAAACAGCAGCACTCTTACCTTTACATCGGTGGACCTTATTACAAAACGCATAAGGTCTACCGATGGACAGTTAACAGAGTGGGCGATGGTACTAAAGGTGCTAAACAACGATAAACATACATACATACAGAAATATCTCATCACACAAATATTTCCCCGTACCAGAAATCGAGACCTCTAGCTTCGTAGTCACTATATTTGATTTCTGTAAGTATTATAATAACTTTAATATATATTATTAATTTGTAGAGCATCTTAGTTGAATGTTTTATCAGTTAAGTTAAGCCGAAGTTGATCTCGACGTTATGTCATTACAGAATAACTCCACTGACCAAGAGCACGCGGTGTCTTGGCGTGCCGCAGGGATGCGATGTGGACCACGCCTGCGGTGGATTTACTGGTTTTATACATAATTTTTAGTTTATCTCAATATTTAAGGTGGATAATATATTCAATATTGTGTAGTACATTAACAATAAAAAAACGAAACTTATTTAAATTAAAATAAAACTAAGCTACTCAAATATTAAAGGTGTAAATAATAATCACCACTATAAAAAGAACACCCCCTCTAGCAGGTCCGGTCGCGGCATGCTCCCTATGACACTGGCTGCATTTCCTCTCTGGATAGCTAGCCCAATCCTTTGGGAGTGGTAAGCACCAGCTGTAGGATCTCCGGAGGTTAGACACCTTCGGAGCCGGGTTGACAAGGGCCTTAAAAAAGCTATAGCCTTAAGTAATAGGTATATTCAACTCATATTGTTATTTATAAAAAACGCAGCCTAATTATTTGTGAAGCCTATCTTGCTTTAGTGTTGTTATTACGTTTTTTTTTTCAGTTCACGTTTGATTTTTATTAAATACGTAGTTGAACTAACTTTATTTCCCACTCCACAATACTCAATTAAAAACTTGCATTGGAACAAACATACTCGAATAGCAAACAAAAGTCAGCATTGAAAAAGTTTCGAGATGTCTACTTTCAGAATATAAAGAACTATTCAAAAGCTCCCTGTATTTATAAAAATAGTTGAACAGAAGCTTAGTAAGCACCCTTTCACTCCATTAGGCGAGCTTTCACAGAATGAAACTGTACACGCAATATTTTTTGAATCACTTTTCATTATGGGTACGGAAGCTCATTGCCCGTGAAAATGTATGCATTTTCCCCACGGACTTGAGTTACTCGGCCGTCCAGCCGAGTTGCAGCGGAATCGTATTCAAGGAATAGTACATTGTTGCAGAGGATAGAAAGTACGAGATTTTTGGACGAGTCATATAGAGGGCTGAAACGTAGTTGAGGCCCTCTTGTGTACGAGTCCATAAATTGCACTTTCTACCGAGGCAGACATAGTGCTTTTCACAACTACTGACAGGAAATAAAATATAAATTCATATTCAAAACTCAAATTTTAATTCATATTAATGTGAATAGTGTTAGTCAAATGGCGTCGGTTTTTCAAAAGTAGAATAGAAGCTGTATGTATTATCGCCAATTTTACCATAGATAACTTTTTTTTAAATCTGGACCCCTATTCTCGTGGCTTTCGAGATTAATAAACTAACATTCGAGATGAATATGTCAACTCCATATAAAATTGTATTTGTTTCGCCTTATCTCCCATGTAATTTTATCTCTAGTGGTTCGAGATTAGGGGCCAAGTATGAATTACATAAAAAAAGCAGTGAAATAGTTTTTAGTCTGTGTATCTTTTAGCAAAAATACACCTAATATTTTACGAAACAAAATGGTGTGTTATGATTGGTCGATTCCAATTTTTCATTTTAAGATTTTAGAGTTGTTGGTAATTCTGTAGCTCTGCCTACCCCACTCTGGGAATGAAGGCGTGAGTTTATGTATGTATGTATGTAAGGAGCTATGACACAAAAATTGATTGATTGATTTTCATTGGTTATTAAAGTTGGACAACAATGTTCTCGACCAATCAGCAAGTGCCGACAAAAACATTCTTGGTCTGTCCTTATAAGTGACGTTTTGTGACCCCAAACAAGAGCATCTATGGCCATATGTCCGAGCAGTGTTGTGAAAACTAGTTTTTTTGTGTCGTTTTTTATACAGAATGATTGGTTCAGCGATGTAATTTCTTTACAAGGCTTTGGTTTGCTTTAGAGTTAACTTGGGGAGTGGATAAAACCCTCTGATGCAAAATTCAAAATTCAATATATTTATTATAATTGGCCACAAGCAGGCTCTTTTACACGTCGGTAATGTACAGTAAATCTACCAGCGCTTCGAACAAGACCATCATTGCGGAGAAGAAGAAAATTGCAATTATGACCCTTCCTTTCAGAGCTGATATCTCGTAAACGGCTAGACTTATTTTCATGAAACGTAACTTAAAACGACCGCAAAAAAACTTGCTTTTAATTTCCGCATTTAAATCGGTTCACCGCATCCAAACAGACATACACACACACACATAGCAGTCAAACTTGTACCGGCCCTCTTTTTAGGTCGGAGGTTAAAAAAGAGACATTGACGACAGTATCCATAAATGACAAGTTTCTCAGATATTAAATTATTTATTACAATCATTAATATTTACTTACAATAACATCATTTAAAAATAACCGAATAGCATGAAGAGCATTTATGACTTAAACCTCGTTTTTTAAATGTCAGCTGTCGAATCGAGACTAAATAGAAAATGAAATAAAATCCAAGATTTTTTAATAATTCAGTAGTGATTTAAACTCAAGAGTGTATCGATCTGCTTCTCAAACTCGATAATTCTACTTAGCAATTTTCAGTCGCGTATTCCCCGGTTCGTGATTTTACTACGTTGCATTTTTTCTAAAATGAGGCAGTATCCAGTGGCATATTTTCTGCTGTGAATTTACTTATTTTCCTTTTATTATTACAATGGAACAGGTAGGTAGGTGTAAGTAATATTAGTATTGCTCCGCGAAACCTGAGTTCCGTCAACTCTGTTAAATTGATATTTGAAATAGGCAATCACGCAACTCGGAAAAAGCCAAAATGCAATAAATGCATGTGGTTAAAATTATGAATGGGGAAAATAAAACTTGAAAAAATTGCTACGTGGAATGATCGAGTCTTTATATAATGATACAATTTAACAGAATTACGATAAAAAATGTTCTACTAATATCCGACCTCTTCATTGGCCTCTCGGTAGAGTTACAAAGACTTTTAGCGGGAACGATACGAAGGTGAGAGTCGTTGAAGTTATAACGCCAAATGGCAAGTTGCACACTCTTGCTGTTTCCAAGTTAGTAGTTCTTCCGATAATAGTACATTATTGCCTAGACAGTGAAGCAAGCAATTGCCGTTCCTGCCGAGGCCGATATTATATAGTGACTTTCTCAAAAATCGCAAGATACAAATCGCATATAAACAGAAACTTCACGTGAAATAACATCACTCTTTACCGCCTTTATGTTTATGACAAGGAGAAACACAAGCTTTTTTTTTAAAAAAATCAAGCTATTTCAGACACAGATACAAAAAAATCGTTTCGATTCAAATATGGATGTATAAGACTTGTGCCCTCATTTTATTATGGCCGTTTTCACTTTTTACAAAGGTACAAACTAGATAACAATGAAATTTGTATGCAACATTGCGGGCTTGTGTAGCGAGCACGCAATGTAATTTTTTTTTAATTTGGGAACTGTCTGTAAACTATGTACTTCGCGTCTCAGTATGGAGTTAGTAATGTCAACTTTTCCGGTCATTTTTGAGAAAACTAAATTATGTACCTAGTCCCTTTATAAAATTAGTTAGTTTCTTTAGCATTGTTAACAGAAAGTGTTACTTTTGGGCCCGCAATATTTGGTAACATAAGGTTTTATATTTAGTTTTAATTACTGGCAACTTTCTCTTCCTTCCTTCAATTACATCGCTTGTGCCTTTTATAAAATAAATCTTATTAAAACGTTTATTGTGCTTTGCTTTAATATATTGAACTGATATGTTCCGCTTGCACTCACTGGCTACACCGTAAGAGACTCCACTGAATCACAGAGGTCATTAGAGCCAATCAAATAAAGTGGGACCCGGCGGAGCGCACTTACCGTCTGACTTAGAAACCGTGTAACTATACTATAACTATTATTAAGATTATGTTTGCCGAATACAGCTGAAGGGACACTTAGATTGATAAAATAAATATGTTTATCTACGCACATAATAATCATAAGTTCTCTTTTATCCGTAGGAAATGACCAGCATTATTATAAACAATTTTACTATGAGAAATTTCTTGTCTGTGGTAGTAGGTACAATCTGTACTGTAATGTTATTCGCGTTATTGCAGTATAGATTATGTGACGTTATGAGTTTAAATTTGGAACAGCTGCGAAAACTCAAGAGGATCTCTATTCGCGTATCCGTGTAGATATTAAAATAGTTATCGATATGAAGCGTCAGTTCAGTATGTTTTTTTTATAGAAACCGCACGACATTTGAACTCGTGACACTGACACATAACAAGTTTGTTTTGCCGCCATTTTTGTCGTCAAGTCGTTGGCTTCTGAACGCATCTGAGAGTACTTATGATATGTGTATAGATAAAGTAGTGTATGCAACTGTAGATAATTAGGCCTTAAAACACTCGTGTGATCCTATTATGAAACTCGCTGACGCTACTTTCATAAAACCACACTCTTACTTTAAGGCCTCTCATTATGCATCAGTTGCATAAACTACTATTCTCTACAGACTCGCGTTGGAAAGCGCTTTAAATTTGGTAGCCGCTTAAGTTATCAGAAACCTATAGTAAAACAGAATCACGGCAACAGTTTTATAATGAGTTGCCATGGTAATTAAAGTTCTGTAATAACACGGTTACGCCTCATGTTCTAACGTCACCAGTTGTGTTACATGAACTTATAAATTATAGGCACGATGAAAACGTTCATATCAGGAAAGCATCGTCATGAATCAAGATGTCCAAGTGTTTTAGCCACTTTTCTTCATCGTAGCAGTTGAAAATAGTGCAACTCCGTCATGTTACTGGGAAAACAAGCAAGTATGGTTTGTCAACAATGCAGATTAGTGTCTGGTCTGGAGTTCCACAGTCACATTGTGGTAACTTCCCAAATCATGTGTGTAATACTTCAAAAAAAGTGAATTCCCAAACCATGGAAGCATGAAAGCAATTTATAACATATTCTTCAAAAATGTCAGCTGATTTCTATTCCTGTGACGTTCTTTTAAGCGGTTCCGAGGGGGTCGAGAGGGGGGGGGGGGACGTCCCACGAGTGTAGTGATTATGAAGGGCTTGTAATGCGGAAATATTACGTTTTCCCCTCGAGCTGTCGGGTTTAAGGTGCGTTCACATACGGTAGCTCTTGTAGCTAGTAGGGAATTATATAATTTGAGTTATGTTTGCGAGTATTTCTTCTTGAATAATTCCTCCATCTAGCATCTTACTGATGTACTCAAAGATATTTTAGAGATACTTAAGTCGTTCTTTTTTCATACTTACATACATACATTAAATTACGCCTGTTTCCCCAAGACACCACTTTTTTCCACTTGCTACGATCTTGAAAATTTTACATACTTAGAGTACATACTTAGAGTATGAAAAATCATACGGAAGAGAGGACAAAAGAGAGATCTCTTTCCAGGCGGGTGTAATGCCTGGGGACCGAAGTCCATTAGGATGACGTTGGTAGTTACATAATAAGTCAACCGACTGTAGAAACTTCGTTAGCGCGATGTAGCGCAGTGTCAGATTTAGTTCCTCTGTCTGACGCTGGTGGCGCTATTGAGTTGGTTATTACAAGTTGCCGCTAGATGTCGCTAGGTCGCCACAGAACCAATAAATTGACATATCGTCGGTGATACTACAAAACCGCGTAACTAACACATTTATGATAGAGCAAAATAAACCTTACTATCTTATTAAAAAGGTGCATTTTGCTCCTTATTTAAAATGTTATTTACGCAGTTTTGCAGTTTTACCTTCGATATAAAGACTCGCAGCGAGGCCGTTAGTCGTCATTATTAGCAATGCATATTAGTAATTAAAACTTTACATGTCTCTTTGCCTGAAATCCCACAATTACCCTAAGGGTAACTATGAATATTAAACGTTTTTTTTTTGGCAATATTATTTGTAAATAAACGGTGTGTAAGATCTCTAACAGTAAGAGCAAGTCGCTTTAACGTGCGCAGTGCTTAGAGCACATGTTATTCGCAGCGCGTAATATATGGGCCGGCGGATAAATAAGAAAATTTCCTGCCGACTATAAGATTACGACGCGTGATATATGGAGCGGTGTTATACTCGAAAATGAGCTTTGAAGGCTCGAAAAGGTAAATATAAACATAAAGTGGAATGTAGAAATTAAGCAAAAAGTAATTATAATTAAAATGCTGATAATTGTAGCCCAATCATTATTAGACTAGCTTTTGAGCGCGACTCCGTCGCATAGAAGCATTAACCATTAATTACTGAGGGATCAACCAATTTTCCGGGATTAAAAGTATGTTATGTTATGTTCTATGTTACCGTGTGGTTGCCGGGTTAGAATAGTGCCACTCCATGTCATCCCGTGGATGTCGTAAGAGGCGACTAAGGGAATAAAGGCTTGTAGTACTGTTAGGCGATGGGCTTGCCACCTGTCACTAATACACTTGGAAACATCTTAGCCTACTTGTGCAAAATGTGGTTACAGAATTATCAAGAAGTTTTAAGACTTGTTGGTAATTCTTTAGCTCTGCCTACCCCACTCTGGGAATGAAGGAGTTTATGTATGTATGTGTATGTTATATTCCTGACTATCTTTATCCGTCCCAAATTCCATACAAATTCGTTCAGCCGTTTTGCCGTGATTGTAAAACAAACATCCAAACTTTCACATTGAATATAAGTAGATTTAAAAAAAAAGATTTTTATGGATTTCAAAGATTGAAGAATATGACTATATTTGTACGTGTATCTGAGAGGGAAAATCTCCTTCGTATTATCATTAGTTTGTAGCATTAACAATGGAATGGAATGGAGGACGCGCTGACCTAGACGGTAGTGACCCTGCCTACAAAGCTAGCGGTCCTGGATTCAAATTCCGGAAAGGGCAGATATTTGTGTCATGAGCGCGAATATTTGTTTCTGAGTCATGGATGTTTTCTATGTATTTAAGTGTATATTTCTCAATTCAATCAATCAATGGTCAATTGGTATGACATTGTCCCATGATATTTATTTATTTATTCAAACCAGCATTAAAAACATCACATTTATCTTCCAAACTTTAACTAAATCAATATCGTATACTTCGATATAATATTATATATTATATTTGCCCAATTTGCGACGTCAAATTAAATCTTGAAAGGTTCTCCCTGAGGACCTGTCCCTCGATACTCGCTCGATTTTCCTAAACGTTTCCCTCAGCTTACGATATATAGTTTATTATATTATAAACATAAAGTATGTACTAGATAGGATTAGTGATGTGCGATTTCTGAAACATTACAAAACTTTCCTTAACTGCGAAAATTACAGCTTCTGTAAGTTACATAATTACATGGAAAGGATTCTGACACAAGTAAATTTCATAAAAAGTTTTCGTTACTTACGTTGCATTACAAAACTTTTGTAATTTTCAGAAATTAAACGATTACATGAAATTTTAGGTGAAAGTTTCCCTTTTGAAACTTTCAGAATAGGTATTGCAGGAATTTAAGTGAAAGTTTCACTTTTGAAACTTACAAGCCGCCCATCACTAGATAGACGGTCAAAAACGACATCTTTAAATGACGATATCTTGAATTGATCCCTTCTGAGATGCTGAAATTCGAAAAAGTGCTTTAATAAAAAGAATCGATTTCAAAACCCACCAAAAACATAAAGTAAAAGTGGTTTCTTAGGAATAAACATTTTGATACTTGCGTCTAATGTTGCTATGAACTTTATCCATGGAATATAATTGAAGTGGCAAGAAATCAATAGTAATGCAAGTGACCTTGACTCTTGCCACATACGTCATCTACCAGTGACGCGATTGGTTTAATAACGAAACGAATAGAAACGCTGCAGGGGCAGTTGTTATTTAGACTTGTGTTGTCCACATTTTATAATATTTCATTTATCTGCGGCGTACCAGTATGTTTGTATCAAAAATGTCAAATGTTAAAAACTGTATTGCAGTATTTCATAGTGTATCGAGTAATAGTCTGTTAAAAATTGCTTCGAATAATTCCTTTTCAAAAATATGCGTTAAAAATCTCGTCATAGTCGCAACATGGCGAATAATTGGGTGGTTATTCTAAAAACGTGGTAACGATATTGAAGCGATCCCCGGGCGATCGCGCTGCCGCGGAAATTACGTTTTTACACCGGCCGTTTGGACAGCTGTAGCCGGGGACAGGGTAGCTGACCGTGTGACTCGTTTAATGTATAAAAATGCCCACCAATATTTGTAGCCTTTTTTGAGAATTCTTAATAGCATATCTATAGCTGGAATGTATAAAAATCAGTCGCCAATTACTTAAAAAATAAAAAATGACTCAGTGCAAGTCGGATTCATCAACCGAACATAAATTTACGGTTTTCGGTTTTTTTCCTTTATATGTGCTATATTACATTGCTTTTTGCCAAATTTCATAATCCTAAGTAAACGGGAAGAAGGAAGTATTAGGTTTTGATTCCCTTGCGACTTATATGAGGCAGAAATGGCTGTATCTTTTGAGTAGGTACTTACGTTCATTTAGAAATTCGTTTTTTTTCACAGTTTGTAGAAATTATTTACCTAAGTGATTGATATAAATTTCAACTTGATACCACACGCCGCCAGATGGACGACAATGTGACCTTATGTGGGTTCATTTTCCCTTTTGAGGTTAGGAATCCTTGAAACTAAATGAGAACAAATATCTTCAAAACTAACAAACAAACAAACAAACATCAGACTAATGTCCAATGGTAGACGGACGTCTACTGAAATCAACTGACACTGATAGTCGCTCTGCTGTACTACCTAAATGGGCTTTTGTTTTACTTTGTTGCTATCCCTTTTGCACTCGTATCTCGTATTGTTCACGGTTTATCAGCTGCCTTCAAGACATTATAAAAACGCAAGAAACCACAGCCACGAGAAAAAAAAAACCTCCAAATAATTCTAGCACAACCTAACCGTCAAACAGCAGTGTCTGGTTGGTAACGCAATTAATCAATCAATTAAGTTATTACAGAAACACTGTGTTTTAAAATATTTTTTATTAGCTAGAACTTCTGTGACTGCAATCTTAAGGTCACAAAGTCCATGCCTGAAGTAAAAAATATATATATTAGGAAACAATCTCACACAAATTAATCTAGTCCCACACTAAACTCTAAACTTGTTTCTTCTATGGACACTAGGCACGATAAACTCAACAATATAGAGACACCTTCTTAAATGTCAAAGAAAACATGAAAGACTCATGAACAAATATTCGCGCTCATCACACGAATATCTGCTTTTACCGGGATTTGACGCCGGCATTGGTGGCTTTGAAGGCAGGGGTACTAACAAATAGGATGTTGTGTTATCAAGTGTGTGATCGTTTAACTTCTCAATGCCATAAAAATTCAACGTACCTCGTCCTAGCTCACAGCAGCCGGACAATTTATAAATCACCGGGGACACTCAAATTTGCATACCGCAAACACGTGTCGCGTTATTTATCGCGCGGCAAAATCGCGCGGCAAAATCGCGCCGCGGCGTTTGTCGCGTTAATCATTATATTGGTTCCCTGGTTATGGGGCGGATTATGGGAATCATTGTCTCTGAATAGGCCTTTTTTGTTATGTGGATAATTTATTTTGGCAATTTTATTTTTATGTTTGAATTTAATTTGGGGGGTTTGATGTGTGTGTTTGAATAGCGATCCTAAATTTAATTGTTTTTATTATGTTTTGCGTAGTGTTTTTAGATTTCAATTAGAAAATATGTACAATATTATGCAGGTTGTAAGTCCTGGGGCCCTAGACAAGATGCATTACGCCGAGTCGCTTTTCTATTCGTTTCGTTTTTAAACCAATCGCGTCACTGCTAGATCACGTAATACGAAAAGTCACGTGATCTAGCTGTGACGCGATTGGTTTAAAAACGAAACGAATAGAAAAGCGACTCGGCGTAATGCATCTTGTCTAGGGCCCCTGGTCATCACACAAAGCAGAAACTTGAATAAAATCCAGTAGACCTAAAAATAAATATTGTGCGGTAAAATTAAAGATTTCAACTATACGAGAAACTATCCGGTTTTGCTAAGCTTTATTACCAAATATGGTGTTACATTTCATATTTACAGTGAAAATATAACAAGGAACTTTAATAGTAATAATTTTAATTTAATCTTATTTAGCATAGATATAATTAGTTTTACTTTTAATAATTTAGTTTTTCGTCCGTGTGGTTGCCGGGTTAGAATAGTGCCACTCCATGTCTTCCCGTGGATGTCGTAAGAGGCGACTAAGGGAATAAAGGCTTGTAGTACTGTTAGGCGATGGGCTTGCAACCTGTCACTAATACGCTGGTAAACATCTTAGCCTAATTGTGCAAAATGTGGTTACAGAATTATCAACAAGTTTTTAGAGTTGTAGGTAATTCTGTAGCTCTGCCTACCCCTCTCTGGGAACGAAGGCGTGAGTTTATGTATGTATGTATGTAATTTAGTTTTTATTTATGTGACAATGTTTATAATTTAGTTTTATTGTAATTGTATTAATAAGGAACTAAAGTAATAAAAAACTTTTATTTACATACAATATAAGGATAGAATAAAACATAACAAGACCACACTTGGCTTGGCCTTTATTGAAAGAACTTCCTTTCAACCATATTCGGATAAAATTAACGCCTCATAAATTACCTTTTGTTTATTTTTATTACGTTTTTACGACAAACATAAAGATAATGAAATTATATCCTATTATCATAATCAGCCTTTTGAAATAAGCCGTATAAAAGACATTAAACGCCCAAACCGACTTTCACACCAAGTTATTGTTATTGAAATGAGTTTAACATTTTATTGTAGACGTTAAAAATACTCAAATTTCAGTGGTATGCGTTAGGCAAGGAAGACTACATACGGATTACGTATATTTTGTTAACTAATATTTATATATCTACTTTAATTACTACTCTTTATAACTACAATTCATAATACTGATACACATAACTATTTTTTTTTATTCAAATTATCTATAAGTATGTTTATATTATATATATAAGTTATTTATAATTAAAACAAATATTATTTCTGTACTGGACTGAATTGTTTCAGCCAACCTATTCGCCATGTATTACTTAACATATTAAATTTAGTATAAATACTTGAAATCGAAAAAAAGGTGACGGTCGTCTAACTATTCGGATCTTAGACCAAAAACAATACCTACAACGAGTATTTCTAAGTTAACGCACGCAGAACACAACTTAGTAAGCAGATATTTGATTTTATTTCAATAAAAATAACGATTAAATTCCATTGCCCACGCGCAGCTCATAGTTATACTTAAAGCGTCGACCACCGAAAATCTAAATTAAGGCGAAAGGGTAAACAATGTTTTTCCATACTTACTTTATACATGTTTGAATGAAGTACATTTTTTTTTCGTACTTATACAAACGTTCAAATTAAAGAAAACGCATATAAATGTGGTGATGACAGACTGACAAAGATTTTATAAACTCGTAGAAACCTCCCTTTTTTGGTCGGTTTAAAGTAACACAACGAGGTAATCTTATCGAGTATCTGTGTAATAACCAATTTATACAATCAATTATCCTGAAAACAACGGGTACTTTAAATTCTCTTTAAGCTAAAATTATAAACAACAGAAAAATATCTCAAGTTAAAAACATTAATTTTCAAATCCCGGTAAGGACAGATATTTGTGTGATGAGCGCGAATATTTGTTCCTGAGTCATGGTTGTTTTCTATGTATTTAAGTATATATTTCTCTATATAAGTATTTATATCGTTGTCTAGTACCCATAGTACAAGCCTAGAGCTTAGTTTGGGACTAGGTCAATTGTTGTGACATTGTCCCCTGATATTTATTATTATTATTATTATTTGTATGTCTTTACCATTCACGGGACTATGGGAGTCCCGGACCTTTGGAAGGCGTACATGGAGCCGAAGCCAACAAATAGTAAAGTGATGGGACACCAACCGGCGATTGTCCCTGAGTTCAAACTATAAAAGTATGCTCCCACGGACAACCAACGGTTAGTGTAGGACTATTTAAGAAGGATGGAAGTATTAACAATAGGCTCTATGAATGAACAGATATGGATTGGTGAACTAGGCTATTGATGAAACTACGGCGCCTGCCTGGCCAATGCTAATTACTTTGGTTGAAATGGCAGTCGGTGACTCGCCAACTCAAGAATGGGCCTCCCGAAATAGCCGCATATATATAGCAGCAGGGAGGTAACAGTTCCAGAGGGCCTAAGGGTGGAGAGGTGCTTCTGGACTTTAAACGACCATAAGGTGCCCACTCACCACTTATGCAACACATCCACCCTTCGAGCATATAGCTCTTGCGACTCCACTCTGACCGGCCAATAAAGGCAAGCCAGAGGTGAGGGTCTGTTCCTCGTCATTATACACTCCAGCCGGCCGGTGAAGGCAAGCGTGAGGTGAGGAACAGGACCTACCCTCGGGAGCATTCAGGTCCGTGGTGTCGCCACTCACCAAATGAATATCAATGTAATATTAATGTAATATCCTGTGTAATATAATGCCAGTGTCATAGGGACCATGCCGCGAGCGGACCTGCTATAGGGGGTGTTCTTTTTATAGTGGTGATTATTATTTACATCTTTCATATTTGAGTAGCTTAGTTTAATTTTAATTTAATTAAGTTTAGTTTTAACTCTTAACTGTAGTACCTATATTATCGTCGTTGGAAAGGCAAAACTACTAAAGCGCCATTATGGTCAAAATGAGTTATACATACAGTTCGACTGCTTTTTTTTTTCTGCGTCGATTGTTCTGGGTCTCGTGGCGATCGGAGCATGTTTTTGGCGCTTTAGTAGTGAAAATTGGGACAAAATTTCAATAATTTCTAAGGACTTTTAGGGTTCCGTAGCCAAATGGCAAAAAACGGAACCCTTATAGATTCGTCATGTCTGTCCGTCTGTCCGTCCGTATGTCACAGCCACTTTATTCCGTAACTATAAGAGCTATACTGTGGAAACTTGGTAAGTAGATGTATTCGGTGAACCGCATTAAGATTTTCATACAAAAATAGAAAAAAAACAATAAATTTTTGGGGTTCCCCATACTTAGAACTGAAATTCAAAAATTTTTTTTTCATCAAACTCATACGTGTGGGGTATCTATGGATAGGTATTCAAAAATGATATTGAGGTTTCTATTATAATTTTTTTCTAAACTGAATAGTTTGCGCGAGAGACGCTTCCAAAGTGGAAAAATGTGTGTCCCCCCCCCCGTAACTTCTAAAATAAGGGAATGATAAATGTAAAAATAATATATGATGTACATTACCATGCAAACTTCCACCGAAAATTGGTTTGAACGAGATCTAATAATTAGTTTTTTTTTAATACGTTATAAATCGTAAACCGCATTTTACCTTTCATTCAATCAACTCAAATATAATAAAGAATAAAGAAAAACATTTATTTAGATGTATAGTTGTACGGAACCCTACGTGCGCGAGTCCGACTCGCACTTGGCCGGTTTTTTTACTAACATCCGACTCATTTAGACATATTTTTGAATAGATGGCGGTTAAGTATTGTGCTTGCTGTATCTAGCCATTTCAAGCTTTATTAGTAATTTTAGATAACGTAACTGAGGATACTCGGTGGTGATTATGTAAATTTCGCTTCTATTAAATATTAAATGTAATGTCTCTTAGTCAATAACGTTTACACAATAACCGTCATTTGTAGTAATTTAGTATTTTTTCTCTATTGAAATCATATGAAGTCATGCTTGTTAGTAAATAATCTTATAACAGGAATCGACAATTGTGGCGCTTTAGTATTTTTGCCTTACTCAATAAACAAAGTAAAAGGATATTAGTAAATTTCAATGCGGGACCTCTATCTGTTACAACTGTTAAGAAACTTTGCACTATATACTTTAAGAATATTAAGATATATTAGTAATTATTAAGTTATAAAATAAATAAGAAAACTATAGGTAAGGCGTTATGCGATTCATAAAGTTGTTACATATTCGACCTTTAGTCTATTTCTCAAGCTAAATTTCAAGGCAAGAAGCAGGGGATAAAGCCCCCCAAAGGCGGAAACAGCGCGCCTGTGGTCGACGCTCCCTCAACTTCCTCCGCAATTGCTACCACCACCTCAACTGCCGCCGGTCCAGCTGCCACTAAAGCCGCGCCCCAGGCCACTATTGCCCCTGCACAAGGGCCTGGTCTGAGTGGTGCAAACTCAGGGAAGGCGGACACGGTCAAGGTGGCCCTGGAGATTCTCCAGGAGGTACTGATGGCCCTCCATACCGGCGCAGACATTGTCGCCATAGTCCTCAGAGGGATCACTCGGCTGGTTTAATGGACCCTCTGAGGATTATACACTGGAACGCCGCGAGCCTAAAAAAGAAGACTTCGCTCCTTATGGAAGTCCTCCGAGATCAGAGGATACATATAGCCCTGATCTCGGAGACCATGCTGTCTCCGGCCATCAAGCTGAAGGTGCCTCACTACCACATCTACCGACAGGACGAGGAAGGGCCAAACAGGGCCTACCGAGGATTGGCCGTCCTGGTCCGTAGAGGAGTAATCCACCAACCGCTGCCGCAAATCCGCCTGGGCTCTTTACAAGCCCTAGGTGTGGAGATCCTGGTCGCCGCCGCCCGCATGCAAGTCTACGCCGTCTACAAGCCCCCGCACACCCGTCTCGACCTAAACGAGGTCAGAGCTCTGCTGGTCTCGCCGCTGCCTACCCTAGCGGCCGGCGACTGGAACTGCAAAAACCCGGCCTGGAACTCCTCTACGTTCAACCAGAACGGACGCCGACTCCTCCTGGACGCTGAGGCCCACGGCTACCACGTGGACGGTCCGGAGACTCCGACGTACTATTCCAACAACAACGCGTTTACTCCGGACTTCCTGGACATAGCCGTGCACCGCGGACTCCAGGGACAGCTCCTCCAGGAGACCCTGGACGATGAGGTCCAGTCCGACCACCAGCCGGTACTCCTCGTCCTGTCTGCGGCACCCGCAGTCTCCACCCCGAAAACTCCCAGACCCGTGACAGACTGGGAGGAGTTCTCGAGGCGCATGGATGCCCCAGTTCCTCAGCAGAAGCTCACTGATGCAGCGGACATCGACAGATTCTCGATGGACCTAACCAGTCGCATCCGAGAAGCTCTGTCCGCTGCATCACACACCAGGAAAACGACCAACAGGCTGCCTTCACTGCCAACGCACATCGCCAAATTGATAGGGGACAAAAAGCGTCTCCGAAAGCGTTGGCAGATCATTCGCTGTCCGGGGATGAAGACCCAGCTGAACGCCCTGACAGCGAAGGTCAAGGCAGCCCTAGAGGTCCACAGGACAGAGCAATGGGAAGAAACGCTAGCCGGCGCGGCGGACGATTGGAACTCCATCCGTCGTCTATGCCGCCGACTTAGCGGAGCCCCCACACCTGTCCGACCCCTGCTACACACCGATGGTACCCCTAGGTACCGGGCCGAGGACCGGGCCGAAATATTCGCCGAGTGCCTGGAGCGTCAGTTCCAGCCGAACCCATCCGACGAGGCAGACCACATAGCCGCAGTTGAAGAGCACCTTCGAGTTTACTTCGAGGCGCCGATAGCTCCTGAAGAAGACCCCATCTTCTTTTCCCCGGGCAAAGTGAGGCACATGATCGCGAAAACAAAGCCCAGAAAGGCCCCCGGTGCGGATGGCATCACTAACGCCACCCTCCGCCACTTACCGCCTCGAGCGATCGCGGCGGTAACCCACCTCTTTAACGCCATCCTCCGCACCGGCCATTTCCCAGCCAACTGGAAATCCGGACATGTGATCATGTTGCCCAAACCGGGGAAAAACATCCTAAAGCCTGAGAGCTATCGGCCCATCACCCTCCTCCCGTGCATCTCGAAGGTGCTCGAAAAACTGAAGCTGACGAAGCTGGTCCCGCACATCATGCCTCGTCAAGAACAATATGGGTTCCGCTCGGAACATAGCACCACGCTCCAGTTGTCCAGGGTGCTGCACCACATGACGGTCGCCGCGAACAAGCGCGAGCACACGGCCGCAGTACTCCTGGACATGGAGAAGGCTTTCGACCGGGTCTGGCACTCAGGCCTGGTCTACAAGCTGTCACTGTCCTCGGCCCCCGCAGACTGACGAAGGTGGTCCAGTCGTTTTTGACGGACCGCACCTTCAGAGTGGTTGTGGAAGACGCCATCTCCGAAGATCGCCCCATCGCAGCCGGAGTCCCCCAAGGCAGCTGCCTATTGCCGGTATGTTACGGCCTTTACACCGATGACATACCGGTTGTTGACGGATCCCACCTGGCCCTGTACGCTGATGACGCGGCGTACTATGCCTCCTCTTACAAGCCAGAGTACGCCGCCGTCATCAAGCTACAGCGACAACTAGATGCCCTACCAGCTTGGCTCTCCAGGTGGAGGCTATCCGTCAACGTTGCGAAAACCCAAGCGATCTTCGTGAGCAACTGCATACGCCGCCTTCCACAACTCACTCTTCTCGGACTTGACATCCAGTGGTCCCCGGTAGTTAAATACCTGGGGATCACCATCGACAAGAGACTAACCATGGGTCCCCACACAAAGACCGTCGTCGCCGCCGCGAGAACAGCAAGAGCATTGCTACGTCCAGTGCTCCAATCCAGTCTCCCTCTGCGTGTGAAGCTCGGGGTCTACAAGACATATATACGCCCCCGCCTCACGTACGCCGCACCATCATGGTACGCCCTCCCGGCCGCAGGGCACAGAAAAAAGCTGAACTCTCAGCAAAATCTGTCCCTGCGAGCCGCCACAAATGCCCCCCGCTACGTGAGGAATACCACGATCCAGAGGGACCTCAAGATTGAGAGCCTGGACGACTTCATCGGACGCCTTGCCACGTCGTTGTTCGCGCGAGCTGACGAGTCGCGCTTCCCCCACCTGAGGGATATCGCACCGCAGCACGCGCGACCCCCCGACGGCAAGGCCTACCCACGCGACCTCGACAAGGCGACGACGTCGACACCCACGGAAGACCCATGAAGACGCTGCTCAGCTCGTAGGTCGCTAGCTGGGCCTCCCCCAACGGGGTTTCACCTAGCTGGCTCGACCTCGCGAGCAGCGTACACCCGGACATTGAAATTTCTATAAAGTATTTCTGACTTTTAGTATTTTCCGCTTATGATTAACATATTTTTTGATACATGTAAGTATTTTTTTCTCAAGAGAAAGTAAAATGAGACAAATCGTACGTATTTATTGACTCCTTACCTAAAACTTTAATGTGGAGGTTAGTAATTTTGTCTTACCAGCATTTTTTTAGGATTGAGAGCATTAATGCTAAAGCGACACGTAACTCCGTAAATATTGAACACATGTACAATACGATAAATGAGTCGTGCAGATAAAAAAAGAACATGATATGTTACTCTTTACAGCTTCCGTTTTCATTCCAAAGAAAAAAAGTTATGACAGTGTAAAGACAAAAAAATCCATTAAAAATGCTTTTTCTCGAAATGACCCTTTTGGAGGTTAGTAGTTTTGCTTTTCCAGTGACGATATTAAATAAACCAGTTATATCCTGTTTGATTTGCAATAACTTTCCCTCAATCAAAATCTACTAAAATGCGCTTCTATTCACTAATAAAGTCTTGATCTTGCCCTTAAGCAGTAAAGGGCGTTTTATGTTTATTAGGGCCGTAAAGCGGTCGTTATAGATACGGTGCGAAGGGACAGTAATGACGAAACGGGAACACTGATTTTTATTAATTGGCTAAGAAGATCCTTTATGGTTAGAAAGCAAAGATTCCTTGCTTTCTGTCCGCGACTGCAAAAATAAGGACAGACGTAGGGTAAAGTCACCTGTGGTCACTTATATGCGTAGACGACCTTATATGCGTGCGAACAGTGGGAAATATAATATCCCACTGATACAAATTATAGGCAGAGGCCAACTACAGGTGTCTGGTTGACCACTGATGACTTTACCCTATAACTCTTAGGCATATCATAAAATTAACCTAACTAACCTAACTTAACGTACCCTAAAAATTAACCTAACCTTTTGCCTTGAGATTTCATGATCTGACGACGACATAAATAATAAATAAATTGCCTCATTATTTGAGGACGGTTCGATGGATGTGGCTGTTTTTTATGTTTGCAAAATGGTCTGAACAAGGTTTCTATAAGAAAAATATTACCGGGCGATGCCGGGACAAACAGCTAATAAAGAAAGAAAAATGTAAGCTGTGATTCTTGAGAACGGCTGGAAAGATTTGTTATTTTTTTTGTGTTTGTTTTAAACAAAATAAATGAAAAATTATCAAGAAAAAAACAGAACAACCCGTATCCGGTCAGCTAGTTCTTAATATCTACAAAGTTTTGGAAAATAACTAGAGTACCTACCATTTGTACCTTTAAGTATACCTTTGTATATTTTCCATCAACCTACCGCCAAGCAGCAATGTTCGTATTGTTGTGTTCCGGTTTGGGGATAAGACAGCCGGTGAAATGACTAGCATGGAGGCATTCCATCTTAGTCCTCAGGGTTGGCAGTGCATTTGCAGTCTTGTGAATGCGAATGTCTATGGGTCACAGTTTCCACTTACCATCAGGTGGCCTGTGTGCTCGTTTGCCTTCTTCTACCATAAAAATATATATATATATTTGACAAAAGAACTCAAATAACATAGACCCGTTTTTATTATCCCCTAGTACCGAACTACATTATAATCTAATCACTATCTCTACTTAGGAAAGAAACACCAATTCCCGCAGACAAAAAGCTTCAAACAACGGATCTGTTTAAAATTCCGGGTAAATCGGAACCCTTTGAAAAACGCCGCGTGCACGGAACTGCCCGAATCAATGAGGGACGCCCCTGCCGCAGGGTTGCCAACCACTTTATAAAAACAATTTATTTTAAGTTAACTTTAATAAAGTAGATACTTGCAATATACCTTCAATTTTCTAAGGACTAAGAATGACCAAATTAAAGATTCTGTTTTTTTTACTTTATTACCTTCTTATGTAACAAATATAATATAATGGGTCATATAGATCACACTTTTTTGCCTTTCCCGTGCAATAATAGAATTTAAACGAGATACTCGTAGTATAAGCACCTAGCCAACGATGGTTATACTCGTATCTATAAGATTTTTTGCTCCATTTGGCTTAATTTTAGTGACTTATTTGAGTTTATTTATTTATTTACAGAATCAGTAAGAGGCTTACAGTAAACACCAAGACACCTTTTACTTTAGCTTAATATAGCACGCACAAAGTTAAAAGAAAAAAAAGAAAAACAGATAAAAAACCAAATAACTAATACAGAAAAACATCAACGAAAAAGATTAAAACTTAGGTGGCTAAAAATAAAAAGATTTTAGCTAAAAGCGAGTGCCAATTGCCAGCTAGCACGTCGGTATCCCGCAGCTGGTGCACAAGCGCGTTCAGCAGCTCTACCGCCCTCACGGTCGGCGCGTTCCTGGCGCGGCGCGTGCCGAACCCCTCCAGCGCCGCGAACAGCGGGTGACGGCGACGCGCCCCTGCTCGTATGTACTGGTCGGGAACAAATAAGCGGACTCGCTCGAGTGTGGTCTGGTTCTGCACTTTGTTACGCAGAAGCAAGCAATAATGCACCAACAGATGCTCCTTACGTCTGCAGCTCAATGATTGCAACCCGACCATACCCAGCACAAATAGAGAGGGATATAAGAATGGATAATATCCATATATCCTCTTATATAAATATCTGGCGAACCTCCGCTGGACCCTTTCCAAAAGCAGCGTATACTTGTCTTCAATTGGATCCCAGATAACGCAGTTGTACTCCAGCTTGCTCCTGACGAATGCGTTATATAAAATAATTGCATTAATCACATTATTGAACTGAGCCGCTGTTCGCATGATGAAACCTAAAGCTTTACTCGCGTCTTTGCATATCGACATGATGTGCTGATGAAAGTCAAACTTAGGGCCGATATACAGGCCGAGGTCACGAATAACATGAACGCGATCTAACGGTACACTTCCTAAGCTGTACGTGGCATCTATTGGGGTATGGGATCTTGTAAAAGTTATCACCTTACATTTAGCCGTGTTGAAGTACAACCTATTGCTGTTTGCCCAGTCAAATACCGCATCAATATCACTCTGCAGATCATCACAATCAGAGCGTTCAGTTACTGCCAAAAACAACTTTAAATCGTCCGCAAACAGCAGACACTCGGCTCTACGGACGACTGCAGGTAGATCGTTGATCATAATCAGGAACAAGGTTGGCCCAAGTATACTCCCCTGGCTCACTCCAGATCGAGTGTAGTACTCTTTGGAAGTATGACCGGACACTTGTACATATTGCTTTCGATCACCAAGGTAACTGGCAAGCAACTTAAGGAGATCAAAAGAGAAACTAGATAGAGCCAGTTTCCGGAGCAAGACATCATTATCAACTAAATCGAAGGCCTTCTTGAAATCAAAATATGCCGCATCAACTTGTCGGGATCCGTCCATATGCTGGAGCACATAATCTGCGAAGTTAATGTGAGAAGTGCAGGTGGAACGTCCAGCTCTGAAGCCGTGTTGGGAGTCCGCCAACCCAGGCGACACTTGCAATGAGATACACTGATTGATCAGATTTTCGAAAATCTTACCAAAGACCGATAATATTGCAATCGGCCTAAATGTCGTGACGTCCATAGAAGACTCTTTTGGGACAGGTGTCACCCTAGATATTTTCCAGGCCGAAGGATATATACCTTTGGCAATAGCGAGATTAAAAATATATACCAAAGGCTCTTCCAATGCTGATACGCAGTCCTTGACTATAAGAATAGGTATTCCATCAGGCCCCGGAGACGAAGTGGTTTTAAACTTACGTACCGCGCGTCTCACTTCCGTACAAGAAATGTGGAAAAGTCGGATATCAGCTGGGCATTGGTAAGGTGCTGCACTCTGTACTGCTTCATCCACATCGAGCAGTGGTGCACCGGGATGAAAAACTGAACCAAAGTATTCGGCAAACGCCTGGGCAGCCTCCGTTTTAGCAACATCTCTGCTTTTATACGTAAACATGCCTTGCGCGTGTCTCTTACTTCGCCTATCCTTAACGTGCTTCCAGAATTCAGTGGGTTGGCCGCAAATATCCCGCTCAATAGATGCCATGTGCTGCTCATAAGCGCTACTAATGAGAGATTTTACTCGACCTCTATAGTACCGGAATAACTCGCGGTTAAATTCAAGACCATGACGTTTGAACTTAACTAGGTGAAAATACTTAAGCTGTATGGCTCCTATGACATCCGGAGTGTACCATTGAGGATAATCATATCGGCGAGATTGCTTAGGCGTCGACCTCACGGGTACATAGACGTCTAGGGTACTATTTAGGAGCTCATAAAAGGTTTCAGTAGCTAGCTCAACGTCACTCTGCTCGTAAACATGTGACCAGTCCAAGCTCGCCAAGCCGTGATAAAGGCCGAAAAAGTCAGCCTTTTTAAAATTCCAGCGGAACGCTTGTGGCACCTGCAGGGGAGAATCAGACAAGCACTCACACTCTCCGGCAGCCGGCACACACATATTAGAGATAGTAACATCTAGCGCGGGGTGATAGGCGTCTAGGGGAACTAAAGGGTCGAAGTTACTCTCTACAAGGACATCACCGACAGGCATATTTGTCAACACCAGATCCAGGATACCACCGTGCGAGTTACTGACATTATTACATTGTCTTAATTGGCAAAAACTAAGGAAATTTTCAAATTGACAAACGGTATTTGAGCTAAACGACTTAAGATTAAAGTCGCCTACAATAAAAACATCTAGAGAAGAAAATGTACACACGGCATTTTCTAAACATTCCAATACGTTCAAAAATAAATTATCACTATAATTAGGAGGTATATATACTACACAGAGCAACAACCGAATGTTTCTACCAGTTAACAGGGCAAATATAAGTTCGCGTTCACTAATCAGGCCGTCAATATTTTTGATAACACTCACACTAAAGGTACTTTTAACTGCCAATAGGACCCCGCCCCAGCCGACATCGCCGTCACGGTCCTTGCGAAGCACAGTGTAGTCTGCGGGAAACAACTCGGCGCTGTTCACAGAGCTGTTTAAAAATGTTTCCGTTAAAGCCACAATGTCAGGTCGATGCATTTCCACGTTAGTATGAAAAACCGATGTTTTTGAGCGAAGGCCTCTCACGTTTTGGTAATATACGCGAAGCTTTTTATGATTCCTTTTTTTCTGTTTGGTTACGAAAGCTCTGCCGCCAAGGTTTAATGCAAATGTCTTCAGCCCAATTAGCGGGGTCTAACACTCTGTCAACATATTTCGACGGGACCGTCAGTTTGAAGGAAGCGTAGTTTCCTTTTGCCTTCAGATTCTCAATTAAGCAGACATCTTCTTCAAAAAGAGCAGACAAATATGCGCGCACCTGGTCGACCGTGGTGCCCATTTTTACGTAAAACAGATGTATGTATCGCTGCCTCTCTGCTGCTTCCAATGAGCACGTAGTACCAGGGGCAGCAGTGCCCCGTTTGACATCGAACGATTTACGTTGGTGCTTCGGAGTCTTATTCAAACACTTATTTTCCGGCTCAGCTTTATTTACAGCGACTACCACCTTGTGAACCGTGGGCAGAGGTTTCGCAGGGGTACTCTCAACGTCGCGTGACTGAACAGGAACTTGAACCACGCTGGAACGCTCCTGAGGCACACTAGTCAGTTGAAATCGCGGCGGAGCCAGTTTCGGTTCTTGACTGCGAGTTTGTGATGCAATAGTAGAGTAGCTCGCCAGTGTCCCGCCAGTGTTTTGCTTCTCCGACGTTGATTTAAACTTGCCCTCCAGTGCGGTTACCCTTGCGCTCAGTTCTCCAACAGTTTGTATTAAAGCAGCGAGTTGAACCGCGACCGCAGTGCTAATAAGGTTTGGCAGGCGCTCGTTTAAACATAGTAAGAGCTCTTCCCTCACCAAAACACGTATGTTATCTAAGCACACGGAGTCGTCTCCTAGCTCACCATCACGAGAAGGGTTTAGAGGCTGCCGACGGTATGTCACGTGCTCCGACTGGTTCCTCGATTCGTTTAGATAACTCGCATCCATCGACTCATCATGGGCACTATGAATCTTAATGCAGTTCAAAGACTCATTGTGTACGCTCTGAACCCGAGTGACGTCATCGGCCGTTTATTCATTGTTTTATATAATGCTAGGTTAAGTTTATTATTATATAAGCAATATTTAAAAAACGACTGACTGTTGAGTTTCTTGCACGTTTCTTCTCGGCAGTGGTCTGTTGAAAAGCGCTGGTAGATTTTTGACGCGTAAAAGTGCCCGTGCGGCCTACTTACTAAATAAACATCTTTTATCTTTTTTATCTTTAATTTTTTTAAAAACTCCCATTTCCCAACCCTACGTTTCCCATAACGGACACTTCCCATAACGGCGATCCCCATAATCGGCACTATTTGCCCAGAAATCTGAAAGAGGCGGGCGGAACAAATTTCCGCCCGCCTAACGAGCCCTACCCCTATCTAATCAAAGGCAAGTGTTGATGTGATATCCTAGCGAGCCATAAAATTGATTTGAGCTCTGTCTGTTTGTATCGCTATAGTTTTATATGTTATAAAGATAATGGAAATGTTTGTTTTTTTTTATATTAATATTTATTACAGGGCTGAAACTTCATAGTTAGTATTATTTGTGTGAGGTGGTTCCATTTGTCTTCTATAGTATTTTTATACATAAAATAAAAGTTACATGGTTTAATGCATTTTAATTTGATAATAAACATGACAATAGGATTTAAAAGAAAAAGTAGTTTACTTGATATGAAAATCGTCAGCAGAACGTATATTACTTACGCATGATTAAAATCACTTTTAAATTCCCCAATTTCATTAAGAGTTTAAATACTAAACTTGTAACTTCTATGTAGAACACAGCCCGTTGAAAATATTCTCACAAAAAACTAAAATAAAATTAATCAGTTAGCACCTCCTTCTGATATAAGATGGCAAAATTTAAGTAACGTTATTATTGAAATTTATCAGCAAATACTAAGCCCTATAGCTACTTAAGAAAACCGTATAAAAATTTAATGAAATATAAATCCAAACCACCCTTCCCATAATCTTGACGAGCAAATCCGCCGGCCAAAACTAGCTTCACACGTAATAATTCGTCATAACTCCCTCTTGCTCTGATACTAGAGCGAGAATGAGATGGTAGAGGCCATCTTAATCTCAAGATAGGAAATAACCAGTTCCGTGCGGCTCCAGCCGGACATATCTGGATTTTTCCGGATTTCGGCCGCTATGTGTTTTTATGCCCCCAGTTGATGTAGCGGAAGGGATGGCGTGTTTCCTCTCAAGTAAAACTTATCTTTACGTGCAGGGCTTCACTCGGACGATTTGGACATTGTTCGGTGCCAAAATTCTTGATTTGTAGGCAAATTAGGACAATGGTGGAGTTCTCGGCGCTGATTTAGGTACTAAGTGGTCTGAAGCAAGTGGAAAATGTATGTTTATTAAAAACTGCTTTAGTAGAGTCATCGGATCGCATTGCCGCCATTATTGGTGTCATTTGTCTTGGTTTTTTGCTGTTACGAAAGTAGAATAATTCTAAACTTATTATACATGTGTGTAGATAAAGTAGAGTATGCAACTGTATATAATGAGGCATTAAAACACTCGTGTGATCCTATTATGAAACTAACTGACGCTCGTTTCATAAAACCACACTCTTATTTTAAGGCCTCTCATTATACAACAGTTGCATAATATCTGGCAATTTTTTTTAAGAAACTTGTTAAGAAAGGCCTTTCTTAAAAATATAGCCCCATGTATAAGGCTACTCTTACTTATAAATAGTGTTTGCTATTTTATTCCCAACACATTCTTAATAAAGTGGCGTTATAAAAGTCTTGGTGTAAATTTTACTATTCGGTTAAAGATATTGAGCTTTAAAACGTAGAAGTTGCAGCCGCAGTGCGACGGAGCTCCCACATGCTTTGGAATTGGGGTTCCGTGGGACTAAAAAGTACTACTGTTTTTTTTTTTTTTTTATCTTTTACAAAACATCAATAATTTTTTTTTTTAAGTATAAACATATTTTATATTAACTGTAAGGTTATAATTAAAGAATTGTTTGCAAAAGTTTCTTTTTCGAGAAAATTATATGATAAATTAAAGATTCATGCAGGCTTGTAAAAATGCGTAGAGAGAAGCTATAGTTTAAAGAAAACCTGTATTAAGAAATATCTTCGTTGTTTCGTTTTAACATGAAGAGTTTCTACGTGGAAAACAAATCATGGAACAATACAATTCACTTTAATTGCTTTTTCTATCTACTCGTTTCAGGTTTCAGCCGCCTTGCAAAAGTGTCTATAAAGTAAATTTATGACCTTAACTACGACATCCACTTTCGTATTGATAAAGCTATGGTTACGATACGGAACCCCCAGTCTTCGCCTAGATCGTATTGCCCCATTTTTAATTCACTCACGTCGGTCGGGTGCAATTAAATATTCAAATGACTGCGCCGGAGTGAGTTTTAATTAGACACAGTGCTGCAGCGGTGCAGCGGGAGATGCACTTGGAACTTAACATGATATTTGGCAGGAATCCAAAAAAAACAGTCAAAGGTCCATTCTGAATATAAGAGCCTTATAATCTCATACAAAATAGTCCGGACGATTTAGATCGCGCCCGTCTCCTTGCTGTCTCAGCAGGTCAATCAGGTACTGGCTCCACGCTCTTCCTTCCCGCAATATAGGCAGAGTCTTGGACCCATGCTGCAATAAGCTTGTTGCTTGGAGCTAGAATTTGTGAACCTCATCCTTGCACGTGCGGGAAGGAAGTGAGTGAGCTGGGACGACATGACCTTTCAAGCTTTAGAAGAGCTGGCCGTTTGTACCGCCACGGCACAATTAATGATCTGATCCGTCGTTCGCTTGCCACTGCCTCTGTACCAGCTGTCCTAGAACACGCAGGTTTGCATACAGTCGATGGCAAGTGACCAGACGGATCTACATTGATGCCTTGGAAACTGGGTAGGGCACTGGTGTGGGGCGCGACGTGTGTTGACACATTCGCCCTATCCAACGTCCAGTGAACCCGTGGTCAGGCCCAAACCATCAAACGCCGCAAATATTCATCATTATTAAATAATTACGAATTTGTGGCACTTGCAGTGGAGGCCATGGGACCTTGGTCAGCCGATATGACAAGCTTTATTAAGGCTCTGTCATCCCGGCTCATAGACACCTCCGTCGATCCTAGAGCTGGTGCTTACCTCTTTCAAAAGATTGGGCTAGATATCCAGAGAGGTAATGCAGCCAGTGTCATAGGGACCATGCCGCAAGCGGACCTGCTAGATAAGAGGGGGTGTTCTTTTTATAGTGGTGATTATTATTTACATCTTTAATATTTGAGTAGCTTGGTTTTATTTTTATTTTAATAATTGTCAGCTTAGTTTTAACTTTTAATTTTTAACATCAATAAATAAATTAATTTTAATAAGAAATCAATAGTAATTAATCAATGTGAATATGAGTCTGTCTGCGCGCATCTATTACGAATTTACGACTAAATCGATTTTGATTAGTTGTCCAGTAAATGATTATTGGATTACTTCTTATGTCCAAAAAACTGCGGGCCTAGTCAGCGTCTATATCGTGCGTCAAATGATATAAATATTTTTAATACTAGACGTAATCCGAACAAGCTTTAAGTACTTTTATAATCGATGGCAATCCCATAAAAACTTGTGGGACGACCTTGTGCAGGGCCCGTCCGGGTTGGTACCACCATCTTATCCATTAAACTACCGCCAAGCAGCAGTGTTCGCATTTCATGTTCGCATCTTAGTTCTCAAGGTGTCTCTGGTTCAAAAGTTCTCAATGTCTATGGGTCACAGTTTCCACTTACCATCAGGTGGCCTGTGTGCTCGTATGCCTTACTATGCCATAAAAAAAAACTCGATTTTAAAACTATATTCCTTGCGCCCTGTGCACCCCGATTGCTCCCGCTCGTTAGAGGAAGTGCGGCGGTCACCGGATTAATTACACCGCCTTTATGCCCTCTACTTTACGAGAACCGTATCGATTCCGGTTATATCCAATATCTTACAATTAAATGCTAATCCATTCTGACTTCTGTATTTGTACAGTCTGTAGCATAATTTCAAGATTCTGCTCTAAAAATAGTGGTTTTAGGTATTAGAAAGAAAGAAGAAAGAAAGAAAAACATTTATTCAGGACAAACATAACCAAGAACAGATAAAAACGTACAAGAAGAAATTAGCCACGAAATGGTCTTAACTCAGCGTAATGCTGGCATTAAACCTGTGGACTAAGATGAAATATCTTATCGATAGTTATTACGCAGGTTGTCTTATTCCCACAACATACTACAACAATGCGATCGCTGTTGCTCGGCGGTACATACATACATACATTAAATCACGCCTGTTTCCCAGAGGGGTAGGCAGAGACCACTAAACTTCTTTCCACTTGCTACGATCTTAACAAATTTCTTGCGCTTCTTCAACATTCATACATCGAGTCATGCACGCACGTCGGTTTCGGGTACTTACGATTCGGCCCTTTTCCGGTATTTCTCCGATTTGATTCGAAAAAGAACGCCTAAGGCGGCTCCTTCGGACCCTTCCACTCACTTTCCATCGGTATATCGGGGGTAAGTAAAGAATAACATGGTGATAGCAATTAAGATAACAGACGGTTTTACCGATGTGTTGTTATAAATATTTCGTTTCTAAGTATTTAACTCAGTATAGTAGCGTGTACACACAGCAACACATCTAGCTACTTCAGAAATCTGAAATATTGCATGAAAGAGAGTCGCACTAGAATGCATAGAAGTTGACATAAGACACATACCTATATACATCTCTTTCTTTTTCTCTCTGCTCTGTCTTTAATGGTTAGTTAGGTGTGATGTTGTGTGTACACTTGCCGTGCTTGCGGCCGGGGGATCCTATCCCAAACCGGCCTGTTAAGTCACGAGCGAAAGTGTTCTAACTCATAGTGCTTTTATTGTTTAAGTATTTATTTCTATATCTTTAATAGCATATTAATTGTTGTCTGGAACTTACCCGTGGTACAAGAATAGAGCTTAGTGTGGAGCTAGGTTAATTTGTGTGAAATTGTCACCTGATATCTTGATTCGAGATTTACAAGGACATAATTTAACGTCAATCAATTTGTGTTTGTAAATATATTTATTTTTGATAAACACTGTAAAGTCACCTAGGTACCTAATTTTATCTTAGTATATAATATGATAAGCAACCCGCCCTCGCTTCGCTTCTGTTTGTGTGATAAATGATCAAACTGATCGTGAGATCCGCATCGAAATCCGTTGTCTAATTTAGGAGGAGTTAGCGAATCTACAGACAGACAGACATACGCGGAAAACGACTTAGTTTTTAACTTTTTTTTTTTTGTTGATTGATAATGTAGTTGGTGTCCCCACCGTAACTACTTGACCCGGGCATGGGCAGCTATGCCCCACGGGGGGGCATGCTGAACCCTAAGTTAGAGGTGCGGTGGTGGTCGCACCTCTGGAGGGGTGCCTCCGTCGGGTTTCAGGCCGGTCGAGCGCAGCTCGGCCGGCTGAGTATCTTGATGGTCTTCGTTTTAGATAGTTTTTAACAATGTAAAGAAAGATAATATACCTGTCTACTGAAACTGTCCGTAAACAGCCAGCCAATCAGAGAGCGTCAATTAACGAGTGAGGGAGACAGCGTGTTGACTTGGTATAATTGCCCCGATGTTTGCCGACAGACGTTTTATTGACTGCGGATGTCACAATGTTGGAGGCAGGGAGTTAATGAAATCAAAATGGAGACTGTCTTTTAGTATATACCGTGATTTTTTTTATTTACGATAACTTTAAGGAAACGTTCTTTAGGTCAAATAAAGTTAATTTCCCGAAGACAGACAAATGATGACTGTTACGGTTTTAAAGATATTTAATTTTTAAATTTAATCAGTTAATCACGTTGAATTGATATAAAAGGCTCTTAACTGTCCGTGTATGTCACGCCAACATTGTCGTATTTGACACTGACTATGAGCCCTTTTAGAATGACCAAAGATACAACATTTAATTACTTTGTTTTAAACAGAAATATTTTTTTTTGCAATATTTTAACATCTAATCTACCACTTAGTTTCTATGGATGTACTTAGTAATATGCCGAAGTTATCGTAAATAAAAAAAAACACTGAATAAAGTCCTTAATAGCGGGGCGGTGGTTTTAAATTATATTCATCAATGACGTGATGTGACAGAATTACGTATGGATCTGGTCGTCCATTTAAAATGATAATACAGTACAAACAGTTTTTTAGGCTCAACTGTACAATATGTGACATCGAGTTCAGGCTTCATTTTTTTTTTGTAGCTTCTACTCGCCAAAAGACAACTCCTCACCAAATTTTAAGTTGCGGAAACGCTTGGTTTGCGAGATAAAAATAATCAAAAGTTCCATATAAAATCCCGATTTTACACCGCCATGACACAATATTTTGCGTTTCGTTAAACGCGTCTAGAAAAACTAAAACGTGATGATTTGTTTAATGTTTAGTTTTTACACAAATACAGTTTTTTCGACTTATTTGTGTACAATAATAGTAACATGATATTTATTCGATGATTTTTTTAATTTATAAGCATTATTTTGTGGAAATTAGTTGATTAATAATTATCAAAAATGGTATGAATTTACTAAAACGCGTAAAACAAAACGCAAAATGAATTGGTGGGGTCTGCGGGCGGAGGATATTGTTGACATATGATACATTGTTAGACGCCATGGCATGGCATTTTGTTTTGCCAGTTGTAATTCGTACTTCCAGTTGAGAGCGTTATCGTGATCCTGTTGTGCTTATATACGACTACAATGGTGCTACCGAAGCCTAAAGTTTCGTCAAACACCGTGTCATCGCCTGAAGAGTTGAGAGTAGGACAAGTGGATTCTCGCGAGTCCCTTGATCCGAGCTCCTCTTCAGCGCCTATTCCGCGTGTGCAAGTGATAGACTCTAGTGAGCCGCTTGTTTCGTGTGTGCAAGTGTTGGACTCTAGTGAGCCACTTGTGCCCACCACCACCACGTCGTCAGCCGATGTACAGGTTGTGGAATCTCCTGAGTCTCCGACCTATACAGAATCATCTCGGACGTGTTCAATCTCTCCGGTACCTGGTTGCTCTAGATGGGAAGGAAGATTTAATGTAAGTACTGTGTTATAAACTTAAGGTTTTCTTGATACAATTTATTAAATATATCATTTGGCAAATAATAACCTAGTTTTTTTTGTTATAGGCTCCTCAAGGTGTATCGGGGATTATGCCCGAGTCACCTACCTTTACGGAGCAGCATTCACTCTCTCCCACCTTTACGGAGCAGCGTTCACTGTCTCCCACCTTTACGGAGCAACATTCACTATCTCCCACTTTTACGGAGGCGTCAGGCAGTACTCCTGCACCAGCAGCATCTGGCTCTTCAGGACGGCGTCAGAATCTTTACAGTGAGGAAATTAGAGGGCAGTGGAATCTTAGGAAAGTGTTCAAAACTTTCCACTCAGTGGAATCTAGTATTGAATTTGCTGAAGAAAGGCAATTAATCCCTCGCACGAAAATGTGCAATTATCATAAAAAACCGATGATGCTCGAGAGACCTGGTCGAGGGCAGTTGGGAGCATTTCGTTGCCGAAAAAGCAACTGCCGAAACAAGTCAGTAAGCCGAGCAAAGGACACATGGTTCGAGAATGTGCACCTGAACTTGCCACTGGTGTTTGAATTAATGTATATGTTTACCAGTGGCTACAGCTATGAGCAGGTGCAACGCGAGACGTCAAGGGAAGAACGCGAAGAAGTAATTTCTACCAAAACGATAGCCGACTGGTTTAATTACTGCCGTGAAGCTATATGCGTCTACGAATTAGAGCATGAAGAGGAGCGACCTAAGATTGGCGGTCCAGGAAAAATTGTACAAATTGATGAATCAAAATTTGGTAAAAGAAAATATAACAGAGGAAGGCGTGTGGAAGGCCATTGGGTCCTAGGAATTATTGAAGATGGTAGTGACGATTTAAGGATAGAAGTGTGTCCCGAAAATGTGCGATCTGCGGAAGTTTTGGTGCCACTTATAAAAAAGCATGTTCAGGAAGGCACCACAATACATACAGACTATTGGAGAGCATATGATTGCCTTTCTGAACATGGATACATCCATAAAAAAGTAAATCACAGTGATCCAGAAAGTAGTTTTGTGGCACCAGATGGGACACACACCCAACGCATCGAAAGTCACTGGAGAGGACTCAAGCGGGCCTTCCATAAAGACAATTTCAAAGGAAATTTCACAGACTGGTTGATCGAATTTTCATGGAGGCGAAGAATTAAAATTAATAAATTAGATTCCTTCGAGGAGTTAATAAAGTGTATATTGTATATATATAAATAAATATAATTGTTAAATATTAGTTTTATTAAGGATGTCCCTATTAACAACCTAGAAAACTTGTTAGGGCAGAACCGACTCGGGCCTGGTTAGGTTAGAAGGCTAAGGCGGGAGCTGAAGCGAAGCGAAGCTCCCGCCTTAGTCTTCGTGGTTATTTTTTTTATGACAATCCAGAAAACCTGTTAGGGCAGGACCTACTCGGACCGGGCTCGATATTTTGATTGGCTTTTATTGATCGATAACGGCAACTGTCACTGTTTGACAAGTATGCGAGTGCGAGAGGGACGCTTGCCGTTATCGATTGATAAAAGTGACTATTCTTGCCCGCCTGGTTTTAGAAGGCTAAGGCGGGAGCTGAAGCGAACCTAACCTACTGACTATAACCATTGATATCTCCATAACCATGGGGTTTCGCAAGGCGGGGGTGAGCCCTCCCCCCCCCCCCCCCCCCCTCTACCCCTCCACCGCCAAAATGGATGGTTCATTATCTAATTTCCAACAAAAACCTGTTACATGAATGAATAATATGCATGAATTTCGCTCAATTTAAAAAAAAAAAACAAAAATTCATAACTATTTTTTTAGGCTTTTCCGCGTTTTTTGGATTTCAAAAATACACTATAGACATGGTTCTCTACCCAAAAAAAAAAAATGGCGTATTTTGGCCATGTCACATATAGTACATCCCTTCCCCAAATTTACTAGCACATAAATGTTATAACAATGACCATGGCATTTATTTAAAAGACAATAAACATAACTTAAAGTTATTTCCCAAACATTCTCTTTTATTACAGTCTCAAATTCCCAAACCATTTCAGCGGGCACTGCAGTAAAACCCACGCGGAGTTAACCGTTTCGACACAACAAAAGGTGTTATGCGATACGTGTGCAATACTGGCTAACCTCGAGTAAAAGGATCGAGTTTCTTTGAGTACACTATTTGTTCTTTGTTAAAAATGATGGAGGTAGTTTAATAGTTCTAGGCATTGGTAAATATTTCACAACGAATTTCATCTTAAATTATGGTATCGACGACCACACTCAAAATCAGTAAGAGACGATTTAATCGTTGCCTAGCAACGATTTCTCAAACACAAGTTTGAAAAAGGAACGCGAGACCTACTCATAGACATTTGCAGACATAAAGCGTATAAAAACGATGATTCTATGCAGTTACGAAAAAAACCCCAAAATTATGATAAATTTTCTACAATTTTATGCCATTATTTAGTTATAATAGCATGATTATAATGTAAAAAACAATTATTTTCATTACTTTTAAACCAAATTACGAGTAAAATAAAAAGGTGCGCAGGGAATAATTCTGATTACCTACTGAGAAAGGGTATAAGTTGACTTTACTAGTAATAATATTCGTTTTACTTGTGGGAGGACCTTGTGCAGGGTCCGTCCGGATCGCTACCACCATCTTATTTAATTACCTACCTCTTAACAGCAGTTTTCGCATTGTTGTGTTTCGGTTGGGGGATAAGACATCCGGTGAAACGACTAGCATAGAGGCATTCCATCTTAGTCCTCTGGGTTGGCAGTGCATTTGCAGTCTTGTGAATGCGAATGTCTATGGGTCACAGTTTCCATTTACCATCAGGTGGCCTGTGAGTTCGTTTGCCTTCCCATGCCATAAAAAATATATAAAAAATAAAGGTTATATAAACATAAACAGAGTACTAGACTTAAACCCTTTTTGACTTTATCTTCAGGATTCTATTCCCTTTTGCTTTAGAGTGACCTAATCCCTCATAACCACCACCATAAACTTTTACTATGCTTCACCTAAAGGTCACCACACATGTGCAAATAGCCATCGCGATAATAATCGCACCGTGTGTAGGCGGCTTTATCGACACGGCGCTAACATATACTTCAAGATAGAACATGAGAGGTTTATGTGTGATAAGTAGAGTTATATTCTAGTATACAGATACTGCGATTTATCTCTCAGTAGTTTACTTTCTCTGATATAAGTTAGAAAGAAGAGCACACGGAGTTGACTCATTTTTGTGTCGCGTTTAATATGACTGTAAAGCTAGGCATTTACAGACGCGTCGTTTGTATCAGCGACAGACGGTGTAAATACAACTGGACGGGCCTACTATTTTGACAACATTTACGGGCGTGCCACGCCATATCTCAACGGTGCAATATCACGGAGCAGACTGATTAGAAAATGGCAGTCAGAGAGCGCATTAACGACGACGCCATTTGGCGTGGCGTGTTCCAACGTTGGATTTCGACGTTCACGTTAGTTTCATTGCGTGTTTGCGCGTCGCGCTGGCTCTTCCATTTAAAAATACAACGGACTGTGTCATGTCCTTTTAAACGCTACAATTTTGACATTCACGGATCGATTTTGGCGCCGCGCGGCGCTGCTCTATTTGGCTTGTTGGAGCGGTCGTGAATGCCCAGGAATACCGTGATATGGGAGTTTGTGACGAGTAAACGAAGGAACGTATAAGGCTGCTTAATTGAGAATACACGCGCTAAAATGTGTTTTTTTCGCTCTGACGGGACCGGTATTTTTCGAACCGTTTCCATGCCCTGGATACCTCACTCGAAGTTTTAATTTAAATTAACTTTCGGATGTATGACAAGGTCGCTATCGTAACCACCTTAATCTTTTATTTATTCTTAATTTTTACTTTATTTGAGTGGTCTCTGCCTACCCCTCTGGGAAACAGGCGTGATTTAATGTATGTATGTATGAACTTTATTTTTATATGGTATGTAGGTATCCCGCGGACCGGGAGACGAGCTGTAGGTAGGCCTCCAACAAGATAGAGTGACGACCTTGTAAGGATCCCGGGAACGCGGTGGATGCGAAAAGCACAAGACCGTTCTGAGTGGAGAGAATTGGGGGAGGCCTATGTCCAGCAGTGGACGTCTTTCGGCTGACATGATGATGATGATGTAGGTATATATATTATTACGTATAAGTTATAAATATGTTAGACCCTATGTTGCACCGCCACCACAATCTCTGCTTTGCCCATAGGTGAACTGGTAGAGAATGCCTTACGGCATTAAGGCACATAATTCGCTTTTTGTATATTAAGTGTATTATTTTGTGCAATAAAGATTAAATAAATACACAAATATATCTGTCTAAGTCTCCAGGAAATAAACAGTTTTTTTTATGCATTCTCAACAAGCCAGCTTTATAAGATAAAGAATAAGAATAAGTTAAAGAAGTATTTAATGTCACCCAAAACCAGTAAAATACAAAAAAAAAGAAATAAAAGGCGCATACGAGCATGAAGCTTGTATGCGCTCGCCCAATTGACTTTTCGCAAAAACATCTCAGTAGTGTCACGTGCTACCCCTAAAACTTAAATATGCCATAAAAATACACAAATAACTCCCGCTTCGGCGACAGCATTCGACGCGATTGCTATTCCGCACAATGGCCGGGTTCAAAAATCCATTAAAGTGTCATCAGCAAGTTCCAACACGTGTACGGCCGTATTTCTTTGAAAAAAAGAAAAAACTTTGATAGCTCCGCGAAGTTTGCATGAAGTTCGAAAGTTTGCAGTAAGGTGTGGGATTTAATCGATTTAGGGTCTCTGAAAGGGGCATTGTATATTTAGAGGTGGTTTTCAAATATAATTGCTTTTTGTTTTTTACTGTTAGTCTTCAGAAGTAGTTGTTGATGTTTATAGCTGAAAAGATAAAAAGATAAAAGATGTTTATTCAGTAAGTAGGCCGCACGGGCACTTTTACACGTCAAAAATCTACCAGCGCTTCACAAGAGACCACTGCTGTGAAGAAACGCCGCAAGAAACTCAACAGTCAGTCGTTTTTTAAATGTTACTAATGATATTATACAATAATAAACTTAACCTAGTATTATATAAAACAATGAATCTCACATTAACCAAAAATTAATATTCAGACTCAGAACTGTCACAAAATTAATAAGTAACAGTAATAAAAAAAAATAGAAATTATACAAGTTATACTTACCTGTGATGGTACAAGATAACCTGCATAAAAGTTTCGATACATTCTCCTACAGAAACCGTGTCACCTAGACATGTAGACATTTATACAATGTTTACATATTTTTTACGACTAAGTTATTTAGGTTAGTTTTGGCCAAGCATTTTTATCTGTTAGATATATAGTCCTCGGCTTCCAAACAGTCAAAACGAGTGAATTTTAGTTCATTACAACGCTCTAAAGTTACAGTTTTTGATTTCTGTAGATCGATTATTACATTGCAATCAGTAGCATAAAGCCATTTTAAAGAAATATATTTGCGGATGGTGAAGTTGATAAAATTCGTCCAAGGAAATAAAAAGTGATAAATACTGATTTTCATACGACGTTGTCGAGGGTACCTGATACTTAAAATATTTATGGTTAAACTATAAAAAACAGTCCCTGAAATTCGTCATACTTATATTGTAATTTATACGTTGTACCATAAAAAAGAAAAACCTTCTAAAACTTGTTATCGCATTATTACGCCGGTACAGTGAGCTCCTAATATTCGTAACTGTCGTAAGCCAGTTATCTCCCGCGGCAGACTGTACTTACACTAACATTAACAGCCGACCCCACTAATGCTGAAATATTATGCGAATGGTGTATAATGCGGCTGCTTTAATACGAGTCACTTGTTTTGGAGTTTAAACAAAATATCTGGCGAAAATGTAGCTCGTTTTCCCAAGTCGATATGAAATAGTGTGCTAAGCTTGTTTTCTAACTCCCGACTAAAAAAAGTTGTGAATTGGCAAACTTTAGTGACTTTGTTAGATAGCATAATTATTTTGCCAAAGTGGTTCTCAGCATAGATGAAGGTCAAGGAAGGAAAAGCGTCAATTGTTTTCAAGGGAATATAATGTTTTTTAACTACGTTTGCGCCCTTTTGTAGTAGTTTAATTGCCAAATTTCTATAAAAAGGAGCAAGAATGGTTCTACAAAGTTTAATAAAAAAAATATATAACGAATAACACCTTTGTCAGACTATAATAAATCTATCTTCAGACCTTAATAAAATCCTTAGTTTCATACAATAAAATAAAATAAAAATAAATTAAACTTACAGCACTTTTGTGAACAGAATATATATTTCAAAAATTGAACATATGCCAAAATAACAAATCTTAGCGAGGTTAGATAGAAAAAGGTCGTTTCAAAATAATTATTTTGAAAATCGCCTGAGAAATCAACCGGTTATAGGTACTCCTTAATTATTTTGCAAATAAAAACCTGCCTCACTCTAAACATGTGTATGTATGTATGTAAAAAAAACGCCGATGTAAAAATACAATGATTGATTCTCAAGCTGTTTAATGAGCTTATTAGAATACTGTCAATTAACCAACCACATTTAGGTTCAGTATAACTACGGTATATCCCACCCCTCTTTTAAAATAGACGAATATCTCGTCACTGCCTCGGTCTAGCCACGTCACGGTCTCGTCCCGCCCCGTCCCGTTACGTTGCCACGTCTAAACACAGCAGACAGAGGCGACACACGGCTGCGAATCGCTGCATGCAATATCGCCGCTCGTAAAACGCACCTGTGACACATTCGCACCGACTCATATTGCGATAGTTTTTCGTCGTAATGCCAGTTGGGGTGCTCGCGCTATGGTTGACAAATTCAACCCTAAAGACTTGGTTTAGTTTTTTTTTTAAGTGCATGTAATTGTCTTTGCCGGGGTGACTTTCAACCGAGCTAATTATGTCGACAGTAAAATGTTAACCAGCCATTTTATCGAATTTCAGTACATCGATTTTATAATCAACCATAGAATTTTATTTGCTATTTTCAGGATATTTAACTCATTCACTGCTAGCCACTGCTACAAGTGCTACGTTGTAGACTGTTGTAGCATTGTTCTGCTTTGTACAGAGAATCTGCTACGAACAGTGAATCTGACTATTGGGATAGAACAAAGAAAAACTCACGGTTTTAGTTCACGGTTTTCGTTCATTCTAGTTCGAAAGAAAAGGTAATTTTAAGAGACCGATTTCATTAATTTTGTATTGGACCCGATAGTTTTGTTTTTATATTTTTATTTATTTAGCAGATATTTTATGGATGACATGATTATTTTACATTTTGGTTGGCAGTTTATAATAAATAAATAAAAATTATATCTAATGATAAAAAGTGATTGTAATAGTGTAATAATGTTTTATACTTTACATACTTTTTCAAGCGATTTTTGTCTAACCCGTAAGATACACTTAGGAGGGCTTCAAGCCAAATACGAAAGTCAAACAAAGGTCAAAAATACTATTGTCGAAATGTCTGAAATAGATAAATTTTCCAAAAACTTAATAATGCAGAACGGCTTTAAAACCCTATTCCTCGAAATGGTTTTCTAATTTGAGTAATTTAAAAAATATGAATAATCCCAATTGGAGTAATGGTACCGATGTGAATTACGTAAGTTAGGTTAGGTTAGACTTAAGACGGCTGAAAAATACGAACGCGGAGAGAATTAATTTAGAGTGACATGAATATTCTGCGTAATGAATTCGATCGCTGAAAGGTGTTTCGATAAAAAAAAAAGGCACCGGTCGTCAATATAGTTGAGTCATCTTATACATCCACATTATAAAAAAAAAATCAACTTTTCATACATACATACATACATACATTAAATCACAGAGACCACTTCTTTCCACTTGCTACGATCTTGACAAATTTCTTTCGCTTCTTCAACATTCATACATCGTGTCATGCACGCACGTCGGTTTCGGGTACTTAAGATTCGGCCTTTTTCCAGTATTTCTCCGATTTGATTCGAAAAAGTACGCCTAGGGCGATCCCTTCCAACCCTTCCACTTACTTTAGATCTGTAATTTTTCATAGTTACTACATTATTCTGCAGTAGCATCTATTTCTCTTACAGTATCGGAAATGTCGGAAGGGCCCCCACGTGCCTCAGCGATTTGTCTCGCGCCGCGTCTCGACCGCTGTGAGACAATAACCGGATTCATCCGGATCGTCTCACCGGCTCGAACCAGCTTAAATAGACTATGAAAAAGTTTTAACACAACCCGACCAGATTTATGACGCACCCTAAAAAAGAAATTGGTCACTATCGTCGATGAAAGTTGCTTACTCCAACAACCTCCCTAAATCCTCATCACTCATTCACTTATTAAAACTTTGAAAAGAATGTGTTAAGACAATCTATGCCTTGTGTGTACATAAATTCTCCAAAAAACCATAACAGGGGGCGTTATTATGACATAGATATTCAGTTCAGTTTACACCGAGAATAAAGGACAGATCTGCTATGGCTCTGTCTTTTACGCTCACTGCAAAATGAACTGCGTAGTTATGTCATAAATAATAACCCCCCAGATCATAGTAAATACATTTCCTTTAAAGCACATTTGATACCTAAAAAGGTCACATGGCTTTTATACTAAGCAGGATACACGTATCCCAGTAATTACCCAAATGAAATTATCTACGTCCGGAAGATAATCAGATTAACCGGTTAAAAGCAAATTGAAAGGATAAACTTGTGAGCACCCTTTAGCAGAAAATAGGCACCTTTAGGAAAAAGGTTCAGGGGTTGGAAGATAATAATTTATAAAACAATTTTGTCTGTAACTAAGTACATGATTTCTTTTAATCTCATCTATGATTTTCAGAAGGGTAATTATCACATAACTATGCAGTACAGTTTACGCTGAGAGAAAAAGACAGAGCTATGTAACTGCTATAGCTCTGTCCCTTACACTCACTGTAAAATAAACTGCATAGCTATGTCATAATAAACCCCAGTAGGTATCATAAATATGTAAGTCACTTGTACCTTAATAATTAATAGAAATCTACTTAGTCGTGTTTTTTTAAAATAATAAACCATAAAAAAATCCGTCATCATGTTTCCATTTATCATATTTTGTAGATTTTTGTTATATCTACTTTTGCAAAAGGATAGTTTAGAGTTGAATATTTCCTAAAAAGACCCTCAAATCCTACAATTTTTTTTTAGGAACTATCCAATTTAAATAACACGCGGTGTTGCAAGATAAATGAAAAAACCGGCCAAGTGCGCGTCGGAATTGCGCACGAAGGGTTCCGTACCATTATCTATACAACATTAGCAAAAAACGGTAAAAAAACACGTTTTCTCAAAAATGACCGGAAAAGTTGACATTACTAACTCCATACTGAGACGCGAAGTACATAGTTTACAGACAGTTCCCAAATTAAAAAAAAAATACATTGCGTGCTCACTAAACAAGCCCGCAATGTTGCATACAAATTTCATTGTTATCTAGTTTGTAACTTTTTAAAAAGTGAAAACGGCCATAGTAAAATGAGGGCAAAAGTCTTATACATCCATATTTAATTCGAAACGTAACTTTTTAATCGGTGTCTTGAATAGATTGAGTTTTTTTTTTTAAAAAAAGCTTACGTTTCTCCTTGTCATAAACATAAAGGCGGTAAAGAGTAATGTTATTTCACGTGAAGTTTCTGTTTATATGCGATTTGTATCTTGCGATTTTTGAGAAAAGCACTATATATGCCTCGGCCGGAACGGCAATTGCGGGCCTCGTATTTTTAAACGGACTCTCAAGCTCGTCCGTTTAAACCAATTCTCGGCCCGCAATTGCCTGCTTCACTGCCTAGACAATAATGTACTATTGTTGTATAGAAGCCTCCCTTAAATATTTATTTTATTCTGTTGTTTATCTATCTAATATATAAAATTTCCATGTCACAATGTTAGTTACCGTACTCCTCCGAAACGGCTTGACTGATTCTTATGAAATTTTATATGCATATTCAGTAGATCTGAGAATCGGCTACTATCTATTTGTCATAAGGTTTGTATGAAACCGGGCGGCGCCGGGCGCGGACAGCTAGTCTAATATATAAAATTTCCATGTCACAATGTACCGTCACAATGTTAGTTACCGTACTCCTCCGAACCGGCTTGACCGATTCTTATGAAATTTTATATGCATATTCAGTAGATCTGAGAATCGGCTACTATCTATTTGTCATACGGCTTGTATGAAACCGGGCGGCGCCGGGCGCGGAGAGCTAGTACCTATGTATATTTGTTGTTAAAGCAGCCACAGGAATACTTCTTCTGTACAAATTTCAACTGTCTAGCTGTCACGGTTCGTGAGATACAGCCTGGTGACAGACAGACGGACAGCGGAGTCTAAGTAATAGGGTCCCGTTTTTACCCTCTGGGTACGGAACCCTAAAAACACCCTTCCTCAACATTATACGGGTGGTATCTATTTTTATTTATTTAGGTATCCGTTGTAATGCGATACATATACATACATACATACCTTCACGCCTGTAATCCCGGAGGGGGGTAGGCAGAGCTACAGAATTACCTATAACTTTAGAAACTTGTTGATAATTCTGTAACCACATTCTGCACAGATAGGCTAAGATGTTTACCAGCGTATTAGTGACAGGTTGCAAGCCCATCGCCTAATAGTACTACAAGCCTTTATTCCCTTAGTCGCCTCTTACGACATCCACGGGAAGACATGGAGTGGCACTATTCTAACCCGGCAACCACACGGTGTCGATACATATAATTGTGTAAAAAAAAGTGACATACGGACAGACAAACATGGCGGAACTATAAAGGTTCTTAGTAAACTAGAAACCCTTAAACGACGCAAACAAAAACAAAACCACTCACACAAATTATGAAACGAATTACCTAATTTCCAAAAAAATACTGCTGTTGACTACTCACTTGAGTTTTAAATTTAAATTCAAGAAACGCAAATCCTCAATTCGTCTTACACTTGTACTTCTGAAAGCATTCTTCAAATAAAGCTTTGCAAGCTTGGAGGGTTGCCCACGGAGCCAGCTCGAGCTTTCGCAGATTGGAAAGCTTGCTGACGCCTGCTTTATGAAAATTGCTTTGGCTCATAATACTATCTTTAGTTAAACAGCTGGCTTTGCCTTAGGGCATTTTGCGGACGTTGAAAAAATCAATGAATTTGTATAGAATTTTATATTACAAACAAATTTAGTTACTTCTGCCAGTGTCATACCCCATGCCGCGAGCGGACCTGCTAGAGAGGGTGTTTTTTTTTATAGTGGTGATTAGTTTAGTTTAGTCTAGTATATTTATTCATCAATATAAATTGCATTGAATGTCAAAAAATACGAAATTACATTGAGATCGTCAAAACATAAATTAATACTAATAATCAAAAAATACAAGAATAATTAATAATAATTAATTAAAACACCAACAATTAAATATCGAATAATGGTCTCTCGTCCGATGTCAATACATAGGTACAATGATTAATAAACAACATAATAATAAATACTGTTAGGCTTGCAACCTGTCACTAAAATGCGCTGTTAAACATCTTAGCCTAATTGTGCAAATTATGGTTACAGAGTTATCAACCACTTTTTGGACTTGTTGGTAATTCTGTAGCTCTGCCTACCCCACTCTGGGAATGAAGGCGTGAAGGTATGTATGTATGTATGTATAATAATAAATTTACATTTCCAGCTCCATATATTCGTCCAAGGAGTATAATGGATTATCCAATAAAAGGTTTCTTAGCTGATGTTTAAATGCTTCGTCGGATTGTATATTTTTAGAATTAGGAATCCTATTTTATATCTTTAATATTCGAGTAGCTTAGTTTTATTTTAATTTAAATACGGTTAGTTTTAATATTTAATTGTATTATAATTGAATTCCGTTTCTTCTCACAAGATTAATAACAATGTATGTTCATAAGTTTATATCAACGCATTAATTGGCATCGCGTTCCCCAGGTTTTGCTCAAGTTTAGTAAATTGTTTCGAAAATTAGCGACTACTAAAGTCTAAAATTGTATTAGTATGATCCAAATACAATAAATATTCGACGGAAATAAAGTGACAACACAATAATTTTGTGATTTAACCTGGATCTTGGTTGGCGTCGTCAACTTGTTGGGTCCGTATGGAATCGAGACGCATTTTAACAACAATTAAAATCTTGTAAGAATCAACTGAATTTGTTAATGTCGTTAAAAGCATGATGCCAATAGTATGTTGATAGGAGCGTGATTTATAAGTAAATAAATAAATATCAGGGGACAATCTCATAAAATTTGAGATATCAGTCTATTCAGTGAATGAGTATATGGAACTTGACTTATAAATAGGATTGACTTTTAATTTTTTTTATGTAATCTGTATTTGTGTTGACTTTCTACTATTATCATTTAATTCTATTTCTGACGACCTCAAGGTATCTGCATATAATTTGACATGCCATGTAATTTATACTGTGTTATATTGAGTAATAAAATCTGAAATCTGAAATCTGAAATCTGAAATCATAGCCCCAAACTAAGCTCTAGACTTGAACGATGGGTACGATAAACTAACTTATATAGATAAATACCTAGCCTAGCCTAGTTGGTAGTGACCCTGCCTACGAAGCGAGCGGTCCTGGGTTCAAATCCCGGTAAGGGCAGATATTTGTGTGATGAGCGCGAATATTTGTTCCTGAGTCATGGATGTTTTCTTTGTATTTAAGTATTTATTTCTCTATATAAGTATTTATATCGTTGTCTAGTACCCATAGTACAAGCCTAGAGCTTAGTTTGGGACTAGGTCAATTGGTGTGAGATTGTCCCCTGATATTTATTTATTTTTATTTTATTTTATAAATACATAGAAAATACCCAAGACCAAGGTACAAATACTCGCTCTCATCACACAAATATTTGTCCTGAACGGGGATCGAACCCGGGACCGCTAGCTTCGTAGGCAGGGTCACTACCGACTAGGCTACCGCGTCATCGTTTGTTAAAAATATTTACAGTTGTAATACTTATGATGATAAAAATGATGATCATTGTCCGTGACAATAAAAATGATTTCAATAATCTTCACGAGGTATAAGTAAAATATGGTGTTTTAAATTACCACTTTAATATCAATTCAAAACGTCCATACACTTCATACATTACTGTACACAATAACCAGTTTATTATAGCCATAACATTAACACTACTTACCGTCACTTGGAATCACCTTAATAACCTACTAACGCATGTAGGATTCGAACCTACGACCCGGCGCGAGTCATCCATTCTACTTAAGCTTATTAACCGTGACGTTATCAGTGATCGCAGGACCGTTTTAAATGCAACGTAGTGTACAGGTAGCGGTAAACCGGGTAGGGCATAAATAGGGTATTTTTTATGGATATTTTTGGAAGTTCAGGGCGATTTGGGTCAAAGTTTGAATTTTAAAGTGCTATTGAAAGTAAGTGAAAGTTTGCGGGATTGAAATGCTCGCAATTTTAAAACTACGTATATATGCAGTATTTTTTGTTGATAACGTGTTTAGCCTACTTGGCAAGAATCCTAGCCGAATTGCATTCTATAAACGCTAGATTTTTTTGAAATAAGTAAATGTATGGAATTAATGAGAGTTTAACGCACGACAGCTTCCTATTTTCATATATATATTTTTTCTGTAGTTTTATCTTTTTCGATACACTCCTGCTTACATAACTAGTGGTCCAAGCACAAGGGCAATAGGGTAAAGTCACCAGTGATCAGCCAGTGGCCTGTGTAGTCGGCCTCTGCCTATACTTTGTATGAGTGGGAAGAGTACGAAAGATATATTTCCCACTCTTTGCACTCATATAAGGTAGACTACTGGTCTCTGGCTGACCACTGTTGACTTTACCCTATAATGTATGATTAGCAAGAATAATGTTTATAAGTCTTTCATGCTTTTTACAATACAACACCCTATTGCAAAAACTCTACTGGTAGATTTACTCTATTTTACTGTCGTCTGAAAGAACCCTGATGAGGACAAAGTTCAAAGTTCAAAGTCATTTATTCTGTAAGTAGGCCCTGTAGGCACTTTTACAAGTCTGAATCTACCATCTACCAGCGCTTCAAGAGACCATTGTTGAGAAGAAGCACCGCAAGAAACTCAACAGTAAGCCATTTTTTTAAATAAATAACTTATTACAATACTAAACTTAAGCTATCTAATTTAAATGTCACAGGGATGTACAGGTCCCGGTAGTAATAATAATTAAATTAATAAAAATGTCAGGTTAAAATAATAATACAATTCCGGAGATGTAAAGAGTCCCCAAATGTCAAATTAAAATTAAATATAGGTAAGTAGGTAAATAAACAAAAAAACAAAACAACAAAAAAAACAACAAACAAACAAGGGAGATGTCGAAAGTCTCCACGGTCAATTTTGGAGATGTAAAGAGTCTCCAGATGTCAAATTAAAATAATAAGCATACAAGGAGATGTATATAGTCTCCACGGTCATTAATAATTGTAATACAAATAATTCAGTCCCAAGCATTGTCATCATTCATATAATCTTTAATACTATAATACGCTTTAGAAATTAGTTGACGTTTAACGTAACTCTTAAATTTATTTACTGATAAATGAGTAACACTACTTGGGAGCTTATTATACAGTGTGTCTCTGACCTTGGGGCTTTAAATTCAACGATCGATTCTACTCGCTAAACTGAACTACTTTTGTTCTGCAACATGAAAAAATAACTTAAATTTAGAAAACTAATTGATGTTAAAGTCTAATTGTAAAATCAGTGTATTACATACTGGCCATGTAATCACTATCTCATGGTACGGGGGCGACATTACCTTGGTACGGGGGCTAAAGGAAAATGGAGAATTGGATCGCGTACATTGAAAATTAGATTTAACTTGTATGATAAAAAATAAATTTAAACTGAACATATTTTTAACAACTTACAGAACAAAAGAAGTTTAGTTTCAGGAGTAGAAATGATCTATGCATTTAAAGCCCCAAGGTCAGAGGCACCCTGTAGAACCTTATACAATTACCCATGAAAGAGTTTTTTTATTTTGTGAAGCCGTGTAAAGGGCACTGCGAGCTTCTGTTTCATTAAATTTTTGTATTCTTAAAAAATTGTGTCACTGACCCCTATACTACAATGCATTGTAATTACATTTATTGAAAGGGAGTGCATGCATTTCAATCTTCAAGTAGTTGTTCTTGTTTTAGGGTCCGTATTAACTACTACTAAGAACAAAATAGTGAAGTCAATTTGTCTGATGAAGATAATTATTGAAAATTAATGTGAGATATAGAGCATAAAAAAAAATTGTACCGTAAAACCTGGTAACTATGGTCCAAAATCTTCCAACTATGGTCCAAAATCAATGACCAAAAGTACAAGTTCCCATTATCTTTAGTTAAGGAAACGTGTTATTTTATGGACATTTCTTGTTGACTAAAGTTTTAAAATGCTTATACTTAAGTCATCTATGAGGAATTAAAGAAATTAGACTTGGACCACAGTTGAAGTACTGGACCATAGTTACCAGGTTTTACGGTATTTGACTAAATTATGTAGATTCAACATTTTTTTATTCCACTTACTCTAATAAAAAAAAACAGTGTCAATCCCTAATGTAATAAACGTTGACATTGACGTCCCGGCGCGGACCACCGGCGCGGGGTCGCGGGTTCGATCCCGACACGGTTCGGGCGGCGCTGTCACCCGTCAAGTTGGATTAAATTAATGTACAGTAACTCTTTGTTTTGATTTTGTATTCCTAAATAAGCGTGTTCTGTGCAGAGATAATACGAGCAGGGGTAGTAATTTTATGCTGCAGTGCACAAGTATTGATCTATGGGTAAAAACCAAAATAAATGTACATAAAGACGCTATTTAAATGTCACTTAAATGACGTCTAACTTACAATTTCGTTACAAAAATGTATGTGTTTGACGTTAATCGACAGTTTAGTTACGGTAGCTAACTCTTCTTTAACTGGACATTTATTTTGGTTTATACCCCTATACAAGTTTTCCAGAGGTTTGTGATAGTGATTCAGTAGTAGAAGACATGCACGAATGCTTAATTTGTGTGTCTAAGGGCCTGTTTCACTATCGAAAAGTTAATTTATCAGCCATTTAAAGTTAGCTCTCTCAGAAAAGGCAAAATTTACGTGTCAAATATGCTTTACTTCTCGATTGGAAAACCGGCGGTAAGTCGGTTTCTTATTTCAAATTATAAAGGCTTTATAACTTCATCTTTAGACTTCTTCACAGCTTTTTTTTTAATTGACGAAGAAGCGTTTTTGTCATCAGTAGTCATCACAAAACTGGCGGGAAACTTATTTTTAAAAGGCCAGCATTATTTTTGCTTGCTATCACTGACTTAGTTTGTTTTAGTGGTTGACTCCGCTATCGTCATCAGATATATCGATCGTTAATAATTCTTATCACAGAATTTTTCTTAAAGCATGTACCGTGTTTCCTACACCATTACAGCTAAAATACATTGCCCCACTCAATTTTAAATCCAAGCAGCTTTAGAAAGGCTAAATATAAACACGCTTCATCCAATTCGCGTCAAAACTGCATCATAACAAACCATTTTCATGTAAAATTTTCTCTTGAAGAATGGCGTTCCCCAGGGATCCCATCTCGGCCGCCGGAGTCACGATGGGTGCGGGCCGCGGAGCAATCTCGCGCGAAAACTGCTGATAAAAGCCGATTTAGATAGCCCCTTTGATGACTGGGAAGGGAGTCGGTATCAGTTTTAAATTTTAAGAAATAAAATCGATGTGTTTTAAAAAAAAAAATATTTCTGACTTCTTCTTCATGTCGCTTGTAAAGTGAACGCTTTTATAGCAATTGAATTACCACTCAATGTTGTTATATCAAATTACTGACTTGGAACGCCCATAAATTTCAATACATTGGACAATCTTTTAAGTTGTTTCTAAATTCTTTATACCTAAGCATGTTAAATGTAAAATATTTGGTAATGGAATGCGTTCTTTGATGTGTGCTGCAGGCCGAGGATCAATATTGCACTTCTTCTGCTGTTAAATTGTTTCACGTTATTTTACTGTTTATTAATACGCTGCAGTAATAGTTTATAGTGTTTAAATCGATTCGTCCCTTAAATTGACGCAGCGATGCGCGGTTATGACAATGTAGGTACCTAAATTTAAGTAGTAAGGCCCGTATTTGGCACTTTTAACACAAAACACGCAACTATAAAACACTTGAACTTTACTCGTAAGTTTACATTTTTAAAACGCTCTTGGCTCCCGGCCTAACGCAAGTTTCAAGGGGCCGTATCTCAACTACTTGCCCCATTTATTTTGTTAAGATACAATAATTCCTGTTGTCTTTTTGCTCGAATGCACTTTGTTTTTGGATGTGCAATAAACCTTGATATCGTTTTTATTGCATCGTAAATTTGGCGCAGTTTCGCGGTGTTTTTTTGGAACTGAGGGCTGTTAACGAGAGTAAATAGTACAGTTTAGCCATGGTTAATGGATGGATGTGGTGGCTTATTTCAAATAATCTCAAGTGTTGGTAAAAAAAAAAAACTTGTATTTTTTGATTTTTAGTATTTATGTTTTGACGATCTCAATGTAATTCCGTATTTTTTGACATGCAATGCAATTTATATTGTAATATTACATTGATGAATAAATAAACTAAACTAAACAAAACTACGCAGAGATTTAAAAAAAGTACCATCAATTTTCATAAAATGTGTCACAAAATCGCCAAACAAAATCTTCAGAAAAGTTCGATATAAATGCAACTTTTTAAAGTGGCAACCACATAATTAACCAAGTGTGATTTAAGAATTAAATTAAATCGACAATAGACTCAAAACAGTACTTTTCCCAACCTCTTTTGCCAAGCAATAAATGTTTGACGCGAGCTCCCACACTTTGTCTGCCCACAAATGCAATTAATGCTAACAAAAAGCCCTGCAATTTACCGTCAAGGTGGCCGGCGACAGTAACGCCTTTATTGCGCTATATATCCTGGGCCCTCCTGTGCCCCTGCTCTGGTACTTTTTACACGATGTAAAAAAATAGGAAGCGGAAGCTGTAGGAATTTTAGAAGGGTTTTGTAGAAAGAAATGCCCGGAATAAAGAGAAGATTTAAATTGTAAATTTTGTATTTTATGGTGTAATAACTTATGCAAAGATAATGTTTTTTTACGAATGGTTTTAATATAAAAAGTTACTGGTTTTGATTTACTTTATGATTGTTTAGTTTAGTTTATTTATATATCAGGGTAATATTAAAATAAAAATAAAATGAAATATATTGAGATAGTCCAACATAAATACTAACTATCAAATAATACAAACAAATATTCAAATAACAACAATTATACGTTTAATAAACGGTCACTCGTCCGATGACAATATTATAACACGGATTCATAAATGTTAAAAAAAAAACATTTTCATTGCTTTAGTTGAAATGCTTCGTCGGAATGGACAGTTTTAAGTTTGGCGGATCCGATGACATGCGGGTTCTTACTCGCAAGTAAAAGTAAAAGTGCCCGTGCGGCCTACTTACTGAATAAATGTCTTTATCTTTGTCTTTATCAAGTGCCATACGACGGGGAACTCCTTGCAAAAAATATTAACACGTGCGAAGGAGGAAATCTTCTTGTGTCAATATGCAGTGCGTTACGAAGAGATCCCTGCAAAAGTGTCTAGGCTTCACCCCAGCTTACGTTGTAAAGGCACGCTTTTGCATAAGCATCCAGCATCCATGTCATATCCTTCTGGCATCCACGGAGTTTCCCCATAACAACAAATTAATATATTAATACCATGCACTAAAGAGAGTTTGAAAAACTAATAAAAACACCAAAAAAACCTCCACAATACAAATTTGTGACGACCATGCTTGTTTAAAGGGGGATAAAAGAAAATAATTTCTAATAAATATTACCTACGGACCCCTAAAAAGTTGAGGCGTTTATTAGAACGGTATCGGCGTGGGTCCGTGGACTGTAAATCTTGCCGGATGATATTATACAATATCCAAGGGCGAAAAGTTGTGACAGGACAGAATGGACAACTACCTATAGCGTTTATACTACTACCATTTCACACATCAACAGTGTACATAAATTTAAAAAATATGAAGCATTTTTTTTACGAATTTGCTTTTTTTGCGCTGTCGTCAGCTGCTTATTGTTATATTTTTAACTTTTTATTTTAAACTCACTTACGTCAAATAGATTCAGCGGAAACCCGGTCACCACTTTACGATTCACATATTTGTGATGCCAGGCGAGTTCTTTAAACGTTAAAAACTTTCAATAAGTCTCAAAATAAAATGGTATAAAAAGTACTATCTAGTAAAGCATTTTCTGCATCAGTTGTATTGTACTCTATCATTATTGTTTAAACTTGCGTCCATTTTTAATTTAAATTCATCATCATGTCAGCCAAAAGACGTCCACTGCTGGACATAGGCCTCCCCCAAGGCTCTCCACTCAGACCGGTCTTGTGCTTTTTGCATCCACCGCGTTCCCGCGATCTTTACAAGGTCGTCACTCCATCTTGTTGGAGGCATACCTACAGCTCGTCTCCCGGTCCGCGGACGCCACTCAAGAACCCTCTGTTTTTCTTTAAATCTTTTAATTTTTATTTTGGGCGATCGTGTCATATTTTGTATAAGGATCACATAACTAGGCATCATTATCTTCGAGTAAGTAAAAGTAAGATATTTTAAAGCCCCAAAGCGCCATACCATCAGTTACTTTATGATTTATAGGATATTATAACCATGCCTCAATACATTTTTTACAATAACACCAAAAAAAACAAAAAAAAGGAAGAAAAATTTGTAGGTTCTTATTAGAAAAAGATATGAAGGCTCCCAAAATTCGCACTAAAGCTAAATAGACTAGGAGATAGGATCCATTATGGAATGGTGTAATGGGCCATCTTTTTCAGATTTATTGACGACCCGGCCCCTTCTGAACGATATACACCCTCTATTAATATTATCTAAGATATATTGGGAATCACTTAAAGATTTTATATCGGAAGGTCCACTTTTAAAAGGGGTAGGTTTAATCTCTTGGAAATAATCGATGGTTCGTGAAATACTGAAATATTCATACAGTGGTTTCGTTGTTCCTATTTTTTATATTCATGCAAAGCCAGCGTATAAACATAAGTCGTCGATTTAACTTCAAAATCATTTTAATATGAATATACAAAAAAAAAACCATCACAAGTTTTTTTTTACAATTTTGGTAATACTTACCATAAACAAATGTGGTTGCCGGGTTAGAATAGTGCCACTCCATGCCTTCCCGTGGATATCGTAAGAGGCGACTAAGGGAATAAAGGCTTGTAGTACTGTTAGGCGATGGGCTTGCAACCTGTCACTAATACGCTGGTAAACATCTAAGCCTGATTATGCAAAATGTGGTTACGGAATTATCAACAAGTTTTTAGAGTTGTTGGTAATTCTGTAGCTCTGCCTACCCCACTCTGGGAATAAAGGCGTGACTTTATGTATGTATGTATGTAGTTTTTTTTTTTAGGTGTTAAATGAGACGTTGATGCACTCGTTTCTCAAAATACAACCCACAATAGTGACATTATTATGACTTAATTTGTAAATTACATAATTTGTTTATGATAAAAAGATACCATTATGAATCTGCAAATTCAAAAACCACAATACGAGTCGCTTTTCCCGAATAATTCTCTTCATATTGTAAGTGAGGCACGTGTGTGCGCCGTGGGCTGCATGCACAATGACGTTATAATCGTTTGCGGCGCGCATTAGCAACCGAGGGAGGAAAACGTTAATTACTGGCCCATTTTTAAACTAATATAATGAAATTTTAGGAGGACAATATTTTTTGAACGGTGACCGTTATTACTGCCCTGTTTAATATTCATAGAGTTTAATAGAAGAAAGTTTCAAATAGGATGGTCTAGCGATGATGATAAAAATAGTGTGTAAATTCTAGCCTCCACACATTCAAAACTCACTCTGTACAGTCATCAAAAAATTAATTTATATCCGTTGTAAATTCTGACGGTTTTTTTTAACCGACCAATTTTATGCTTGTAAAATAAAGGTAGGTAAGTAAGTTAAATTTCTCAAAAAGAAATGCTAGTTTTATGCCTTTGTTAAACAATGAACAATTTCTCAAAGGTTAAATAAACACATAAGAAGCCGTGAATTAACACTAAATTGTATATCTAAAAATATCTTGATAATACCAGACATTCCGGCCAGTTTCCAAATTGTATGTAAATTGTAAGCAGAATATTTATTATTTACAAGCGAATCCAATGTTTTAATCCACCATTTGCAATTCAACGCTGAATTAATCGCTTGTTACGGGACCCTTCAAATTTGAGGAAAATAATTTGAAATGTTAAGAGCCTGAAATAAAATGGGAGGCGGCTCAAGAGGGCGGTTTGATTAAAAGCATTGTCTTATTTTTAACCGACTGAAGCGAAATGAAAAGTAATGAGTTTAATAATAATAAATATAGTAGAATAATTATTCAATCATTAATTCAGTGATTAAAGTGCAATAAAATTTGTAAATAACATATTGTAATATTATAAAGCTAAGCCCGTGTGGTTGCCAGGTTAGAATAGTGCCACTCCATGTCTTCCCGTGGATGTCGTAAGAGGCGACTAAGGGAATGGAGGTTTTTAGTACTGTTAGGCGATGGGCTTGCAACCTGTCACTAGGTATGTACACTCGTAAACATCTTAGCCTAATTGTGCAAAATGTGGTTACAGAATTAACAACAAGTTCTTAGAGTTCTTGGTAATTCTGTAGCTCTGCCTACCCTACTCTGGGAATAAAGGCGTGAGTTTATGTATGTATGTATAAAGCTAAGCCCTCTCCTCTGTTTCTGTTGCTGTGCCCAACAGGGTCCACATACCATGAACATGTATATACCTATGATTACGACAACATCTGTAAAATGTGGGATGCAATAAATATATTGAGTATTGAGTAATACGAGTAAACAAGTCCCGTGTGGTTGCCGGGTTAGAATAGTGCCACTCTTTGTTTTCGCGTGGATGTCGTATGAGGTGACTAGAGGAATAAAGGCTGGTAGTACTGTTAGGCGATGAGCGTGCAACCTGTCACTAATACACTGGGAAAAATGTTAGCCTAATTGTGCAAATTGTGGTTACTGAATTATCAACAAGTTTTTAAAGTTGCAGGTAATTCTGTAGCTCTGCCTACACCATTCTGGGATTACAGTCGTGACGACATTTCTGAAAAGAGTAAATACTGCATTTATTGATTTGTGATCTGTGATTATTACAAAAAAAAATAAGTTTCATATCCTACTAATATTATAAACGCGATAGTTTGTGTGTGTGCGTGTTAGTTTGTTACTAATTCTTGCTGCAAAGGCTGGACGAATTGATGAAATTTGAAATAGAGATAGCTTACGAGTATAACCTGAATTAACACAGGCTACTTTTCATCACGGAAAATTGAAAAGTTCTCAAGAGAATAACGATAATCGAAATCTTCGAGGACAAAGTCGCGGGCAGAAGCTTGTTATTAATAAACTTTCGTATGGCAAGGTACGGAAATAATTACGTACACACAGCAACACATCTAGCTATACACTTCAGAAATCTGAAATATTGCATGAAAGAGAGTCGCACTAGAATGCATAGAAGTTGACATAATACACATATATACATCTCTTTCTTTTTCTCTCTGCTCTGTCTTTAATGGTTAGTTAGGTGTGATGTTGTGTGTACCTATGACGTTGAATTTACAAAATTAACATTATCGCAGAAAAAGTCGCATGCAAAACCTAGTTTATTGTATGGAAGATCTAATCCCACAGCAAATTTAAACTAAAATGACCGTCTAACCAGCACAAGAGGTGGTCCAACTCAAATGCAACCCTAACTTGGGAATTAGCATGCATCTCACGCATTTACACGAATTTAAACTGTATGACAAATGTGTAAGAACCGTTATTGTGTGAAGCCGGGAAAAGCATTTGATAGTAAGGCTTTAGTTTTGGATAAGCGGAGCGGTGCCTAGACAATAATAATAATCTACGACCGTTATCGATATCGAAAATTAATAATGGTTTTACGTAAACTGCGTGACGGTCACGTCGAACGTTTATGTCAATACATTTAGACTGTTTTTAACCCCCCACGCATAAAGAGGTGTTATAAGTTTGAAGTGTAGGTGTGAGTGTGTGTGTGTGTGTGTCTGTGGCACCGTAGCTCTTAAACAGATGGACCGAATTGGATGTGCTTTGTTTATATTAAAAAGCAGGCTTTCTAGCGGTGGTTCTTAGACATGTTTTATTAAAATTGGTACAGCTGTTTTTGAGATATTGAGCTTTAAGAGGGTTAAAAGCCCCTGATATTACGGCCACACCTACTTTCAGAGCTGATATCTCTTAAACGGCGGAACCAATTTTCATGAAATCCTTCTAAGAAACATCCTAATGAATGTTACTTTAACCTAGGTCCCAATGCGTTCATCTGTTTGTAGGCTACAATGCCACAAACAGACACGCAGAAACCGGAACATAGAGACACACGTTATAAATTTTAAAATCCCTCTTTTTAAAGCATTAACGTTCAATAAAAATTATCAATAACATGACAATTTATTGCATTTCCTAGTAGTATAATCATATTTGATTAATGGTTGTCGTGCATTATATTATTATAAAGGTTTAGAAATACGTCATAAAGTTAAGCACACTACCTCTATAGGTTGTGTGTTTATAATATGATTCATTTTTGAGACTTTGAGGTGGTTTTTCCTGTTAAGTACGGCGGAAATCAAATACAAATACAAACTCTATTCCAATGGTCGTAATATAATTATGGATTCCATTTCAAATAAATCTGTACAGACTATTTCAATAGAAATATATATAGAAATATCAAGCGCACAATCATCGTATTACTAGACGTGGCCTTATTCTCAAAAGTCCCAAACTCCCACAGAACAAACCATATCCAAATATTCGCCTTATCTCAAGTACAATGCGTTTCAACTGATATCCGCTACCCGCTGTATTATTTACTGAGCTCCCAAATTATCTTGACCGCTCCAAGCAATCCTTTTACTCTCAAAAATAGGTCTTATTACAATGGACGTTTCGAGCTGACCATTTTACATAGATCTGTAAATGTGGCTTATTTATATTCTGCTACGGGTCATATTATGATGGTAAGAATAGCCAGTGTCGCTGGAGCTTTAGGTCCCAGTTGAACAAAGCACGGGATGAGCTCAGGTTGGAGTGGACGAGTATCTCTAGGGTAAGTTACAGGAATATGAATTTTAGAGGTAGTAAGAGTCATGTTATGTAGGTGGAACTAAAGTTGGTTTTAGAGCGCTTCAAAAGTGTACTAGTTTTATAAACCACGTCCCAGAGGATTTTATAAGTTTTGATGCTAAATTAATATAAACTTTGGTAATATCTGCTTGATTAAACTTGTCCTGTGTCACACCATCAAACCATATTTATTTCTTTCTTAAGAGGATAGTGAAGCTAAAAATTTCCATACAAAATGCAAAAATCATTCTCTACCGTTAATCCTAGTTTGATTTTACGATTTTTGAATATGTTGTAGATATCATGAAAGACTATGTCTGTATGTATGTTTTCCTTTTCACGAAAATACTTCGTAGACTGAAATAAATTAAAAATACGAAAAACAGAAACGTACAGACCTAGTTTTTTATAATAACTACATCATATTCAAAAATCGTGGAAATTGGACTTGATTTAGGGCGTGAGAAACATTAACGGCCGGAGCTAAATTTGTATGGAATTTTTTGATTTTAGCAACTCTTCACAATGCTCTTTATAGTCATACAGTATAAAATTACTTTAGCACAAAAATATACGCAAACGTACTGAGATCGTTAATTATATTTTCTATAAATAACTGCAAAGTTAATCTGGTTGGTTTCTATCATGTGGTACCGAAAAGTAATTTCTCAAATTATGAAAGTTTCTTATTAGAAATTATCGGAAATTTCTAAGAATATTCTGAAATGGAAAGAGAACATTCTCAATGCTCTCAAATGTTTTCGTTAATATTCTCAGTTATTTCTTCTGAAAACTTCTGAGAATGTTCTGCAACTAGTTATATACTTAAGTTATATTATTATTATCGTGTGACCAGTTTTATTTGAGTATTCATTCGCTAGATACTTTTTGACGCTGTAATAATAAAAACTAACTGGTTTAATAATTGAATAGTAAATAAGCTTACTTTTGTCTACATTTTACCTAATCTTTCAGTTAATTCAAGTAGAAAATTAAATCTAAGAGAGCCCGCGGCCATAAGCAGAACGATGGCAAATGGCTTCAAAAAACAAAGTAAACCTGGCTAACTATAATTAACATAAATTTTAACTTTCATCATAAAAAAAACTTAATATCTCTGTAATTAGAAACAAAAAGAAAGTCTCTTCAAATGAGATAAAGTCAGTCTTAAAAACTCTGGGCAGTAAATTTCAAAATCCCTACTAGAATACTTCTTTCAAGAAAAGCATAAATCCTCCAATCTTGTTTAAACCCCTGAATACATTACAAAAGATTGCGTTAAACTTAACATCAAGTGTATCCCAAGCTTTACCAAATACAAGTCGCAAAAAAACATATTCTATTTTGGACCCAAATGAGTTTCACACAAGATGCATTTTAGTGAGTTTAGGGTTTAATTTAAAGCTGTGGTGCACTAGGATCTCCAGGGATTTTGATCCAAATTGGATTGTTTGTACGAATGCTGCATTTGCTTGACTTGGCCCGAATTCCCGAGTTTGTAAATGTTGTATGCTAATTTTATCGTGGAATCAAAAGTTTCAGGCACTTGCAACTGCTGCTGAGATTGCATTTTTAGTTTCCGCTAAGAATTTTTACTCCAGACGCGGGAAAACCGTTCTATTCAAAGTTTTGGGCTGTCTGTGTGTCATCTCCTATGGCCTGAGCAGATAAACAGATTTCAGAGAGCAAAAAAATTGTATAATTGTATGCTTTTTACTTTCTATTCTGTTTCTTTCTGTTTGTCTGTATGTTTTCTTTTACCATGCTTTCACTGTATTAATTTCCAGCCAGCTCTCCAAATAGCAATCAATAAATACGTTGGACCTACATAATTTATCACATTTGAAAATAACTTTATTTAGATTAGTGGTATGTACTATTAGCCCAATGGAATCCTGACCCACCATACAATTCAAATTAAAAAAATTCAAAAAAAAAATACAGTAAATTGGCCACATGAAGGCTCTTTTACAAGTCGGTAACATGGAGTGAATCTACTAGCGCTTCGGACAAGACCATCATTGCGGAGATGAAGCGCCGCAAGAAACTCCAGAGACTGAATGACCCACCATAGAACGGTGTCACAGTGACATTATACTCGTAATACTATTAGTTTCAAACTTCTTATGACTTGCATAATATCGTCACTGTGACACAGTTCTATGGTTTTTTAACCACCTAGTGGTAATATCATCAGTCTAATCACATATTCAACATTTTATTTTTTAATACTAACGCTTTAAAATGCATTGGATAAATTAAGTTTCGTCGCTCTCAACCCAGCCCCACACTACTTTGCCTTACGGCTGAAAATATGTTTAACTTTTCGTTTATTTTATAAGCAAAGCAATGCATGTTGCGCCAGATGAAATATTGAAATTCCGCGGTACGCGTGTTAACAAACACCAAGTTAGCCAGGTTGGTGTCAACGCTCTTATTTCGGATGGCATAGTGTTGATTTTTGACTACACAGCGACGTTTGACGCTTTGCGCCGACTGCCTTTGACACTTGTCACGATTTTATTCAGCACAGTCTTACGTCACAGTGCACTGTGCTATCACAGTAAAACGTCAACGTATAATAAAAAGAAACTTAAGCCGTACCATGCATTAATGAGGCATTTATGCAGTTGACCGGTTTCTAAAACATAATTTTTACATCAATCTTATCCTACTAAGAAAAATAAGAATATGAAAGTAAAATATTTCACAAAAAAACTGGAAATTTACAATACCGTACCTATAGACAATGTACTTAATGTACATAATGTTATTTATAAACGGTATTTTAAAAGTTAATTATGCTAAATATAATGTTCCGTTATTACGTTGGTAGTTGGGAGTTAAATGTTGCTTTATATTTTATGTACCTAAAGCATAAATCTACAGTAAAAACTTTATGTGGGTAAACCGCATGTAATAAAATTAAATGATCAAATAACATTTATTTAAAGCAATAGATAATTCCATTCTGATACTGAAATATTATACTCATAATTATTTTTATTCATTTAAATGTCCAAGAAACGAGCAAGAAAGAAAAAACAGAGAGCTCATGATTATGGAACTAGTTTAAGTGGACAACGCAACAGACATTCCTACATCTGCGGCGGCATCTGGATTACGCTGAGCTGATGATGACGATAAAAAACAGAAGAATCACCCACCGATTAGATAAAGATAAAGATAAAGACATTTATTCAGTAAGTAGGCCGCACGGGCACTTTTACACGTCAAGAATCTACCATCGCTTCACAAGAGGGGACCACTGCTGAGAAGAAACGCCGCAAGAAACTCAGCAGTCAGTATTTTTTTTTAAATATATTTAATATAAAATGGTACTACTTAGTCTAGCATTATATAAAACTATAAATAGCAAATTAAAATATTTCAAATATCCTGCGTAGTTTCCGCAGAAAAAAACACCAAAATCTTAAAAAGAGATAAAGAGAGAAAATGAAAAAAGAACACCTACTTATGTGTTCATAAGACGGTGCAAAACGACCACATATGATTGATATGTTTTCCTACATCAACGGCGTCCCCTTCTAATATAATATTGGGTCCTTACCTATGAAATTGGCGTTTTTTTTACGTGTTTTATTTCGTACGGAATTTATTTATTTCAATTTTAACTTCCAAAATATTTTTAAATTTCATTAATACACTATGCAACAAAGGTTTAAGATACAAATAATATGGTTCAATTTCTTACTTAATGTTTAAAATTAAAGTGTGAACTTAACTCTTTTTAAGTGCTGCAAGTTCAAGTGTTTCAATTACGCAGAGTTTTATGAAGCGAACTATTTTTAAGTAACTAAGATATGTATAATATAACTTAGAAGTGTCCAATATTCCTGACAGAATTTTGCTTGGTTTGCATTTGACGTTACTAAATAATCCGCAAAATTAAATGTAGGAAAACCACCGTTTTCATAAAATTCTCCATATAAAACGCCAATTTCATAGGTAAGGACCTAATATATAGCTTACTGCTTTACTAATATTTACTGCACCCACGTCCAAGAGTGAGAAATATTAGAAATAAATGTTCGTACGCGTCGCACGTCCCGCTGTATGTGTGTTGGCCCGCGGATACCGACTAAACTAATGGGCCAGCACGTTTTCAATCTCTGTTGTTTATGGCGCTTTCTTATCTGCGAGCACAATATGAATCCTTAGCTTATGAGAACATGTGAAGTATTGTTTAGTTTAGTTATTGTATTACTAACGCGGTGAGTCACAAGTGTACCGTCGTAGATTGTTTCTAATACGTTTTAAGAATGACTTTTAAACTTATATTAACCATTTTGGCAAAGCTGTGTGTTTTTCAACCTTTCATATGAAACTAGCCAAGTGCGAGTTGAACTCGCGTGGAGAGGGTTATGTCCATGCTTTTTTTTTTATATATAATTCTTATAGGTTTTCCTGTAATCTACAAGCAATGAACTATATTTTGTATTTTTGGTTTTGGTTAATTTTCGTATTATTTCGTGAATAAAATCAACACTGTATATTTTACAATAATAACAATAATATATTTGAGATCCTCATAACTAGCCTTGCATTTGATATATGAGTTTGCAAAACTTTTTTTTAATTCCCTATTTTGTCTCCCGAAAATGAACCTTATTAAAAAAAAATGTTTGCGCATCTATGTTTGGGTCATCAATTTACATATGTGTATTAAATTTCAACTCAATCAGTCTAGTAGTTTCGGAGCACATTGGCTGTGACAGACGGACAGACAGACGCACGAGTGACCTATAAGGGTTCCGTTTTTTTATTTTTGTTACGGTATCCTCAAAGGTTTCCAAAATTAGGGTGACGATAGACAAGTGAAAAACTGAGACATCCTACTAATATACATATATGTAATATTATAAAAGTAATTTGAAATTAATATAATTATATTCTGAATAGGCGTCTTTCCATTCAATAAAGTTTAAGAAATCCTGAAGGAATAATGATTTCCAAAATCTCCTGCAACATGGAATAGCCGAATAACTAATTATTTGCGAAGGAAGTCGGAAGCAAATTCTAGTAGTACATACATACATTAAATCACGCCTGTTTCCCAGAGGTGTAGGCAGAGACTACTTCTTTCTACTTGCTACGATCTAAACAATTTTTTTTCGCTTCTTCCTCATTCTTACATCGAGTCATGCACGTACGTCCCTTTTCCAGTATTTCTCTGATTTGATTCGAAAAAGTACGCCTGGGGCGGCCACTTCCGACCCTTCCACTCACTTTCGATCTGTATATCTCTTTCGTCAATCTTCCCTCATCCATCCTTTCCAAATGACGGAACCATCAAAGCATGACCTTTTCAATCTTAGTCACTACATCTTCTTTTATTTTGTAGTAGTACATAATAACGCAAATTATAATATTAAAAAGGGTTTTCCTATACACATCACGTATTGCTTGAAATTTTTAAATTAAACCCTCGTATTTTTCCTTTAACAACCAACTTCCAAACTTAAGCCACTTGTCATACGGCTTAAACGGAACACAACTAAGCAGATAAATCAACTCGGAAAGTTCCTCAAAGACTCGGCCAATTTAGTTGTTGAATAAGACTCCATATCGTCGACGGGGCTCGAGTGCATATATGCATGCAGCTGCACTGTGCAGGGGGAAAACATTCTGCGTTTAAATAATGTGGCTCGGAAATATTTTCAAACTTTACTTCTCGATAGTTATGAATGGGTCTCATTTACCAGAAGCTGAGATCATTCGCAGCCTTCGCAGGGAATAGAAAGTGCTCGAATTGACTTGCTGATAATTTCCTTACGGTGTTTCTTGTTATCGTTGGTATTTTATTTTGGAGAAGTGCTGGTAGACACTCAAAAAAGTGCCTTTGCCAACCCACATAATCAACATAATATATGCATACTGTTGGAGGTTTTATTTAACCGGTTAATCCTGGCTGATCAGAACTCGATATGTGTTTGTATTCTTTTTGACACTTGTCACTTAATATATGATTGTTCTTGTATTTTACTCTGCTGATGTTTTTTTTTCAATGTAATTATATATTTACAATAGGTTATGGCCTAGCAGTATATTATTTTTAGTTCAAAACCGTTGTAAATATGTCGGATAATGTGCGTAATTCTTTTCCGCATGAAAAACTTAAGGGGCGTGAAAATTATGTTGCTTGGAGGTTTGTCATGAAGAATTCTTTAATTTTCGACAATTTATGGAACTGCATAAGTGGTTATAGTTCAGAGGATACTACGAAACCCGAGGTAAAACTACGACTTGATGAAAGAGCAAAGTCAATAATTTGCTTGAGCGTAGAAAAATCTTGTTTTTCGCACCTCATGGAGGCTAAAACAGCCAAAGAAGCGTGGAATGCACTGGAAAGTGCTTATGACGATACGGGTCTTAGCTCTAGAGTACGCACACTTCAGAGTCTTTGTGCTGTCAAGCTGGAGGACTTTGTCAGTATGGAAGCGTACGTCAATGAAATTTTGTCATTAGCTCAACAGTTAGCGAACATGAAAAAACCCATTGATGACGAGTTTCTTGGAGCGGTGATGCTCAAAGGATTACCGTCAGAGTACGAGCCCATGATAATGGCACTGGAGCATTCGGGAGCTGTAATATCGGCTGATTTAGTAAAAACAAAACTGTTGCAGGACAAACGGTGGACTACTCGTGGAGATTTGAGTGAGTGCTTGTATTCGAAAACGAAGGGTCCGACTACAAATTACTCCAGAACGAGGTTAGCGCACGAGAACAAGGATGAGTCAAGAACGAAAGCAACTACTAGTAAGAAGGAACCGTGGTGCTGGAAGTGTCGGCAAAAAGGTCACTTAAAGAAAGACTGTCGTCATGAGAAAATTTCTTCAGGACACAGTGTAATGTCGGCATATTGTACTGGAGCAGCGGATACAGAAACTTCGTGGTACGTTGACTCGGGAGCAACAAATCATATGACTGGTGAGCGCGATTTGATGACGAACTTCAAATCACATGATGGCGCGGTGACAATTGCCAGTGGTGAGAAACTCAAATGCACAGGAATAGGTAACATTAAGTTGTCAGCTACTGCGATGTTAACTAATGTGTTGTATATACCTAAATTATCTGTAAATTTGATATCTGTTTCTCAATTAATCAAGAATGGTTGTGTAGTTAGTTTTGATAAAAATGGATGTACAATATCTAATTTAGGCGATGCATTGCTTATGGCGAATGATTTAAAGGGTGCGTATAAACTTGAGACTTGCTGTCTAAGGGCGAATTTAACTATTAGCACTGCGACTTGGCATAAGCGACTTGGCCATTTAAGTAGCAATAACATGAAGCTTTTGACGCAGGGAGCTAATGATGTTAATTTCCAGGACGACCCTTGTACAGATGTTGCATGTGAGGTTTGTTTAAAAGGTAAACATGTACGTCTACCTTTTTCAAGCAATCCTAAGAAATCTGTGGCTGATAAGCGACTGGATTTAATCCACACTGACTTATGTGGACCAATGCCGGTGAACTCGCTGGGTGGTAAAAGATACATACTTACGTTTTTAGATGATCATACTAGGAAGGTGTTTGTGTACATACTCAAGAATAAAAACGAGGTAAGTGCATACACTAAAAACTTTATTAATCTAGTTGAAACTCAAACTGGAGATAAAGTCAAAGCTTTAAGATCTGATAATGGTACTGAGTACGTGAACAGGGAACTTACCAATTTCTTGAAAAGTAAGGGGATAGTACATCAGCTGACTGTACCTTACAGTCCGCAACAAAACAGCGCGGCTGAGCGGTTAAATCGAACTCTTATTGAGAAAGTTAGGTGTCTGTTGTACACAGCGAACCTTGATCATAAGTTTTGGGCAGAGGCAGCTTGCACGGCAGCTTATTTAATAAATATTTCACCTTCTAAACGGCTGTTTGGGAAAACTCCACAGGAAGCTTGGACTTGTAAAGAGGTGAATTTGAAACATTTACGTGTGTTTGGCTGTGAAGCATTTGTTCATATTGAAAAATGCAAAAGAAATAAACTAGATCCCAAAAGCAAGCGCTGCATATTTCTTGGTTACGAAAGTAATGCTTATAGACTGTACGATTTAGGCAAAAATGAAGTCATTAGGAGTCGTGATGTTGTTTTTAACGAAACAATTTTTCCAGGTGTTGCTGGCAAACGGTCTGTGGAAATATTCTTCCCTGTAAGTGACGGTGAAGCTTCTTTTGAGGATAGCCTCAAACAACAAAGAATAAACGCAGATGATGCAGTTGATGTTGAGGTGGAGGTATCATCAGAACCGAAAGTAGAGCTGCAGAGTGAGGCGGAGAATCCAGTCGCACCTGACATTTGGTTTGAGGCAGATGGCCAGATACCGAGCTCTTCTACTGATTCAGGCGAAACATCACAGGAGTCACGGAATGATGGACCAGCCCAGAATTTGCGGCCGAGACTGCCGAAGACAATGTCTGCACTCGAGGTAGAGTTGAGTGAGCCGACAACTGTCAAGGAGGCTTTGCAGTCGAGCGATAGCAAGCTCTGGAAACAAGCTATGCAAGATGAAATTAATTCATTCAATAAGCATGTAGCCTGGGAGCTAGTTGACAGACCGGCTAATAAAAACATTGTAAAAAATCGATGGCTTTTTAAGATTAAGCGTGACACGAATGGAAAAATTGCGTGTTATAGAGCGCGATTAGTGGCCAAAGGGTTTACACAACGATTTGGTGTTGACTACAATGAGACTTTTTCCCCAGTTGTGCGACATAGCTCACTTAGGATGTTATTATCTCTCGCAGTGGAGTTAGATTTGAAGATTGACCATCTCGACGTAAAAACTGCATTTCTCAATGGCGAATTAGACGAAGAGATTTATATGTCACAGCCGGAAGGTTTTATCAAACAAGGTGATGAACATAAAGTCTATAAACTCAAGAAAGCAGTTTATGGATTGAAACAAGCTTCGCGGTCATGGTACGAGAAGGTAAAGCAGGTTTTAGTCAGCGGACAGTTCGTACAAAGCAAGTATGAAAGCTGTATCTTCAGTCGACGTGTGGGTAAGAAAACCATAATTATTGCTCTATATGTCGATGATTTTTTCGTTTTTTATGACTGTGATAAGCTCGCTTCTCAGCTGAAATTATCACTGAAATCATGCTTTACGATAAAAGATTTAGGCGAGGTCAAACAGATGTTAGGCATCAAAGTAGACCGAATTGCTAGTGAGTTAAAATTAAGTCAGAAACATTATATTGAAAAGTTACTAGAACGTTTTGATATGAAAGAGTGCAAAGTAGCTAAGACGCCCTTAGATACTGGTCTCAGTTTTTCTAATAAATCTAATCACGATAGCAGTCTGCCGTATCAAGAGTTAATAGGTTGTTTGATGTATTTATCTGTGACAACTCGGCCTGATATATCTTTTGCTACTAGTTTCCTTAGTCAGTATAATGTCTGTTATACAGCGGAACACTGGGCTGTAGCTAAACGTGTACTGCGGTATTTAAAAGGCACACTTGATATGGGTCTTGTGTACAGAAAAAGTAAAAGCAATAATAAATTACGCTTGTTTGGGTACACTGACGCAGATTGGGCTAACGGAGCAGACCGTAAGTCATACACTGGATACGTTTACAAGTTAGGTCAAAACGTTATTTCGTGGGGTTGTTATAAGCAATCGTGTATTGCACTGTCGTCCACCGAGGCGGAGTATATAGCTTTGTCTGAAGCGGCCAAAGAAGCGGTGTACGTTCGTGCAATATTGGCAGAGCTAACTGGACTTTCAGACGCAGTGATTTTGCATAGTGATAACCAGTCAGCTGCCAAACTCGCAAACAATCCTGTCTTTCACAAACGTACAAAGCATGTTGATATAAGATATCACTATGTTCGTGAGGCTGTTTTTAATAAAGTGATAGAATTAAGATATACGCCAACCGAATTTATGATAGCTGATATACTAACTAAAGCTTTGCCAAATTGTAAACACAGTTCTTTTACAAATGAATTGTTAGAGCTGGTCATCAAGGATTAAGAGAGCGTGTTGGAGGTTTTATTTAACCGGTTAATCCTGGCTGATCAGAACTCGATATGTGTTTGTATTCTTTTTGACACTTGTCACTTAATATATGATTGTTCTTGTATTTTACTCTGCTGATGTTTTTTTTTCAATGTAATTATATATTTACAATACATACACATAGGGGAGACCTGTGCAAAACCGTATACCGGGGTAAAACCGTATGGTGGCCTTATTCTTGTCAATAATTTAAATTTACCGCGCACAAACCGCTCATTGGTGCCCGCCAAGGGGATCTACTTGTCAACAGAAACTGGTCGCGGCATGCACTCGCCGCATCAAAATATTCCGTTTTATGGTTTTTCGACGGTTTTGATCTTATTGTGGCGTAAACTTAAGTAGTAATCAGTGAATGAAATTTGTTACTAGGTAAGTCTGCAATTGGTTTTGTTAAAGTGTGCAAATTTATTTGTTATTTACAATATTAAAACGCGCGAAACTTATATTTGATTATACTTGTAAGTGACATATTTATAATTGAACCCCTCGGGTCACAACCGTACGGGGTAAAATCGTATCATATAAAAACATCAAAACAGTTAAATTAAATCGATTGAAGCTTGAAACGATCTTCTAAACCAAAAACACAAAATAAACAAAACGTGCCAGTACTGCCAGTAACGAAGAAAACAGTAAGGACAAACGCTAATGAGAATAATTGTCTCTACTGTCTCGAAGAATATGGTGCTAGTCGCGTAAATGAAGGTTAGGTGCAATGCAGGGGCTGTCAACGCTGGGCTCATGATGGCTGCACCGGCTACGACTTGAAGGAGTTGATTGATTTTATGGGAGCGCATGCATGGTGACTCAGTGACTTCCGGGGCAATGTCGTACACAGTATAAGGTTTTGTACAGGCCCCGGGGCAAAATCGGAAAGGACAATAGTTTTGTTTTTTGCATTTAATTTAATATTCTATTACAACTATCCAAAATCATTGTTTTCCTCATTAAATTTATTGAGTATAAGGGTTTGTTTTATATATTTGTGATTCAAAATGTTTTTTTTACAGCCTGAAGTCCTTAGCTATACGGCTTTACCCCGGTCTCCCCTACGTACCTTCACGCCTGTAATCCCAGAGTGGGCTAGGCAGAGCTACAGAATTACAACTTGAAAAAAGTTGTTGATAATTCAGTAACCACAATTTGCACAAATAGGCTGAGAAGTTTACCAGCATATTAGTGACAAGTTACAAGCCCATCGCCTAACAGTACTACAATCCTAAATTTCCTTAGTCGCCTCTTACGACATCCACGGGAAGACATGGAGTGGCACTATTTTAACCCGGCAACCACACGGGTAACATAATATATAGTCTTCATTATATGATTGTCTAGAACCGTTTGGGGGTCGTCGCTTGGCAGACAAGCTGTAGGTAGGCCTCCAACAAGATGGAGTGAAGAACTTGTAAGTATTGCAGGAACGCGGTGGATGCGAGAAGCACAAGACCGGTCCGAGTGGAGAGCCTTGGGGGAGGCCTATGTCCAGCAGTGGACGTATTTCGGCTGACATGATGATGATGATCCCTTGGGTACCTTCGAAGTGCCCTAAGTGCCTTGTCGACCTCTTTAAAAAAAATGTTCTTACACTGCCTAGCATTTATATTTTAGAAGCCTGCGTCTTTGTCACTAACCTTCCACATTTGTACATAAAACCAGTGCTAAACGCAATGCTGAGGCCTAGGGACCCTGGTTAAAGGTTTCGACCACGAAGCTCTCCACTCAGACCGGTCTTGTGCTTTTCGCATCCAGCGCGTTCCCTCGATCTACACAAGATCGTCACTCCATCTTGTTGGAGGCCTACCTACAGCAGCTCGTCTCCCGGTCCGCGGACGCCATTCAAGAACCTTCTGCCCCCATCGGCCATCAGCCAAGAGATATTTCCTCTAAAATTCAAGCACTTAACTCCAGAGGTTTAGGCTGAGCCGTGTTAGACAGACAGTCAGTCAGTCAGTCACGAAAGAGTCTTATATGTATAGATAAACTAATACAAGTAATGTAAATCATTGACTACACGAACGCTAGTGCTCTAAACGTAACAAAAAAATAAAATAAACTTCACCGCGATCCAGCGCATTCCCCGGAGTCTGGCTAGCTCGCTAACAGTATGTAAATGTGTAAACGGCGGCCGGCCAGCGGCGGCAGCCTCCTCGCAGCAAGATGTTTGCCTAGCTTTTAGCAGGTATCTGGAGTTTTGGGATACGGGAATAATGTAATTGAGTACCTGTTCCAGCCGTTTCGTAGAAATGTGTTTGCAACAGTAAAAAGACTGTTGAAAACACTTCTTAGTAACTTTTGTTAATATCCGAGAATGCAACTGACGAATTAAGTACAATTTTTTGGTGTTTAAGGTTTTTTCATGTTTTAAATAATGACTTTTATTTTGCAAGCTGCCGGTGCGGACACTTCTTGAGGTTGAGTCATGATAAAAATCGGTATCTATGACTTAATCACTATAGTATACGAGTTATTATTTACTATACGAGTATCTTTTAATTTGCACGTAAGAAGCATTACTTTGTTTTATTTTTTGCATATTTAATTTGATCTTTTTTAGGGTCCCGTACCCGTTGTATGTATCTCACAGATGATGTATTTTTGTTGCCGCTATAACAACAAATACTAATAACAGAATAAAATAAATATTTATACAACAAACCCGATTTTTTATAGATAATGGTGCGGAACCTTAAGTGCGCGAGTCCGACTCGCACTTGGCCGGTTTTTTTTACAACTACTTCAACGTAATTTCAGATTAAGGAAGGTGTAAGTAATTGACTATGACGATATATATTATAGTTATTTATGACATTCTTAAAATATAATTATTCGGCAAAACAACTTTAGATACATACATACATACCTTCACGCCTTCATTCCCAGAGTGGGGTAGGCAGAGCTACAGAATTACCAACAACTCCAAAAACTTGTTGATAACTCTGTAACCACAATTTGCACAATTAGGCTAAGATGTTTAACAGTGTATATTAGTGACAGGTAGCAAGCCCATCGCCTAACAGTACTACAAGCCTTTATTTCCTTAGTCGCCTCTTACGACTTCCACGGGAAGACATGGAGTGGCACAATTCTAAGCCGGCAACCACACGGCTTTAGATAGTATTATAATTTGATTCGACAAAACCCAATATTCTAAACGCTTATGTTCAACCGATTCAATCTCTTCTTCAAATTCCTTTAATATTTCTCAGAAAAATCCCTTTATTTTCTTTAGAAACATAAACAGACTCTTAAAATGAAGCTCGTCTACATAAAACCCCTCATATATTTCAGCGTACGTACTGAAGCGATAAAAATTACTCATTGCTCAAATTGAATTGAGATCTCTGAAAAACAAGTTAAAGACATTCGCGCAATAATCATTCATTCTCTGCCTCATTATTTCTCTGCTGACAGATGAATTTATAAGAACCTTCGTACAATCATACAATGTTACATCTACAGTTGACAAAGCATCATTTACAGGATTTTAGACTCTCGGAATATCGCCCCAAGAGTCACAAATATATTGGTAGAAGGTAAACGTGTCTTGGTAATTCTGTATCTCAGCAAACACATCTCATTTGTCACTTGGCATGTAGCTACTGTCATAAATCCCTCGTGAATATTGTGATTTGTAAACTGAGGTTGAAGATCACCCAGCTAGTAGAATGTTTACTATGAATGTATAATTAATTAGTTCTTTATTTGAACTAAAATAATACGACTCATATGTTTTTATTATGGAACGAGAAGGCAAACGAACACACAGGACACCATGGTGGTTTGGTAGAATCTAAGACATGTAAACATTGCAAAATGACAAGAATATCTCCACACTAGAACACTACAAAGCTGAGAGTACTGCTTGGCGTTAGATTGAAGGATAATATTGTAATGGTAGCGATCTGGGCGGACTAATATTACAAAGGCGATAGACCATACTGATGTTTGTAAAGAAATCATTGTAATACATACTGTTTTAAACTAAATCGGGACTTCATCATCATCAGCCTATATCAGTCCTCTGCTGGACGTAGGCCTCCCCTTATGTGAGCCATTTTACCCTGTCCTGACGCATCCAACATCTGCCAGCAGCGTTTCGCAAACGGGACGTTTTCGGAACTTGATCGCGTCAAAACATTATATTATATAACTTGACGTCACAATACAAATAGTCAAGTGGTATGATCAAAAAATTACAAATTTCAGCATACCTGTTGACAGAAAAAACAGACAACAGAAATTTACCTGTTGTTGTGGTAGGTATCACTAAAATACGGTTTATAACAACAGGGGGGTAATTATGAGGTAGCTATGCAGTACATTTTACGGTGAGTGTAAAGGAGCTAAAAGAGCTATAGTAGTTATTATAGCTCTGCCCTTTGGTCTGTTTTGCCTACAATCGGTGAAACCGTTTAAGTATCGAAAACAAAAGAAAATAAACCTTTCGCCACAACAATGTTGTTCAATTGGTGCGTTATGAAAATTTGGTGATGCAAAGTATTTCCAAACATTGTTGTGATAAGTTTAAACTGTAACTATGAGCGAATATTTAATTCAGGCCTGATACTGAATAAATAAGGGTGGAATTAATTTGACTTTGCTCAGGTTACGTTCCTTTCACCTTCGTGCAAACAACGGCGACCCTTAAATTAGAGCGAGTCCATTGTTTAACACGGTACGGCATTTTGATACACTTTTAAATAACGTCATCTATGTAGAAGCATTGGATCACTAGCAGATTTTCAATCTCAACCTTTGAGAGATATTATGTTTATAGCCTTAGGAGTCCTCTTAACATAAATTATTCTGTCAGTTAAAAAAAAGTAATTAAGTACATTGTTAATCAATTTAAACAAATATAGGTCTATGCAGATATATAATATTAAATCCCGCCTTTTTCCCAGAGACGTAGGCAATGACCAATTATTTCCACCTACAATCCTGACAAATCTCTTTCGCTAGATCGATAAATAAACGAATAAGACAGTCGTACAAATAGAAGAAATAAGTACCATCTTGAGGATCGTCCGTTTGGACTTAATCTATTTTTGATTTATATTTTTTTGTCTTAAACGGATATTAATATTGTCTGTTAATTATTACCGAAAGTAACTATGTAACACTGTTATTCTTCATTCAATACCAACGTAATATCAATAAGACGAATACTTTGCTTTTATTACGAATATAAAGCGCTACAAATATTAAATCCAAATTATTTAATAATAACTTATTAGAGCACAATGGAAACACCCTCACTTATACAAGGTGAGCCCTCTGTTCCCATGAATTTATTAAGCGTATAATTTTTCAGTAAACCTCGTTACCCGAGGCTAATTACGATGCCAAGGGATTTTTTAATATAAATTAAAGATACTTTACAAAAACCGAATTAAAAAGTAAATATTTTCTGCCCGAAGCGTCATCGTTTCATCCCGCGATAATGAAATGGAGGTACACACGGTCCAGAGGACTGAGCTGTTGTTTTTAAATGGTTGTGGCAGATTAGTCTCTTGGGCGCCATTTTGAAAAATAAATGATATTGGAACGATTTATTTGAAAATAGGCGCGTAATTTATAGCGAGATAAAACAGCTGAGTATTGCAAATGGCTGATTCATGCATTGATACAAATATAATGCCTTGGCCTTTATTTTACTATGTAAAACTCTATTGCTTTTCACATTTTATTGCTTTGTCAACTTTACGATATCTCTTATTTTGCTAGATTGGAGACCGTCAAGTTATCTTTGGCACTCCAGGATTACGTTGTTTCGTCACTTAGGTGTTTGTTTTTTTAAATATTTTCTACTATCATGCGCTGAAGTGTAAGTAACGACGGGCATTGCTGCTCGAAATAAAAAAAAATATGAATATTCTATTCTACTATTTTCGATAACCTGCTGCAAAACAATCGGTACTATAATATTGTATTCCAGCGCAGGAGTTATGCCCAGTCGCACAAACGCTTAATACATTTAATGTGGCTTTAACTCGCATGCTGTCACTTTCTACAATGGTATATCAGAAAGTGAAGTCTGTATCAGGTGTTCCTATGGGATATTAGTGCTTGTGGGAGGACCTTGTGCAGGGTCCGTCCGGGTTGGTACCACCATCTTACCCATCAACCTACCGTCAAGCAGCAGTATCCGCATTGTTGTGTTCCGCTTTGGGGATAAGACAGCCGGTGAAATGACTAGCATAGAGGCATTCCATCTTAATCCTCATGGTTGGCAGCGCATTTGCAGTCTTGTGAATGCGAATGTCTATAGGTCACAGTTTCCACATACAATCAGGTGCCTATGCTATAAAAAAAAAAAAAAAATGTCTGGTTGTCTTATTCTTCAGGGTTATCCACGTTTAATATGGTTTCTCTTTCTATGTCACAAAAGACCTAACTTAAACTATTGTCACTCAATCTTTCAAAAATATTTTTTACTCTTTTTATTGTACAAATTAAATGTTACATTTGACTTGCAAAAAAACCTGTCGGCGGTAAAACGTTGTCCCCTTTAATTTTTTTAATGATTTACCTTCAAGTCTATGCATAGTTTTAAAACTTCAAGCTCTTAACCTCGTTCTAATTTTAATATCCCAACAGAAACCAGGCCAAGAAGCCAAAGTTTAGTCATTTACACCGCTCCCAGCCAAGTCGCCGACAAGTCGCTAAATACTGGAAACATAAAATGGTCCTAAACAAGTTGTTTAACTTTGAACTTGTCGGGCAGTTAGTTAAAAGGTCCCCAAGTTTACACCAAGGTAATTAAGGTCACCGATGCTTACTTCGATACCTTTATCTTCCTCTTTAGAATTGTTTGTTATTTTGATGAATACTTTGAAAAACTGAATACATATGCATAAGGTCAGGTGGGGTAAGAACGTCAACGGGGTAAGTAATTTAATATTTTTTTATCTTATTTTATTGACATGAAACATTGTAATAATCCTTAAAGAAAAAAAAAGTGACATTGTAGTGTATTTAAAAAAAAAACTTATTTTCAGTAATGGTTACGTGTTTACCTAAGAAAGTCATTTGTTTCAAACACAATGTACTTATATATTGTTCATTGAATAAACCACTGAACTTATCAAAAATGATTTACTTTAATGTCTAATTAGATGAATTGGATAACTCGTTTCTTATTAAAATAGTTACAGAGATTTATTCAATTATTGTAAGGTCCTACCAATACACGAACAAGTTAAATATTTAATATTGGTTGAGAATTATTATAGTGACAATGTGGTTAAAAAAGTTTACACAAATAACAGCAATACGCGTCGTGCGCAAAGGGAGGATCTCTGCGTTCCGCGGTACAATAATATGTACGGGTCAATGCGTTTGGCTCATAAGGTTCCTATTCTAATCAATGAGTTACCGAGAGACTTGCGGATGAGTTTAAATGAAAAAAAATATAAAAAGAAAATTAAAACAGTACTTTTTGGCCAGTTTAGATTCCCATTAACTGTAAAGGCAGCTTCACTATCGCAATCAACTTACATACATACATACATACCTTCACGCCTGTAATCCCAGAGTGGGGTAGGCAGAGCTAGAGAATTACCTACAACTTTAAAAACTTGTTGATAATTCAGTATGTATACATAATTAATATTGAAAAGTAAACATAATTATAGATACGTAATTTATATTTTTTATTAATTATTTATTATTGAATAGGTGCATCCTGTAGTTAAGTTGTCTGGCCACCTCTCGGCGCACGCGCCTGCACTGCGCAGTCGGTCGCGCGCGGCGCCGCCATTTTGCATGCACTAATATTGTAGATAATTTTATTTCCATTCATTATGTTACTTCTATGTTCGCTATTTGTTAATCCGATTAGGAAGCACTTCGAATCAACAGTGTACGGATAAACTTGTACCATTAGTTTTTGTATACTGTTCTTGTAAGATGTTTATTGTAAATTGATAACAAATAAATCATTATTATTATTTGTCTTTACCATTCACGGGACTATGGGAGTCCCGGACCTTTGGAAGGCGTACATGGAGCCGAAGCCAACACGCAGAGGCCCTTTAGACAAGTTTAATTTAGTAAAGTGATGGGACACCAACCGGCGATTGTCCCTGAGTTCAAACTATAAAAGTATGCTCCCACGGACAACCAACGGTTAGTGTAGGACTATTTAAGAAGGATGGAAGTATTAACAATAGGCTCTATGAATGAACAGATATGGATTGGTGAACTAGGCTATTGATGAAACTACGGCGCCTGCCTGGCCAATGCTAATTACTTTGGTTGAAATGGCAGGCGGTGACTCGCCAACTCAAGAATGGGCCTCCCGAAATAGCCGCATATATATAGCAGCAGGGAGGTAACAGTTCCAGAGGGGCTAAGGGTGGAGAGGTGCTTCTGGACTTTAAACGTCCATAAGGTGCCCACTCACCACTTATGCAACACATCCACCCTTCGAGCATATAGCTCTTGCGACTCCACTCTGACCGGCCAATAAAGGCAAGCCAGAGGTGAGGGTCTGTTCCTCGTCATTATACACTCCAGCCGGCCGGTGAAGGCAAGCGTGAGGTGAGGAACAGGACCTACCCTCGGGAGCATTCAGGTCCGTGGTGTCGCCACTCACCAACAGCTCGCCACTAGCTGCCCTGCGGCCAATTATTATTATTATTATTATTATTATTATTATTCATACAATTATTTGATATGTGTTTGTTTACCTTAACTTTTTAATCCACAAATAAGTTAGTAAGGGTATCCCTAAGAAAGTTTGTCCTAACGCATTGTTTGTTCAAATAATTGATAGTCCTAAACTGGTTTTCAGCTAAGCCAGACAATATTTTAAATTTTCCAAAAATCGAAATTCGGATTTATAATTCATTAGGATAAATAATGATTAGGGATTTCATTATAGACCACTTAGTTATGATTTCAACATTGTACAGTGCAACCATATTCTTAATAGCGATCGGCAATCTTCGTTTTCTTTGACACACGAGTGACAAATATTCTGTCAATTGCGAGTGCAAGCGAGATAGCGATAGCCAGCCGAAACCTATTAAGAAGCTAGGAATGATGTAAATTTCTTTTTATCAATTTCTTTAGTACATTTTACTTTGCTTAAAATATCCGAGTTTCAAGAAACCCTTAATTTTCTTCAACAGCGATAACGCCGCCTCATAAATCACAGTTACGTACATTATGTGTTGTTTCAACAACTAATAACGAGGAACCAACAAATAATACAATATCGCCGAAGTTAAGCAATAACAGCGACGCTTCTCACAACTTTGTAATTGGGAAACTCTCAATTCCTATCTTTCTCACTCTACTGTGTCTTGACTTAAGTGTAAGAGGAATAGCAGTAGATGAACTCTAGGAATTGCTTCACCAGGTAACGAAAAGAAACAATTACTGGGATATACTATTTATATTCGACCAGTGGATCTTACGTGACCTGGCAGAGTACCGTCTATTGAGGATGTTGTGGTTAAAACGGTGAGAATAAACGTTTTTTGTTAAACGTTATGTTAAAATCGATGACATTTTTTTTGTGATTTGACTAACAAGCGAGGTAATAAACATGAAGTAACACAAAACGCTCAGTGACGATATTACTAAAATTATATTTCTTTTTTATTCTTTTTTAACAATTTACTAAGATAGTCGATAAAAAATATATATTTTTTAAGTCGTCTGACCTGGAAAATGGACATTGACGATTTTATTATTTTAAATAAATGATTGAATAATATTGACACGTTTAGCCTAGTGAGTATTGAGTGTCCCTGCCTACGAAAGTAGCGGTACGGGGTTTGATTTCCGGAATGGGAAAATATTTTTTGTGATTAGCGCAAGTATTTGTTCCCGAGCTTTGGGAGTTTTCTTTATTTTTGTTAATTATATAAGTTAAGTATGTTAATCATTGCTTAATTCACATTTGTGTAACATTGTGTAACCGCTACCTTTATTTTCTAGTTATTAACTCTTAGTGAGAATTGTATTAGGATTTAGACATTTATTATGTACTTCTCTTTAGCATAATTATGATTCTTAATTCTCTACGTTGTCTTTATCTGTTTTTTTCTCCAATAAATAAAATAAAATAAAATTGTCCCTTGATATTTATGTATATATTTTGTTATTATTTAATCAATCTCACACACATCACAAAATATGTTTCGCGTAACTACGCAAGAATCATTTGACAATTATGTCAACGAGGAGCTAGCACTAACGTTATTTGTCGTAGTTATCTTAAGTTGTTTGAATTCTTCATGCCAGTTTATTGGTCGAACGTTTTCAGTTTTTATAGCTAACCTTTCGATACGTACCGTGTTAGCAACTCGAGTTTTTTTAAACGACATCCTGAATCTATTGTCTAGGAGAACGTAGAAACGTAAACCAGCAAAAACGCTACAAAACCTTTATCAGGAATAAAGAAAAATATTTCAACAATGACGCTTACGAGTTCTTCATCATTCACAAGTATTTGATTAAAACAAATTAAAACTCAATCACCATTTTATTACAATATCCGACTCCATCTTCCTTAACCGTATCCGTCGAAGCTTAATAAACTTTAGTTAATGAATCTTTTATCCAAAGGCTCCCTTTAATTTCATTAACTATCAAGATTCGAAAACTTCAAATATTTAAGCCTCTATTTGACTCAAAACAATCAAAACTCAATTAGGATTGATAACGTGACGACACTTTGAAAAACTTCGTCTTCCAATTGTCCTTAAATTAAACTTCCAGTCGATTTTCGAAAGAAAGGCATTATTGGACTCTTTCCAGCCGGAAATAGCCAATGTGCCGCCGATAGATATCTTTATAGCAATTTAAAACGACCATTTTCAATATCCGCCTCAGGTCAACATCCCTTCACACGGCCCTGCGACTAAATTGGATAAAAGCTGATTTGTAGGCCTCACGCACTGAAAGAGCGTTTTCAATACTCCTTATTGAACCATTACGAGTAATGGTTGTGACAATAGAGCATTACAATTTGTCTCGTCGTAGTATTAGGCAGTCATGCGAGAGACAATGTGGCTCTTGTGTTTGCTGGTAGAAGGTCGTTATTCGGGTGCATGGGAAAGGTTCCCAATTGAGTTTATTGCCGGATATTATAAAGTGGTCGCGATGCTGATGGAAGCATCGACGCGCATGCGGGATTGTTTCTAAGAGAACTGTTGCAGCCTTGGACTTAATTTACCTTTGGAATGCTTGGCGATTCCCAGTTTTAATCTTCATCAGGAATTTTTGGATGAACGGGATTCGTTGAAAAAAATCCAATAAGTATTGCAAAATTTCACAAAAATGCAGAGATATTTTTAGTCTCTAAACATTTTGATGTTTTACTAAGCGTACTAGCATTAAAATTTACATTTTATTATTTTTTTACAAAATAATACTTTGTAAAAATTGTATTGAGAAGTTTTTATACTATGCAGCCAAGAAGTATATTAATCAGGTTGTCAGAGGAAGCTAGATGTGTGAAAGTTATAAGAGTTTATTTTAAAACGCCACGAGTCCAAATGAAATATTCACGTTTATCTTTTCAAGTGTTTGAAGACACTTTGGCTATAAATAACGCTGTAAAAGAGTATATTTTAAGCCGGATAGTTTAAAACTGGAAGCCGTGTAAGTGAATACTTTATCATTTGAATGCAACCCACATTTCAGACTGACTTATTAAAAAAGTCTCAACTTCTTTATAGAACTGTTTACTCCGAACCTAAATTTTACACTGAATGTTATATCACAATCATGCTTACTTACCTGCAGGACATATGCAATCGTTTGCCTCCCTGGTCTCTCTCCTTAACAGCTTATCCGGTTCGATTTTCACCGGCTCCATGATCCTCTCCCTCTTCTGCGTCCATCTCTTCAACTCCCACTGTTGGTCCTCCAGCACCATCAACTTCTGCTCCAAAAGATGCTGTCGGTACAAGCTATATCCACTAATAATCAGAGCAAACACACACACACACCAAAGCACTACACTGTTACAAGCGTTGATATCGCAGTCTCTTTTATTTGGATTAGCCATATTAACACTTTTGAATCAACTAGCTTCTACTTCTAATGTATCTGTGATATCTCTGTCATCACTTATGCCTTCAAGATCGATTGCCATTCATTGGCAGTGATTGGTTGGGCTGATTAGTAATGGCTGGAACCTTGGAAGGTCAGACTGGTTGGGCTCGTGTGGCCCGGGTTGGACGCGGCGCGGTACTGGGTGTGCGCGAGCGCTCCCTCGGGAAAGGAAGCGAGTTAACTGCCCTTCTAGTGGTGATTGCCCGGTACCCTTCCGATCTTGATCGACGTGCGGATGCCGGTTCCGGATGTTTTTTGTTACATTGTTAACCTCATGTTGAAGTAGTCTGTTATGTAATGTTTTTGACTTTTGTAAAAAAAAACAAACCTTAACGCTATTAAAAAAACGGTCAAGTGTGAGTCGGTTTCGTGCACCGAGTATTCCGTACAGACGAATAGTAGGTTTTGTTATATTCCAGTTTGAATTCGATTTAGAATCAAATTAGCTAGAGCACAACTCACACTTGACCATTTTTTTGTATAATTGTAGCAAAATGTACAGATTTGCGATACAACAAAAATAATAATACGTTGAAATGAAACCTTGTGTGTATGGGGACATGATTTTTTATTTCAGTTTCTTTTAAAAAAAATATTAGCAAATTCGCGGTAATAACACATTTTCTGCAAAAAAAAAAACAACTTGCTATATATTACGGTTCAAAAGACACAGTCCTTTAAAGTTAGGACGGACAGACGAACGGCAAATTAAAAGGGTTCCGTTGAGCTCCTTTTCGGTACGGAACCCTAATAAGATTCCGACGAAAAAGTCAATTTTCGTCGTATCGACTGTACTTTTTAATCCAAGTCTCGCTAAGTATAGGTATAAAAAAAAAACATTTATACCTACATACATATATAAACTCACGCCCTCATTCCCAGAGTGGGGTAGGCAGAGCTAAAGAACCACCAACAAGTCTTAAAACTTCTTGATAATTCTGTAACCACATTTTGCACAAGTAGGCTAAGATGTTTCCAAGTGTATTAGTGACAGGTGGCAAGCCCATCGCCTAACAGTACTACAAGCCTTTATTCCCTTAGTCGCCTCTTACGACATCCACGGGAAGACATGGAGTGGCACTATTCTAACCTACCTACCTATTAAACATTTAAACATTTATACAATATAACACTTAAACATTTTATTATTAAACATTTAATAACAATTAAACATTTTTTTTTATACATTGGAAACTTCTGTTTCTTTGTTTCATCACCCTTCATTAGCATTACAACAGATCTCGGTCACCATATTATTATATAACAATGGCAGAGGTTTGCTTTTTCAAACTTAATTTATAAACGGCAAATTGATTCTATTCGACCAAGAAGTATGACGTGTAGAAATTTAAGTTAACACATATTTAAATTTAGAAAACAACCCGAATTGGCCCTTTTATGCGTCATTACAATTCCAATTAAATAAATAAATATCAGGGGACAATGTCACACCAATTGACCTAGTCCCAAACTAAGCTCTAGGTTTGCACTATGGGTACTAGACGACGATATAAATACTTATATAGAGAAATATATGCTTAAATACATAGAAAACATCTATGACTCAGGAACAAATATTCGCGTTCATCACACAAATATCTGCCCTTACCGGGATTTGAACCCAGGACCTCTAGCTTCGCAGGCAGGGTCACCACCAACTAGGCCAGCGCGACACTTCTACAAGAATTGAACTAAACATAGGAACAAACAATCAACCAATTAACTAATCAACTAATTTCATATAACTGACTGATAAGAAATTACAAAACTTAATAAATACTTACATGGTATCCTATTTTTAATTTGCAAAAATTTAACTAGTACGACATGCTCGTGTTTTATAAGAACAAATCTTAATTTCTATAAAAATTTCAAGTTATCATTTTGAAATGAAACGTTTTAACCTCGTTCAACCATTTCCGCAATCAAATTACTTTTCAAACGGCGCAATTTACGAAAAACTTCCCAAAAATCTCCGCAATTCATTACCATTACAACAAGCAGTTAATAACTTATCGAATCTGCATTTAAATTACATACAATTTGCCCCGATAGAGTAATTAAGCTTGTTTTACATGAAGACTAATGTGCTAGGGAGGGCAGATAAAAATGTAAATTTGAAAGTCAACCTTCCTACATTTGACACTGTAGAGGATGATGCCTTGTTACAAGAGAAATAATTTTCTTAGCAAATTGGGTATTCGTTTATCTCAATAGAGAGATTGTCACGATGTTTTTTTTTTGTATTTTAGTTGTTTTAGTGGTATTTATATAATTTTAAAGTGTAAAACATTTTTCGGCGTAGAGCAAAGACTCAAAGTAACCAACAACCGGCAATTGCAATTTTAAGATTACCAATGTCTACAGGCCTCAACACTACTTTACATCTTGTAGCCTGTGTGCTTATTGCCTTCTTCATTTCTTAACAAATCGCTCCTTCAGAAAAATAGTGAGATAATTCAAAATTGAGGCTTTCAAACTTCAAGTCATAAATTTATTGTTATAGAGACCAAATTCGTAATTTAAAATTTCTGAATTAGGTCACTATTGTTCTGTTCAGCGAAATGTTCTTACTAATACTCCATTTTGTTCAAATAAGAGTACAAACCCCACAGAATTCCGCTCTGTATTTATACGCATTTTCTTATTTTAAACCAAAAGAATGTTAAGCGACTGTTTAAATTCCTCGGGACACAACTGTCCGCTTCCACAGTTTAACTGACGTTATTGTTGCCATTATTCCCCTGTGAAACGGGACACGCAGTGTAGGGAGTCTCCAAACATGTCTAACAAGGGTAAATTAAAATTCCTTGCTTAATACGAAGTAGGGTCACCCTTGCACCGCTACCAAAATACTCTACCTACGCGTATCATTTAAGTGCCGACCCATTCATTGCGTGTTTAGTATGAGACTTGTCGTATTGTTAAATATGAGAAGCAGTAATGGTTAGTGTTGGTTGCGTTTCTGTGGTTAAATTTACAAGACTGTGTTGACATGGAGTTAGGTGTAGAAGTAATTTGTGTGTTACCTGGGACGTAGGGAAACAAGATTTTATTACGCAGTTGTTTAATTTTCAAAACATCTCCGAGTAAACCGGAGTGTTAATTAAAGTTGAACACCTGGATTGTCTCTGTAAAGTGCTACGATAAAATTAAGATTGTGTTTCGGTTGATTTTTCATCAAGATACTTGAATTTCACTACCACATACTAAATTTTTGGGGTTATTTTGTTTTATTAATTGAGAGAAAGTGTGAAACTTTGATGGATCGATTTAATTGCTAACTACGATGCTGAGAAACAACGTCGTCTCTTTTTAAATTATTATGTTAGGTTTATTAGTAGTTTTCCCATTTGTTGCGTTTTGCGGTGTATTTCTAAGTTAAACTTTCCTTTATATTTTAATAACGTGAACTATCGAAAATAGAAAAAAAATGCAATGTAGAGATTCACTAAGAAAAGGATTTTTCCAAAATTTACCTTTACTAAAAAAAAAAGTTTAGCAGCGAGAAATGAATTTAACGCTTACGAAGTAGTCGCCTTTTGGTTTTATTAAAAAACGGCCAAGTGCGAGTCGGACTAGTGCACGAAAGGAACCCTTCGTGCATTATCTATAAAAAATACTTTTGATGTAAGGGAGCCCTTAAATATTTATTTTATTATGTTTTTAGTATTTGTTATTATTATAGCGGCAACAGAAATACATCTGTGAAAATTTCAACTGTCTAGCTATCACGGTTCGTGAGATACATCCTGGTGACAGACAGAAGGACAGACGGGCAGCGGAGACTAAAAACATTGTATCTTCAATAACAAAGAAACAAGTCAACCACACAGACCAAGTGTTGTTTATAGTGGTTCTGACACCCACGGGGTTTACAAGCCTAGGGGTGGAAATACGTTTGGACCCTAAAGGTTTGAGGAGGGTTTATCAAACCCAGTAAATTCAACTATGTAAGATAGAAAATGGTATATCGTTACTCATGAGCCCGCATGTTGGCGACATATATGAATGTCAGTCGTCCAAATGGCTTTCGTCGGAAATTTGATTCATTTCCTTTCCCCGTTGACCCACAAGTCCAATTTAGTGACGGAGGTTTCGGTAAGATATTTTTTTTTAAGTGTTTATGAATTTATACTTTACTAGCGACCCGCCCGCGGCTTCGCCCGCGTGGAATGTATTATTATTATAAACCTTCCTTAAGAATCACTCTATCTATTAAAAAAAACCGCATCAAAATCCGTTGCGTAGTTTTAAAGATTTAAGCATACATAGGGACAGACAGCGCAAGCGACTTTGTTTTATACTATGTAGTGATTTTAAATGACTGAATAACTATAAGATGATAACTATAAGATGTCACTAATACACTGGTAAACATCTTAGCCTGATTTTGCAAAACGTCATTACAAAATTATCAACAAGTTAGAGTTCTGCTCTGCTCTGCCTGCCCCACTCTGGGAATGAAGGCGTGAGTTTATGTATGTATGAATAACTATAAGATAGATGAAAGCCCCCGACAAAATGGTGACCCTTTTTCTTAGAGCTGGGGGTTATTATGACCTAGCTTTGCAGTTCAATCTACGCTGAGAGAAAAGGACCGAGCTATATAACTGCTATAGCTCTGTCCTTTACGCTCGCAGTAAAATAAATTACGTAGCCATCCGTATTCATAATAACATCCCAGATATCTCTTAAACGGCGCAATCGATTTTCGTTAAACTTAGCTAAGGACTACCGCTAGAAAACCTGCTTTATAATAAAAAAACCGCATCCAAAAGAACAGACAGACACACATAGCAGTCGAATTTATAACACCCCTCTCTTTATATCGAGGGTTAAAAAACGCCATAAGCCTAGCTTATCTGATCAGACATCCAGGTAAATCAAATTTAATTAAAACTGAAAAACGTACAAGAGAGGGGTAATAGGGTAACAAACACCGTTTGAAACCGGTTCAGAGCCGGTAAAAAACGCCTCAACCATTATCCGGTCTGGCGGGCACGTCGTGCCGGGACACGTCTGGGTATAAAGGATTTTTTACTCCAGGCACTAGGTTTAGGTTTTAATTGAATAAAAAATTTGATCACGGTTAATTCATTGCAGACTTTATAATGTAACATCTTCACGGTTATTGTGCTTAGTTGCACAAATCGTAATTAGTCTCAATAAAACACAGTCAATGTAATATAGGTACTATACAATTAAATATTTAAACTAAACTTATTAAAATTAAAATAAAACAAAGCTACTCAAATATTAAATATGTAAAAATAATCACCACTATAAAAAGAACATCCCTCTAGCAGGTCCGTTCGCGGCATGGTCCCTATATGGCACTGGCTGCATTACCTCTCTGTAATAGCTAGCCCAATCCTTTGGGAGAGGTAAGCACCAGCTCTAGAATCTCCTGAGGTGTGTATGAGCTGGGATGATAGGGCCTTAATAAAGCTGCAAGCGTCACAAGTTCGTAATTATTTAATAATGATTAATATTTACGGCGCTTGATGGTTTGGGCCTTATCAGCTGCAGTACCGGCCCGATTAAGGGTTGACGCGCAAGCAATATATATCCGCACAAAGTTGCAAAAATATGTAAACAAGAACTCTACTGCATTCTAATTATTTGTACGTATTTTTTAGTCATTTTTTCATTCGCAAAGGTACAAAGTGACAGCATGCGAGTCAAGGTGCAAATTAATTAAATTAAGGTTTGAGGTAGACGCTAAAATTACATAGACTGTTTTCAAATTGTTGATTTATACGCTTGATGATTTATACCAATATTTCTGTTGATTCTTAAAACAAAGATCAGGGGGTTATTATGAAATAGCTTTGCAGTTCATTTTACGGCGAGTGTAAAGGACAGAGCTATAGCAGTTATATAGCACTGTCCCTTTCTCTCAGCGTAAACTGACCTGGATATTTATGTCATAATTACCCCTCGGAACCAACCAAACATCAACTATTCTGAAAGCACCTACCATTTAGTGCATCATCCAACTACACTATAAATCAGTGCATGTACCGAATGCACTTTTAATATGGATTTACGATCCAGTAATGGGCTTGCAGCGGGCGACGCCGCGGCGTAGGCTTGTTCATTGTGAATTATTGTTTGGGGCTTTAACAGGGCAGATTCAGGAATTTTGGGGACCAGTATTTACTGGTGTCCAACGCACTGGAGGCTTTATTAAATAGGAAAATAGCATCGTTACTTGCTTATTTCTACATCTATCGTTTTGAAGCCTCGATAGTCGACTTAAAGTGAAATGAAATCATATGATCATCGTTACATAATATGAACTTGTGCTGCAAGGTCCGTTTTGATCGTTACCAACATCTTATACCTATCCTGTATCCTGTCGCCAAGTAGCAGTATTCGCTCGCTATGTTGTTTTCCGTGTGGATATTAGAAATTTCCTTAAGTTTTACACTTGCGATCTCGCGATTGCAGTTTTAATATTAAAGTCTTGAGATTGCAAATGTCTATCGGCATCATTAATAAATTCGTCTTGGCTGAGATGCTTGTCACAAGATATGTCAAAGTAAACGTTAAGTTATAGAAAACTGTAATTTTTGACGGATCTTGACACGGTTATTAAAGTTGAGATCGGTTTGTTAATAAGTGCCTAAGAGACAGATCCTACTTACCATCATGTGGCATGTGTGCTCGTTCTCTTACATCAAGAAATAAAAAAAACTAGCGGAAAGTTATTGTAAATGTTTGTCGTCGCGTGGTTGGGGTAGCCAGCAGGGATTCGGGAGTAAAAAGGCGTGTGTCTTGTTGGGCGTATAATTTCAAAGAGCAAGAGTTAATAAACTTACAGCTATTTATAGGTTCGGGACAGCGACACCTATTGGCGGGGCGGCGAACTATCCGACTTACATCTTTACTTGATTAGATCGATCAGTCATCTGGTTTAGTATGAGAGTTCCCCCCTAGTCACACAGATGGCGCTGTTCTACAAATGAACAATGTTTATTTTAGTAGCAATAGGCAGGGCACATTTTCTAGTAGAATATACAATACAATACAATATTCACTAAAGGTCATTGGTGTTGTACCACTGCAGTATCTCTGAGTAGTCTGTGGAGCCGCCATATTGCCAATTTGCAAAACAGTCGAACCAATGAATTTTACTTACATACATACATACATACATACCTTCACGCCTTCATTCCCAGAGTGGGGTAGGCAGAGCTACAGAATTACCAACAACTCTAAAAACTTGTTGATAACTCTGTAACCAATTTTTCTGAATTTTACTTATCTTTTCATAATTATTATTTCTTTTAAAGTTACTTCTATGGTTTTTCTTTAAATATTTTGACTCATTTAAATTGTTGAAGAACCAATTATTGACAAGTAAATAAAAGAATTGAGATGGCAGTTGATCACTAAACACCGTCACTGACATTTTTCATGCGCGTAATCATGGTAATAACAATGCAGTGCTATAATAAATATTACAGAACTGTTATTACCATGGCAACGCTCATTATAGATTTTTTTTCACTCTTTGTTTACGCTATAAATGATATTCTGATACTGTTAACGATATCAATATTAGCGATTGATAGTACGCGAGTAGAAAAAACATTTTACTGAACACTATATACACCAAGGAACGGACAACCAATAAATAAATATTACAAAGCGAGTCAACGGGCGCTCTTATCACTAAATAGCAATCTCTTCCAGGCAATCTTACAAAGAGGTGATGGATATACAATAGAAATAGGTACTGGTTAGGAAATATATTGTCATTATGCTGATCTTGAATGGTGATCATATACTGGAAAACATAGGCTCCAGACTTACTAACTAATGACACGAAATAAGTGCTTACAAATCCAAGAACTTGGTGGATGCAGGCTGCACAAACTTCAATATTGTGACAATCTTAAGGAGAGACATATTTTCAACAAAATAAATGCTAGGACACTGTCTAGTCCTTGAAACTACATCATCATTATTTCTGCAAAAACACCTTCACTGCTTGATATAGGTCTCCCCCAAGGTTCGCCCCGCTTTCATCCATCGTCGGTTCGAAGAATTCTTGGGTTATTGAATATTAGTAGGTAATTAAGCCCTGTTAAACTCTGAACGACAATGAGAGATCTTATAATTTAACAAATAACGTTGATGCACCTCAAAACAAAAACTAATCAATCGGACTGTTTCCATGGCATAGCCTACTATCCTCCAAAACAACAACATCCATACATCTGTGTTCCCGTATTCCTGTTACGATCTCCCTCCAATTACGTCCAGTCTTAACTAACAAGGGCGCCCTGTTACCAAGTTCGTTTACTTTGCCCGTTGTCTGTCCGTGTAATTTCCCTTATGTTACGGATTCCAGCGCTGAGTAAGGGTCGGATCAAATGTGACCGAAAACTAGTGCGGCCATTAGCATTTTGGCAGCGTCTTGTTTGTGTGTTCGACGAATGTGTAGAGTTGCTATTCTGGTGATTGGTTCCCAATGTTTTCGTGCGAGAGGATGATTGTGATGGATTTAGGTTATTTCTTTGTGAAGCCTGTTTATATATAATTTATTTACAAAAAAAAACAGGTAGCTTACTAGAGATAAAATAGTCACACATTGGGGCGCTACTTAGACGTTGGAGAATTTACGAGGTTTGAAAATTCTCTTTGTGTTGGAAGAGGCCTTTGTCCAGCAGTGGACGTCTTTCGGCTGACATGATGATGATGATGGTTCCGCATCGGAAAGTAATTGGATGCTCGTTTCAAATCCTTATTATCCACTTCATAATCGTCTAGAAATTTATAAAAGCATTTTTATTTTATTGTTTGTAATGTGTTTCTTGAAAATCTTCGGTAAAACTCATTTTCAACCTGAACAAGATATACGGCCTATCAGGTAGCCAAGAGAAAGTCAAAAGCAGACCTATTATCAATGAACCACAGAAACAAAAGACAATCAATATGTCATATTGATTGTCTTTTGTTTTCGTACGCTAGATTTAAAGCCTACCCGAACGTACTAGGAACGTGCTAGGTTTCAAAGAAAAACTTAATTACTTATAGAAGTTATTACCTGTATGTTAGATGTAGACCTTAGGTTTGACATCGGCAATTAAAGCCTACCCAAACGTACTAGGTCACTGGCACTTCATTTGTACGTCAAGTCTTGCCTCTGGTTAATGAGGGCACGCTGTAGTAGTCAATCGCGAAGCCACTCCGACGCAATCTTAATAAAGCTTTTACGCCGCGGGTGGCTGCGATCGGCTAATTAGCAAATTAATTGGGCGAGCGACAGGAATTAGAGCCGACGCAGTCTTAGCCTGAGGAACAGTAGGACCAGTTTCTGGAGAAGGGGAATAGCCTTAAATTCCAAATTAGTTGATGCTGAAAATTTAGGTATCACGTAGTTACTACCGTGTGGTTGCCGGGTTAGAACAGTGCCACTCCATGTCTTCCCGTGGATGTCGTAAGAGGTGACTAAGGGAACAAGGCTTGTAGTACTGTTAGGCGATAGTTTTGCCACCTGTCACTAATACACTGGAAAACATCTTAGCCTACTCGTGCAAAATGTGGTTACAGAATTATCAAGAAGTCATAAGACTTGTTGGTAATTCTTTAGCTCTGCCTACTCCACTCTGGAAATGAAGGCGTGAGTTTATGTATGTATGTACGTACGTAGTTACTGTAAAACCAATGGCTGTCCTAACAATTTCTCTAAATTCATTTGCTATAATCAATCACATATTTATACATAACCATTAAAATCGACTTCATACCGTTTCCAAAGATCCTTTCTTCTTCGCACCTTAAAACTATGGAATTAACTTTCCTCCGCGGTGTTTCCTCAACACTACGACATGTCCTCCTTTAAACGCGGCTTACAAAGAGTATTCATTGAAAGGCAACAACTTCGCTGTGCTCCTGGCATTGCTGAAGTTTATGGGCGACGGTGACTGCTTCCCATCAGGTGGCCCGTCTGCAGGTTAGCCTTTTACGACTATATTTATTTTGTTATAACTGTTCGTTTCTATAATCTTCACTTACTATACGTTCTATATGCACTGAAATTATTTGCTATACTTTCAAATATGAAATAAATATCCAGAAAATGCATCGATCTTAACTTTGGCTTTTGACGTAGAGACCTCGTCGTGTTGTTCTCATAGTCATTACTTTATTTTAATGTTTATTGATCTTACATTTGTAATCATTTTGTTTTTGCTAGTTTTAAGAATTTATTGTTTATTACTTTATTACCTTATTATTACTTAATGTAACTTACTTTTAAGAATAATTATGTTTTTATGATTGAAAAAATGACTTTCTGCTGGAGTTTCTTGTGGTGCTTCGCTTGAATTTTGAATTTGAATTTTGAATTTTGTTTTCGGATTTTCATTCATCTTAAGACCTACTGCTTTGAAGGTATCTGCTGCGTACCAGCTAAGTACTCCAGCGCAAATGAGATCCATTTCGCAGAGTGTCGAGTGCTCAGATAATGCGCTATCGACTAGTAATTCGATAAGGTTAGCTGCGACACGGACTCGGGGCCGTAAGACTTGGTATATGGTGCCACAAAATGGTAAAACACGCCCAGACAGGCTAGATAGGAATTACAGTGTAATCGCTGAAAATCCCACCAATGTGTAAAATGAACATATTAGTATAAGTGATAGGAATAATCATATACTCGTAATTATATTCTTATTTCGAAATTGTGTATGATTACCTCTTTGTTCAGTTCATGACCTGATAGATTTTCTTAAAAGGTAACCTTTTCTTTTCTGTTACATGCAGACATAGGAGCATGGTTTAAATTAAGAGTGTTATGGTTCTTCCATAAATAACTAAATAAACAGAATTCTTTTAAAGCGATTTAATTTATCTGTATGCAACTCGTTTATGTATGTATGTACACATTTTATTATTACATTACAAAAATATTAAAAATTACAGAAAAAGGTACCTCAACGTAAATACAAAGGCGAAAGGGGTTTATAACTCACTCACTCACTAACAAACTGTTCTATATCTATGTCCAATATACGGGTCTGATTTCATCCAATTACATTACAAAAAAAACCTGAATAGGTTCCTAAAAGTAGTACAAAGGTGAAAGGCGTTTATAAGTTTATAACTCATACAAAAACTGTTCTATATCCATTTCCAATGTACGGGCCTGATTCCATCAAAATCCATTCAGCCGTACTACGTTCATACCAGGGATGTTAGTACACGAGCGGAAAATGTGTTATGCTTTATTCGTTACCTCTTCCTCTGCCGTCCAGTGAATTGTAGATCAAAGTTCACCTTTATCACAACAAGAATAGAGGTTACTAGATTTTTTTTTATTCAAAAGGCAGACTGCCCCCTGATGGGAAGTGGTTTCCAAGTTAAATTTTACGTTTAAGCTTTGCATGTCAATATCCTTGCTACACAAATACCTATACTACCCTCCTAAGCTGATACGCAGTAAGTCAGATAAAACTCCTGTAGCAATATCAACCTTATTACTAACGGAATAGAATTCAAACTGCATTGGTTATTGAATTTGAGATACTGTTTTTTTGCTTAGGAGGGCAGTATAGGCGTTCTTTTCATTTCAAAATTACACGGCGCAAAAAATTCCTCGGTTCCTCATGCAAAGCAGAAAATATTAATTCAGAGCACATTAATATTCTGAAGGAATTTTCTAGTAAGTTAAAAATTTCGCATTTCTCCTGTCATTAGGCGAATTTATTATTAAGATCTGGGATCAAGGAAAATAATTCCACGCTTATACTTTTTTGGGGCTTGTGTGATGAATTTGTATTTAAGTTGCATTACTTACCTATTTAGTTCAGTTTTAGGTATTTCACAAATCATGCTTAGATGTGGATACAATTAGGCCTTGGAAATTATGTTATTACATCATAGCAAGTGGAAAGAAGTGGTCTCTGCCTACCCCTCTGGGAAACAGGCGTGATTTAATGAATGAATGAATGAAGAAAGTCCCGTGGAAGTCGTATGAGGCGACTAAGGGAATAAAGGCTTGTAGTACTGTTAGGCGATGGGCTTGCTAATACCTGTCACTAATATACACTTGTTGTGTACAATTTTTAGAGTTGTTGGTAATTCTGTAGATCTGCCTAGCCCACTCTGGGATAACAGGCGTGAAGGTATGTATGTATGTACTTAAGAAAAAAGCTATATAAGGTCTGTCTGTTAGATTGTATTAAGAAGTTTAATAACGCGCAGGCTATTCTGATAATCAGTATGAATCAATATGAATCTTTTATTGATACCAAACAAAATGTATCACTGATTGGCGAGACAATAAAAGCCACCAACAATTAAACACAGACAATAACAATTCAAAATTCGAACACACGCACGAATTATGATCGTTAAGAGACAATCTTTTATTGATCTGTTTGTAGGTATTACTGCCGCACTCAGAGACGTCAATTAAATTGAATGCTTGATTAAAGTGGTTGCTGTCACTATCTTTGCTATAGCAATAGAATAAGACAACACGTCACTAAACAAGCATTAAATTTAATTGACGTCTCTGAGTGCGGCAGTTAATGTTCAGTCGATTGCAAAGAAATGTACTTATCCACTTTTGGACCTTATTACAATGCAATTAGGTGAAAAAGTGGATAAATATAATCTTTGGTAGTCAACTGTACCTATATGTGTATGGTTCTTGGTTCCCTTGTAACGGGTGAACTGATGGCCCGATTTTGACAAGCGAGGTGCGCGTGTCACGTTACTGGGTACTTTAAAAAAAAATGTGAATTGCAAAATAAAAAATATATACTAACATAACATTGACGACATTATCCAAACAGCAGTTAAGTTTTAGCTTGCTTTTTGTTATTGGCTCAAAAATTTAAATCTTTACTTTGCTTAGTCTGCTTCGGTTTGCATTCGGGAATCTTTCGATGTACTCCGAGAGCTACAATATTAGATATTCGGTGTGCATTTCGATATTCACGCTACATGTGTGCGGAGTTTCATGGATATTGGAAATTGTCGAGCCGTGAAGTGCAGTCATAATGGCATTCGTTCCCGCGCGATGTCTTTCTTAGTCTTCCATGTTCTATATATTTGTACGTGAAGAAGTCAAGGAAAAAAAAACCTGAATCAGCCAATCTAATACAACAGATTGGCTGCTTCAGCTTTTTTTTTATGGCATAGGAAGGCAAACGAGCACACAGGCCACCTGATGGTAAGTGGAAACTATAACCCATAGACATTCGCATTCTCAAGACTGCAAATGCACTGCCAACCCTGAGGACTAAGATGGAATATTATTTTGTACGTTCTTATTAAGTTTTACGTTACAATAATTTAGACAAATTTAAGAGCGATTATTTATCAGCATCACGATTTTTTTGGTATGTAGCAACACATAATATTTTCCATTTTAAAATGTTAATTTTTTCAAGGGTTATTTTAATGGGGTGATATACTCTCGTCTCTAGAAGAAGATTACAGTTCTTCATAGTAAAACAACTGTTTTATCCATGATAGTATATTTTTGTAACTTTTGCTATCTACGAGTATGTTGAATTATATTTAAATCAATAACAGAACCATTAAATCAGAACAAACAAACTTCTGCATTATTTTTAGGATTTAAACAAATGCCAATCAAACCGTCTGGCATGACCCCAGTGCAGCCAAAAAAAAACAAACCTGCACTGCACTGCATTTTCCGGTCTGTCGCATCCACCACGTGGAGATACGGTGTTCTGATGTCCGTTCGAATTTTGCGATGCCAGCAAACTTAGTTTTGGAGCTGTATTTGAACATTTTTATTATTTATTTTATTTATTTATTAAACGGACTTTTACAAATTATTAAAAACTGCATCGTGCACCCATAGTACAAGCCTAGAGCTTAGTTTGGGACTAGGCCAATTGGTGGGATATTGTCCCTAAAAAAAATATTACAATAAAATAGCTGTTCTTTCAAATGTCGGTAAATCAACGTATTTTACGATAACACCTGTCAACAAATAGAAGTATGAAGCAAGTATTGAAAAACCGACTACCTACAGGAAGCCACAAAGACACATGGATACATACGTACACTCGAAATATATTATCATCCTTTTTTGGTAGTCGGATAAATATATGGTGTATCTCAATAACCAAATTGATCCTCTACACCATATAATTTATACCATCAATTTGCTTCCAATTATTTATTTATTTATTTATTTATTACCTTTCTATACCTTTCCGGAAGGAATACTTAAGCACTTTTGCTTCTATAAGCGGGACAGAGAAGATGTCCGTAACCTTGACTTCAAGTGATGGATGGTAAATATCTTCTTTAATCAAGGGCCTGGGCGATATTCGTGTATCAAGAGAAAAATTACTGTAAACAAGGTCCAAGGTGTTACCACTGGTGTTAGTAATGGTGTTATGTTGGCGAAGATCCAAATAGTTAAACTCATTAATCAATTTATATGCTGCGTCCTGTGTTTCAGCAGATCCTTTCCGCAAGTGCAGAGGGCCATTGTAAGTCCATTTAACGCACGGTAAATTGAAATCACCGGCAACCAGATAATGGGCTTCACCATCAACAGTGCTGGCTAAAGATACGCTGGAAATAATGTTGGTTATGTCTGTAGGTAGGTTTCTACCCGGTGGGGCGTACACTGCAGCTATATTTAAGTTAAACGACGAGCCATGCAATGAACGAGAAGGTACAGTCACCCACAGGCACTCTGTGCCTGGGACAGTAAATTCGGGTCTCGAGAACACAAAGCGATCGCAGAACAAGAATCATGACTCCGCGACCATCAGCCTTACCTGAAGTAAAGCTACTGTTACACATGCTCTATAATAGCATGCTAAAAAGCGTGCTATTGAGTATGCTCAATATGAGCATGCTTATAAGCAGTTTACATTTGCTAGCAATAGGCAAGCTAGTTTTAAGTATGCTCCTGAATAAGCATGCTCAAAGCAAACACTCCAAATACACATGCCATTTTATAGCGAGCTCTCTCGCTCTCTGTCAGTTCAAACAAAACCATGGACAATCAAACAGCTCTCCGTACGGAGCTGAATAATCTCTTCCTTTTGCTGGCGATGCAATGCATCCAGAAGCTTATATCAGCTCGGCAAAAAAAGAAAAGAAAGAGAAAGATTTGGGTTCGTGATTGGATATCTAGAAGACAGGACTTAGGAGCAAGTGCGCAATTGCTTACAGAAATGCGAGTAAAAGATGCTGCGGGTTACAAAAAAACATTTAAGGATGCTGCCGCATCAATTTGATTTTTAATTTTGGTTTTAATGATTTTCACAGTCAAGGACGGATCCTCTATGTTCGTTAATAAGTCTTGGTACGCATTATTTCTATCAACATTATTTTTATACTGCGGTATGTGGAGATTCCACAAGCACTCGTAATTTCGGTATAAATTTACAAATTTGAGCGTTTTTTCGTCGGCCCAGCGAGACATTTTGCGTGAAAATGGTGCACTCGCACCTGTTGCGATCGACTGATCGATACTAGCATGCTCAATAGGCAAACCTGTTCACACGCGCTAAAAGCACGCCCCCCTCCACCCGCGCTGCAGGTAGCATGCCCAAAAATCGCACGACCGTTGATTTTTGAGCAAACTCAAAATGAGCATGCTCATTATTAGCAATGTTTCGACACACATACTACTAAGTAGCAATTGCTCAATAGTGGCATGCTTTCGTGCTAGTAATCAGCATGTGTAACTGTAGCTTAAGTCTATCGCGGTCGAGTCTAAATATTTCATAGCTATCGTCACATAATTCAGAGTCAAGAACGCCATCGCACAACCAACTTTCGGTAATAATAATGATATCAAGACTAGAATTAGAGATATTACGATATAGATCCTGAGTTTTAGATCTAAGGCCGCGAGTATTTTGATAATAAACCCTTAGACATTTATTCATGAAGAGTATTAACGTATGTAATGAGCCAAGTATGTGATAGTAAGATATTTAAAGTGATAAGTGCCACATTAATAAATAAACAAGGAACATTTTGGAAAGGATCGGCAGTATAAATAAGACTATTAAAGTAATGTAGAGAAGTTTTTGAGAGCGAGTTGGTACTGTTGGTGAGTGAGTAAGTGTGTACAATGCAAAAAACAAGGTTAAAAGGTGTGTAACGTAACATACTGTAACATACAAAAAAGTGAACTGTTATAGACTTAAATTGTCCATTAGAGGCGTCAGTGACGCCATATTTAGATTTATATATAAATACATATTTTATATAATTTTTTGGAGATCTAATTGTGTTTTTATAAGAATGAAAGGACTCGTGTCGCTCTTTCGAGCGTAAAGATTGCAGTTTTTTACCCAACAATATTTGAAGTTTTTTGTTTTACACAATTCCTTACATTCCTTAAGAAGTTTCTTATTTCTAGGCGTTAAATGGTCGTTTACATAGATTCTCCTCGGCACGCCACTTATATCGATGTCATTGGACGAGATTCCTCTACGCTTACGGATGCCAGCGATGATGTTATCTTTGAGGTTTCGTTGCTTTAACTTGACAATGATGTTTTTTGGGAGGCCACCGGTGGATTGGACTGGCTTCACTCGATTGGCAAATTCTATGTCGGCTTCGCGCAAGCTCACGCCGGCTTCTTCCGCAAAGCGAAGCACTACGTTGGTAGTACTCATTTTTTAGTTCTGGAATGCCTGAAATCTCCAAATTGTTCATTCTAAGCCACTGTTGATGTGAATCATACTGATATTCGAGCTCCGATATACGCGCCTTGGACTCCGCCAAATCACTTTCAAGTTGGTTGATTTTTTCAACTTAACACTCCAACAGGGCGAGATTTTGCGCTATCTGCTCCCGAAACCAAGTTAACGCTAGTCCAATTTCTGATCGTATCAATTGTGTTAACTCTTGTTTTAAATTCTCGTTGCACTTTATGATCAGTGATTGAAACTTAGCTTCAATGTCTGATGTTTGCGGGGGCAGCGGCCCGGGAGGTTTAGAAGAAGAAGCAACCAGCGGGTTGGGGGGCGTAGACTGTTGAAGCGTCTTCGCAGTCATCACTGTTTTTTTAGAAATTACATTGCCGGCGTCATTAGTGGCTTTTACGGGTGTGTCGTTATTATCGCCTTTCGGTAGCTTCGCCATGCAATTTGGGCATTTCCAACCTGCTGGTGTAGCCCGGTTGACGTCCAGGTTGACACATAAGTTGTGAAATGCACCCGGGTGAATATTTGAAGACGAACATATTGGGGGTGTAAGAAAAAAAACGAAATATCGACTCAGATGTGAATATTTATTGGTTTAACTTGTCAGTTAACATATTAATATGAAAAAAAAGCAAAAGGGACAGTACTTACACCAATATATATCTATATTTTTCAGTTTTAAATTTTTCTTCGAACGGTAGTGAGAAATAATACGTACGGTAATGAGAATTTTGTGAATGGTAAGGATAATTATGGAAAAAATGGTGGATGTTAGTGAGAAATAACAATATTTCCAAGGGAATATGGTAATTAGAACAACGGCGAAGTAATATTCCAAAAAAAACAAAAAAAAAAACTTGAATAGTCTTTAAAAAGAATACAGGGTTCCATGATTTACTTTAAAAAAAATACTATAACAATTTATAATTTAATAATCCATAATTATTTCTTCTTTTCTTTTATTTTCTGCGGCATCTAAAAGAAGTTCAGTTAAGTAGTAGAAATTTAATTGAAATTTTGTAACTACCTCCTATTTCATTTATTATTGTTATATGTATGACGATCCTGTGTGGAGATATATTTATTGTCATTTAAATAATATTGACCTATAATGTATCTTTTGTGTTGACTTTTAATTTATTTATTTCAGTGTTGACAATATATTTTATTTTATTTATTATTCTTATGATGTATATGACGATCCCGTGTGGAGATGTATTTTTGTAAAATTAATTTCAAATTTATAGATGACATCCATAATTTATTTCTATTTTCTTTTTTTTCGACGATCTCAATGTAACTAATTATAATTTGACATACTATGCAATTTATACATGACATTATATTGAGAAATAAATAAACTGAAACTGAAACCTATAAATTAATACTCGATCATATTACGTGCCGTCGTACCTATCGAAAATAAGCAAATAATACATTTTAATATTTAGATCCGGTATGACTTTTTAAATTTAGTACTTTTTGGGTTTTTTCACAAATAGTTAAATAAAATATCATGTTGATTCTCATTACCATTTCAACATTCTCATTACCGTTTGTCAAAACTAAATGGTAAAAAACGGTAATTATGAAAATGGTAATGAGATATTAGTTCATTTGTTGCCGTTGAGGATAATCAAATAAAATTAACAACATTAGGCGCATATCAAGGCAAATACGACCCAATCGCACATATCTTAGCATATAAATTTAATAATAAAATCTTAAAAACGTATCTTGGAAATCTCGAATGGTGTGGAGAAAAAAATCGTACCAAACGAGTGCTGCCCGGTGAAATATCGATGTAACTCGGCGCCAAATCACTCGAAACGCGTGCAACTCACTTCATTCGCCAACGCGGACTGCCATCGGACTGCTATTGATCGGCACTTTGATCGTACGATCAACTTAGTGGCGCGAAATATTTTTTTTAGCTGCGTTCATTGTAACAAACGGTAATGAGTGTTAGGGTCTGGGACATTTTTCTAAGCGATAACAAATTATTTGAAAGTGTTCTTTAAGCTGTGTAATTATGAAGTTCACTAAAACCACTAATATATTATAGAAATTACTGCATAAAAATACGATCTTCAGCATAAAAACGTATTATTTTTAACGTAGACTGTTCAAATTTGGGATTTGGGACACGGCTGGTAATGAGATTTGACATATATTTGTGTAAATTAATAATATTTCTATTTGAAATTTAAGTATATTATGTAAAATATTATGTAAAACAAATGTCATATTTTGTATAAAACCCGAAATTGTATTGATTAATACAATTTTAAATAGTTCTTTACCAATCGCCGCGTAATATGTACATCTTCAAATATTCACCCACCCACACAAGTCGGCTCAGAGCATACTGAGCTTTTTGTACCCGTCACGCTCTCATTGCATGCACCACAGAAATCAGCAACACAACTCGGGCAAATCCACTGAGAAAGCTTCTTACTAGAAGGTAATCCTGCGCATTTGTAGTGGTAGCGATTAGTGCATGGTTTGCGTGAGCATAATAAAGCGCCGGAGTCGGACACCGATCTATTGCAAACCTTGCAAGCACTCATTTTGCTTAATACGTGTGGCAAAGCAATTCTTACCCGCACTCCTCGCAAATTCGATGCAGAAGCAAGCTAGCGCAATCAAAGCGCCTGCGAGTGCAAGAGGGACGGGGCAACTGATAAGCGGCTCAGGCTGTGATTCATACGGTAGCGACTGGCGATTCACTCGTTGTTATTCACTAATTATGAGTTTTAACAATATTTCACTTGTAGCACATAAACGATGCGAGGTTTAATCGACCCACTCTCACAAAACAAGGCACACAAACTAAGGTACCGAACTGTCTCAAAAGTTAAGCAGTAGAACTAGCCAGGACTTGATTTATTTAATTATTTACACGGAAAAATATTAAACTGTGTGGTCGTTCGTCAACGCGCGCGCGTGATTATTACGTAGTTAGTTGAAATATCATCATACAACATTTTAAATGATGTGGCCCAAATAAATGTCCTTGATAACAAACAGCTGTGAATCTTCTACAAAGAGCGATTTATCCCAAATTGTTTCCATTCTCACTTAAAGTTCGTCCTAGAACCGCCGTTTAGACGTTACGGCCACACATAAACGATTCATCAAACTCATTAAAGTCGGTCAAAGCGCAACTTCCCGCGCCATAAAAGAAAGAAATCTGAAGTTTTCAGAGCGGGGAAAGAAATAAGTCGGCAAAGTGTGCCCCAAGCTGACAGGAAGGGCGGGGATAGTATTATATCGTGGAAATCGCAGCTGATCAATAATTCAAATTCAAAGTTTTCAAAATTCGAAATATTTATTTAGTAAATTGGCCACATGCGGGCTCTTTTACACGTTAGTAATGTACAGTGAATCTACTAGCGCTTCGGACAAGACCATCATTGCGGAATAAAAGCGCCGCAAGAGACTCCGGCAGAAGGTCATTTTTTCAATCATAAAAACATAAGGAATGGAAGGGTCGCAAGGGGCCGCCCTAGGCGTACTTTTTCAAATCAAATCGGAGAAATACTGGAAAAGAGCCGAATCTTAAGTAGTTTTTACTTTAATCGTGTGTTGTTGTTATAAACGTTTTTATTACTATTATTTTTCAGATATTTATTTAATTTTCTGTAAATAAGGTTTTTTAACATAAGTATTCAAATATAAAAGTAAAATAACAATATGTACTAATACCAAAAATAAACACGATAAGAAACCTAACTAACGGGTGCCGCCGGCGGCGGGGCAGGGCTCAAGCTTAGGGCTGCAGAGAGAGGAACCTCGTCACAATGCGTGCCGTGTCGAGGAGTACTGCCTTCTGTATCTGGTCCTTGATCCAGCCATCTAGCGAGAGGTGCTGGTCGAGACTCTTCATTATTAAGACTGTTTGCCGAAACAACTATCAGGACAATGATCGAGTCAACATCCCACGTGGCGGTCAAGTCATTATTATCATTATTGCATTATGTGAATACAAATGGTCTTGAAGATATTTCATGTATTTAATTAATATTATAATAAAATACCTAATTAATAAATAAATTACATTACATAATTACTTAAGTTATCCCTTATATTCAAAAATGTCATTCATAGTGTAAAAACTGCACTTTACATGTAATGCTACTTTTAGACTACGTTTTAGACCACTTGCTAATTAGACCATTTGCAATTTGGACGACTTGATAATACTTGTTTTGACTAGTTGCGTTTTAGACGAGATGGTACTAACCCATAAGCACTTCCTATTCCGACCCTGGTTTACTGGTTAGGTATAGATAAGTGAAGCAGCTGCCACAAAATATCAGCAATGGTCGTAGTGGCTCACAAGGCCCATCTCAACCCCTCCAATAATAACCTTCCTTTCAAAGAACCTTGATGTTACAGGGCGAACGATATGAAGTGTTACCAAATTCAAAAGGCTACGATTTTTTTTTTGTTGTCACAAATTATTCATTATTAAGAAAAAAATGAGAAAAACATATCAAATTTCTAAGATTACTTTATTTTAACTCGATATGACCACCTTTTGCTGTCTATGGCCTTCACGCGGTAGAAAAATGAGTTGCACGCTGCACGAATGTGATCCTGCGGTATGCAATGGCAATTACGTACGATCGCTTTCTTCAGTGCATCCACACTGGCATGTTTTCTTCTCCTCACCTTGCTCTCCACAATGGACCAGATAGAAAAGTCCATCGGGTTCGCGATTGGGGAATTCGAAAGACATTGTGTGGACGAAATAAAATGTGGAACGCGTTGTTCAGCCATTCTTGGTTCACACGAGCTTTATGAGCCGGGGCCGAGTCTTGTTGTAATGTCTACGGTCTACTACCGAAATGTTTGCGTGCCCAAGGCTCCAACGCAGCTTCCAAAACATTTTCCCGCTAGTAAGTCGCATTTACTTTGACACCAGGCTCGAATTTGTGAATTTGGTAACACTTCATATCGTTCGCCCTGTAGAATACTAAATTGCATTTCAAACGGTAATCGAGAGATGAAGAAGAAAAACGATGTACAAATCTTGTACATCAAGATTCTTGCCCCTTCGTCTTTAATTTTTCCCTTCGCGATTTGTTACTTTCTTGAGGTAAAACAACTATACATTAAGCTATTAAGTGACTGGGTGTCAAAATCTATGTCTATAGATTTAAATTGTTTTAACGATCGTTGGATGAACGTTAAATAATGTACAAGTAACAGTGTTCGCATCATTGTGTTCCGGTGTACGGATGAGACAACCAGTCAAATTACTTGCATAGATTATATTCCATCTTAGTCCGCACGGTGAGCAACGCATTTCTAGTCGGTCATGCCTATTGGTCTCAGATCACTGAGAATTAAGTTGCATTTGTGTCCGTATGCCTTCTCCTTTTTAAGGGTTCTGTAGCCAAACCCTTATGCCCTTATTAATAAACGTGGAGTAACTGTGGGGTAGCTAAACCATGTTTTATCCTTATCTGTCATTGTGACATTTGAATATGACAGATAAGGACAAAGCATGGTTTAGCTACTCGACGGTTACTCCACGTTTATTAATAAGGCCATTATAGTTTCGCCATGTCCGTCCGTCCATCCGCAGCCTAGTTCAGAGAATTAGTACTAGAATGCTGTAATTTGGCGTTTATATACATATTAGTCACGCCAACAAAGTGGTAAAATAAAATCTTAAAAATATATTTTTTTAATATACCTCCCTTACACGTAACGTTGGGATGTATTTTTTTTCTCGTCTACAAAAATATTGCGGATTTGTGAATCAAATTTTCGATTAAGGGATCCGTTTATGAAATAATAACCCTTAAAGCGCTTATTTTTGGAAGAGTCAAGTGTCGTAGTCGTTGTCATCCCCCTACACCCAAAACTAAAGTACAAAAAATTTGAAAAATATCGTCAATTACATACATACATACATAAACTCACGCCTTCATTCCCAGAGTGGGGTAGGCAGAGCTACAGAATTACCAAGCACTCTTAAATAAATTGTTGATAATTCTGTAACCACGTTTTGCACAATCAGGCTAAGATGTTTACCAGTGTATTAGTGACAGGTTGCAAGCCCATCGCCTAAGAGTACTAGAAGCCTTTATTATTCCCTTTGTCGCCTCTTACGACAGCCACGAGAAGACATGGAGTGGCACTATTCTAACCCGGTGACCACACAGGTCAGGTATGAAATAATAACCTTTAAAGCGCTTATTTTTGGAAGAGTCAAGTGTCTTCGTCGTTGTCATTCCCCTACAGCCAAAACTTAAGTAGGTACTAAAAATCTGAAAAATATCGTCAATGAAAAGCGCATATAACGATTTTAAAAGAAAAACATCACGGCTAAGGAGACTTGATTACTTCTGGAGATACAGGTGCCTACATTGTTTGTACCAACTAAAATCATCTACGACAGCACCAAATAACTTTACCTATAGGCTGATTTTCCACTTGCCGACACGGCACCGGCACGGCGACGAATGAGAGGGATGCCTTGATACGCAGATACGTATGGAGATAATCTCCATCTCATTCCAACGTATTGCGGCGTCCCTCTCGTTCGTCGCCGTGCCGGTGCCGTGCCGGCAAGTGGAAAATCAGCCATAGGCTCGTAAGGCCCAATGTGCAATAGGATGTACATAATCAAGGCAATTTACTTTGAACTCTGTTACAATAAGTACAAGGTTCACTTTGTTATATTCATAAACTGAAATTTGGCATTTTTGGGCAATCGCAATTGAACTTTATTCCCTTGATTGTAGATTCAAAGTCCCAGTTACAAAAAAACTCCCATTTTGTAGTGTGGTGGGGCCTTGCGAGGATAGAATTAATACTAGTTTTTTTTTAGAGTTTTTGAGAAGTAACGGCTTCGGAACCCCACACTGAGCATGTTCAGACATGCTCTTACACAGTTTTTTAAATAGCAAATGTCACAAAGTTGACTTCTATAACCCTCATGCCTTAGACAGCGTCTTAAGAATACGGAGCGAGTGTGGCGGAGTTCTATCAGCAGTTTATTGAGCGTGTTCCGATACTGCACATGAATAAACCACGGCCTTTATAACCGCCGGCGAGAACTGCCCGCGGTCCTGGATGAAAACGCGGCTGAGTAGGCGGTCCTTGCTATTGTGAACATATGAAGTATATTGTATGATTATTTATTTATACTCCAAAAGTATCATCAACTGTTTTTTTTACATACATACATACATACATAAACTCACGCCTTCATTCCCAGAGCGGGGTAGCAGAGCTCAAGAATTACCAACAAGTCTTAAAACTTCTTGATAATTCTGTAACCACATTTTGCACAAGTAGGCTAAGATGTTTCCCAGTGTATTAGTAACAGGTGGCAAGCCCATCGCCTAACAGTACTACAAGCCTTTATTCCCTTGTATTTTTTTTAGGCCACCTGATGGTATGTGGAAACTGTGACCCATATAGATATTCGCATTCACAAGACTGCAAATGCACTGCCAACCCTGAGGACTAAGATGGAATGCCGCTATGCTAGTCATTTCACCGGCTGACTTATCCCCAAACCGGAACACAGCAATGCAAACACTGCTGCTTGGTGGTAGGTTAATGGATAAGATGGTGGTACTAATCCGGACGGACCCTGCACATGGTCCTCCTACGTGTTACCTATAACTGTGGAATGGTCTGTCGCCTGCGGTATTTCCGGAGCGTTACGACAACGTTCAAACCTTCAAGAAAAGAGCGTACTCTCATCTGAAAGGCCGGCAACGCACCTGCGACTCCACCGGTGCTGCAGGTGTCTATGGGTGACGGTAATCGCTTACCATCAGGCAATCCGTCTACTATAGTTGGCCTCATATACCATACAAAAAAAAAACAGCAGAATACTACCGTAATATCAAAGAAGGCGGCTAACTGCATTGTAGTAGTCGAAGCATTATATTTATACTCTATTGGTAACCATTTCGAATTTTAAATGCTTATTATTATTATTATTTATTTATTTATTAAAAAGATGAAATTACATTATATATAGGAATATATGTCCCACAAAACCGTTTCCACGGTTTGCCTGTGGGATCGAGCAGTCTCTACTCTATTCCTATGCAATTAGCCCCTTTCTTTCTTTCACTCTTCTTTGCATCACGGCCGAATTTTGAAAATTTTCAGTCCCGTATATAATAAATTCAAAAATTATAAATCACCTTTTAGACAAAAAATGCAATTGCTAGTTTAATAGACAAATTACATACCAATCGAAAGTATCAAGCGAAATAATAATTATTAGTTTGACAAATTGTTTAATTATTAGTTAAACAGGTAAGTCGGTACTAAATAATAATTTGCACTAAATGTAACGTTTGCATAATTCTATATGCTTATTAATACTCAATTAAAAAAAGTATTATATAAGCTTAGCAAATACAGTGTGTAAGTGGGATAGGAGAAAACATTTAAACTAGACGTCGGTTATGGCTCTATAAGTCATGTAAATGTGGAATTTCATTAATATTTCTAATACACCGCCGCGATGTATAATGCAAACGAAGATTTAAGTCTCAGTTAATTGTAGGTTATTTGGGATATTTCTGATACAGTGCGTGGCGAATGAATTTGTATGAAAAAAAGAAATACAACTTATGCTAACGATACGCATGTTTTTATGTTAATTACGGTGCATATTAACCCTCCCTAAAATATTTGCTCGTTTTCCATTTACACACTGTATATTGGACGGCACATGCCCTGATGATATGATGAACATATTTTTTTACCAAATAAAGGTGTTGTTCTTGCTTTACGCTTTATAGGAAGTATTTCAAACTACTGATCTGACGAAAGCATATTGACAATCTAAAGTCGTTGTGTACTTGAAAGAGTAGAAAAAGATTTGTAAACAGGGCGAAATATGCGACTTACAGAATTACCAATCACTGATGACAATCTAGAGCGTAATGACAGATTCTTTATCATTAAATATACCATTACATACCAGCAAAGTTAACATGATATTCATGCCAGCCCGTGCTCGCTCGTAACTAACATTTTAGTGGAGCAACTGGACAGGGTCCAAAATATAAAGTGCCGGAGGTTTTGGCACCGCTCTGGGCCCTGACGCCTGGTTACAGTGGCATGTGGATCAATACGATTATACAAGAGCGTAAATGGTCGTTTGAATAACCTACCAACGTCCAACATAGTATTTGCATTTTTGTTTTCTGGTGTTTGGATAAGACAGCCTTTAAAAATACTAGCATAGGGTTTTATCACTTGAGCTATAGAGTTCCAAATGGCACACTAAAATGTTTATATAAGTCTTTGGTTGAATCAATTATTTGTTACTCTCTTGATTGCTATGGTCTTACCTTCAAAACAAATTTGGATAAAATAGAAAAGATGCAAATTAAATTTCTGAAGCTATTAGTGAACAATAAAACTAAAAATAAATATAAACAAGATTATCATCAACTATTTAAAATATGCAAAATCCTACCGGCAACTCTTAGACACAAATACTTAATAGCAGTCAATCAACATGGCAATCAGGAGAGTAACTTATCGCAATTGAACCAAAAACTTGGCACCAGGTCGGTAGCCGCGGGTAAGTATGCTGTACCCAGAGTAAGCAATTACTATGGGGACAGGCTTATTGAGAAGCGCTTACCGTACATTCTCAACAGCTTGCCTGCGGCTGTGAGACTGGAGCCTAATAAAAATAGGTTTAAGAAAGTCCTTTTTACACATTATCTTAGTTCTATTTAAATTTTTAAGTTAAGTATTACATATTTAATTTCTATGATATATACCCACATAATGTAAACCAAGACTCACGGATCCCACAGTCAAACTGTAAAAACAGTTTTGTGGGACATTGTATTAAAACAAAATTTGTCAACATGACATAATAAATAAAAAATAAAATAAAAAAACAAGTTATAAGACTTGTTGGAAATTCTGTAACTTTGCCTACCCTACTCCGGGAATGAAGGCGTTAAGGTGTATGTGTAGAAACATATTTTCATCGTATGTTGGTAAATCGTTTGCAGTTTTGAGTGCTGTCTTGAAAAAGGTACAGGGGTAGGTATAGGGTTGAGGACTATCGAACAGTAAAAAATGCTTGGCGTTAACCTAACGCCAAATAACTTGGTTGTAAAAATAATATGTAAAAATTGTATCTTGTCTACGGGACACCGTTTCTTTAGGAGAATGTATCGAAACTTTTGTAATGTATTTTTTTTGTATTAGCTCTTGTGAAAATTCAAGGTTTTTCCTGCTCAAAAATGCATGATATTTTTTATATTAAGTTCATGAAAGAACAGCAATAGGTGTATGATTCTCCTCATTGGTAGTATTACTCATTTTTGGGATCGGTTTTACTCTCGAGGTCTTCTATTGATGAGGATACATGCCAGTAGAGAGAACTAAATTAAAAATGAAGGGAATAGAAGTCTTCATATGCTCCATACAATTAATAATAGTTCGCATTTCAAGGAGCTTACAACAATACGAGTAGATAATTCATAATTATGTTTAGTCATTGTTTTACATAATTATTACAGTTTAGGTCATTTTGTAGTTGTTTATTCGTTTACGTATATTAGTGATTGTTAATATTGTAATTAGTGGATTTTTGTTGATATTTTTGAGATTTAAATACTTAATTGAAAGACAAACAATACTTATAAATTTATATTTATAACGCAATCAACTACCGGAAAAAGGTGATTAAAATCATAATCTGTTCTGTTAAAGTAGAAAATGCAGCAGTATGTCATATTGAGTTATACCACTATTGGTTTTGATAAGCAATGGAAAATGCTGCGTCATTGTTACGGCCCCGTCAGCATTACGCAGTCGGCCGAGCTACATTTTTATGAAGGAATTTTCCGCACCACTGGCGTTTATGAGTTAAAGCAGTATCAATAAATTTAAGTATTTTAAGAGAGACAATTTTGCTGGTCTTGCTGTTACTATTCTTTGTTAAGAATTCATTCAACAACTTTGACGAACTTCAGTAATTTAAGCACGAGTTTGAATTATATAAAACATTTTGTACGAATACTTAATGGAGATAACAATTAAAAACAGACAAACATATAGCCAGGTATGACTCATCTCACAGATGTGCCCTTTGGGATACAGTTCAGCCTCTTTAGGATCTTATTACTCTCTTACACACTCAGTTACATCCTCTGTTCCTGTGGACCACTAATATGCAACAGAAGTATCTACCTAGGGCGACATATAATGGACCCACAAGAGATACAACTCCTCACTGCCCAAAGCATCTGGAAATTCCTGGACGCAACGGGCCTTTCCGGTGAGGTCTAAAACAAAGGATCAGCAATGGTCGAAGTGGCTCACAAGGCCCATCTCAACCCCCCCCCCCCCCCCCCCCCCAATAATAATACACACTCAGCTGTTCGAATATCATGTAGGTTTCCTGACGATCTTTTTTCTTTACCCTAGCTGATTTGTAACCAAGATAACGATAAAATTATTTATTTGCTTAAAGCATAGTAAACTCGTAGTTTACATACAACACTCTGAACTATGCTAGAGCTAGGTAAGTAGCACAAAATAAGTAAATAGGCAATAGTCCTAAAGTAGTGGTAGGTAAGTAGTAAGACTAGGTAGGTTGTCATGTAAAGTTAGTTTATTGAATACATACTGAATTTTTATTGATTTATTTGAATATTTATATCGGCGCGTTGCTACCCTGTGTCGGACTTGACAGAAACGCGTGGAGCTACCCCCTTGTGCTTCTGTTGAGTCCATTAGAGAAAATACTCTTTTACCGGACAATGTCCTCGCGTGTGATATCTCCAATAAGTCCATGGGAGTGTCTTCAAATAAGTTGACATTGGCAAAATACACCGTGTGGTAGCCGGCTTAGAATTGTGCCACTCCATGTCTTCCCGTGGAAGTCGTAAGAGGCGAGTAAGGGAATAAAGGTTTGTAGTACTATTAGACGATGGGCTTGCCACCTGTCACTAATATACACTGTTAAACATCTTAGGCTACTTGTGCAAATTGTGGTTACATAATTATCAACAAGCTTTTAGAGTTTTTGGTAATTCTGTAGCTCTGCCTACCCCACCCTGGGAATGGAGGCGTGAAGGTATGTATGTATGTATGTAATTACCATGTGTCGAGGAGGAGCTTGTGGTCTGGATCGAGGGCTTCCTGAGTTAGTTTCACCAGTTCGTGCCACCCTGAAGCGGCGCGCCAACGGTGAGATGGTCGATAACTTGGAGTGGTAGGACTCGGGGACGGTATAGTACATTAATGCCTAGGCACGAAAAGTAAGAGGTTTCCTAAAGAGGTGGTTAGCTGCTAAAATACGAGTCAGGAAATACTCGTTTCAGCCTAGGCATATATATGTATAATGCTTATGTCATACAATGTTAGGAAATAATACAAATATATTTTTAAAAAGAAAAAAAAAAATTATTACCTTTAATATTTGAGTAGCTTAGTTTTGTTTTTATTTAAATAAGCTTAGTTTTAACTTTTAAGTAATTTTAATACCTATAATTTATGTAATAAATATTTAGTATTTATTATGTTTATTTAATAAAATATTATACAGGGTGTTTGATAGAGCGTTGTCTAAAAGAAACAGGCGAATAGAAGAGGCCATTAGCTATCCATTTCCGATACTTTTTTTTTTTTTTTTTTTTTTTTTATATCATAGGAAGGCAAACGAGCACACAGGCCACCTGATGGTAAGTGGAAACTGTGACCCATAGACATTCGCATTCACAAGACCGCAATCCTAAGACTGCAAATGCGTTGCCAACCCTGAGGCCGAAGATGGAATGCCTCTATGCTAGTAATTTCACCGGCTGTCTTATCCCCAAACCGGAACACAACAATGCGAACACTGCTGCTTGGCGGTAGGTTAATGGATAAGATGGTGGTACCAACCCGGACGGACCCTGCACAAGGTCCTCCCACCTCCAAAATACTTCAACCCGAATAGATAACTCAAATTATCTATTAATTAAATGAAAAAATTATCGGTATTAAAAAGCCCCTAGACGAATAAAGGGTTAAATTACCTGAAAAAGATAGCTAATGGCCCCTTCTGTTCGCCTGTTTCTTTTAGACAACGCTCTACCAAACACCCTGTATACACAAGAAAGTAATTTAATTATGGCCAGTAAGGAATGCAATTTTCCCGGTTATTGGTCGTTTTTGTATGAAAATAACCGGTTATACCCGGATATATCCGGTTATTTGCATTCCCTAATGGCCAGCCTATCTCTGGATGGCGAAGGCGCGCTCAGCGTGGGCTCGTCCCTCGACGACGGCAGCGTTCGTCCTCTAGAAGTTGCCAAATACCCTCAGGCGCTTACACCTACTGCCTTTAGGTCGGGCTATGTGTTAAGAGGTGGTAAAAAGGGCTCTTTTGGAGAATCTTTGCGCGCTCGCAACAAGCTGGAGGTAAAAATCGGATTTGGAGAGGGTTTTTTGTTTTTTATCCATAATGGGTTTGCGTTTGACCTCGGCCAGCTCAGGTCAAAGGTGGTACCTACACACTTATCCAGACAATGCCTTAAAACACACCAAGGTTATATGATTCCGGGAATACAGACGCAGGGAGATCGTTCCACTTCCTAGCAGTGCGAATAAGAAACGAACCACTGGGTATTCTTCTACATGTGGATGGAAGCCCTCCTGGCGTCTAGAAGACCGATGTGAGAAAGTGGAGGGTGGGATGAGGTCGTGCAGTTCTTGGGCACACTCTCCATGATACACCCTGTAAAATACCGAGATACAAGCGACTTTACGCCTATGCTCCAAACTCTGAAGCCTGGTATTGGCGTAAATAACGGGGGACAGCGGCCTTTGTAGAGTCTCTCCCGTTTCCCCCGTCCCAGCGGTTCCCAAAAGCAGGAGACCAAGACTAGGTGCCACGTTTGGTAAGCTTCTGACCGGGGGCGAGGGAATCAGGCTTCGGTCAGAGCGTATTTCGTGGGGTAGTCAGTTCATGTTGACTTGGTTTTTCCTATTCATATTGTCCACGATACGTCCTCAGGGTTGGCAACGCATTTGCAGTCTTGTGAATGCGAATGTCTATGGGTCACAGTTTCCACTTACCATCAGGTGGCCTGTGTGCTCATTTGCCTTCCAATGCCATAAAAAAAAAAAGTTTGGCTGCCTGCGCAACCAGGTGCAAGGGTTTATATACCCGGCCAGGCTTGCGTCTTCCACGCTCCACGACAACTCTGTCCAATGGCGCACGGAAATACGTAACGTGTCCAGATTTCAGATTTTTTTATTGGTAAAATGAATTTTACACGTCATATTTTACATAATCAAATAATGGAGTTCATTATCAACAGCCAGCTATTGGGGTATCTTGAGGAACACCAGCTACTTAGTGACCGACAGTACGGCTTTCGTCGAGGTCGTTCGGCTGGCGATCTTCTTGTTTTCCTAACTCATCGCTGGGCACAGGCAATTGGGATTGTTCATATTTTGTAAATTACTTTTATTTGAAAACCATTTCGAGGAATAGGGTTTTAAAGCCGTTCTGCATTATTAAGTTTTTAAAATATTTATCTATTTCGGATATTTCGACAAAAGTATATTTGACCTTTGTTTGACTTTCGTTTTTGGCTTGAAGCCCTCCTAGGTGTATCTTACGGGTTAGGCGAAAACCGCTTGAAATAGTATGTTTTATTACACTATTACAATCACTTTTTATCATTAGATATAATTTAATTGTTGTAATTTATTAGAAAATGCCAACCCAAATTTAAAATAATCATGTCATCCATAAAATATCTGCTAAATAAATAAAGATATTAAAACAAAACTATTGGGTCAAATACAAAATTAATGAAATGGGTCTCTTAAAATTATTATTTTTTTGGTGTATCCCAATTGACAACAATTAATTTTGTGCTAAGGTAGTAAAATAAAATACTGTTGCTAGATTTTACACTGCTGATTACAGTAAAAATATTTTTGGATTTTTTTATGCAGTAGTTTTTTTATATTTAGGAAAAACAGTTTAAAAAAGTTGGATTGTGAATGTTAGAAATACACTTATAGTGCCCTTACTCCATTTATTACCAAAGAAATTCAAAAAAATATACAACTGTCATGTTCATTTTTTTATCTGTCTGACGGATTACTTGATTCTAACGACACGCTTTCAATTCCACGCAAAATAGTTTATTTATTTTAATGGCGTCTACAAATTACGTAATTAATTAAATTACGCAAAATAACAAATTTGTGAACGAACGGCAGCGAATGATTGACAAGTGAGTGACATAACATGACAGTCAGTTCTGTTTCTGTTTAAAGTTACTTTTTTTAATTTTATGTCAGGCTAAGATCACGACATCAGTAATATCAGTATTCCTAACTTTGTATATTACGGTCTTTTTAATGACTATTTCTTTAATAAATTATTAACGACGAATGTAAGTTAAATAAAGAAAAACCAAGAAATACGGGTAGTCTAATTTTTAACCAGCTATTATAAACGCGAAAAAACAATAATGCTTTTTTTTTTTAATGTTGTCAATTGAGAGCAAGGGAGAGGCCCTGGCAGTAGGTCTGGATATAGCGAAAGCCTTCGATCGGGTTTGGCACAGGGCGCTTCTTTCAAAGCTCGATTCATACGGGCTCCCTGGGAATTTGTGCAAATGGGTCTGACCCCTTTTTCAAATTTAAAAAAAAAAACCTTTATAATAAAAAAGGCGCATTTATTGAGTCGTCGAGTTGCAAAACAGCTCGTTATAACCTAAAACATATCCATAATATTAAATTATTTTACAATCAATTATATTAATTACAACACAATACCTATTCCATTTATTCCATATAACACCAAAAATTACATAACATCATAAAATGCTAACTATAAATAAAATAAACCTTGCAGTTCACCCGCTTGTGGTCCCTAAAATGCTGGCCGCATTCCCCCCTTGCTTAATCTGACTGAGCTGCTGCGCAAAGATCGAGCCCACTGTGGGATCACCCGCCGCCAAAATAAGTCTTTCCGACACCTCTTTCACAAACTTCTTAGTGTCGGAAGATCACGGACCCAGCATTTCCATTGCAACTTCCGCAAAAAAACACTTAACATTTTGGAGCATATTTGCGGCACTTAATGGCTTGGTCAGCCGCGGACCCAGGCTGACGTGCGGAGCCCTTGAGATGGAGCCAACGTGTCCACGCATGTTACGACCCAAAAGAGTGGACTGCCCAAACACAATGGCATCGAAGTGCAGCCGTCAGATCTTTTACCATCCGAGGCAGAAAGACCTGAGAGCTCTAGGGTTGCCAGAATATTGGTATGCTATGAGGGAACGTTGACAATATTGTTTAAGGAACTGTGCCTAAAATAGCGGCCAGCTCTCAGGTGGCAACAGAGACCATTCTTCCCCAGTGAGTTGTGCTGACTACAGAGACAACATTTGTGCGGTTCACATATAAGTAAACCAAAACAGCCACCCGAAGAGTAGATTGATATAACAGGGATCCCAAATTTCGAGAAAAAGGAGCTTGCAACCAATGACCACATTCCCGCTCAGACACTGCTAGCAGTCTGGCACGTTCAGAATAAACGGTGATGTTGCTTAGATTTTTGTGAAAAGACTTTATAGTAATAGAGTCCCAGGCCGTTTGAAATGTTTTTTTAGGCGGGGCACTCTCACCTGGGTTGCATGTATTCCATTTAGTTTTGGCGTCTGCCAAACAAAAAACCTCTACATCAGCGGTGTGGGGTATTTTAAGTATACCACTGATGAGGGTGAGCATGCTGTTGACAGACGACAGAAACGCAGGGAGTGCCAGACTGCTAGTAGATCTAACGCCTAGGCCACCGAATTTTATTTAAAAAAGTGCTTAGGTCCAACTAGGAGAATTAAAAGCTATGTTAAGAATTTTGCTGATAGTCTTTTTCATAATGTTGTCAATAATTTCACTTAAAGATCGGAATTTCCTGCCTGAACTGTCGAACAACAAATACTGTATGAGTTTTGGGGAAAATTAACAACGGATTGATTTCAAAAGGTAAATCGAAATTGTTGTGAAAATTATCAATTTTTGAATTTATACTCGTAATTGCTGGGATGGCACCATCATAAATAGGAGCGCCGAGAGATGTTAGTGAATATTAAAAAGTGTATTATTCGAAATTCATAATAATTATGTTATTATTATTGTTAATTTTAATCTAAAACAATTTTTCTGTTTTAAATTGGGCCAGTGTTTTGGAAATTTCAAAAAATTCGTCCTCTCTGTAACAAGCCATGTGAAGCAACACAGATTTTAAAGTTTATTCACAAATATTGTACCACTAGCAGACATTATGTCATTGTTTAGTGTGTTGTATAGTTTTATTACTATAGATAAAAACTTGCAATGGAGTCCCCATATAGCAGTACTAGCAGGTAAATTAAGTTCGGCAGCTTATGCTGTTAGGAAAATCAGGCAACTTACTAATGTTGAGACAGCTCGCTTAGTTTATTATAGTTATTTTCATAGTGTTATGTCGTACGGTATTCTGGTTTGGGGAAAAGCTGCTGACATACAGACAATATTCGTGTTGCAAAAAAGAGCCATTCGTTCTATATATAATCTAAACTCCCGTGATTCCTTTAGACTACTATTTACATAAATTAATATCTTGACAGTAGCGTCACAATTTATTTATGAGAATATTATTTATGTCATTAAAAATCAAGACTCTTTTGTTAAGAATTGTGATATACATAATTTGAATACGAGAAATAAAAATAAAATTGCTATTAAAAAAATTCGTGTCCGTAAGGTTTATAAATCATTTGTAGGTCAATGCATCCTTTTCTTTAATAAATTACCTGGTGTTGTTTCAGCCAACAAAAATTCGTTGATGTCTAAAGCTTACTATAGGGTTGAAGACTATCTAACAGATAAAAATGCTTGGCCAACACCTAAATAATTGAATAATAATTTAGTCATAAAAAATATGTAAATATTGTATATTGTCTAGGGGACACGGTTTCTGTAGGAGAATGTATCGAAACTTTTATGCAGGTTGTCTTGCACCGTCACAGGTGAGTATAACTTGTATACTTTCTATTTTTTATTTTTTTTATTTCTGTTGCATAGTTTTGTTTGTGACAATTCTGAGTTTTGACACATTTTCCTGCTCAACCGCGCATGAATGAATTTTTTTTTGTTTTATGTGAGATTCATTGTTTTATATAATGCTAGGTTAAGGTTATTATTATATAAGCAATATTAAAAAAACGACTGACTGTTGAGTTTCTTGCGGCGTTTCTTCTCAGCAGTGGTCTCTTGTGAAGCGCTGGTAGATTTTTGACGTGTAAACATGCCCGTGCGGCCTACTTACTGAATAATCAACTTTTATCTTTTTTTTATTGCCGTGTGGTGCCGGTAGAGTAGAATAGCACCACCCCATATCCTCCCGCGGGTATCGTAGAAGGCGATTAAGGGATTATTACATAGGAAAGATCTCCTCCGGGCGAGATAGGCGTCGTTAGCATGGGGCTGCTACCTATCTAGGAGAAGGAAAACTCCGAATTCAAACCCGGCGGGATAGGCGTCGTTAGCATTGGGCTGCTACCTATCTAGGAGAAGGAAAACTCCAAATTCAAACCCGACCCTGCATAATGGACCATGCGAGCACCATTTAAAAAGTTTATACCCCAGGAGGGTACTGGCAATGCCAGAGAATCCCTCCCTAGGCCTAGCCTGGGCAGCCCTTCGTACTCTGGGGGGGGCAAAATAGTGCGCGTATGTTCGGATCCCTCCGGGGATCGGAACGGCGGCGATGCCGTTTGCCACGCGTCACGCTGTGTTCGCAGGGGGGTTGGCAAAAAGCGGGCCGCTGAAAGCCGCCTTGCTACGATGAATGTTTGTGGAGGGATGGAACATAAATTAGATGAGGTATGTATGATGATGAAAGAGAGAAAGCTGGATGTTCTATGTGTGACTGAGACGAAGAAAAAAGGGGTGAGTACGTCCACACACGGAACCTTGACGGCTTTGTGGTCCGGAGTTCCGGAATCCGAGCACGGTCGTCAGGGAGTCTGTATCGTACTCACAGAGCGAATGGCTGAATGTATGCAAGAGCATGAATGTGTGAGCCCAAGACTTCTCTGGGTGAGAGTCAAGGTAGGTCTCACCCGTTTATTCGTAATTGGGGCTTATGCCCCAGATACGAATAAATCTAAAAAAGAAAGGGAGGAGTTTTGGGAAAGTTTGCATGAGGTTTCAACAAAATGCAAGGAGAATGAGAGGATTATTTTGCTAGGCGATTTTAATGGTTGGACAGGCGTGCAAAGGGATGGTTATGAATCGGTACTGGGTAAGTATGGTGATGAGCGAGTGAACGAGAATGGCAAATGCCTTCTCAATGTATATTTGGCTAAGAATCTCTGCGTGACAAACACTTTGTTTGATCACAAAGAAATTCATCAGTATACATGGAGACGTCAGAATGAGAAGTCTATGATAGACTTGATGATTGTGGATGAACGGTTGCGTAACAAAGTTGTAGATACCAGAGCATTTCGAGGAGTTAGCGTAGGTTCAGATCACTACTTAGTGGTAACACGAGTAAGGGGTCTGTTCACACGTTGGCGCCATCGTGTTCCCGTACCGACAACTGCGTTAGAGAGGATAAAAGTAGAGAAACTGAATGACGAAGTTATACAAGATGAATACGTAAGAAAGCTGAAAGATCGTTTTGAATGTGTTAATAAAATTAATGACAGTGAAGTCGAGAATAATGTAAATAATGTATGGGAGATTATGAAGAATGGCATGGTCAAATCGGCCACTGAAGTATGCGGTGTAGTAAAAAGAAGAAAAAGTAAGAATGAACGTCCGGAATGGTGGGATAGAGAGGTAGATGATGTCGTGAAAGAGAAGAAAAAGTGTTGGTTGGATTTTGTAGCTGTAGATCCAGGACAAGATCTAAGCGACAGAAAGAAAAAAGAGTATAATAGATCAAAGAAAAGAGTGAAAGAAGTTTTGGCTAGAAAGAAAGATTTACTGAATGAAAAGTATGATAGGAGTTTCTCTGACAACTTCCGGTCGAATATTAAACTCTTTTGGAGCTTGATTAAATCGGCTCGGGGGAAATCAGAGAAAACTAAATTAAGCGCGGTGAGGGATGAGTCTGGAGACTTAATATGTGAGGAAGAAAAAATGCTTGATAGATGGAAAACTTATTTTGAAAGCTTGTTTGAATGCGAAGATATTTGTCGTGAGCCAGAAAGCATGAGTAAAGATGCAAGTAGCGAAGATGAAAGTGTGATTAGTATGAGTGAAATCATGAAAGCTTTAAAAAGTATGAAAGCAGGAAAGTCAGCAGGTTGTGATAGAGTGTCGATAGAAATGCTGAGGAGAGGAGATGGCCTGGTGGGTAGTCTGTTGTACCGTCTTTTCAATGCATGTTGGAGTAGCGGCCGAGTCCCAGAAGATTGGGTCAAGGCCGTTATCGTCCCTCTGTATAAAGGAAAGGGGTCACAGCAAGACTGCAAAAACTACCGCGGTATCAGCCTCCTTAGTGTTGTCGGCAAAGTATATGCGAAGATTCTAATAGAAAGGGTATTGAATGTTACGAATGACAAAATCTGGGATGTACAAGCGGGATTTCGAAAGGGAATGGGATGTACGGATCAGGTCTTTTCACTACGGTCCATCACAGAAAAGTTCTTGGCTGTGAACCAAAAGGTTTTCTGTGCTTTTGTGGACCTGGAAAAGGCCTATGATAGGGTAGATAGAAAGGAGTTGTGGACGGTGCTGTCTATGTATGGAGTGAGCAGCAACCTGGTGCAGGCTTTGAGGTCCCTTTATGAGGGCTCCAGAGCCTGTGTCAGGATCAATGGGGCATACTCGGCCTGGTTTAATATCTCTAAAGGTGTTAGACAGGGCTGTGTTGCCTCACCATGGCTGTTCAATCTATTCATGGACAGTTGTATGTGGGATTTGAAAGAGTATGATAAGGGTTTGCGTATGCAAGAGTTGCTAATCAAATGCCTCTTATATGCCGATGATCAAGTTATACTTGCCTCATCGGTACTTGAGTTGCAGGAGATGGTGACAGTAATGAATGAGGGATTTAAGAAAAAGGGGATGAAAGTAAATGTTGCCAAGACCAAGGTCATGGTGATAGAGAAGGATGAGGAGATGACTGAGTGCGTGATAAATATAAATGGTGAATTAGTAGAACAAGTGAGCGAATTTGTGTACCTGGGAAGTATGTTTACAAGAGATGGTAAGTGTGAGAAGGATATCGAGAGGAGGGTGAATGCGGGGAATCAAATTAATGGGGCCCTGCACTCCTTTGTGAGCAGACAGGGCGTTTCACAAAAAGCCCTGCTGGCTGTTCACAATGGAGTGCTAGCCCCTACCCTGATGTATGGTAGTGAATGTTGGGTGTGGCAGGACAAGCATGTTAGTCGTGTAAATGCAGTTGAAATGCGTTCTTTGCGTAGTATGTGTGGTGTGAAACTGATTGATAGAGTTAGAAATGAAAAAATCAGAGAGAAATGTGGAATGAAAGAAGACGTAGTGACTAAGATTGAAAAGGGCATGTTTCGATGGTTCGGTCATTTGGAAAGGATGGATGAAAGAAGATTGACGAAAGAGATATACAGATCGAAAGTGAGTGGAAGGGTCGGAAGGGGCCGCCCTAGGCGTACTTTTTCGAATCAAATCGGAGAAATACTGGGAAAGGGCCGAATCTTAAGTACCCGAAACCGACGTGCGTGCATGACTCGATGTATGAATGTTGAAGAAGCGAAAGAAATTTGTCAAGATCGTAGCAAGTGGAAAGAAGTGGTCTCTGCCTACCCCTCTGGGAAACAGGCGTGATTTAATGTATGTATGTATGTATATCTTTTTTTTATCTAAGATGAGCAAGGATTTATTGGTTTTAGCTAAGCGGTAATCCCACTGGTTGCGCCTGCGCAATCAAAACTAAAAATAGCCTAATTTTTATCCAAATAAATAAACAAATAATCAAATAATCCAATATTAATTAAAGTTCATCACACAGAAAAACAATCACAATTCAATAGCAGCTACTTTAAAATCAAGTTGTCAGATTAACATTTCAATCCGCAAGATTCGTATGTGAACTAACAACTAATTTAATCAAGCAAGCTGTCAAAACAAAACAATAATCGATCATAAAATGATCTCTCTAATTATTATAAATGTCTTAATATCAAGGGACAATCTCACACAAATTGACCTAGTCCCAAACTAAGCTCTAGGCATGTGCCATGCGGGTACTAGACAGTGATACAAAGACCTACTCGTATATAGAGATATAAAAATTAAATATTCAGAAAACATCCAAGACTCAGAGACAATTACTCGTGCTCATCACACAAATATTTGCCCATACCGGGATTCGAAACTGGGACCTCTAAAAATCACTTTTAAAACAGCCATCAAAACAAGCATTTTTATTACATAAACTAATAACGATTTAACGAAGTTCTTGTGATGGACTAAGGTGAATCCAGACATATTTTGGAGATATCCTTTTAATTATTCTGTGGCTGAAGCTCTGAAGCTCTAAAGCAAGACCGAATTATGTACGGGAGAAAGAAGTAAGTACGCGTGTCGCGTGCAATCCGTCGCCACGCGCCTTCTTCATTGCGGTCTCTTTGCCAGACAGAAGGACTTATTGCTCGCTAAAAACTATAAGGAAAATGGACGATAATGAAAGATAAATAATTTTAACCTCTATATTTTCTATCAAGAAATAACTGTAAAATAAAAACAAATGACGATTCCGAATAAAAACACTCTATTATAATATTATTCTTCACTGTCTCTACGCCTGTTGTTATCGTATTGTTGTTGTCACCGTTTATCAACGGTTAGGTAATGGCGAACGAGTTAAAAACAATGCGATCACAATAGCGGTAAAAGTAATGTAGAATAAAGGCGCTGAGAATTGATTCTTCATTGTCTTCACACCTATTGTTGTATTGACAACGTTAAAATAGTTCTCATTAACTTGACAGTGAGGGCAACAACAATAGCTGATTTAAAAACAACACGATATCAATAGGGGTGAAAGCAATGTAGAATGGGCCCAAAAACCAAGTTCATTTTTCAGAATCACCTTCAGACATAAAAGGATTAACATGGTTGTGAATATTATTAGAATACCCGTATAATTTTTTGGATAAGTGGCTGCCAGTATCAGAATCTTTAAATGAGTACCCGTAATTGGAAAAAAATACCGCTAGAAGAGGATTGACAGGAAGATGGTTCAAAATGTTGTACCGGAATGGTATCGCAATTAAAGAAGTCTTTTTAGGACGATACAAATTATACATGTTAGCGTAGTCATTGAAATTAGTTTTTGTTATGGCGTAGTTGTTCAACATGGGTAATGACTTAGAATTATACTTCATCAAGAGATTTATAATCTTACTGTTGACTTCATTTCGGGGATTTATAGGGACGACTACAGGCTTACGCATTTCATTATGGTTACCCATGTAACCTCGTGTAGTGTCTACATTTGAAGTTGTTGAAGTTTCAAAGTCCCCATTCTTTTTCTCTTTAAAGAATTTTTCAATTGACGCGGATTCTGTAGTCGTGACAGGAGTCATTAAAACTTTCTCGTAAAAATTATGCAGATCGTTGTCGAACTTATTATCTTCATTTATCTGCGACTGGTTAACGTTACTGGCTTCCATAGTTTTGTTCTCGTTCTTAAACAAAGACTCAGGTTCCTTTTTCAATATTTTAACAACCATTTCACCTTCTGTTGCAGGAAGTGTGGATGCTGAAAAGTAAGAAAAACATTAACGATAGCAAAACGGAGTGAAGATTTTAGGCAGCCTGTAAGGGCGAAAGCTGTAGGTGTGGCTGGTTTTTTTTTGTGACTGGCGTAATTATCTGTTCCCTGGGCATAGATGTAAAAGCTGAGGTACTAAAAAGGTCATGACACGACCACATTGTACACAGTTTTTAACCAATTTGTACTAAAGTCGGTTTACGAGGCTGATTGTATAAGTTTACATGACGACACCTTTTCAACCTTTCGTTTTTCTCAGTGTAAAGTGTATAATATGAAAAAGAGCTTTACAAATAACACAAAACGTTAGTTGAGCAGTTTTCAAAAAAACGTATGCAATTAATTACTTAAAGAATTGTTAACTTTTTTGTCACAATAAGTTCGTTAAAACTTAAACTCTAACTGCCGCACTCAGAGACGTCAATTAAATTTAATGCTTGATTAAAGTTGCTGCTGTCACTTTCTTTGCTATAGCAATAGAATAAGATAACACGTCACTAAACAAACATTAAATTTAATTGACGTCTCTGAGTGCGGCAGTTACACAATTTATTTAAATTAGTCAATTGTACTGAAAATGTTTTTAACATCAACGTACACATTTATATTATGTCGAAATTTAACATTGTTTCTCAAAAAGAAACCACCGAATGATTAAAACGGGTTAACTTCGTTTAGTCAATAAGTTTTGGCCATCTGATTCATTTCCCAAAAATATCATTTGGACAAACGCTTTTTTTTTCGAAACTGTAGATATTTCAGGATTTTTATAAAACTAACCTAACCTAACCTATAAGGTTCTACACGACGGTCCTGAAATAAATCCCTAAATATTTACAGTTTCGGAAAAAAAGCAGTTTGGTCAAATGATATGTTTGGGAAATGTATCATTTTGGCAAAAACTTTTTGACGAAAATAAATTAAAACACATTCCTTAAAATATAAAAGTATTTATTTCGCATGCATTGCGTTATATGTTTTCAAGCAATCTGTTATAATCAGACGCATGCATTTATTAGTCAAACAAGTGAATGGCTTAGTTACATTAATTTTAAAATCAATGCGGTTGTTACTTGTTCCATAAAATAAACTGTTCATGGGTGGCTCACTCGTCTCAGGAATAGAAATTTCATTTGGACCGTTGTTAGCTTCCTCAATAGTAGTTTTTTTCACACCTACATTGAAAAAAAGATATTTGACAATGACATTGATGACATTACCCTCATTATTATATCCATTGGGTATGGATTTATTCCCTCCCTTTCTCGTTGTTCTGATATGCTTCTATTCCTTGTTAGACAAGCCTTTGATGATGTGAAAATTGAATATCTATTTGATTATTCATTTTCATTAGGAAAAAAATCTTACGCACATATGTGATAAAACTAAATAACTCTAACATCATTTATTAAAATTAGTCAATTCTACTGAATTTATTTTTAATGGCGACGGAGGAGAGAGAGTAGAAAGGAAAACCACTACACGACTTAAAAACATTCCGCGAGTTATCTCCTCAAAATACAAAAGTATTCTATTGAAAAGGCATGCGTTGCGTTATATGTTTTCAAAAAATCTATAATAATCAACGAAGGTCATGTTGATAGAGAAGGACGAGGAGATGACTGAGTGCGTGATAAATGTAAATAGAGAATTAGAAGAGCATGTGCGAGAATTTGTGTACCTAGAAAGTATCTTTACAAGATATGATAATTGTGAGAAGGATGACGAGAGAAGTTTGAATGCGAGCAATCAAATTGATCGGGCCCTGTACAACTTTGTGAGCAGGAGGGGTGTTTTACAAAAAGCCCGACTGGCTGTTCACAATATAGTGTTGGCCCTTTTTCAGATGTATGGTAGTGAGTGCTGGGTATTGCAGAACAAGATAGAAGTCGTATAAATGCAGTTGAAATGCGTTCTTCGCGTGGCATGCGTAGTGTGAAACTGATTGATAGAGTAAGGAATGAAAAGGTTAGAGTGAAATATGGACTAAAAGAAAATGTAGTGATTAAGACTGAAAACGGCAAGCTTCGATAGTTCGGTCATATGGATAAGATGGATGAAAGAAGATTGACAAAATAGATATACAGAGCGACAATGAGTGGAAGGGACGGAAGGCGGCCCCTTCCGACCTTCTAGGCGTACTTTTTCGAATCAAGTTGGAGAAATACTGGCAAAACTCAGAATGTTAAGTACGAGGAGGTACCAAAAATCGATATGCATGCATGACTCAATGTATGAATATGGAAGAAGCGCAAGAGATTTGTCAGGATCGTAGCTGGCGGAAAGAAGTGGTCTCTGCCTGCCTACCCTTCTGGGAAACAGGCATGATTTAATGTATGGATTATCATCAGATGCATGCATTTATTAGACAAACAACATGTTAATAGCTTAGTAACAGAATTTTTATAATCAATGCGGTTGTTACTTGTTTCATAAAACAAGCTGTTCATGGTCGGCTGACGCGGCCCAGGAGAAGTGTTCGAATCGTTGATAGCTTCCTCAGTAGTAGTTTCTTTCACACCTACATTAAAAAACAGATATTTGACGATGACACTAATGACATCTCTCTCCTTATTACATCCATTTAATATAGATTTACTCTCTTCTTTTTTATGTTGCTCTTACATGTTTCTATCCCTTTATGGAGAAGCCTCTGCTGATGCGTAAATTGATTATTCTTTTTCATTAAGAAAAAATAGTTCGCTCCAATTTTCACGATCGTTTAAGCTCAGCCGAAAAGGGGTGTCTATGTTGCACGACTTACAGGGACATGATAGAAATGAAGGTTTACAAATATTATTTATTTATTCATTTAAAGAAATTATCGAATTAGCTCGCTAAGCTCTTCAAGTATTAATGGTAAGATCTTACCAGTCTCTGCGATATACTGCAGATCCATGAAGAAAACAGGAAAAAGCTAATTAATAACTTATTAGAAACGTTTAAGACTCAAAATCAAATCATGAACTGGTGGCAAAGGTGGAAGACTATAGGGGTAATTAAAATTTGTCATATGTCGTTACGAGTAAAACATCTCGTGAGACTTATGAGGCCTTGTTAAACTTCCAGCAGTAAACCCATTGTGCTAAAGTAACTATTACTTTTCATTTTTTACCCGAATGCATCAGGAGGGTTATCTTTTTCAAATGTATGTATGAATGACCATTTCTAAGTGGTTTGATGGATTGAAACACGTCAGATGTCGTTAAATTTGTGTTTCCCTGACGACGATAGTGTTGAACAAGGCACTTATCTGATGATTTTTCGTATTCAATTTTGTCTTCACAAAATCAGCAAATAAAAGTCCAAATAAAACCAATTAAAAATCCACATTCTTACCTTGCACTCTGGGCGCAGGGCTAGCAAATATTTCAGAAGACTCTTTCGTATCGGGTTGTAGAAAGAATATTTTGTTAGATTGTGGAGTTATTCTCACTTGTGGCATTATTAATTTCATTGGTTGTGACTTAGACGCTTCTTCATGACTTTCTGCTTTAAATAAGTTATTGCTGAAATATGATGCTTCTTTGAAAACATTTTTAATTTTTGATGATTGTTCGGTTAATCTGAGCGGTATCCATCCATTTGAACTATTGTATATGTTAGTGTTTGCAATTGTAGTACATATCTGAAAAACAAACATTTTTTTAAAGTTTAAGAATAAGAATAAAATTTAAGATTTAATGTTTAATATACAATTTAAATATCAAGGATTTAAGGCTAGGGCAGTGAACGTTTATAGCCTAATTGACAACAATTCATTTTGTGCTAAGGTAGTAAAATAAAATACCGTTTCTAGATTTTACACTGCTGATTACAGTAAAAATATCTTTGGATTTTTTTATGCAGAAGTTTTTTTTTATATTTAGGAAAAACAGTAAAAAAAGTTGGATTGTGAATGTTAGGAATACACTTAGTGCCCTTAGTCCATTTATTACCAAAGGAATTCAAAAAAATATACAACTGTCATGTTCATTGTTTATCTGTCACGCTTTCAATTCTACGCAAAATAGTTTATTTATTTTAATGGCGTGTACAAATTACGTAATTAATTAAATTACGCAAAATAGCAAATTTGTGAACGAACGGCAGCGAATGATTGACATGACATGACAGTCAGTTTTGTTTACTGTTTAAAGTTACTTTTTAAAATTTTATATCAGGCTAAGATCACGAGTCACGACATCAGTATTCCTAACTTTGTATATACGGTCTTTTTAATGACTATTTCTTTAATAAATTATTAACGACGAATTTAAGTTAAATAAAGAAAAACCAAGAAATACGGGTAGTCTAATTTTTAACCAGCTATTATAAACGCGAAAAAACAATAATGCTTTTTTTTTTGAAATGTTGTCAATTATTAGTAATTTGATGCCCTGTTTACTGAAATATACAATTAATATTGACGATTGGTTTATAAAGTACACATTAATAAGATATATGGTCATACTACTCAGTATTCATCAAAACAAACTATTTATCCTCGGATGTTTCGAAATACAGGGTGGAAAAAACGAACGCGACATGAACGGCAACTACCATAAATATTAAAAAATAGGCAATCCTACGCAAAGGCCACATACTTTTATTTTTGAAAAAAATAAATCGTGCATTTGAGGATTTTTGAAAATTTGCGCGCTTTAACTGGGAACCAAAATGGTCGAATATCGTAAAACAATAAAGTCTTTTTACCGTCTTTATTAAGTTTAAAAGTGTATAATACACTCAGGGACAAAAAAAAACGGGTCAGAGTGCGTTTTTCATACTGAAGAGGCTATTTCGAAGCCTTGGTTTCTCGCCAGGGGATGCTTTTAGTGAAATCTGATGATGGATACACTGAGCATCGATACAGGACTTCCAGAGTGTCTAGGATACCAAACTGATTTAATCTGCGACTAACGCCGGAATTGATCATGTTCAGAAAAACATCAAAAATGGCAATAAAATGTAAGGAAATCCAAATGCTGACCCAAACTGTCTCGCTGTCGTGTTAACTGATTGTGCGATAGGTTAGGTATCTTAAGAACATTTTACCTCCTCTATTGAACCTCGGAGTATCCACCATTAAACCTCACTCAAAACAACCCCTGGCGTGGAACCAAGGCTTCGAAATAGCCTCGTTTGTATGAAAAACGCACTCTGACCCGTTTTTTTTGTCCCTGAGTGTAGATCTAAATGATCACTATCAATTTGTTTAATTTATTTGTCTATCTTATTGAAAAAGTTATGTGTTACTTGTGAAATCATTACAAAAGTAAAATGGTATATGTTTCTCATATGTAATAAAATAGGGATCATTGCTCCCTATTACTTGGTAACTAGAATTCTACGTGTGAAAGGTCACCTGAATTAAAGGCGAACTTCCTGTTGTAACAAGATTTTTCTAAAACTAATTATTAATCTAAAGTCGGTGTTAAATTTTCATCGTGTGTGTTTATAATGGCAAAAAAAAATATGATAAATAGTTATTTAATCTTAATATTAAAAAACATATTGAGTGTATATAATTATAACTACTCACTTGATATGAGTACGTATTTTTTATAATGTAAAAAACCGGACTAGAACATGGTGGACCATTCTCAGTAAAGGGTTCAAAAGCCGTGAGGGTGAGGAATGAATCTTGCTACAAAATTAAAGTCAAAGTAAAATCATCCCACCCTCCACTTTCTCACATCGGTCTTCTAGACGCCGGTTGGGCTTCCATCCACATGTAGTAGAATACCCAATGGTTCGCACGCAGCGGTTTGCTGCGTCGTTTTTTATTCGCACCGCTAGGGAGTGGAACGCTCTCCCTGCGTCTGTATTCCCGGAATCATATAACCTTGGAGTTTTCAAGGCAAGAGTGAATAGGCACTTTCCGGGTAAGCGTGCACCACCTTCGATCTCGTCGTCACTTAACATCATGTGAGACTGAGGTCAAAGCAATCACATTATGGATTAAGAAAAAGGTATGCGTTTTCTGCGTAATATTGGACAGAAGAAATTCTCAAACATTTCCAAATACTGATCTCCAGTTATAGTAACTGTAGCACCATTTTCCTTAAAGAAGTATCGGCCGACAATGCAGTTTGAAGAAACAGCACCCCATACATACCTACTGTGACACATTCTGGATAAAGATCTAATTATTTTTGTCTAACCCATAGTGTGCTGATTGATTCCTAAAATACAGGTGACTAAAGTGTTTATGCCTACTAAAATCGCCTAAAACAGTACCAAATTATTTAAAATAAGTAGAGAATTGTTCATACTCTGTTATTTTAGAGATATTTGTGTAGCTTTGGAACCCTACACTGAGCATGGTCAGACATGCTCATGCCTGGTTTTTATTTTTGTAAGAACGTATGATTTTTTATTTGAGCCAATATTTAAAAAAAAACTTTGACTATTTTTTTTTAATAGGTACTCACAAGAAAAGAGTTGATGACTGCAACTCGTTGCATCTTGATCTCAGGCGTTGGATTCGATCGTCGGCGGAGTGTCCGCCTGCAGCTGAAGTAAAGGGCCACTGCACGATTGCACATGCAAAGCAATATGGATTAGGTACATAGGACTGCTTCGGGTGAGGCGATGACGCAAGGGATATTGGAAAATTCGTAAACATTCGTAAATAAAAAAAAATCGTGAACATTCGTAAATTTCAGAATTAAATGGTATTGATAAAGTAATTGAGAATGAAAGAAATATTTATTCATTATGTTTTATTTCTACATTCCGACTTTAAATAATATTTTTAAAAGAAAACACAATTACCAACAAAAATTAAAAATAAGTGAGGGTAAAAAATGAATAAAAAGGAAACATTATTATGTTCAATTTTTTTTTTAAAACAGTACAGTTGTTGTCAGTTCCCATTCCCCGGGAGAAAAAAAAGATTGACAGTTTGACAGTCAGCTGACAACCAAGGTTATAAAAAATGCAAAGTCACTTCCTGTCATGTTATGGGACTCGTAAGTACATAAATATTTATTTAAAACAGAATAATGTTACAGACAATTTAATAAGAGTCTTTGTTTATGTTTTAAATTTAATAATGTAAATGTGTGTTTATTTTTAACCTCATTTTCTCCATCAATATCTAATGTTGCACCTCTATCTATACGTAATTGATGTTTATGCAAGCTTGACTTAGCTTCACTAATAATTTAGAAATTAAGAGGGCATAAAAACACGTAAGAATAAAAAGGGATAGCTTTATGTGCTTCCACGGAAGAAGGTAAGATGGAGAGTTCGCACGCCGAGAAAACAGCGTCAAATAAAAAAAATACTGTTTGCTTTAACCTGTGGAATTGTATTTCATATGTATTGAAATATCGTTCTTAGTTCAAAGAACTAAATTGAACAACTCTTTACAACAACATTGATTAAATAATGGTGTACCAAGATTAAGAAGTTAAAAATTCTCAACTATACTTACAATCTAAAATCAACGTTATAAATCATAAACCGTTTGAAAAATCAAACTATTGAGGGTTTTTTTTTATTTTTTATTTATTAAGTTTTTTTTTTATTAAGACTAAAATTAGGCATTGCCCCACAAAACTGGAGTAACAGTTTGACTGTGGGAACGGCAGTCAGTAAGATAGGCATTCATTAACATGTAATAAAATTAAAATTAAATAACAGTATTATGCTGTCCAAAAAAATTTGTGAAGTATACTGAACATACATTTCTAATATTATATAAGTAAATCTTTTTTTTTATTTTATAGTCTCTTGAATTTATTTTTTTCACGTCTAATGGCTTTAGGCAGACTATTGAGTAGGTATAGTTTCTATTCGCTGTTTTTCGTTTGACAGCCTCAAGGAATAGACAAAGGCATTATGAGTATTCATTGAGATCCAGATCGTAGAACACTTTATCATATTATTATGTACCCATTTAAAGCAAGACAATTTAAAACTATAAACTCTTAATAAATAATTTACTGGCGTTAACAAACGCAAAATGAAGAAACCACTGTTCAAAATCACTTTTTTATAGCACAATAAACATAAAATTATAAAGCAAAAATTGAAGAACATACAACACTCACATTTTTAATTAATCCAGATTCCCGCAAAACAAAATAATTAATAGTAAGTTACAGTTAAAGTGTAGCCGCTTTTCAATAAACCGTGTGCCCGCCAGCCGCCACTACTAATAGTAAAGTCTTCACTACTACTGCACCCAACATGACTCAGGATGGCTTCCGACTGGCACACTGACTATTTGTTTACTTTAACGGAAAACAAATGACTATACTTGTGATTGAATCGAAAAATTCTTATTGCGTATTTTCATAGCATCATCTCTAACAACATCAATAATAAATTGTTCCGGGTTTCATGATTTCCGATTGATATTCTCTAACATAAGTCTGTAGGAGCTAAGAGAGCGAGATAAGAAAACTCAGGGCTCGGTGGTCTAGGCCTAAAAGTGTAGATTCGTGATCGTAACTAAACATAAGGTACGGTCAACAATTTTAATTTTTGAGCACCTTTAGAACCCTGTTACAAAAAGATAATCGTTAATTTTGACGTAATCTGACACAGCTATCTGTTAGAATGAGAAAAAATATCTAAATCTAACAATTAGCTGCGTCCCTACTTACATAAGTAAAACTAACGAGTGTAAGGCCGGCCTTAGACTTGACGCTGTCATTATGACAGGGTTCTTTAGGTGCTCAACAATTTAAGTTGTTGACAATAAAGGCTTCAAGTCATATCTAATGAACTTTCAGAACTTTATTGTGGTTTCAACAACATCGGGTGTACATTGAAGGGACAACATCGTCGGAAACCTGCACATTCAAACAGCTGAGAGTGTAAGAGGGATAATTGCACAAATTGACTGACTGACTGAGGAGATTCACATGAGAACTAAAGTAACATACCTATATAGCTCACCAAATTGCAAACCTTAAGTGGCAGTGGGTGGGACACATTGCTCTTACAACCGATGGCCTTTGGAGCGGGCAGATTCCAGAGTGGCAACCGAGAACTGGGAGACGAAGTGTCGGCATGCCTTCCACAAGGTGGACAGACTATCTGATAAATATCGCGGGAAACTGCGGGATGACAGCAGCAGAGGACCGATCGTTGTGGAAAACCTTGAGGAAGGCCTTTGTCCAGAAGCAAACGTTTTGCGGCTGATAATGATGATGACTGACTTATCAACGCCCAGCCCAAACCATTAAAGCTACAAGTTTGAAACTTTGAGGGAGGTTTGATTTTAATAATGTATGCATCGTTTAAGAAGATGCTTTTTGAGATTATATGAAATTACGTCATCAATCATCCATTGTGTATTTAGGTTCCGAGTTTAAATAAAAATATTCCATCATCATCATCATGTCAGCCGAAAGACGTCTACTGCTGGACATAGGCCTCCCCCAAGGCTTTCCACTCAAACCGGTCTTGTGCTTTTTGCATCCACCGCGCATTTATGCGGTAAAGCGAATCCGACAACTTACTGACGTCGAGATGGCGAGACTTGTGTACTATAGTTATTTCCATGGTGTTATGAGTTACGGAATTTTACTGTGGGGAAGAGCGGCTGACATCCAAACCATCTTTGTATTACAGAAGCGGGCTGTACGTGCTATTTACCAATTGGGGTCTCGTGTTTCGTTAAGGGATAAATTTAAAGAAATCAATATTCTTACAGTCGCGTCTCAGTATATCTTTGAGAATATCATGTATGTACGCAAAGACATACATGAGTTTAGGCATAACCGCGACGTTCATAATTTAAATACTAGAAATAGGGATAAGCTCGCACTTCCAGGTCACCGTCTCCGTAAGGTAGGCACTTCGTTTGCGGGGAACTGTATACGTCTTTACAACAAGATACCATCTGAAATCGTCAATATGCCGTTCAATAAATTTAAGTCTCACATCAAGCGCTGCTTATTGGGTAGGGCTTATTACACTGTAAATGACTTCATTGGTGACGAAGATGTATTTGAAGTGTCTAGGATATTTACAATATAAAATAGTCTCTAAGCAAATTTTGTATTCAAGCACTGACTCAGTCAGTCGACTGTGATTTACTAATTGTATTTTATCTTTTCTACGCTTGTGTGTACAAGAAGATTTTAAATGAGAACACACTGTGATGTTTCTCGCCGGACAGCTGTTTCACACACGCGACCTTTCGCTCAAAGGTCTTTGCTTACAGCGGCGTCGTTGATCGGGTCGCCACTTTCCCGATCACATGGTTGAGAGAGGCGATGGCTGAGATACGCGTCATACTCGTGAACGGGTGCTGTTTGTGGGGTCCGGTCTGTTCACGTTTGCAAGGACTTGTTGTTCAATTTATTATCCAAGTTATATGGCTTTTGACGTAGAGACCTCGTTGTGTTGTTCTCATAGTCATTATTTTATTTTAAGGTTTATTGACCTTACATTTGTTATAATTTTATTTTTGCTTGTTTTAAGAATTTATTGTTTATTACTTTATTACCTTAATATTACTTAATGTAACTTACTTTTAAGTATAATTATGTTTTTATGATTGAAAAAATGACCTTCTGCTGGAGTTTCTTGCGGCGCTTCTTCTCCGCAATGATGGTCTTGTCCGAAGCGCTGGTAGATTCACTGTACATTTCCGACGTGTAAAAGAGCCCGCATGTGGCCAATTTACTGAATAAATATTTTGAATTTTGAATTTTTGACCTCGTTACCACGGCCCGCGGTTCTTGAGTGGCGTCCACGGACCGGGAGACGAGCTGTAGGTAGGCCTCCAACAAGATGGAGTGACGACCTTGTAAAACGATTCACTGAGGCGAAAAAAACAATCCCTAAAATATGGGGTAAAAGTGAGTAAGTATAGTCCTTTTGCAGTGAAAAACGTGGAAAATGGTAAGTATAAAAGATTCACCAGCTTTGGTAATAATTGAAAAATTACTCCTAAGTGGGTAAATTAAGAGGTGGAATTTGGTAAGCAGGCAGCTAAACTATAAAAAGAAAAAAGATTTTATTTAATTTAGCCATTGGTTAAAAGAAGGCTGCATGCAGCTGAAATGAGAATGCTAAGAGAGATATGTGGTGTTACTCGAATGGATAGAATAAGAATTGAGTATAAAAGAGTAAGTCTGAAAGTGACACTGGTGACTGAGAAGTTGTGTGGAAATCGGTTGTCATTGTATGGGCATGTGATGCGGAGGAATGAGGAAAATATCGTCAGGAAAGTTTTGAGTATGAATGTGGATTACAGGAACGGGTAGGGAAGGACCAAGGAAACGATGGATGGACGCTGTGAAATATGATAATTATGGCTAGAAAGGGAGTGACTACCGGGATAAAGACTAAAAGAGAAGAATGGAAGAAAAAAAAAGTTACGCTGTCCCTAAATAGTAGTTAGGACAAGGTTAGAAGTATGATGGATGATTGAGTGAAAAAAGGGGAGTGAACATATTAATTAAGGCATTTTGGACCATTTTTAAGTCAGAATCATTAAACAGAAAACAGAATTGAATTGAATTAAAAATGTGGTGTCATCGTGGTTCCCTCGGAATCCGTAATAACGTTTATTCTAATTTAACGCATCGTTTGTCCGAATTATTGTTTGACATAAACTGGTTTTCAGCTGAGTGAGATAAGTTTTTAAGTTTTCCAAAAATATCTATGGTTATGTTAGGTTAGGTTTTTAGACGGTATGCTTCCACCCCAGCTCTCACAGGAGGCTAAGGTGGTGTAGAGTGCGTCATACTACCCCTTCCCCCATAAGGCTACCCTAGCTCTCTTCATCAAAAAAAAAAACAACGCTATGTTAAAAATATCTATATGTAAATACATACATTCAAATTCATGCGAAAAAAAGTCTTACCGCAATAATGACACTATTTTTTTTAGTAAGTATCACTGTTACATTTAAAGTAAAATAAGTCTATGAAACATTTAGGTGAAAAATACCAGTTCAAAAGATACAGCCTCCTAAGGTTGGTGAAGATACAGCCGTTTAAGGAACGATATCCTAAACTGATTTCTCACTAAAAATAATAAAGCATTAAAAAAATACTTGGGTTGTAAATAGACCTAGTCATGTTAACTAAAAAGCCATCATGATTCTTCAACTAGCAATACTTGCCAGTTTATTCTCGTCAGCACATTACATCAAGCGTCTACGACGTGCATTCATATAAAAACGCATTGTTTCGGCATAACAAAGGCGATGGATTACAAAAATAAATACTAATTACACAATACCATTCTAGCTGCAGTAATTGTATGTTGTTGTTTAAGGTAAGTATCACCCATGCATCAATACAGCCCTTACTGCCTATTATTGGTTGAACGCTAGGGAATGCAAATAACCGGTTATAACCGGATTTGACCGGTTATTTTCATACAAAAACGGGCATTAACCGGTCGAATTGTATTCCCCAGTGAACACCTCTGTCCTATAACCTAACAATCACAAACTAGTCCAGAAAGTTAATGACAGCGATCAGGCAACCTGCCAATGCATCATTGGTCCGCCAATCCATATCTTTTGAAATTAATTAATTATTGATTGATTAATTCATGTGTACAGTCCCAAACTGCAAAAGAATGGAAATCAAACTAATAGCTCCAGATAAAATTACAAAATGACCCAAGTTTAAAACACGTTTGAAGTTGTAGTCAACTCCTATTTACCAAATTATCAACCATTCAGCTAAATAGATTACGGGCCCCAGAATGGCGCCCGCGGCGATTGCCTCGCAATGCCGAATACGAGTGTGTAATTGAAGTTTTCATGGTTGTTAATTGGGAAAATTTTGAAATGGCACGGTGGCCTCCTGTGAAGTCCTGTGGTAGGGAAAATGTGTGCACATGTGAGAAATGAGGGGCAAATTTTGGTGTATATGACTTATATCTCTCTATATATCTTTAGGTTTATATCTGTCCATATAAAACTCTTCCTGACTAGTAACGGACTCCTAAACGCACAGCTAAAACGCTGAAGGGGAAGAAATAGAAAACGGAGCGTGGAATGAATTTTCTCCCACATGCTCGGAAATGTTAGCCTTACCGTTTTAAAATCAGCCCGTGAAGTTCTGAGTTCCAAGGCCAGGCAAAATTAAAAAAAAAGGTATTATTTACCAACGGCAACGGCCGCGAATGTTTTACTTTTTAAAACCATGTTTGGACTATGATAACTAACTCCAAAAAGTCAAACACTCGTGTACTTAATCAAAATTCTTCCTTGTATATTTTACTTTTTAAATGTCGTTGACCAAAAAGTTAAACCTATTCAAATTAACAGTAATAATTAAAATAAATTATATTCAAATTAAATTTATTACCTTTAAATTTGTGATTATATTTAATGCTTTGTTTCAGTTTCATATTACTTAAATCGTACTTGTTTCGAATGTAAATAAAATTATGAGTAACTGGGAAATTTCGGTTTGTGTTAAATTTTCTCGCATTGTTAAAGACAAACACTATACATACAAGCATCAGCCGGGAAGGGTGGTTACGGGACTCGTATATAGCGCGGCCTCGACTGCGTCACGGTCACGCTAACTCTACTCGTCCCGTTATAGACATTTTCCCGGTCCCTACAGTAGTACAAAAACTTGTGGATAACTCTGTAACCACAATGTGCACAATTAGGCTAAGATGTTTAACAGAATCAGTAATTATTTTAATATGCTCCTTACGGGTGCTTTCCATAAAATAATTTTCAACCTCATCACTTTTAATTGGAATTATATCATCTAGTAAACAGTAAGTAAAAATACTATACAGTAAGTATAAATAATTGAAATTTGTAAGTATGTTAGTCAATTTACAACGTGCTCTAAGTAATCAGCGACTGTAAAAACTATGATAGCGATTACAAAAAGAAAAACGCCTGAAATTTTAAATTCGCGTTATCATGTTTGTGAATAATTGCTAAGGAAATATTATTCTCGGCAATTTAATGTTGTTACGGATTACGGAAGAATCTAATATAAATGAATAATCAAATAAACAGTATGAAGTAGAAAATTAATAATGTTTTTTATTTATAAAAATGTTCAGCTTCGTTAATTATTAAAAAATATCATATGAATATTTTGCAAAAGTTGAAATGTTCCTAAACCAGCAAATTCATAAAAATAATGATTTCAAATGTAACGCAAAAGTTCCAGACTATTTGTAATTGAACCTTCGGCCATTTGTATTGGTCTTACTCATTTTCTTTTTATAAAATGTAATAAATACCATAATTCCCGCGGGAAAAGTCGCTAGCAAAAGCTAGTTAAGAGATGAAGATCAATCAACGTCAGGGGTGTGATTAAGACGCAATTTATTCGATGATTCGCCAAAATCGAGATTTACCTGACGTCATGGGCTCGGAGTAAACAACCAAGGAAATGGAATTATCTCATATAAATATTATGAGAAATGAGAATAATGTTTGCCCTGATTATGTATGGGAAATTGTGGTGATTACGTTGATGATTATCTTGATTTGCTATTGAGCTTTAAATAGTTTTAATTTCATTCCATACGTCAACATACATGTTCAACCTTAATATTGCTTTGCGGTTGAAGGTAAGGGTGGAAATTGATCCGTAACTAGATAAATTAAGCTCATTTTTAGTCTGGTACATTAGTAAGGTTAAATCTTACTTCATCGACACGCATTTCCGACTTTGTCAGTCATAATCACAAGTCAATTCTACTAAGTAATTTGAAAATAAAAAGACTTCAGTAGAATATGAAATTGTTCTATTCTATTAAATGTTCAGGAACACCGGAATGCAGCCACTATTCGCAAGAAAATCGAATATGAAAATAAATTTCAAAACTCGTAATGAGTAACCTTACAACATTCTGTCCATGCCATAGACTCGATACATAATTATATTATCCTTTGATTGACAACGTGGTTTCAGAGCACTCTCAAAGTAACCCTTAGGCCATGGCGACATAAAGTTCAAAATAATAATCATGACGTCTGTGAGACGTATACCACGTCAGTAAAGGTTAAGATTGTACAACAATAATACTCGTAAGGGTACGTAAATCGCATGCCGGTATCGATGGTACTCGATACACTGGGTATGTTAGTGGTGGTAAGACCTTGTGTAGGATCACCATCACCATCTTATCCTGCAACCTACCGCCTAGAAGCAGTAACTTCATTGTTATATTCTGTACCATTACCATGAGTTCCAATTACCGTACTCGTTTACGAGTCAAATGCTCTGTCCCTTGCGCTATATAAGAATTCTGTGAGGTCTACGTGAGGGACAGAGCATTCGACTCGCTAGCGAGTTCGGTAATTGTATCTCATGGTAGGAGTACTAGTATGGGGATAAGGCATGCTTTGAATTTACTATTAGAGGCTTTTCATCGTGGTCATCTTAGACGCATTTGGAGTCTAAGGATTGCAGTCTTAACAATTCAAATGTATTTGGATTTCAATTAGCAAACGGGCTTGTGTGCCCTTGTGCGTTCTCCTTGTCATAAAAAGAACAGTGGGGTTATTATGACATAACTATGCAGTTCATTTTACGGCATTTTGTCATAACAGCCCTTCAGAACAACCAACCAATAAAAACTCGTACGACAAAACTGGCCAAGTTCCGCCGAGACAGAATTACTTTTTCAAACGTAAATTTCTATCTTTTCGACAAATAGTGACTATTTTCTACTAGGACTCAATCAGTTCCCGGTTTATATTCGTCTCTCTCACACTTCCATACTGGTCAGTTAGTAACAGATTTTAATGTACATCTATCCACTTCTGGTTAGTGACGTTCATTAGGGTTTATAATAAATCAAGTTGAAGCGAATAAAAAAAGGATATTTATTTAATCTTTTGTCAAATCGATAACATTTTCTTGTTTCCGTTTCAAGAGCTCTAATGTCTTAAATTTTATTTTTAGTGTTTCAGCTACCGATTCAACCTCGACTATCTCTGGCCCTGGAGGTGTTTGAGTGCTGCAATAGGCTTCAGGAGACAAATTTTCTGTTGGAGCAGCAAGAGACGGTTTCCTGGAAAACCAATAAATTTAATTAATACATTTATAGCGAAATAGACCGAGTCACAGACATATCAGAAAAGAAAAGATCGAAAACTCTAGAACAAAGAGCGCAAATATTTAATATTTGCGCTCTTGTCTATAGCGGGAATCGAACTTGGGACCGCTATCTTTGAGGTCAATGACCAAGTAGGCTAAAAACATCATCAAAATAATAAAATCGCTTGATATGTCCATGTCCTACATCGGTCTGAATATGCTGAGGATATGACCATAATTATTATTTTATTATATTATTATACAGGATGATAACCTTCTATGATAGGCATCAATGAGTTTCCTTAAATCTTTCGAAATCGTTTTATTCTCATCAGACATCGTGTCCATGTTTCACTTCTAATTTTTCTTCATTACATTCGATCTCCATACCTAATTCATACTTTTTAAAACGAGACCTATTGGTGCCTATGTACTTTCTTGGGTAACATTTCGCTAGCTCTTTTCCCATGACAAAAGAGACATCTATCGGAAAACTGGGGTACTAATTATTCACCTATGCTTGTGTATGCCAAAAGTCGCTGATGTGTCAATAAAAATACACATTCGATGTAAAGCTTTACTTTTGTTAGTAAAACAGTTTTTATCTTACGTATTTAACCACGATTGAAACGGAAAAATTCCTAAAAGATAGCTTAACACCGCCACCTAGTAAACTACTGCGGAAAGTCTAAAAGTAAAGTGTAAATAGAGCTGAGAAGGGAAAGATAAGAAAGAAAAAGTAAAAACCATGATGAATTGGCTGTAAAATAAACGATTAAGTATGTACTAAATGTAAATCTGTTTACTGTAAATAACGCAACTCTCACTCAACAGAGTTGAGCAAACAGCTCTATCTAGCGGATAAAAGTCGAAACACTTACTATAAAGATGGACATCGGCGTTGTAATGCGGGCAACTTCAATGTAGTGTCTTAATTTATCAACAGATGGCTCTATAAGCAAATTCTTATATTCGTTTGTATTGATTTTAACTAAACACATGATAGGTAGATATATACTTCTCTTGATTAAGTACAGACATCAAAATAAGAGTTAAAGTGGCTTGACATTCCGATAGCCTAGTTGGTAGTGACCCTGCCTACGAAACTATGCCGGGTTCGATTCCCGGTATTGGCAAATATATGTGTGCACGAGTATTTATTTCTGAGTCTTAGATATTTTCTACGTATTAACGTATTTATTTCAGTATATATGTATCTATATCGTTGTCTAGTATCCATAGCACAAACCTAGAGCTTAGTTTGGGATTAGGTCAAATTGTGGCAGACCGTCCCTGGATATTTATTTATGTATTATTATTATTTATGGCTTAACTATAAGGGTTTCTTGTTGACTACGGAACCCTAGTTTGTTATGAGTTATGTCACAATTCTAAAACGTCAATTAAATCCTGTAACACATTACGAGTGAAAGTTAAAAAGGTCTTTCAATACGCTTCACTTTGTAACAAGCCTCAAAGCGAAATGAAATATAAAAACATTTTGCACTTTACTCGATCTACACAAGGTTTGAATTAACATGAATATATCTAAAGCTTTAATACTCTTTAATAATAGGCTATATGGTCAGTTTAAGCGTGTTGAGTGAATGAATGAATGGTAAACGACCGGATTACATCGTAAGTGTTTAATTAAACTGACAGTCATTACATTACGTTAGCCGTTCTGTTAATATTCATGTCGCTGTACTAAAGACATCGCTAAGAAATAAATCTACAGAGCGATTGGTAAACCCTTCTTGCAATTTTAGAAAATATTAAATGACGTTATTTAGACAACCTTCACTACACAACAGTAAATTATTGCCTAGGCGCGGAAAGTAAGGGATTTCCTGACGAGGTGGTTAGCAGGCCGAGCAATAGCCAGGCCTGCTAAAATAAGAGTCAGAAAATCCTCGTTTCCGCCGAGGCATATATAATGCTTCTTTCAAACAATGCGAGGAAATGATACAAATACATGATTATAAGTTTTTTTTTTTGACCTTGTAATGATCGCTGGAACGCGGTGGATGCAAAAAGCACAAGACCGGTCTGAGTGGAGAGCCTTGGGGGAGGCCTATGTCCAGCAGTGGACGTCTTTCGGCTGACATGATGATGATGATGATGAAGTATTTTTTAAGACCTTTGACAAATTCGGAAATAATATTTGTTTGAAAACTACGAGTATTAGTTAAGATAGTTAGTTGGTGGCCTGTGTACTCGGCTGCCTACTCTATGCCATAAAAAAAAATTGGGTGTACAGGATTTTTTTTATGATTCTTTCGATTTTATACGCACTTTAAAAAAAAATATGGACATCGACGGAAAGTGTTTTCATATTATAGTTTTTTACTCCTAGGAGTAAAATGAGGCACTTTCCGTCCTTGTGTTTCAATCTGAAAACCGTTCTTTCCGAGCATGTTTGAGAAAAGCTACAACCTAGGTGCATCGAGCATAATATTATTCCTTCTATCGAGCTACCAAGGTTTGTATCGTCATTATAAAAATTAGAGTGACGATTGGAACAGCACCCTCGTGTCTGTAATTTTTTATTTAATCCAGCTCGTTGATGTTGACTTTAACTTTTGTAACTAAGCGATTCTTTGAATTATTCAAAATGTGATACTAGGTATTAAAAACATAGATAACGTATAAATATCATGCAAAATAATAACTATAACACTACCACGTTTTTCACTTTTTTTTGTAAATATTTTTTGTAACAAATAACTGTTTGTTTTATTTAAATTGTAAAAAAGTCCAATAAACAACAAGGCAACGCAAAGAAAAAACATATTAATTTTTAATACCAATCATGATGAAATAATTTAAAATTTTAAGGTACTTCCTGTTTTTGATATTGTCAATTCGCCACGGTCTCATCTTAACCATTATAAATATCTACAATCTTCAGAACCTTGACATAAGAGACCGTAATAATTTCCACACACTGTATAAAATCTACGAAACGGCTCAGTTTCCGCCGCTGTAGATGATATGTTATCAAGGTGCTTCCCGGAAACGCTTCCATTTTCATTTCCATCGTTGCTTAGATGGCAGATTGCAGGGTAATTTGATTTATATAATTGCAAGTATAATTTATCAAAAGTACATGCATGCTTGCATACCTTCACGCCTGTAATCCCAGAGTGGGGTAGGCAGATCTACAGAATTACCTACAACTTTAAAAACTTGTTGATACTTCGGTAACCACATTTTGCAAAATATAAGGCTAAGATGTTTACCAGCGTATTAGTGACAGGTTGCAAGCCCATCGCCTAACAGTACTACAAGCCTTTATTCCCTTAGTCGCCTCTAACGACATCCACGGGAAGATATGGAGAGATTTTGGTAGAAGCGCTGGTAGATTCTTGACGTCTTAAAGTGCCCGTGCGGCCTACTTACTGATAAATGTATTTATCTTTATCTTTTATCTTTATCATAGTTACCCATGGGGGAGCAAAGTAGGCACATTTTACAATGAGTCTCAGACTAGACTTTGGTATACAACTACCCGAGCCGCCTTCGAAAGCAGTTTTCTATAAATGAAGACAATAATTATGTTATTATTCTGTAATAAAAACATGACGATTCACGATGTCATCGATAACCTCCTGTACTTTTAGCAACGCGTGCCGCCTTGTCTCAACTATGCTATTATGAGCGGCGTGGGAGAAAGACACTAAAGGTGTAAAAGTGTTAATCTACAACTCAAGCATTTTGGATCTCAGCATTATGACAATTTCCATATGTAAAAAAGGGAGAAAGCTTATGCGCGTCTCATTATTCTGTCCGTTCATTAAGTGCCACAGCGCACAGCTCACCGAGATAAGCTATCTCTATGCGTTTAGACAAAGGATCATCAAGCGGACAAAAACTGTGCCACGCACGCGATGGGTAAGAAGGAATTTATTGCAAGCAAATGCTTGGTATGCATTTATCGGAGCCATACAATGATCTGTTTTTTTCAAGGAAATTTTGGGACTGTGTTTAATACATACATACATACATATATACATACCTTCACGCCTTCATTCCCAGAGTGGGGTAGGCAGAGCTACAGAATTACCAACAACTCTAAAAACTTGTTGATAACTCTGTAACCACAATTTGCACAATTAGGCTAAGATGTTTAACAGTGTATATTAGTGACAGGTAGCAAGCCCATCGCCTAATAATAATCGTTTATTGTTAAAAATTGTGCTTAAATGTCTCGCATTGTTAGAGAAAAGCACTATGCAAGCCTCAAAGTCAACCGGGAAGGGCGGTTGACTGCATCTCGGCCACGATAAGATGGTGGTAGTGATCCGGACGGGTTTTGCACAAGGTAGAATATTGATTGAAGTTTAACTAATTTCAGAAAAAGTTTGAAGTTACTTAAAACTGCAATAACAGCGACCCTATTATGGTCGTTTATACACCACGGTGTCCCACCTAGGGCCAACAGAGCAGCTAAAAAGCTATCGATTTAACTCCTACGTAGGTGTTCAGGGATTTTTACTACTTTCAGGGATTTTTTAGTATTTTTCCCTTATGTCACGAAAAATCATTAATTGCATGTTTTATTTCATAAGTTTTTCAGTGGTAACTTACATAATATCAATTGGACTCATTATTATAATAAATTCTATGATATCTCTTCATTAACTCTTAACTAATTACCACTTTTAGGAAGAATCACCTGCGAACCTAGACAAGATGCATTTTGCAAACATTAACGAATTCAAATCAAAGGAAAATACTGAAATACCTGTTATACAGTTAAATCAAAGACATGTTGAATACGAGTAACAAAACTAACAAAAAAAAACTGTGAAATAATACATTTAGAGCTATGACATGTCTCGAAATCGGTTTCGCAAATGATTCTAGTGTGTCCAATGGTGATTTGGCCAGTGTAATTTACCGGCTTGATTCCTCCGGCCGTGGCGAATCGGAACTGAACTCATTGAGAGCCCTTTTGTATATCATTTTAAATGTGCAATTTAAGAAATGATTATAAGAAATGAAATGACATTATTTAGATAACTTTCAACACGCAGAGCTTCAACCTGTGCGTCAAGCATACAATCCAATACACAATAGGCTCCGTACAAAAATGATAAAAAAGGAGCACTTTTGGTGAGTCTTCGTTGTCTATCTGTCTGTCCGTCGGTCTGTATAGGTTTTCTCAGCAACTACAAATGCTATCAATTTGAAATTTGGCATAGTACAACTTGTTTGCCCGCATGTTTTTAGTAAAAAAAAATATAAATAATTAAAAGCGGGTCTAGAATGGTTAATTGAAAATGAAAATTGTTTGATTATAGCAAATGAGGTGTCATGAAATCATAATTTGCACATTTCAAAACTATTATGTCTTAATTTTCTGTGATGTACAGTCAGCATCATATAGTACGTAGCAGTCAAGATCACCAAATAGTTGGAAACATCCAGAATACTCATTAACATCGACGCAGCCTAAGTAATCAAATTGTTCAGGTCATCCACAGTGCTCAAATATTCCGGAGCACACACAACGGCATTACTTGATTACATTCAAGACACCGCTCGTACCGTCACAACCACACCACGGCTGGTATCGTAGCATCCGAAGTAACCAAAAGTACGGAACACAATAGAAAAGTGAGCTTTATTTCAAATGATATAAGATTTTATTTTAATTTATCTCGGTTTAATGAATTATGTTACTCAAATTGAAATTGATTACCTGCGTCAGTCTGTAAGGATTTTTTTTTTAAATATAGCTTGAATTTTGCCAGTATGTAAAATTAACAAATAGTTTTTATTACCGTTCAGATAACTTATTGCTCGGATTATATTGAAAGAGGATTTGACCATTGAACCGTATACGACACGTAATTAAGTCCATTTTCCTAATCTGTTGTGTTCCGTACTTTTGGTTACTTCGGATGCTACGATACCAGCGGCGGTGTGGTTGTGACGGTACGAGCGGTGTCTTGGATGAAGTTGGATGTAATCAAGTATTTGCCGTTGTGTGTGCTCCGGAATATTTTAGCACTGTGGATGACCTGAACAATTTGATTACTTAGGCTGCGTCGATGTTAATGAGTATTCTGGATGTTTCCAACTATTTGGTGATCTTGACTGCTACGTACTATAATGATGCTGACTGTTGTACTCGTACTTTAGGATTCATAGCTAAAAACGTACAAAAAATGACTGTCCATCCTCGTTATCTTCGAAGTTTATAAATCAAAAATCTGAAAAAATCCAGACGTATATATATTTTTTAATATTTTATTGGAGCAATAAAATGAAGTACCTACTTATTTATTGTTTAAAGTTTTTGAGAAATAACAATAAAAATATTAAAATCTCTTTCAAAATTTAGGCTAGTCAAAATGGACAGAAAATAAAAGTATTCATAGAAAATAAAGTTCATAACAAAATGAGTGTCTTTTTTTTGCGGTCACGAAGCATATTATCTTAAATATGGCACCCTCTGTGCGCGAATCCGACTCGCACTTGACCGGTTTTTTCCCTTCGATCGAAATCAAAATCAAAATCAAAATGCGTTTATTTGCTGGAATACAGTTAAAAAGGTGTTACATGTTTTTAGGGTACAGTGTATCCAGCCTGCATGCAGGCGTGCAAAATATTCATAATAACATGAATTTATAACGTCAAAAATTATACTTAAAAAAAATATTATAAAATGTGATAGTAAAATTAAAATAAAATGTCAACTTAATTCCTATCATGCTCGAGGTACATCTTAACACTATAAAAACAGTTGTCCAGAAGCCATTTTGTGAGCGACCGCTTAAAATCGTTACCTTCTAATGACTTCAGGTTAATGGGTAGTTTGTTAAATATAGCAATGCTCATATTAAAAACATTTCTCTTATAAATGTACTTGCGAGCTTGAGGTTTATATAAAAGGTTCATAGTCTTTTCCCTAGTCCGTCTATGCAAGGCTTCGCTTCGCTTCCTAAAATAGTAATGTTAACGTATCATCATCAACTCATCATAAAAATGTGTGTCTGTTTAATTAAAATCCTATCACGTTGATATTGGCGTTGACTTTCGTATAGAATCTACACAGTCCCTTCAAGCATTCAAAATGTGATACTATTAAAAACATCGAAAACGAATACGCAAAAAATACTACACTGACACATTTTTCAATTTTTTCGTAATACATACATACATACATACATAAACTCACGCCTTCATTCCCAGAGTGGGGTAGGCAGAGCTACAGAATTACCAACAAGTCTAATAACTTGTTGATAATTCTGTAACCACATTTTGAAAAATCAGGCTAAGATGTTTACCAGCAGCGCATTAGTGACAGGTAGCAAGCCCATCGCCTAACAGTACTACAAGCCTATATTCCCTTACTCGCCTCTTACGACATCCACGGGAAGACATGGAGTGGCACTATTCTATCCCGGTAACCACACGGGCAAATCGTAATACATTTTTGTAACAAATAGCCGTTTTTTATATTGGAATTGTAAAAAGTACAATTAAGGAACAACGAACAAAAAAAAATTAATCATTTTAATCTTTTAATAAAATTTTGGCTCCAATCATGACAAAGTGGCAAAATATTCAAAAAAAATAACTTCATTGGGTTCGGGTCATCATAAATTTTTACTTGCATTAAATTTTAACTGCTGAGACAAAACCTATTTTTAGCCCTCCTGTAAAATTAGCTCAATTATTTAAAATGGTGCTGCCGATCTGGTCTAGGCACCGTGGCTGAGATTCCTTAAACTACCTAAGACATGAGAGTTCTCCATCATTTAATTTTGACGTCATCTCGTATCTTGAGACGAGAATCTCGGCTGAGATTAATTTTAATTACGGCTCTTAATATTTGTGCTTATCACAAATTTATTTTTTCCTTAACGTGAATCGAACCAGAGACTACTCGTTCCGTAGGCAGCTTCATTCTCACTAGGCTAACTGAGTTGTCAGATTATGATGTATGAGGTCACTGATCTATTTGAATTAATTAGTAATAATGTTTTTCTTAGTTGAAGGTCAAATGGGACCCGGGCGAACCTAGACATATCGACCAAAATTGTAGACAATTCGACGCCTGAAGCGGCAAAGATTGAGAACATAGAGGAGTCAGGGTAAAAAAGAGTTACAGAAAGAAAATAATAATATACAATATTCGTGATACACGACAGCAAAGAACAAAAAAACTACCTAACTATAATGTAGTCAGCGTTGGTTTTTCGTTGCAGAAAAAAAAAAGGAAAATTCGCACGCAACCGTTTATGCTTTACTCTCATTAGCAGAAAGATCTCAGGTTCCTTAAACATAACATGTCAAAAAAAAGGTGTTTAATTATGTAATAGCAGATAAAGAGTCAGAATACCAGGGTTGTACAATTTTTAAAACCCGTCGCCTATAACTAGGTGTACGAAATGTCATGCTTAATGGAGCTCTACTAGAAAGAGTCAATATGTTTACTTAACCATATTGACCGCGTGTCCTAGATACTTATCTAGGACACGCGGTTACTGCTAACCTTGCGCATGAATGTATTTATTTTTTGTTTTATGTGAGATTCATTGTTTTATATAATGCTAGGTTAAGTTTATTATTATATAAGCAATATTAAAAAAACGACTGACTGTTGAGTTTTTTGCGGCGTTTCTTCACAGCAGTGGTCTCTTGTGAAGCGCTGGTAGATTTTTGACGTGTAAAAGTGCCCGTGCGGCCTACTTACTGAATAAACATCTTTTATCTTTTTTTTCTTTTTTGTATCTAAATATAAAGGTTCAATACTTACTCGAGCCAAATGTATGAAGCAGCTGTTTTTGTTTTCGTGTTTTCAGAGTTGGTAGGTATTTGTGTGTAGGTATGTCTATGGCATCGTAGTACCCAAATGGATGAATCAATATAAACGCGTTAAAAATTTGTAAGTACGCTAGTTTAATAAGGGTGGTTCTCGCTAGGTTCTATGAAAATCGGTTAAGTAGTTTAAGATTTCAATGTAGGGCTCACCATACGAGTAGTTTAAATGTGACGAAAGCATAAAATGGATAAGACTTTTATTACATTTCGAGTAGGTACTGTTTCTGTATGAAAACGTCATATGCAGTTATTGTAATACATCTGTACATATTTTGTATATTAAAGACGTACTGGCCACTTATAAATTAATTGTCACTTCTTCAGTTGGCAACGCCTTTGCAGTCTTAGGATTGCAGTCTTCTGATTGTAGTCTAGAGAATATGTGTTCCCGCCGCATTATTTTACAATTTTATTTGGTCTAAAGTCCGAGCTAACAAACTTATTGTAATGGTAGCACGAACACGTTTTAGCGTGTCGTCGACAAGCTTAGAAGAATAACGCCATTTCGTTTTGTTTTTGATATTAGGTGCAAAAACATTTTTTATATTTGTTGTTTAATTTTGAAACCCAAATCGTCAATGTTCGTTTCTGGATTATTCCAGTAATCTTACTCGTCTATTAGTCTTTATCTTTGCTAGACAAATATATATCAGGCCCTACAATATTTTTTGCGTAGCCCCTCAGTTTGAATCCGGCCGTGTCAGTGTATATTAGTGAATAAACAGAAAAATAGAAAGTCAGATCTGGTAAGTTTTAAATTTCAAATAAAATATTAGTGTTTTTGGATATTTGTTTGATATTGAGTATCTGGAAGAGAATGCCTCACATTAAGTTCACCATTTGAATATTAAGAGTGTTCTTTTCTGTTATAATAATTAATAAACAAATTTCAAAATTCTTTCAGCAGTAGAATGCTGTATTATTAAAAAAAAAACTTGTATCGCGTGCGCTGCAAAACCTAACCTTACATTTTTTCATTCACCACAGTTATAAACTATTTATAACCAAATCGCTAAAAACAACATCTTTTTCGTTTTAAACTGAATAACAATGCTGGTAGCAACAAAACTAGGCTATTCTTACGTCTTTACTTACTTCTTCTACGAATTTAACTTTGTAATAGTGTCTGTTAAAATACCTGTAGATTATTTTTCAATGTCCACTTTCAGTTAAAAACTGGTAAGTCGTTCCTTAGTGAGTTAAAATTGTCTCTAAAAACACATTGCAAAATTATAAACTTGTAGTACCTATTTTCATAAGTATTTTTGGTCTGGCAACGCGACTAATCTATTTTTTTTACTAAAGTAAGCCAAATTAACGGCAACTAGGTACCCTAAATATTTGAAAAAGCTAATTCTACGTAAAGGAGATTTACTTTTATATTTGAAAACAATTTTTACTGCATTTATGGCTTTTGAAAATTGGCCTGTCAACTAGGAATCGAACTGGTTAAATATGACAAAAGGTTTAAAGGTCATTATTTAATTTAAAGGTGTAAGTCTGTGTTATAGACATAAAGTATCACTATCAAAGACCCTTTCGATCTGTTTCAAAAAACTTGGCTTTATCGTTTTGTCATATTCTTTTTTAAACTATCGGTTGAGGAAGAGGATTTTTTTCAATTATGCAGTATTTTTTGTTTTCAAAAATAAAAGTAAGATATTTAAGGTAGTTTCCACCCCGGATATGCAAAACTTATTTTATGTATAAATTCAGAATACTCTTTTCGGTTCTTTTAAAGTGTAGGTAGTATGTACATAACGAAGGAACGCGTATTGTTAAGGTATTATTATGTCAATTTTTTTTAGTCAACATGGGACTTCCGCAGCTGGAAAGCTGTTGTTTTTCATTTGATTTGAAAACTGGCAGCATCATTTTGGGAATTATCAGTGCGGTAAGCAAATCTTTATTTCCTTGTACACTTATTTTTTAAGTGGACTGTGCGTTTACGTTGTTTATAACCACTTAAACGTGTGTATCTGTTTATCCGTCTGTTGCATCGTTTGTAGCTCCCAAACGGTAAAACTGATTCGGAAGAAATGTTAAGTCAAGGTTCGCCATTACTTTTTTTGGGGTTTTTTAAATCTATTTAGGGTTTCACACCCAAAGGTTAAAAACGGGGCCCTATGACTTAGACTTCACTGTCCGTCTGTCTGTCTGTCACCAGGCTGTATCTCATGATCCGTGTTAGCTAGAAAGTTGAAATTTTCACAGAAGATGTAATTCTGTTGCCGCTATAAGATCAGATACTAAAAATCAGAAAAAATAATTGAGTGGATACAACTAACGTGATTTTTTTGCCATTTTTTGCTCGATATTAATAACAGCAAAGCTTGAAATATTCGCAGAATATTCAGTTGCATATCTTCTTCTTCTTCTTATATATATATAATTCTTCTGTCCGTGTGTTGACAGTGAACTCCTCCTCAACGGCTGGACCGATTTGAATGATTTTTTTTGTGTGTGTTTAAGTGGATTCGAGGATGGTTTAGATTCACAAATAAACCCGGCAGATGGCGCTGGAGTAGGTATCTAGGTTCATCTAATCGCTTGGTATATCATGCAGGATGTCTGTCGGGTCCGCTAGTTCACTTTAAAAATATAAAGTTAAATTAAAATATAATCAATATTTAAGGGGGCTCCTTTACAACAAACGTGTTTTTTTGCCACTTTTTATTTTATTTACTTATTTATTTATTTGTTTTTAGGAAGACTTACAGACTAATACAGGAAAGTAAGAATAAGGTATATATGACAACTGTTAATTGCTGACGACAAGTCTCCGCATATTACAAGCTATATTACAAGGATATACTATTCACTCAAGATGATTCCAAAACAACATTTTTTACATAACTAAAAGACATTTGACAACATCATTATTTAACTAATTAAAGAAAGCATTACTTAGTTTTCTGGTAGCTGCATGAGTACTAGTGCAAAACAAATCAATGTCAGTAACCGAAGACACCTCGTTAAAATATTTGGCACCACGCAGTAAAAATGAGTTTTTCCTATAATTGGTATTTGCAAAGGGTACATGTAGTAGTGGCCTTGGCCTGAGACCTAAAGGAGGCCGCAGGGATAGCTTAGATAATATCGCCGGACTATCTATACTGTTATTTGCAACTTTAATTAAGAGGCAGACGTCATTAATATTACGCCTAGTTTCCAACGGCAGGAAGTGATAACGCATACAACGGTGCACATAACCATTTGACCACTGCTGAGTTTTATAATCTAAATGCCTTAGAAACCTCCTTTGAATGCCCTCAATACGATCAATGTATACTTTATACCGAGGATTCCAAATTTGCGATGCATACTCAAGCAGGCTACGTACGAAAGAACAGTAAAGAATTTTTAAAGATTTCAATTGACGGAAGTCAGCCGACGTTCTCATGATGTAACCCAACGCCTTAGATGCTCTGGTAACAATGTGGTCAATGTGACAGTCGAAGAGTAGTTTGCCGTCGTGAATGACGCCGAGGTCACGAATCTTATAAACCCTGTCGATCTGCTCATTAGCGAGTGCATAACCTGTACCAATGGTTGTTAACTTTCGTGTATAATTAATATAAAAACATTTCGACACGTTAAGTTCTAGCTTATTTAGTGAACAATAATTGACAATTTTTTGTTATTTATTTATTTAGTTTTCATCAACTTATTCTATCATTACAGGTTAAATACCTAATGCGACAGAAAAGGTCAACCAAACCCCCTTAATTATTGAAACATATTACATGTAAGGCCACTTTTTTGAATTCGCTCAGAGTACAATGGAACAAGTCAATTATTATGGCTATTCGGTTGAGAGTAGCGAGTGCGCGCGTGAACGGCACCCGGGCCAGCAGCTTGGTGCGGCTGCGCGGCAGCGCCAGCAGCGGCGGCCGCCGCCTGCGCTCCACGTACCTATCGGGGGCGCACAGCGCGACGTGTCGCAATACGTCTGGATTGCTGTGCTTGCCTCGCAACAGCTCCAAAATATAGACGACCAACGTTAGGTCCCACCTAGTCTCTAATTTATTATACCCAAAATATATATTATATACAAAAGTATCTAAGTCAATCTGAAGGTCCCTCACATCTTCAGAGTGATGTATAAATTTAATAATCTTCATATCGTCGGCATATAAAAGTATATGAGAGTGTTTAAAGCATTTTTTAATATCCATTAAAAATATAACAAATAGAAGGGGCCCCAGAATCGAACCTTGAGGCACGCCAGAAGGAATAGGCATCCAACTGGATTGATGGCCATGGAGAACTACAGCCTGAGTTCGGTTGTCTACATAAGAAGCAAACCAACGATAGAGATCTCCATGTATACCTACCTCCTGTAATTTTTGATTTAGTATATGATGATTAATACGGTCGAAACATTTACTATAGTCCGTGTAAATTACGTCCACTTGCACATGACTATCCATCCCACTTGAAATCAGTTCATTAGATAATATTAAATTCGTGACAGTAGAGGGTGATTCTTCGAGGTCGTCGTATTTTTTTTGGTTATTTGAGTAATTAATATGTTCTTCCATGAAAGTAGATCTATCTAGAAACATAAATATGGTTGTGGCACTCATTTTTATGAACTCGCTCAGAAAATAATTAACTGTTAAATTTTTGTGCCCAGAGGAATAAGAAATTGACGTCAGAGGAGTAAGAATAGGTTTAAAAAATTATCAAATATGTGATTTTCTCGATATTTTAATTACTTAAAAATAAAACAATGTGCAATTATTCATTGTTGTTTTAATCAATTGAATAAATCACAATATTCTTATAATAAACCTTATTAAAATATATTGATAACATAATTTTTTGAAGCAGGTTAAATCGACTGCATGTGTCTCTACTTAATTACCTCGTATCTTGGACCTAATAAATAAATAAATAACAACATCTAAAGTGAAAAAAAAACTATGAATACTGTCAATTTTTCATTCCACTGTCCATAACTCCAAAGCAATAAGGGACAGATGAGTAAGAAAAAATTGAAAACAAGCTGATGGTTCATAATACGATCATACTGGAAGGCAAACGTTAATGCTACGGTAAGATAGCATTTAAAGCAGTTAAAAAAGCACAACTCATTTTTTTTAAAGATTACACAAGTGTTAAAAAAACTAACAAAGTAATAAGAATGTTACGTAAACCAAGGACAGAGTAATGATATATTTACCTTCGTAACTCCGGGGCGATGAGCATCAGCCGACACGTCCACCACCTGACACGTTCGGAGCGCCAGTAAAAACCGGCCCACATGGGAGTTTTCGCTAGGTTCTGAAATGTCTTTATGATACGGCTGATTGAAGCCCGCTCCAGAGTAATAAGAATTTAACGGCGGACAAATCTTATATCCTCAGTTATAAGAATAATATTGCATGTAAAAAATATTTGTTGAATTTTGTTAATGTAACAACTAATCTTGTTTGTATGTGGTCACTCAAAATATTTATCAAGTTGAGTAAATTTAAGTTATTATCATATGTTTTCAAGAAAATGGCGAACGGACACGACAGAGTAATAAGAATAATGGGTTTTTTATATTTTTTTGTAAATGTTTATAATCAGTTACACAAAAATCGACCAATGTCCTAGTTAAACATGAACATCAGTAACCTCTGAAAAAAAAACCAACCTTCTAAACTAAGAGTTCATTGAACTAAGCACCCGGACGTCAAAAATCAGGGCCTCGAAGAATCACCCTAGAGCGATTTCTAAGAAAACCATGCTGTTCGTCACCAAATACACACCGCAGCTCAGAATACACAGCTCTGTAAACTATTTTTTCCAATATTTTTGCAAACAGACAGATCTTTGAAATGAGGCGGTAATTCTGGATCTCAGACCTGCTACTTTTTTTGTGAACAGGTGTGACAAATGCAGACTTCCAAACACTAGGCACTATACCTTCAGATAATGAGCGTCGATACAGAATACCCACCGGCAAAACTAAACTCTCAGCACAGTTCACAATAAATAATGGAGGGATTAAATCTGGGCCTCCAGACTTCGTCAGATCCAGAGATTTAATCATTTTCAACGGGACATCTGGGGGAATATCTACAGAGCTGATACTGCTGATAGAAGTTGAAACTGAACTCCGCGATGAATAATTTTGGTCTAGGTCCAGTTTTTGAAATGTAGAATGGAAATATTCAGCGAATAAATTACTAACATCCTTGCCGTCATCAGCAGTTATATCATTATACGTCATGGTATTAGGAAAACTAGAACATTTGTTTTTGTTTTTACTTTTCACATAGGACCAAAAAGACCGGGGGTTGCTTGCAATGGAGGATTCAATTCTAGCAATATATGTTTCAAAACATTTATTTTCTAGCTCAACAGCTCTGGCACGCAATAATGAGAATGAAGCATAGTCCGACAAGTTTCCATAAATCTTGAATTTACCATGAAATTTTTGCTTCTCTTTCAAAGTTTTAATTAATACAGAAGTAAACCACGGTGGATGTGAACAAGATTTGATGGATTTCACCGGAACATAAAGATCTCTAATCTCATACAATTTTCTATAGAAAAAACCTATGGCGCTTTCTAAAGACCCAGAATCTAAATATTCACACCAATTCACCTCATTTAAGGCTGTTGTTATAGCAGAAAAATCACCACGGTTAATTTGATAATGTATAGGTAATGTCACGGAACCCTTCGCGTGACTCCGACTCACACTTGGCCGGTTTGTTGTAAATCATCATCATCATCATCATGTCAGCCGAAAGACGTCCACTGCTGACCATAGGCCTCCCCCAAGGCTCTCCACTCAGACCGGTCTTGTGCTTTTCGCATCCACCGCGTTCCCGCGATCCTTACAAGGTCGTCACTCCATCTTGTTGGAGGCCTACCTACAGCTCGTCTCCCGGTCTGCGGACGCCACTCAAGAACCTTCTGACCCCATCGGCCATCAGATGTCATCAGATTGTTGTAAATGTATTACCTCAATTAACCTGGCACTAGAGTCTATCAAAAAAATTCAAAATTCAAAATTCAAAATATTTATTCAGTAAATTGGCCACATGAGGGCTCTTTTACACGTCGGTAACATGGAGTGAATCTACTAGCGCTTCGGACAAGACCATCATTGCGGAGAAGAAGCGCCGCAAGAAACTCCAGCAGAAGGTCATTTTTTTCAATGATTAAATACAATAATACTTAAAAGTATCTTAATTACATTACAAGGTAATAAAGTAATAAATAATTATTTTTAAAACTAACACAAATAAAATCATTACAAATGTAAGGTCAATAAAATACAAATAAAATACCTAATGTCTAGCTAGGAGAAATACATGACGAGGTCTCTACGTCAGGAACGATAGTTAAAAAAAAAAACCGAATAACAGGTCCTTGCAAGCGTGCACAGACCGGACCCCACAGACAGCACCCGTTCACGAGTATGACGCGTATCAAGTGTTTCATTACGTTTCAGATCTGGTCCTTCATTCTGTTCGTCACAATGATCGTGGCATCGGTCGAGCTCAGTTACTTGACCAACGAAATGTGGTTGGTGATGATGTTCAAAAACGACAGCGACTCCGCAAACAAGAGCGCTAAAATGACGGGACTCTACGCCATGTCTATTATCCTGGTCTTCATGTTCCTGGCCAAGTGCCTGTTTGATCTGTTCTTGGTGTATGGAGTTTTGATGGTAATACTGGATTTTTATATTAATTTTACTAAAATCTACATTCATAAACTCACGCCTTCATTCCCAGAGTGGGGTAGGCAGAGCTAAAGAGTTACAAACAAGTCTTAAAACTTCTTGATAATTCTGTAACCACATTTTGCACAAGTAGGCTCACATGTTTCCCAGTGTTCTATTCTATTCTATTCTATTCTACTAATGACAGGTGGCATGCCCATCGCCTAACAGTACTACAAGCTTTTATTCCCTTAGTCGCCTCTTACGACATCCACGGGAAGACATGGAGTGGCACTATTCTAACCCGGCAACCACTAGTCTATTAGCTATCTATTAGTTAATTATTAAAAAGTAAGTGTTTAAGAGAGAGAAAACGGAATAAAAGAAGATGTAGTAACTAAGATTGAAAAGGGCAAGGTCGAAGGGTCGGAAGGGGTACTTTTTCGAATCAAATCGGAGAAATACTGGAAAAGGGCCGAATCTTAAGTACCCGAAACCGACGACGTGCATGGCCCGACATATGAATGTGGAAGAAGCGAAAGAAATTGGTCAAGATCGTAGCAAATGGAAAGAAGTGGTCTCTGTCTACCCCTCTGGGAAACAGGCGTGATTTAATGTATATATGTAATTATTTTCAATTATGTATTATTTTTCATTATAATGTGCTTGTTTGGTGTCTATGGATTGTCTCTGCCAAATTTACTAAAATTATTTTAATATTCGATTTCAACTGCGTATAATTTTATCGCTATTTCCCCCAGAATCGTTTTATTTTCACACTCACCAGATATTCACTAATAATAAACTATACGTAATATTCCACATCGATCAACTGATGCGTTGAACCATTACAATATAACAAATAAATAAAATTTAGTTTATATGGTTCCGTACCCAAAGAGTAAAAGCCTATTAATAAGACTCCGCTGTCCGTCTGTCTGCCCGTCACAAGGCTGTATCTCATGATCCGTGAGAGCTAGACACTAGAAATTTTCACATAAGATGTAAGAGACATTGCAAACAATGTACAATACAATAAGGTTTATTTTATAGGTTATAACCTTATTGTATTACATCCCTCGTCCCTCTGGGAACAAGGAATGAATCCTTCCTATCCCTACTTCCTACCGAAGCGGGGAAAAGTTACAGGACATTTGCCAGCCCCTTTGTTAGGAGTAGCTTGCCGTGAGATTCATTTGTTTAAATTTAATTATTGCTCATTTATCGGTGAACTCACAGCGAGCTTCCGCCCACCAAAAACCCCGCTAAACGTGGGGCGGCTGGCACGAAAAAGCTTCCTACCTGCCTAACCCTACAAACCAATTTATGACAATCCCTGCATTGAAGATGCGGGGTTGCCTTACATTCTCAATGTTAATCAAGGAAATTAAGAAAATGCGGGCCTGGGTGATTTGACATGTATCAGTCAAGTCACTCTCAGAATTTTCCGCTGAAGCTAATGCTGAAAATTTTGGACTTGTGTCCACTTTCATCCGTCAGCGATTTGACCTTTGTCACGTCACTCTCGGACTCAAGTAGCTGTAAATTATTTTTTATTAATCCTACCTAATTTTTTTCTGATTAACGCTTAATACTAAAAAAACAAATAACATTTCAATCAAATTAATTTGCTTCAGTCGTGACTGTCACATATCTCGGCCTGAGATATGGACACATCGTCTTCGCTGAATGATGATGAACTGCATTTCTTCCTGATCATCCATCAGGTGATCGCAGCATCATCGAATTGCCTGGCACAATCTTAGATTGCGCAGACTTTTGACTTCTCAGCTCAGCATCGTTCATGAAATATAAGAAAATCACACAATAAAACAAGTTACAGACAGTCCATAAAACCTGCAATTAATAACTAAGCATGAACAAACATCCAACTATCCCAACTATCACGCCTTAACATGGAATGCATGACACATCTGCCATGAAGGTACCCGTGCGCCATGGGATATGTGAGGTGAAACCAAACAAGTTTCTTCCAACCTTACAGGCTTAAAGGAAATCTCACAACCCCAGGCACCCTGGACCCATAGAGATATGACCACATCATGTTCTTTTGCCATCTTTCTTTCCATGGTTGTTCATGCTTGTCCACAACTTCCTATAACAGAAAACATATTATTATCACATCTGTTATTTGCAATACCTAGCAAGGACAATTGTAACTCATACACCAAACAACTTTATTACTTTTCACACTTTTTCCAATAGAGCAAGGAATAATATTCCCAATACATTTAACTAAGTTACTCATCCATATTTCCTTCATGTCTGCTTAACCATTTATCATTCCTAAAGCCTTCGCTCCTAACGTCCAACGACCCTTTACATATAAAACATAATCCCCAACGATTCGTACAGCTATAAGTGAACAAGGCATCAAACCATTGTTATAACCCGAATTTACTATGAACTCATATGGGCCCACCCAAACTGTAAAAATCCTAACTAACCCTGTGTAAACTGTTTGCCGCTGCAAATGATGAAAGACAACGCATCTTTCCCCTGAATTACTATGTAATATTTAGGGTTTTCATTTACAGTTAACATCCAATTTACACTTCTTAAAAATCCCGGTCAGGTCGTTCATACTAACATTCTATAAACCAATACTTCTCCTATTCCTAATCCTGCTCACTAACTTCTCGCGACAACACATCCTGGATGAATAACAAATTAAATCATTGTATAAATATGCCTTTCAACATTATTTATATTGTTTACAAAACATTTCCAATGATTGACAGGCAAAAGTCACGAATTTTCTGACAGCCCACAGCTAAGGTAACGAAAAATCAAAAAGCTATTTTGGCTTCGTTCACACCATAGATATTGGTAATGTAACGCTAAATGCCATTAAATATTTATGTCATATACAACGTCACGTCATACTATGACACAATAATTTAAATACGTCGTATTTCAATCTAAGTAGAAAATATTTGTTCATCAAAAATAGAAATGCTACAAGATAAATTATTCGTAATAGAAAAAATAATTCTTAACAATCCCAGACTATCAAACCTATCACGCCTATCATTTTCACGCCCGCCTATGCCTAATTTCGCTATAAATTCCCACGAAGAAATAAATATAAAAGATCCGACTTCATGATAGGAATCCTCCTGGCGGTGTCTCCTGGTAGTCATCACTCCCCTCCTTGCGTGATTGCGTCGTGGTTTACTTCTTAAGCATGGATCCAAGCATGGATCCATCTTCAACGAACGCTGCCGAACTTGAACCTGCTGCTGGCTGCGCTTCGTCTTGCCGCGACGTAGAGCGGTGCTGAAATATTACTGACCCGTGCTATGGGTCTAAATTAAAATAGTGCGACTTTAGTCCCATTTTTTTTCCGATGCAGTGAAGTGGATAGAACAACCGTCGATGTTGACCATGGCGTAGATTCCAGAATCACTTCCATTTCGCTCATATGTATATGTGGCGTCTTCTTGGTTTCGACCTGAGCCATCGGACATCGCGTGGGCAGCTGGGTATCGTGCAAAATAAACTCTGGTGCTAGAATCACGATTTATTAAATTAGGTAAATAGTAGGTAGATACAAAAATAGTTCAGGCTAGGCGAGACGAGTGACAATTCCGTGACAACGTCCTCTCTGCTTGGTAGCTCAATCGAAAGTGAGTCCACAATAAGCAGCTGATTACGTCACGACTCTGTCGAAGCGCGCGAATCGTCTACGCCGCCAGGTGGCGCGCTTGCGTCTCGTTTAGTGTCCGTACTAATGACCGGCTACGACATATACAATAGCGCTATCGGCGATGAAATATAATAAATTTATAAAAGGTCATTGCGTTATTATTTTTAATTATAATCGCAACTGGTACGTAACTTTCATTTCCGGGGTGGGTCTTGAAAACGATGAGGCATGAGGCACTGCGTCGACTCATCCTCCTTATATGATTCTCTTCATTCACTCATTATGCCGGTTGAGCATACGTTTCTTCCTTAGGATCTGCCTTACGCTAGGCTTATCCCTGTCTCTCGTGTTCGAGCACTCGCTAGCTTGCGATATAAATTAGCGGAACCCCCGCTTACTCCACCATGTAATAGATACAAAGATTGGGGTTGTATCTGTGGATAAAAAGAACTTGTATGTCTTATTTCAAGTATATATTTTATTCTGTTTTCCGTTATCTTTAATAATACATAGCCGTGCGCACTCGGCGCCAGGTAACATGCGACTCCCAAAAATTATACAAAATAAACAGTCGCTGTTCTATCGAACCATTTGCTTTTCAATTTGAATAATTAAAAGCAAATGAGACATTGCAAACAATGTACAATACAATAAGGTTTATTTTATAGGTTATAACCTTATTGTATTACAGTACCCATACAACAAGCGTATTTTTTTGCCATTTTTTGCTAATGTTGTATAGATAAGATTCTTGGGCGAGTCCGACTCGCACTTGCCCGGTTTTTAAATTAAAGTTACGATAGAAATTGATACTTAATGCCAAACGGCTTGTTGCCTGAATCAACAAAAATACATGTTGTCCACTTTTGAACCTTATTTCATTCTAATAAGGTCTAAAATTTGATATATTTTCGTCCAGTAAATGCAATCGACGAAACCCTTACTTTACATTTTCTTAATAACATAATAAATAAATATCAGGGGACAATGTCACTCTAATTGACCTAGTCCTAAATTAAGCTCTAGGCTTGTACTATGGGTACTAGACAACGATATAATTACTTATATAGAGAAATATATACTTAAATACATAGTAAACAACCATGACACAGGGACAAATATTCGCGCTCATCACACAAATATCTATCCTTGCCGGGATTTGAACCCAGCACCGCTAGCTTAGTAGGCAGGGTCACTAGCAACTAGACCAACGCGTCGTGTCGTCGATATATTTTTCTTATGAATAATGTTGTCATCGAATGGTTTCCAGGAGCGAGCGAAGTTCATCAAAGCGTACTTCGTCATGTGGGTCGTGTTCACGTTGCTGTCCATGTTTGTTTTCTTCCTCAACTCGTCCTACTACGGAAAGGGTCCGATTATAACTGAAGTGGCTGCTCTCGGTAAGTTAAAAAAAACGGGTAAGTACAAGGTAGATAGGTGAATTTTTCGCTTCGAGCCCTAATCTTTCAAACAAAGGCCTTTGTCTCTATTATCCCAAAGCCGCTAGCTACCGAGTTAGCACGTGCCACTACAACATTCATATTGATAAACAAACGGTATCGTCATAGCATTAAGGTTCAAATGTAGGACGATACGGCATTCATGTCTATCGTCTTACACTACCAAAACGTAACATCACTACATAGTATAAAACAAAGTCGCGTGCGCTGTCTGTCCCTATGTATGCTTAAATCTTTAAAACTACGCAACGGATTTTGATGCGGTTTTTTTTAATAGATAGAGTGATTCTTAAGGAAGGTTTATATGTATAATACATTCCACGCGGGCGAAGCCGCGGGCGGGTCGCTAGTCTAGAATAAAAGTGACATTAAATTTGAACCTTAATCTCAAAACTAGGTAGCTAGCGGCTTTGGGATAATAGAGACAATGGCCTTTGTTTGAAAGATTAGGACTCGAAGCGAAAAAATCACCGGGAAGATTCATACTATACCACCATTTGGTTATGAGATTCAATTGTTATTATTTGTTGTTATAGCGGCAATAGATTTACTCCCTTTTTTAAATGTTTAACTTTTACGGTTCACAGACAGAACAACAGACAGACAAGCAAAGGCTTAGGTCCCATTTTTGAAACGAATCTCAATTCAATTTTTATTATTGCAGTTATCAACGTGTATTTGGTACTAGTGAGCCACAGTTTTTACGTGAACCTCACCACGCAGGAGGTGGTCTAAGAACACAGAATATTAACACGAAGAAATAAGTAGCTCGTGGCTTGCAATGCAATCGCAAATGTTTTATGAAATGAGGAAACGAAATACGGAAGATGAAAAATTAAATACAATGTAATTGTTTTAGAAGATTCCATTGCTATTTTAGGCTCGACAGTAAAATTAAAATATCGCAAGGAGAAGTCAAATGAGCACACCATCGTCCTAGTCCTCAAGACTTTCATAAGACGAAATCCCTCGTCCAGTAAAATGAGTTTAATGAAAGATGAAATGCCAGACAATTACTGAACACTAAAAACACTGCTACTTGGCAGCATGTTATTGAGAAAGATCGTGTACCTACCAGTGCACAGGGTTCTACCACAATTCACAAATGCCCACATTGGGCGTCATTTAAAGCGCAATAGTATAGAAAATCGGGTTATTTCACTTTTTGCACCTTTCAAATGGCGCCCAACGTGGGCTTTGCCGAGATATGCTGTATACGGGAATCGGTCTCAACACAATCGACAGGAATGCACTGTTTCTTGTTTAAAGTTTTAAGGTTATAAATAATGCCACTATAACAACGATACGTCAAGAACCTGGCAATAAAAATCCGAATTCCAAACGTAAAAACCTAATCAATTCTACTATAATCCATTTAATTTAATGACCTACTACTGGAAAGGTGCAGTTGCACGTGCTAGGCTAATGAAAATCTGCTAAAGCCACACTCACAATGGAGCAGGTAATCAGTCAGCTCTTACATCTGTACGGTGCGGACGCGTTTTTTTCCCTTTCTTGCGACTTATTGTTTATTGTTTGGCGTTTGAAACGGACCGACGTGTCTTTAATCTGTACCATTGTGAAAGAGTCCTAAGAAGATTATCGTTTGTAGCTGCCCACTTGAATACCTGCCTCTGTCTTTTGTCTTTGTCATTTTCATGACACTGTACGAGTGAGAGAAGCCTAGGTAGCGTGGGGTATAGTACCAACAAGTTTAAACTTGACAATAGGGCCGAAAATGGAAATACACAAAAAGACAGAAACATGAAGCAATACTTGCGGCGATAATGCTGCATATGCCAGTGTGTCTATACCTTGGTACCGATACAACGTCATAATTGCAAACCACTAATTTGATTTCTGGCCTACTTTGGATCAATGTGGAAGCGATGCAGTACATCAAAGCGTAAGGTTTCGATTTTATACTTTTTCCGCATAATTCCTATGAGGCCACAGTTCATTTAGGCTGAAGCCAGACGAGCGTATTTTTTGAGTTGTGAGTCGCGTAATTTCTGCTCCTCCATTCAGTTTCATAGTAGTAGTAGTAGTATGATGAATGGAAGAGCAGAAATTACGCGACTCACAACTCAAAAAATACGCTCGTCTGGCTTCAGCCTTATAGTTTATGAGCCGAGAAAGTCCAAAGTAAGAGACTAAGAAAAAACAAATTGAATAAGGTTATGTATGCAAGTAATCAATAGATCAAATTATTATAAATTATCAAACAAAAAAGGTTGCTTTGCAAATAAAAATATAATATATTGCAGATTCAATATAATACTCGTAGATTGTTTTAATAATATAATGTAGAAATTATTTATACTGTTTCATAAATGTTAATTTTTAATAAATTTATAAAATGTGTTATGTGTTGCTTATTTTATATTTCACGTATTCTATAATTGTAGATTATGCTCGCATTTGCGAACTGTGCCTTGCACGCGACGGGTATAAAATAAAGCACTTTAAGAGGTTTATTTAGCGGGTTAATTTTATAATCATTATTGTTTCTGTATTTGCGATAGCTTTGACGTTGAAACTGAGTAAATACTGACTGTCTTTTGATATTTTAATGAACAATTGGGGCACATTACTTATAACAATGTCTGATAATTGTATCACCTTATTGTGAAAGGCTTCTTAAATCAATCCCTGCAGTTAGATTGCGAAATATGTAACAATGATTTAGTTAAATTAAAATGATAAAATAACTCAAAAACAAAACTGAATCTCGCTATATGTATATTAAATTTGTGTATTTATAATAAATTATAAATACTAGGAGACATCCATAATCCCCCAACAACATCCACCAGGGAATTTAATACAAATTGACCTGGTCCCAAACTAAGCTCTAGGTTTCTACTAAGGGTACAAGAAAATGATAATAATAAATCCATACTGAAATACTTACATAGAAAACACCAAAAGTTTCGCAAATACTAGCGATCATCAAAATAATATTTGCCTATACCGAGACTCGAACTCGGGACCGCTAGCTTCGTAGGGAGAGTCACTAACAACTAGGCTATCGGGTCGTCCAAATATTTCCCCTTATCGGGACTCGAACTAGCGACTGCTAGCTTCGTATATAGGGTTATTGTCAACTAGGTTAATTGCGTCTTTAAATTATAACCAATTTATGAGGTAACCGACTTTATTTTAATTAGCGTTAATGTTACATAATTTAAATGTATGTCATAAAACGATGCAGAACCAACTATTACTTCGGAACGGAATGGGAGATGATTGCGTTGATTCGTCAAGCTTTTGGTATCGTAACGGAGCACCCATCTTTCTAGGGTTCCGTGACCCTTTGGTTCGAATTGAACCTTACCGAGTCTCTTAGAGCTGTATTAACTGGCTAAATTCCAATCAGTGGAAAGATGTCTCCTGGATGAGCCCGTTGCTTCCCATATTTTTTTACGTAATGATTGATTGAGAGTCATATTTTTATATGACTAAAACTATAACATTTTCAAATTCCTTAATTTTTTATTTTTTTTTATAAAAAAACCCTTAGATCCTACACCACAGAAATATTTATTTATTTATCTTAGGAATACTTACAGACTAATACAGGAAAGTAAGAATTAGGTATATATGACAACTGTAAATTGAAGAAGCGAAAGAAATTTGTCAAGATCGTAGCAAGTGGAAAGAAGTGGTCTCTGCCTACCCCTCTGGGAAACAGGCGTGATTTAATGTATGTATGTAAATTGATATCTATATCGATATACTTCATTGGCGTCCACTAAGTCGCGCAGGCTCACGGAGCGGGTGCGCGAGTTGAAAAATAATATGAAAAATCCGTCACACGCATCCGCGCGAATTAGCGGAGACCCTTATTATTTACGATAAGCATAATCTAGAATTTATTATGACTATAATTTATGGCAGCCATCATGAACCCCTTCTATAGTCATATCGCTAACTATTTATCCATTAAAGAAACCATCCTTCGATTTCAAGACAATAGTTAAGATTACTACAAAACACATTAGTTTTCATTCAGTGCAGTCTATGAAAGAAATAGTATGACTTGATGAAACAATATCCTAATATGTTGAGTGCCAGGAGGGTACGATAATGAACGTTCCAAATTTAAATGCCACCGGCTAGCGACGATGCTCCCAACTTTTACGCCACATGCTTATAATGAAGGGCATATCCGAAGGCTAATGTAAAATGGTCCTTGGTCAAAACCGTTGTGATTGTGACGTTAATTACTTTAATCGCGTCTTTATGACAATAATTAGCACTCACCCCTTCGCCGTAGCAAGACAAAATATAATAGTTAAAGTTTACTATAACTTTCGTTATAAAAAAAAAAACAGATTCATCATTCATTCATCACTCCATTGTGGGTGCAATCGTCACTACACGTATGAGACGCGGGCGTGCATTTCTTCGAAGCACGAGCTGGAATGACTCGCCCATGCCAACCAGTTGTTTTTTTAACATAAAATTAAATTGAATTTAGAATACAAAAACATGTTACATTGCGCAGGCTTGAGCCGGCGCCCTCTGGCATCATAGTCTCGGGCCAAACCTCTTGGCAACTGAGACAAGTATCAACTGGATTGAATTTGGCGAACGGTTGTTGGAAGATATTTTACGTCATAATCACATTGTCATTTATAAAACAGAATAATTCTTACTTATCTATAGTTTTATTTTTCGAAATATCAAAAAGCAAGCAAACAAAATCCATCTGCTGCCTGAATAATGTCGTCAATGTAATAGTTAGCTATTATGACATGTAGATATGTTTTATTTCGCCAATTGAACAATTAAAAATAAAGTACCCAGTGACACCCGCTACCAAAAAAACCATTCATAGTACATACAGTTCACAGACAGAACATTTCTCTTTCGGCAGTCGGGTAAAAAAAGGCAGTTTATACCCGTTTCCGGGCTAAAAAGCTCCATACAAAATTTTATTTCGATCTGTTGAGGCGTTAGACCCCAACGAAACGAACAATACTTTATAATTTATAATGTTAAATACTGATGTCAAATTTGAATTTATTTGACAGAATATTCTTGCCTGTCTACTATGCCATGATAAGGTAAGTTTTTTTTTTCAATAACATTTAACAAAAGCAACATAATAAAACCTTGAGTTCAATATGCCGCTGCATTATGCTGACATGATTCAAATATTACTATTGTGACATCTATTACGCCTAGATCGTTGGCTAAGAGCGCACATACTGACCTCCCCTTTCCATTCATTTTTGTATGAACGAATCCAGGTCGAACGGGAGTTATAAACGGGCCAACCAGAGCCATATCGACCAAAAGTGCAGACTACTCGACGCCTGAAGCGGCAAAGAATAAGAGTACAGAGGAGTCAGAACCAAAGTATTATCTTCTCAGAGAAACATAACAACTCAGAATAATACTAATTTAATATATTTTAACCCCCGATGTAAAAAGTTTAACGTGTATATTTGTGTATTTGTGTATCTGACTGTTTGTTTGTGGCATTGCGGGCCCTAAACTGATAAATGGATTCAGATGTGGTTTAGTAAAAAAATATCTTGCTTGATTGAGATGGTTTTTAGTTAGATTTCATAAAAAATATTGGGTCACTAAGAAATATAAGCTCAAAAAGAAGGGATCGCCATTTAATTAGGAGTTTCTATTTATTTTACAGTCATAAACAAACAATTGGACGATAATTACATCTTCAGATCTAATTTTCGTTTATTACGTAAAGATGTACTTAAAGATTTTATCGCTTCAATACAATAATTTATACAAGTTAGAGTCTATTAGCGCAGTACTGTTTTGTTCATTAGCTGATTCACTGTAAAACGCTAATTTTACGGATGACTGTGGCTGTAACATTAGACGCGTACCTAGGTTTATTCAGCCTCATTTTCCTTCTCTCATTTGCCGTTTTGAAAAACTTTTTCTTAGGTACACCTGCAATACTACAAGAGTGTATAATTATTCAAAATACGCATTGTCATGTTAAACAGTCTAGGCTGTGAGCCAGAAACGTCGCGGGTTTATGTTATTAACCGCCGCACGAATAGCACGAGTTGTGTTTTCTCGCTCGCTCGTTGCTCAGTGGGTCTCTATCGTTACAAAGACAAACTAGTCGCAAACAACATGATGCTAGCCGTGCTGGTTGTATCAACCAACCCTCCACAGTCCGTCCGGGTTGGTACCACTATCTTATCCATTAACCTACCGCCAAGCAGCAGTGTTCGCATTGTTGTGTTCCGGTTTGGGGATAAGACGGCCGGTAAAATTACTAGCATAGAGGCATTCCATCTTCGTCCTCAGGGTTGGCAACGCATTTGCAGTCTTAGGATTGCGGTCTTGTGAATGCGAATGTCTATGGGTCACAGTTTCCACTTACCATCAGGTGGCCTGTGTGCTCGTTTGCCTTGCTATGATATAAAAAAAAAAAAAATTGCCAGTAAATATCGATGAACGATTAGAAAATTTCATAATAATATATAAAATTTCATAATAAAAGATAAAAGTTCCCATTACAACGCTGATTTTTTTTCCAGAGCTGACATCTTTTAACCGCCCCATCCGATTAAAATGAGAAACCTAACTAAAGTAGCTTTCTTTAAATAAAAACAAGATCCGAATAGGTCCATCCGCTTTGGAGCTACGATACAAGAGACAGATGCAGATACATACGTTAAACTTATGAAATCTTTTTTTTTATCGGTGATTAATAGCGACCGTTTATATCGTTCATGATAAATTTTTAATTGCATCTTTTTTATATACTTTATCTGTACTGTTAATAATTAAATTTGTTGAAATAAATAAGGAAAAAGAGGAAAAACATTTATTCACAACATAAATATAACATAAAAATAAAGAAAATAAATGACTGATAGTGTAATTGTTCCAACTCAGCATTGTGCTCGCTGTGAAGTCAACGCACGGTGAAAACGCGGAAGATGGTACAGACATCACAAATAATTAATTAATTTGTTTTCATACTTTGGATTCCGTAGCATCATTTCTGGTTCCTAAAGATTCCGGAAATCTTCCCCGTCTACCAGTGTTTATCTTTGCCACTTGCATCGCCCTGCGAGATCAAAAAAGTAGTAACTCAAAATACAACTGTATTTTGAAATCAACTTTATTACAACTTATATAAACTTTAAACTAAACTAGCAAGGATTTTGAGTTGATACAGTTTTGATCTAGCAGTGCAATATTTCAGTGGCTACACTAGTTCTGTGCGTCACAGCCTCTCAGTTTGAATCCAGCGGTGAAAGTGTATTTTAGTGAATCAACTGAAAAAGGAAATATCAGGTTAGTTACGTTTAAAACTTATAATAACAGTACGTTAATTGTGTCAAATTGAAGGAATAAAAGTATGTATAATTTAAATGCAGTATTTTTTTAAGTGTTGTTACAGAACGACGTAACGGTTATTTTTAAATGGTTTATCGTGACAAAACTCTTTTTCAGTCACCATGGGACTTCCGGTGCTGGAAAAATGTTGTTTTTTCTTTGATTTGAAAACTGGAAATATCGTACTGGGATTTATCAATGCGGTAAGTTATTATTTCTTTGTGTTTGTGCCCTCAGTGGAAAGTTACCTGTGCTGTGTTATTTGTTATGTGTGTATCTGTCTGTTACCTTATAGCTTCCGAATGAAAAATCTGATTCGGAAGGTTTGGGTTTGATTTCAATCATATATTACATCAAAATCGGGTTATTTAAACGTTAAGCTTTATAAGTTATATTTGCGATTAACTATCTGTAGGAGAATGTATCGAAACTTTTTATGTGGGTTGTCGTGCACCGTCATAGGGAAGTGTAATTTCTAAAATTTCTATATTTTTTATTATTATTACTACTACTTATTAGTTATTGTGAGTTATGTATGACACATTTTCCTGCTCAACTACGCATGAATATATTTATTTTTTGTTTTATGTGAGATTCATTGTTTTATATCATCATGTCATGTCAGCCGAAAGACGTCCACTGCTGGACATAGGCCTCCCCCAAGGCTCTCCACTCAGACCGGTTGTTTTATATAATGCTGGGTTAAGTTTATTATTATATATGCAATATTTAAAAAACGACTGACTGATGAATTTTTTGCGGCGTTTCTTCTCAGCAGTGGACTCCTTGTGAAGCGCTGATAGATTTTTGACGTGTAAAAGTGCCCGTGCGGCTCACTTACTGAGTTAATCTTTTATCTTTTTTTTTAACTATATTGGGGTTTTTAGGTAAGAGTTGTAAACAAACACATTTGTCTTAACAACTTCTCTTGCAAGATTATTTTGAAGTCGATACAAATAAAAGGTTTTAAGTTCCATTACTCGTATGCAAATCTGTACTCCTAGTAGAATTACCAAAAAGAAATCCTATTTTTCTTCGTATTTATCAAGTGTGTTACGTTTCAGATCTTATCGTTCATTATGTTCGTCACAATGATAGTGACGTCGGTGGAACTCAGCACCCTCGAGACTGAGTCCGCCAGGCTGGCGGAGGTGTTCAAGAACATCGACAGCGTGGAACTGGATGCGAGACTCACGGGCCTCTACGCCATGTCTGTTATCCTGGTCTTCATGTTCCTGTCCAAGTTCCTGTTTGATTTGTTCTTCATCTATGGAGTTTTTATGGTAAGATTGGCTGTTTTTTCATTTATTTATTTATTTATTTAAATAGACACACCAACAGTAACATAAACAGATTATACAATGGTAGAAATACGAGTCACATTCCCGTTTATGCACCAATTATAGGCGTGCAACAGCATTGGCACAGATACTAGAGACAAATTAACTAAAAACTAAAATTTCCAGACAAACAAAAGAAACGAGAAAAACTAAACTAAAGCTGTTTTACTAAAGTTCTTCTAAGCCCGTGCTAGTTTTAAATGTAACATTAATGAATGTTGATTTTTTTCTCCATTTGAAATAAATTTCTGTGCTTCTTTGGTTTCTGTAGACTTTACTTACCATCTTTAACTCTAAAATACAAGGTATGGTTTCGTTTTTTATCATACGCTATAAATCTTAAGTACCCGGAACCGACGTGCATGCATGACTCGATGTATGAATGGGAAGGAAGTTTTAGGGAAGTTTGTCTGGATACTCCTACGGGAAAAAAGCGTAATTTTATGTATAAAATAACAATAATTGAATATCCCTAAAACGTTAATAATTGGTTTCCAGGAGCGGGCGGCGATCATCAAAGCGTATTACATCATGTGGATCGTTTTTACTTTGCTGTCAATGTTCGTCTTCTTCCTCAACTCGTTCTACTACGGAGTGGGCACTATTTTAACTGAAGTGATTTACATTGGTAAGTTTAAAAATAGCATATTTTCAAATTCGGTATTTATGACTTAGTACTTATACTATGACCTACTAGTTTTTTATAATATACAGCTACATTTTAACATAATAGGGTTAACGAAAGCGCCATCGATCGTCGACTAGTTTTTCTCAAATAAATCCCAGGTATTTGTGAGATTTCGTAAAAAATGGTGTAGAATTTGGGGATAAAAGTATCGTATGTTGTCGTATGTAAAAAAACTATTCTATTATGCCAAAGTGATTTTCCAAGAAAATAAATATCTCATGGTAGGACATGAGGCAGTGTAATTTTTTAAGGTACCTCTGATACTTTCACTGCAAACCAAATCTAACGGGTAGACTTTGTTTGGACTTCTAAATACTAAAAATATTCTAAATATCAACCCAAATGAGCCCAAAACTTGAGCCGGTTTAGCAAAACTAGGTCATGACAGACAAACGGACTGAAATCGTTTAAATTATTCGGGAATTTCATTTTTCAGTATTTGGTATTTTATTTATTTATTTATATATTTATTTCAAAATATATTTACACAGCATTACAGTCACAAAACTAATACACTGTGAAACTTAATTTATAATAATATAGATGAAAAAGAAGAGAAAATATAAAAATAAATAAAACATTACAAGAGAGTACTCGACTGCCTGTCATCCATCGCCTCGCAAAAGCTCAGGCACTCCAAGCACACAGACGTCCATCGCCACGCGAGCAGGTCACACTCCGGTGCCAATACCAGGAGCGCATTTAGCAGCCCCAGGGCACGAGGCAGCGGTGAATTTCTGTGCGCCAACGTGCGCGCAACTGGCACGGACAGTAAGACGCGAGTGCGAGGTCTCAGAGTTATCCTGTTTACCTCAGGGACATACAGCCTTGCAATTGGTTCTACCAGTTCAGGAGAATCACCCTCGCCCCGCAAGACACGACACACGTTAAGAAGCAAGCTGTAGTTACGCCTGACCTTCAACGAATGAAAACCCAGAGAGCCGAGTAAAAATTTCGTGGTAAAAATGGATAGAATCCATAGATTTTTTTATGTACAGGGCGAACGATATGAAGTGTTACCAAATTCAAAAGGCTACGATTTTTTTTTGTTGTCTTAAATTATTCATTATTAAGAAAAAAATGAGAAAAAGATATCAAATTTTTAAGATTACTTTATTTTAACTCGATATGACCACCTTCTGCTGTCTATAGCCTTCAGACGGTAGAAAAATGAGTTGCACGCTGCACGAATGTGATCCTGCGGTATGCAATGGCAATTACGTACGATCGCTTTCCTCAATGCATCCATACTGGCATGTTTTCTTCTCCTCACCTTGCTCTCCACAATGGACCAGATAATAGAAGTCCATCGGGTTCGCGTTTGGGGAATTCGAAAGACATTGTGTGGAGGAAATAAATTGTGGCACGCGTTGTTCAGCTATTCTTGGTTCAAACGAGCTTTATGAGCCGGGGCCGAGTCTTGTTGTAATGTCCACGGTCTACTACCGAAATGTTTGCGTGCCCAAGGCTCCAACGCAGCTTCCAAAACATTTTCCCGATAGTAAGTCGCATTTACTTTGACACCAGGCTCGATTTTGTGAATTTGGTAACACTTCATGTCGTTCGCCCTGTAGAATCCTTAAGAATGACTTTTGGATCTCGTATGGAACGATAAATTAAAATAGACCAAAAAAAATACTCACGGTTTTTACATTTTAATTAGATGGAATAAGTAATTCTAAGAGACTGATTTCAGTATTTTTGTATTTGACCAAATACATTTGTTTTATTATCTTTATTTATATAGCAGACATTTTATGAATGACAAGATTATTTTAAATTTGGGATGGCATTTTGTAATAATTTACAACAATTAAATGATATCTAATGATAAAAAGTGATTGTTATAAATTATAGTGTATTAAAACATACTATTTCAAGCGTTTTTCGCCTAAACCGTAAGATACACCTACGAGGGCTTCAAACCAAAAATGAAAGTCAAACAAAGGTTAAATATACTTTTGTCAAATATCCGAAATAGATAAACATTTCTTAAACTTAATAATGCAGAACGGCTTCAGAACTCTATTCCTCGAAATGGTTTTCGAATTAGAGTAATTATAAAATTGTGAACAATCCCAATTAGGTACCTGCTTAAGTGTGTAAATATGTATACATATAATGAGAAACTGAATATAAATTAAATTGGAAATCGTGTTATTTCGATAATAAAATAAAAAGATAAAAAAGCCCACTGACTTGTTACACGATTTTAAACATGTTATGCGGATTAAATAGTGGATGATTGATGGGTGAAATATGATGAGTTATTCCGTTATGGTTATTTTATACCTTTTATACTTTTTTTAAGAAGTTTACATATATTTAAATTGTTAATTCGCGTTACAATTTTCGCTAAAATTTTCTTCTAAATTAAGAATTAATTGTGGAATTGTTGCCTAAATATTTAAAATTCGTCGGTCAAGTTTTTAAAGTAATTATTTATATTATTATTGATCGTTTATTAAAAAATCGACAGCCATTACATTGTATTTCATATAACAGCAAAAAAAGCAAGCACAACCATTACATTTCGTATGAAATTGTAAAGATAACAGCAAAATTTACAACGCTGGGTTGCCTTGAACCAAACCAATTTACTTAACGATTATTTTCGTGTGTTGAGTCGTTTGCCTTTGTCTTTAAACCCGTGATATATTGTTTATATCTTCTTTATCTTCTGTACAAATTATAAAACGAAGTCGCTCCCGCTGTCTGTACGCTGAGATCTAAAACTACGCAACGGATGCAGTATTCAGCAATATATAGAGTGATTCAAGATAAAGGTTTTTCTTGATTTAGTACGAATGTTACAGAAAACTCACATAAACTGAAGCGAAGCGAGGGCGGGTCGCTAGTAAAAAATAAATAAATAGGGTAAAGTCACCAGTGGTCAGCCAGAGACCTGTAGTCGGCCTCTGCCTATACTGTGTATGAGTGGGAAGAGTACGAAATATATATTTCCCACTCTTCGCACTCATATAAGATCGACTACCTACTGGTCTCTGGCTGACCATTGGTGACTTTACCCTATTTGGGGAACAGCTGACCTAGTCCGAAACTAAGTTCTAGGCTCTTACTATGGGTACTAGGCAATGATAAACATACTTATATATACGGAGAGATGAATAAATAAATACATAGAAAACACTCAACACTCATAAACAAATACTCGCGTTCATCTCAAATACTTTACCTAACCGAAAATCAAACCCAGGACCACGCTTCGTAGACCAGGGCACTACTAACTAAGCTTACTGCGTCGTCAAAGTAAAAGACACTCAGGAGCAATGAAAACGAGTCACTTTCTATGATAATTCTATACAAAGTGACCCGTTCTCATTTCTTGAAGTTAACATGTTTGTTTTAATGGTTTATTTTGTTTGCAGCCGTCAACGTGTACGTTATACTAGTGAGCTACAGTTTCTACGTCCAGCTTAACATGCGGGAGATCGTCTAAGTCTTAGACTCTAAGGGCCTGTTTCACAATAGACGAGTAAAATCCGCCATTTAAAGTTGGCTCTCTTGTCTATTTACAAGGTGTAAGAGAGTGAAAGGGCTAAATTTATCTGTCAAAGCTTTACTTGTCGATTGTGAAATAGGCAGTAAGAATACGAGTACCTGATGAATATCAACACGAAGAAATACGTAGCTAGTTACTTGCAATCAATCATTGTTGAGTTTTTTGAAGAGGAAGCTGCAACGCATACGGAAGATGAAATGTGCCGTGCATTGTGTTAAGTAGAAAACTGCAACGCTCTTTTCGCAACGCATATATTTTATTTGATATGCTAGTGTACGTCTTTTTATGGCAAGGAGGAATCAAACGAGGAGACAAACCATCTAAAGGGTTATTGTGTCACAGCAATGCAGTTCTGTTTACGCTGAGAGAAAAGGACAGAGCTATAGCAGTTATATAGCTATCCTTTTCTCTCAGCGTAAACTGAACTGTAAGAAAAAAATGTAAAAGCTGCGCCATATAGGTACTGAAATGTCACCGGTCCTGTCATGACATGTGTCGTATAAGGAGGAGCTCAAGGTTGCTAATAAGTGCAAATCCGGAATGCAACAATGCAAACACTGCTCCTTGGCATGTTACTAAGTGTTTGATTCCTTTTTCGTCATATTCTTGTTTGAACGCTTTTTGTTTTTCCCAGAAATGTTTATTAGAAATGTATCATAAATTATTTACTTATGTTATTATATCAGCAAATATGTACGTATTGTTAAACTATGACTAACATAGAGGCATTCCATCTTAGTCCTCAGGGTTGGCAGTGCATTTGCAGTCTTACGATTGCAGTCTTGTGAATGCGAAAGTCTATGGGTCACAGTTTACCCTTACCATCAGGTGGGTTCTGTTCTCATTTGCCTTCTCTAAGCTGTAAAAAAAAAAACAATATCTTTGACGTATCCAAATGAAATGTATCCAAACAAGAATGTGTCTAAATCGGAATATGTCGAAAAACGATGCATGGTAACGATCCGGAACATTCCGGATGGCCACTGCACAAGTGCGTAGGCTCTTACCACTACTCGCAAATAATGTAACGTATACTGCATGCCAGGGTCCGTTGTCAAGATGCAAACACCACAACTTTTTTTTTTATATCGCTCATAATGTATGGAAAGACGGTTGACCACGTGGTTTATCGTAACGCACGAGAAGGTCATCCCAAACATGTTGAGTGATAGAAAAGAAAAACGCTAGTGCGTCTATACCTTTGTTGTATATCAGTATAGTTCCACAAAGCCGTATTATATTTATAAGTTTTAACAACCAATTTAATTTCTTGGCTACTTTGTAACTACGCTACTTTGACATAGTTCCATGGTAGCCTATGAACCAAATTGGTTGAATGTAATTTTTGCTACGTAGTACCTTAATAACGGCACAGGTCCCACCGGCGTTTAAAGTAAGGCCTTGAAATGTCAAGCTGCCTAGATCGTAAAATATCGGAGTAGTAATATGTCAAAGTCTCTGAATTACTAGTTAGTACAACATCAACATCTTAGAATGTCATACTAGTAATACGTCAAAATTTTAGAATGACCAGCTAATAAAACCTCATCATCTTTTAAAGTTAAAGTCTTGAAATGTCAAGCTACCTAGACCGTAGATTGTAAGAGAAGCTTGACGTTGTAAGACATTGACGTTGTAAGTACTTGACGTTTTAAGACCTTAACATTACACGACAAGGACGTTTCAAAATTTTGACGTTGTCCTTTTTGGACATAATTTAAGCACTTGACATTTCAGTACGTTGACTTTAAAAGCTGGAGGGGCACAGGTGTATGATTGAAGGCCGAGATAAGACACATAGTATGTAATGAATGAGGTTTCTAAGATAAATTCAAATTACGAGGTACCTGATGTATCTTAAGTACAAGAAAATATATTAAGTTGTCTAACAAAAATGTTGCCTAATAAAAATATTTCTATCATTGTCAATTAAATATTATATAAATATCGTTAATCGTATTTCATGACTGTTAATATTATATAAATGATTAAATGTGTTGATGCTAGTTTCATACTTTTACTATCCAAATTCAACCAACCAACCATACATACATACATAAATAAACTCACGCCTTCATTCCCAAAGTGGGGTAGGCAGAGCTACGGAATTACCAGCAACTCTAAAACCTTGTTGATAATTCTGTAACCACATTTTGCATAATTAGGCCTAAGGTGTTTACCAGCGCATTAGTGACAGGCCTTTAGCCCAGGTACTTACTTCTTTAGTCGCCTATTACGACATCCACGGGAAGACATGGAGTGGCAGTATTCTAACCCGGCAACCACACGGGAACCAACCAATTCGAATTAAATTCACATTTCGAATAGAATTTCCGTGTATAATTTTTTTATTAATTTAGTAATTTTTTTTCATCTTGGTACAGTAGCCACATTGTCTTTGTTGACTATCTTATAAAAGTATTGTATAAAAGAAAGCAATCCCGGTAGTGGGGCACTAGAACGCTGTGATTTTCAGTCATTACTCAAAGGAGATGATCTTAAGCACACGGAAGGGAGATGACTTTATTGCAAGCACCTTGTAAAGACATCTACATAATACTGTTGGAGTAGAAGCTCTTAAGAGATTAGATGCAGATTATTGCAGATACAGGTTACAGGTTGTAAGATAAATAGTTTAAAGATAAATGGAATACTTGTGTGAAATTACATTACAGTGTGACACCTTTCACATTAGAGAAATGGTTACTAACCCAAATATTTATGACATAGGTTTTACGGAGAACAAGGAGACATTTATTGTGGACATACTTTGACAGATTCGTTGATGTTAAAAATTAACAGAATTTCAAAAATGGAATCGAAATGGTTTGTCTTTGTTTAAAGAATAAATTAAAAAGTTATTCAGCTTTCGGTAAAGGGTCTGGCCGGTCTGCTAAAGTAAAATCGCCCCTGGCTGAATATGAAAACTGAATATGCACGTTTATTTGCCTCATTGTCAAATATAATTTTACTGAATATTAAGCCTTAAATACTTACGACTGGCGAAATATAAAAAAAAAAAAACAGTTTTTTATTTATATTGGCCAAACTACTTTATCGATTGACACGTCCTTCGAATATTTTATACATGTACTTAAGATACATTTATATTAAAAAAAAAGTCCTAGCTTTTTTTGAAGTCAACATTTTTGACTGTTTTTGTTTTTTTTTTTTTTACTTGCAAGTTAGCGACACCTGCCATATTTTGATATAATATACACAATTTAATATTCCATTACATATATTTTTTTCAAAAGTATTAGTTTGGATCAACAAAGTGGAAATAAGCTATTTGTGTAGGTTTGGTATTCTAGCTAATTGGTATTAAAGCTATTTGTATAAAATTTTTTTTATAAATGCGTCTTAAATACATGTATAAAATATTCGAAGGACGTGTCAATCGATAAAGTAGTTTGGCCAATATAAATTAAAAACTGTTTTTTTTTTTTTTATATTTCGTTAATCGTAAGTATTTAAGGCTTAATATTCAGTAAAATTATATTTGACAATGAGGCAAATAAACGTGCATATTCAGTTTTCATATTCAGCCAGGGGCGATTTTACTATAGCAGACCGGCCAGACCCTTTGATTCGACTTGTATTAAGAGCGTGAGCAAGCAAGATAATAGTGGAAACTCAAAGGTCGTTTCAAAACCTAAAAACTATAAGGATCCGCTGAAGGAAAAGCAAACTCTTACATATTATTCTCTCCAGAACCTGTCGTTACGGCGATTCTTATAAAGACCAATGTCCAGCAACAATCAAGCGAAAGAATACAGGCTGATGATTCAAATTGATGATTGATGATTTATACCTGTACCAGCTGGTGGCGGTCTTCACACACGAAAACGTAGATCTTTACAAGCGGCAAGGATCAAATCCTAGGTTCCCCCTACGTAGTAATAGGCATGCGGACCGGCTAGTCAAATCAAATCAAATCAAATCAAATCAAATCAAATCAAAAATCTTTATTTGTAAACATAGGTTATAGTTAAAAGATGTTGTGTACAGTTTGGTGCACTATGTTCGCCATAAGGCATACAAATAATAAAGTCGCGGATAAACACAAACTGGCGAAATCAGAGCAATCCGACTACTTCCTAGGACCCGCTGTGTACAATCGCCTGCCAAAAGCCGTAATAGACGCGGCTTCCATCACACAATTTAAGAACAAATTTAAAACATGGCTCCATGAGAGACTATTTTATGATTAAAATGCGTTTTTTAATCTAGCCCTCGCAGGGTAACAAATAATTATACTCAATTTATCGACATTTTGTTAGTTTTAATGAGTTATTAAATAATTATGTAATTAATAATTATAATGCATGATTATATGTATATATAGTAGTAATATGTACCTATAACAATTGTTACGAATAAATTATTTCATTTCATTTCAAATGATAATAATGAGTTAAAAAGCAAATGAGTCGGGTAAGGTAAGTGATAAATGGACTTAGTATAACAATGAAGTAAAATGTTAAAAACAATCTCTCAAAAATAATTGAATTCAATTATAAACCCACACCGTTCCTGAGATGCTCCCATTCGATGGCCGCAGCCCGTGGGACGGCTCTGGAACGAATGTCTAATCGATATTCCGCGAACGGGACACACCTACGATTGTTGTGTACCGACGTGTAAAAGAGCCCTCATGTGGCCAATTTACTGAATAAATATTTTGATTTTGATTTTGATTTTGATTTTGTTCGGAAATAAACAACACCCAGGGACTTCTTTACTGTTAGGGTAATTGATTTCGCTCTCATCAAGAATAATTGAGGTGTAGATGATGAAACTAAATATATTTGTAGTTTATCTGATTCGTTTCTTCGATGGTTTAAAGGTATATGTAACCATAATACTTCAACGTTTGTATACGTCAATATTTGCAAAGAACTATAAAACGGCTTATAGAGGTTGTTTTGTTGGGAACACCCAAATACTCCGAAATATTTTATTCCGAATTTACTAATTCCGATTTTTTAAACCCCGAATTTCATAATTCCTAAGGAATAAAATTCCGATTACTAAAAAACACGAAATTTATTTAACCGAATTTCCAAATTCTGATTGTATATTTTTCCGATTTTTATAACTCCAAATAATGAAAAGCCCTTTGTTATGTATAGTTATTATCATGTAAATTTCTTATCACTGACCTAAATTTCAACCAACGAAATTATATTGCTCTGTTTAACAGCCAATCAAAACGGTAATATAAAGCTTTTACGTTTACGAAATATAGTTCTGCTTATAGTTCAAACAAAAAACCAAGTGCTATAATTTGTATTTTGTTTACATTTAGTAAAATACCAAAACGAATGGCGGAGAGATTCTATAAAGTCAGGTTTTTTATCTTTAAATTGAACAGTTTTTTCTGCGATATACAGGGTGACTTCAAATTGGTAATACAAATCAAAGTTTTACACTTATTTTCCCAAAACTAAACCCCTATACTGTCTCGTGCTGCTAATTTACCTATGTTTAAGGCTTCTTTACACTTTGTTAAGTGCAAATGTGAAGTTCATACATTTGCTACTTGCCATTTGACAGCGAACGTGTGAACTTCACACTTGCACTTAATAAACAATAAAAAAAATATATACAAGAACATATCAAAAAAAGTTTTATCCAGCAGTTTAGAGTTCCGCATCTAGCCTTCACGATGTCGCTAACGGTCCCCAGACATTTTGTTGCATCAAGCGACGTCATTAGGAGCGCTTACGCAACGTGCTTGTGCATACGATGGACATTACGCTACATTATGTGCATGGTTAATGCATTTGTATCAGATGGATCGACGAAATTTCTATTTTTCTGCATATTTGCATCAATTTATCTATATACTTTACTCGATTTTTTTGCTAGAACAAATTACTATTATAGTACAATTAAAAGTTAAAAACAAACTTATTTAAATTAAAATAAAACTAAGCTACTCAAATTAAAATTAAACTAAGTTACTCAAATTAAAATAAAACTAAGCTACTCAAATATTAAAGATGTAAATAATAATCACCACTATAAAAAGAACACCCTCTCTAACAGGTCCGCTCGCGGCATGGTCCCTATTTATCTATATAACAAAAATGAATCGCCAAATGTGTTGCTAAGCGCAAAACTCGAGAACGGCTGAACCGATTTGGCTGATTTTTTTTTTGTTGCATTTGTCATTGTCAGGACAAGGTTTTTATGAAAGAAAATAATTTAAAAAGCGGGGCGAAGCCGTTGGCAGGCCGCTAGTGCCTTAAATAAAATATTGCTAAGATTTCCGTCACCCACAGTTAAGTATTTCCTTGTTTGAATCTTATTGTCTACTAGCTTTGCGACTCCGTGTGCGGAGAAATGGTTAATCGCAGTTCCCTCGGGAAGTGACTAATTTTTGATAGAAAAATAACCTATCAACGTCTCCAGGCTATAAAATTATACCTGTAATCAATTTCACGTCGATCAGTTTAGGTTGTAGACCGCGAAGGCGGAATAAATGAACACACAGCTGTTGGTGAGTGGCAACATCACGGACCTGAGTGCTCTCGAGGGTAGGTCCTGTTCCTCACGTCACGCTTGCCTTCACCGGCCGGCTGAGGTGTACAATGACGAGAAACAGGCAGGTAATGTAGGCAGCAAATCCTGTAAGTTGACAAAATAATGATGCGCAAAACATTGCTTTTACGTAATCTGCGTCTGCAAAAAGTTGCTGATAAAAGTCAAGTGGGTTGTTACAAAACGAAAATCTGCCAAATATTTATGGGTTAATGAAAACCCAACCCTTTACCATCGTTGAACCTATATTTGTTTTGTAGTGGTATACCTACGCTGTAGCTTACTGGTTGCCCAATGAATATGTCAGTTTAACTTGGATGGTACTATGCAATAGTTTTCAAATGGCTGGAAGAATAGCTAAACTTAAGAGGCAGTGGGCGGGGCACATCGCTCGCAGGACTGATGGCCGATGGGGTCAGAAGGTTCTTGAGTGGCGTCCGCGGACCGGGAGACGAGCTGTAGGTAGGCCTTCAACAAGATGGAGTGACGATCTTGTAAAGATCGCGGGAACGCGTTGGATGCGAAAATCACAAGACCGGTCTGAGTGGAGGGCCTTGGGGGAGGCCTATGTCTAGCAGTGGACGTCTTTCGGCTGACATGATGAATAGTTCTCGAATAAAGCTGACCTAAGAAAAAATTTAAATATTTTTACGAGCCTATGGCTCTATACCAGCATGTTACAGCATGCGCCTGAAGCCCTCTTTCTCTTCATATTCCATCCTATCAATTTTAAACCCATTCTATAAAGGCCGGTAACGTAGCGATTCTTCTAGTACTGGTGTTTACATACATACACATACATACCTTCACGCCTGTATTCCCAGAGTGGGGTAGGCAGAGCTACAGAATTACCTACAACTCTAAAAACCTGTTGATAATTCAGTAACCACACTTTGCAAAAATAGGCTAAGATGTTAACCAGCGTATTAGTGACAGGATGCAAGCCCATCGTCTAACAGTACTAAGACCCTATATTCCCTTAGTCGCCTCTTACGACATCCACGGGAAGACATGGAGTGGCGCTATTCTAACCCGGCAACCACTGGTGTTTATAGGCAGCTATTAAGCTTTCCATTGATCTTGCTTGCTTGGCTTGCGCGACCCACTTTTTCTGCTTAAAAAGTATATTCCCAGCCTATTCCCGTTACCCCCCATCTCGTGGAGCCGCCGCGCAGTCGCGCACGGCCGCGGCGGTCTGCGGTCGACTTGTCTTCATCAAGTCTAACAGTAACCACGGTTTGTATCCAAATTTGGGCAAATTAGAGGTGATAGTATAGAGTTGTAGGTTGTGGTCTTAACATTAAGAGGTAAAAAAGTCATTATGTTTGAGTAAATAAAGTGTCAGACCAAACTGCGGATTCCATGATTTTGAAGTAAAATGTTGTGATGCTTGATGAATGATGACGATGCGGACAACGATTGGAAGATGAAGTTTAAGGACGTTAAACTGAAAATAAAAGCTTTAACAACATCTAAAGATGCAAATCATGCCGTGTGACAAAATGGAATTACAATCTTATTTATTTATTTTAGGAGAACCAACACCTTTAACAATTGTTATAGTAACTTAAATAGAGATACAGAGTCAACTACAAGAACTCACAAATAGATATAATTTAAGAAACATACACCTTTGTGACACGCACAACAGGGTGTCCTGCCGTTTGACCAAAAGTCATTTGGCAAAATTACACTTGACAAACAACGTTTTGCAAAAAAACATTAAGTCAATTTATCATTTTACCACTAGTCATTTTACAAATGACTTACTTTTCCAAATGATCAACAGTTAAATTTACATTTTACGAGGAAGACGAATCAGGGCATAACCGACTCGGATAGGTTAGGTTAGAAGGCAAAGGCGGGAGCTTGGCTCCCGCCTTGGCCTTCGAGGTTGTTTTTTTTTCTGCCCAGAAATAGGTAAACTAATTGCTAAATTATCAATTGCTAAGTGAGTTTTTGTAAGATGATACTTTTGTCAAATGTCTCGTTTGCCAAATGATCATTTGGTGAAACGTTGTTTGTCAAATGACCATTTGTCAATAATTTTTTGGTCAAACATTAGTGAACCGCACAACAGTGCCACAACGAAATAAGAATTAAAACAATAAAACAATGCACACATGTGTAAGACTTAATATAATCAATATCAAGCTCTCTCGTCAAATTATTCATTCTTCTGTATCTGGACGATATTCATTACTTATACATTTCTACACTTTTAAATAACACTATCATGTGATTCTCGTTTTCTTCTGTAACCTCTAAGAACTATATTTTTCATTTTGATTCACTATTTCACAAATCTAAGTAATTATGAACATATTATCACCATCTAGTATGCTAATTAAGATTTCTTATAAAGTCACCAAAATCACATTAAAAAGGAAATCGATTTCGTTTCGTAACAAATGCAAAGAAGATTATGACTGGTTCAAAACCGCAAATTCTTTGCCGGGGAATATAGAATATTTAACACTCATTATTTTAATAACATGTAAATCTCAAAGAGGTGAAGTAGAGTTTGTATACAAACGCCTTAGGTGATGCTTTTTAGGCACTCGCTTATGGGTAGTGTACACGTTTGCCTTCTACGAGTACATGCCATAAAAAAATAACAACTAATATCAAGCTTTAAAAACCCCGACCAGTGTTGCAAACCAACGTTAAAACGTTATAAATCCTAAATAATCATTCAAAATGAAAAATGATTAAAAAACCCAAAAATGATTTTTAAATACCTATTCAATGACACCCGATTTGTCATAGTTCGTTGACTTTTTTTTTTACAATATGGCGTCAAGTGGCTGCCATTTTTTACTGTCATATCTTTAGTGACACTGACAAGATTAAGACAAATCGATTGCCATAAGAATCATCAAGGTCGGTCTACGCGTTTAGTTTCTAGAGCACCACAAAGGAACAAACATACATATATAGGCATCGTCCCTATGACACTGGCTGCATTACCTCTCTGGATAGCTAGCCCAATGCTTTGGGAGAGATAAGCACCAGAATCATAGGGACCATGCCGCGAGCGGACCTGAGGGGGTGTTCTTTTTATAGTGGTGATTATTATTTACATCTTTAATATTTGAATAGTTTAGTTTTATTTTAATTTGAGTAGCTTAGTAAACTAAGCTACTGCAATTTTAATTTAAATAAGTTTAGTTTTAACTTTTATTTGTAGTACCTATATTATACATACACATACATACATGCATACCTTCACGCCTGTAATCCCAGAGCGGGGTAGGCAGAGCTACAGAATTACGTACCACTTCAAAAAGTAGTTGATAATTCAGCAACCACGCTTTGCACAAACAGGCTACGATGTTTGTTTTACCTATATTATATTTAATAAATTAACCATATATAGGCTGATTAACACATTACACTCCTCCTTTGGCAGTCGAGTAAAAAACACGCGACGCGACGGACCCGGATTTCGACGTAAAACATGATTCCGCTAATTAATTTATAGTTTTCCACTAATCATCAAACTACCATTTAAACGAGACTTTGAATACGCTATCTGCATAGCGCGAATTAATTTCAATATATTGCTACATCTCGTTTGACCAGAATAAATGAATATATTTTGAACTCTTCCGTGTAAGATTTTTTTTTGGCACTAACACTGTCATATTCAAGATTATAAAAATCTATCAGGTTATTATGACGTAACTATGCAGTTCATTTTAAGCTGAGAGAAAAGGACAGAGCTATATAACTGCTATAGCTCTGTCCTTTACACTATAGTTACGTCATAACCCCAGTACTATTTCCTGGGGGTTAATATGACATTGCTATGCAATTTTGTTTACGCTGAGAGAAAAATACAGCTATATAAGTGCTATAGCTCTGTCCTTCACGCTCAACGTAAAATAAACTGCATAGCTACGTCATAATAACCCCTCTGAACGTCTATCACATCAAGTCAATCATGATACATCCTTACTACAGGGCGAACGATATGAAGTGTTACCAAATTCAAAAGGCTACGATTTTTTTTGTTGTCACAAAATTATTCATTATAAAGATAAAAATTAGAAAAAGATATCTAATTTTTAAGATTACTTTATTTTAACTCTATATGACCACCTTCTGCTGTCTATGGCCTTCAGACGGTAGAAAAATGAGTTGCACGCTGCACGAATGTGATCCTGCTGTATGCAATGGCAATTACGTACGATCGCTTTCTTCAATGCATCCATACTGGCATGTTTTCTTCTCCTCACCTTGCTCTCCACAATGGACCAGAAAGAAAAGTCCATCGGGTTCGCGTTTGGGGAATTCGAAAGACATTGTGTGGACGAAATAAAATGTGGAACGCGTTGTTCAGCCATTCTTGGTTCACACGAGCCTTATGAGCCGGGGCCGAGTCTCGTTGTAATGTCCACGGTCTACTTCCGAAATGTTTGCGTGCCCAAGGCTCCAACGCAGCTTCCAAAACATTTTCCCGATAGTAAGTCGCATTTACTTTGATACCAGGCTCGATTTTGTGAATTTGGTAACACTTCATATCGTTCGCCCTGTAATACATACATACATACATAAACTCACGCCTTCATTCCCAGAGTGGGGTAGGCAGAGCTAAAGAATTACCAACAAGTTTTAAAACTTCTTGAAATATGACAGCTATGCAGGTCAGTTTACGGTGAGTATAAAGGACAGAGCTATACCAGTTATATAGATCTATCTTTATCACTCCTTATAACAGTTAAAGAGCAGGGGTGGACTTTAACTAATACTATAAACGCGAAATATAGATTTTTGTTCCTCTTTTACGCTGAAACGGCTTGACAGATTTTGAGGAAAGGGTGATGGGCAATTTTGTATGGACCCCGTCCCCACCCTCCAACAGTCACGGGATGCATGTTTATATGTTCGTTAGGACCCAAAACAAGACAAAATAACTATTTTAGTAGCTAAATCGATGGGATTTTTTTCTATAAAAAAAACCTTTCAAGAGTCATGCAATGCAAGAATGTGTTCATTTTTAAACCAATTCCATACGATATGATAATGGTTTTCCAAGAAAACCCCATACATAGGACGATCGTCGTCATAGTAAAAAATCATCAGGTTGCCAAGATCTATCAAATGAGATATGTTTCGTTTCTGTTGGTGGGTGGGGACATTTTGCCCATTGTCCTTTAAAGTAGAGATAGCTAATACCCTGTATTAACACAATAGCTACATTCCAACACGGAAAATTTAAAATTTTCCCAGGGAAAAACGTAATTCGAAATCTACGCAGGTGAAGTTGCGGGCAGAAGCTAGTATTAAATAAATGTTAAAGAATGATGACTGCGCATTGGCTGAGTTGGTAGTTACCCTGCCTATAAATTATGTATAGGTATGGGCAAATATTTGTGTGATGAACAAGAGTATTTGTTTCCGAGTCTTGGATGTCTTCTATGTATACTATAAGTATTCATTTCTCTATATATGTATCTATGTCGTCGTCTAATACCCATAACACACCTGGAGCTAAGTTTGGGACTAGGTTAATCTGTGTGAGACCAAATACATACTATATTTTATTGTTGTTTCTTCTTCTCCATTGGGAGAAACCTCTTCAAAGCAGAGCAAACCTACAGCTCAATGTGTTTCTACATTACAAGACAATGACTCTTTACTGAAAGAGACCAAGATATAGGATTTCTGAAGCTCTATCCTTTTCAAATACTCAAACTTGGCAGGTTTAAACCCCTGAGGGGTTAATATGACAGCTATACAGTTCAGTTGACGGTGAGTATAAAGGACAGAGCTATAGCAGTTATATAGCTCTATCCTTATCACTCCTTATAACAGTTAAAGAGCAGGGGTGGACTTTAACTAGTCATTTTATCCAACAAATGTAAAAAAAATACCAAACTCATTATCATTATTTCAGTATTGTCTTTTTGAGATTCGATCCCTTTGAAAATAATGCCACCAATGTAGAGCAATACTATAGCTTAATGTGATTTTACAATACAATAGAATTACCTGTTTATTATTACATGACAAATAGACCTATTTGAGTCATAGTATTCGCTGTCCTTTTCTGTCAAATTCAAATGTCATAATGACAAATATAGACGGAACAAATGTCAAGCACATTTTAGCTTTTGTACGTTTATTGAATAAAAGAGTTACTCTTTTTTGAACACCATAAAAACAATTCATGCAAGAGAACAATACATAGCCGCCAAGCTGTTGTGTAGTTCCATTAAGTATGGTTAAACCTTCATTAATAATAAATATTGTGGGACAATCTCACACTAATTGACCTCGTACCAAACTCTAGTCTTTTACTATGAGTACCACCCAACTATAAACGTACTCATATAGACAAATACGTACTCAAAGACATAGAAAACATCTAAGACTCGGGAACAAATACTCGAGTTCATCACACAAATATTTGCAAATACCGGAAAATCGAACCTGGGACCGTTTGCTTATAATAATATGCAGGGTTCTATTAACAAGGCTTACCGACGACCCCAAAAAAATTACAATCAGTTTTGGCTTATCTTCCTATTAAATGAAAATATCGGTAAAGTCAACACTTCGGATTGGGGAAACGTCTTATCGTCTTTATTGTTTTTAAACGAGCAAACAAAATTCGACCTTAAAGCGGCAGACCACTTATTCGGCTGGCTGTACACACATTCACTTGTCACGATCGTTCCTTTGTCAATTAAATCAAATGATACCGCGGGTTCGCAAAAATTAAGAAACTTCTTAGAATACTAAATTACATAACTTCATATAGCTACAGTTGTACAATGTTTATTGTCATGTCTTAAGGTTTTTGTACTACAACAAATTACAGTAGAAGAAACGTAATACTTACTCACAATATTTTTTGCATAAAATGGGTGATCGGAAAATACATTGTTTTACAACCGTGAATATTAAGCGGCTGCTACACGGTTAGCAACCGAGCCTCCAACCAAGGTGACCTTGCTGGTTCGCAGCCGTGTAGAAGGATGTTTGCAACCAAATTTCGTTTGACCTTTCTTTGCCCTTGGTTGACGGGCGTGCGCTGACAACCGCGGTTGGATGCCGCCGTTGTAAACCGTGTAGACGCTTGTTGCCAACCACGCAAGGGCAGTTGTGTCTCTGCAGGCAAAGAGTGCGCACGGCCTCACGCAACCAGCGTTGCAATGTTTACTGATTTACTGAATTTGCAAAATAAATTTAAATAATCTATTGGATTTTGTATATATCTGAATAGACTTCAAGTTTTATGTAGAAAGATCAATGGATTTTTTAATGTATTTTATTAAAATGTAATTGCAAGCATTTAATAGCAGTAGACAGACTGCCTGTTGGCAACCGTGTAGACGGAAACGCAACGGCGTTAGCAGCCGCTTTACACAATTTTTTTGATGCATGACAAAAGCCTATTCTAAAGATATATTCTTAACCTGTACTGACCCAAGGAGTTTAAAAAAAATAAAAAAATATTTACATATATCAGAAATTAAGTTTGACATAAATTATCTTTAATCATATCGTGGTTACAGAGTTATCAACAAGTTTTTAGATTTGTTGGTAATTCTGTAGCTCTGCCTACCCCACTCTGGGAATGAAGGCGTGAAGGTAGTTATGTATGTATGTATGTATGTATGTATCTTTAATCATTAGAAAATCATACATTTCTTCCGTTTTTTAATCATTGTTGAAAGCGTTGACACAAATTTGTGCGTATGGGTAACGACAATGTACTAACACTTTTGGTCGAATCTCTCATAATTATGTGTTCGTAAACATTTTATTGAATACTACGAAGAATCTAAATACATTTTTTACAATAGGTACTTAAATAAAAAATAAACAAAAAGTAAACCCTGAACATTACGTGAAAAATTATACAGTTTTAATTTGGTCTGATAAAGTTGTGCATTTTAAGAAGATTTTATTAAAGAAATTGTTACTCCAATTCTTTCAACAAAAATACAAATAATAATAATAAATAATAATAAATATCAGGGGACAATGTCACACCAATTGACCTAGTCCCAAACTAAGCTTATACTATAGGTACTAGACAACGATATAAATACAGTATAAGTTACGGTAAGTACGATATAAGTTTTATATATTTGAATATAGATACAAAAATAATCATCACTCGAACATCAGGTGAAGTAAAAAATGCAAACGGTTAAAAATAATCCCAAAGTTTATGAATTCACCTGAGGAACGACTTTCATCGAAGACGAGCTAAAATAATTAACCAAATGTAAGCTTTTATACAAAAACTATCAACTGCATGAATAATTTTATGCACACATGAATTTTATAGATAATTCAAGAGCAACATTGCAAAACCATAAACCATAAGCCAAAGGAAGATGCTGCGGAGAGAGTACGGTTCTCTCAGTTAAGTTACAGCTACGAGCGCGCGCGCACGCTGTGGACGGCCCGGCTCGTGTCGTACATGCGCGTGATTCGAAACTGTGCGGTTTAGTGGTGCTTTGTTTTTGGATGAGCTTTTTTTTGTAATGGTAAGATTTTGAATTATGTTTAATAAATGATTTATCGTCGTAGTGATTGGTTTTTGTAAATAAAAAAATCACAAAAGCTTTATTTGTTAGTTAAGTTTTGGGTAATGGAAGTAGCTAATGTAATCAATCCAGATAACTACAATTATGTCTCCTTTTACATCATTTATTTTATTTTTATTTATTCTGTTATTACTAGATAAGTATCAATAAAAAATACATGGACGCTATATTTTATTTTGTACTTTCTTGCTACTATATAACTATACTACTATAACTATACTTATATGCTAACAAATTTAATCATCCATAGCGTCATCCAATCATCCATATTTAATCTATACATCTAAATAATTTAGCAATTATTCACTTGAATTAATACTAAATTTTTATTAACAAATTATTTTAGTAACATGTTCTTCTATTTTAAGAAACAATCAATTCAAAATGCATCAATAACTAGTTTTTCCAAAGCCGTCACGCAGGGCACCATACTGGGGCCATTAGCATTCATTTAAAATCTCGAAACTCAGGCATTTCTCTTAATAAGAGTGAAAGTTCCGATACTAATACAATTTCTATAATACCGCAGAAAAGTAAACAACTTAATGCGGGCAATAATCCGGGGCGACCGAGCGAATAAGATATTATACGAAATGAAGAAAAAATAGCGGACAAGGCAAAATAAGTGGTGTAATCTAAATAATCGATAATAGTTAGTGCTTTAACTATGGTTAAAAAGTGGAGAAATTAGAACTAATTTAATGTCTGGTCGCCAGGAGGCTAAAAAGTACAAAAAACTATGGGTGATAAAACTATATTTACTTAACGTACGCACATAATAATAATATGACAGACAGATTTTTAGATACAATTACAGTCGACGGTGTGGAGATGTGTAAGAAAATATCTTCTTGATTCGAACAGCTCCTCTTCTAACCTGACAGGATAAAAACATCGCGAGACGCACCCAGGCGCGACGCATTGAAGTTAAGAAAATATCGATAAACCAGCAGATATCTTAAAATGCCTAAGTGGAGCCTAAAACCATCTGTACTGAAGACCTTTTAACTCTTTCAAGGAAAATTGATGTTGAAGTATTCCCGAATGTAGGGTTTTACAAAAAAAATAACTCCGTGATATTTTGATTTCCACATCTCTTATTATAAGATTGTATAAGGTGTTCAATTCTAAAAATATCGAACGTATTTAAATACGTAATTAGGTAGATCATTCGTTAGAAAACGTAGAAGTCACATATCAACTTTTTACGTAAACATGTTCTATGGATGTATGATTGCATCGTTATCTAACGTGTTTCGACGTGTTCATGAAGGGTTCCGTAGAATGATCAATTAAAAAAAAAATTTATATTATTCTGTTGTTATACTCGTAAGTAGCTAGCACGGTTCTTGAGATACAGCCAGACAGACAGGCGAACAGCGGAGTCTTAGAAATAGGGTCGCGTTATTACACTTTGAGTACGGATCCCTAAAAATGATCTAACAGTTCAAAATACCAGTACTACGCTAGAATAATAAAGCAATATACGATTATAATGACACAATTATCTCTACACTTTATTGGTAGATGATTACGTCTTTCTGGTTTAATTGATTCATTCCATCATACAAAAACATACGGGTATCAAGTAACCTCATAAAAAGCTCGAAATTACAGATATCAATTTGAAATTATTTTGATCCTTTTTTATATACGAGTATACCTGAGCAGCATCATCAGCATCATTTTAGCATGGTTCTGAGAGTGACATACAAAATATAAGCAACTTTATTAATAAACAGTTAAATGCATATCAGATGATATCCGTTATGGCCGCGATCCAGTACTATGTTAAGTTAAGGTAACCGTCCATTAAATTACAGCCAGCGACATGGCCAGCCCGATACCCATCTGGTTTAAATAAATTATGATTTCAGTCCAATGAGAGTAGACTAGAGTAAATAGCGCACTTGCGAAGATTTAAAATGATTTGTTAGGTTGTTAACATAAGGGGACAAACTTGCACAAATTGATCTTATTCCAATCTTACCTCAAGGCTTGTACTAAAGGTACCACATAGAAACAATAAAATACTTATACAGGGTTATTGGTTACACGACTTATTCCCCTCTAGGGATTATGGGGGAGGTAATTTGCAATCATTTTGGTCCCATAATACCCTATGCAAAAGTGAACCATTTCCGAGATAATTTAAATTTAAGTTTTCTGGTACGCATCTTCAAAAATGTACAAAAAAAATATGCTGTTTTTATGCAATATTAAAAGTAGAATTATCTGTACACGTTTAAGAATGCGAGACCAAAACCATCCAACATAAATGACACAAAAACAGAACAACTAACTTTTGCGTAGGATATTATGGGACCAAAATGATTGCAAATGATCTCCCCCATAACCCCTAGAGAGGGATTGCTCGACTTACCAATGACCCTGTATAAAGAACTCCTACCTAATTATAAAAAAAAAAGAATCATAAATAAATACTCGGCCTCTGCCTATACTTTGTATGAATGGGAAGAATACGAATGATTATATTTCCCACTCTTCGCACTCGTATATGAGCGACTACTGGTCTCTGGCTGACCACTGGTGACTTAACCCTATTCGGACTAAAACCCGAGACCACTAGAATTAAGAGTCGGCAGGGTGTCTAGATCACTACCAACTATGACTATGCTAATGAGTCGTCAATAAAATATTGAAATAGTTGTTAACTGAAGAAAAACTGAAAAAATGCGTATCGTATATGTAATGAAAATGATGGTAAAGATATGTTTGAATATAATTATCCTTAATTCGAAAGGTTATAAACAACATTAAAGTGCGTGTAGATGCCTCATCGTTGCTTTTGCATAATCTGCAAAATAATGCCGGGTTAGAATAGTGCCACTCCATGTCTTCCCGTGGATGTCGTAAGAGGCGACTAAGGGAATATAGGCTTGTAGTACAGTTAGGCGATGGGCTTGCCACCTGTCACTAATACACTCGGAAACATCTTAGCCTACTTGTGCAAAATGTGGTTACATAATTATCAAGTAGTTTTAAGACTTGTTTACCAACTCTTTAGCTCTGCCTACCCCACTCTGGGAATAAAGGCGTGAGTTTATGTATGTATGTTAATTTAAAACAACGCATTGACAAACACTTGGAATTACACCAAAACGGCGGCAAATCAAGTTTAATCTAAAGAAGAAAGAACAAGCATCCCCGCCAGACATGCATTGGGACGTATATTGCATTACCATCCACTTTGAAGAAACAAAGGCAATCTTTTCCGCTACGACCGCAGAATGGATACAGAATTATAATTACCTCATACCGCACAATCTATGTGTGCCCGCGCAATACCAACATATTCATTTAGGTTATGTTAGGTTGGGTTTCTTTTATTTAGTTGAGGTGATAGCACACAATGAGCTTGATTCCTGGTGAAAGCAAATATTTGTTCCAGAGTCTTGGATGTTTTAAGAACGGTGTTCTTAGTCTAAATAGAAAAAGCCTAGAGCTTAGTTTGTGACTGAGTCAATTGGTTTGAGATTGTCCACTGATATTTATTTATTTCTATAAAAGTATTTTAATTAACATTGTAATAATATAAAGATGATAAATAATAAAGAGGCAGAACTGAATTTGAATATAAAAAAATAACAAAAAAAAACATTTACCGAATGTTCATAAAGATTTATGTAATTTTTATTTTTATTTTGTTATTGCCATTAAATAAACGTAAGTTGAGTTCATCTATGTCGATGGTTCTGTGATGTATTTGAGAGATGATAAAAATCTCAAAAAAAAATGCATTCCTAACGTATGAAAATTTGGCAAATGAAACAGAATCTATATGCCATCTACATAGATGAACTCAACTTCAAAAAAACTTCAAAATTGATTTATGTGTACATTTATTCCAAAAACTCGAAGGAATTTCTAAAATTTGAGCGTATTTCAACATCTTGCTCAAATCATGGTAAAAGACAACTCTTACTTACAATTTCTTTTTTCATCTTTTTCATTATTATGTAAAGTAGTCCACTCTGATGATCTCGCTATCCAATTAAGCTTTTTGTTCAAAATCATCGCGTCATACAAACCGCAGAGCTCGCTCGATGATTACGGGTTACAAGTTTGCTCATACCGAGTACTGCTGAATATATAGTGTTTTATTTAACTGCAGAAAGGTAACGTCATTTATAGCGGGGTTCTGTATCAAAATAATCACTAGTATCAAAGGAAATAAGAACGAGTACTAGCTACATTGGCAAATTACTACCTACACTTCTTCTTGAAATCATTAATCATTATAAAACAAAGTCCCCCGCCGCTTCTGTCTGTAAGTATGTTATATTGAGGCTTGTATATTATTGTGGAGGCTCATAATCGGCCTCCACAACATACCAGTCATTTTCAAACTTAACTTCTTACTTCCAGATTAGGTTATTTAACGTTAAATGTTAACAAACATTACAAGTTCTTTAGTAGTTTTTTCGTAGTTAATGGCTGCTTTAGCAACGTGTTTTTCGCCAATATCGATCGACAATCACCATGGATTTGTTGAGAAATAGGTGAATGGGTATCATATATGAGGAAAACTGTTCCATTCATGAATATTTTCTCTTGTGGTCTTTCTTACTACAATCAGTCAATTTCATTTACTGATTTGTAAAATACAGTTTACAGTATTATGTTTGTGATTATTGGCTTTCAGTCCTTGTTTTAAAAAAATGTATTTCGCCAATGTCGAGGATTAGATAATCTCCGTAAACTTAAAAAAAAGTGTATGTATATACTCTTGTGAACTAAACATAAGCATATAGGGTTGGCTCCACACGCTTCTGCCAAGTTCCCGTTTGTGATAGGGAACCGTATCCTAGGGAACCCTAAAAGTCATTGACGTGTAATAATCACTCGTAACTCCGGAATCAGATAATTGTTACGCAGCTCTGAGTCACTCTCGAGGAAATGGCTATGAACTGCTCAATATGGATGCCTTATAACTAACGCTTCGCCACTTTGTATTACTGCATTAAACCAACTGTATAATACTATATTACTACACTACTAGGCTATACATTTATGTATACTACATTGCTGGCAGTAATGAATGTAAGTAAAAATATTTTGATTGCAAGAACATGGGTACATGGGTGGGTGTGGTTGCTGGGTTAGAATAGTACCACTCCATGTCTTCCCGTGGATGTCGTAAGAGGCGATTAAAGGAATAAAGGGTTGTAGTACTGTCAGGTGATGGGTTTGCAACCTTTCATTAATTACTCTGTGGACTAATTGTCCAAATGTGGCTGAAGGAATATCAAAAAGTGGTTTGAGTTGTTGTTAATCTCTGCCTACCAAACTCTGGGAATGAAGGCATGAGTTTATGTATGGTTGTAAATGGGTACATAACATTATGGTACGGTCGCCCTTATAAGTAGGTATAGTTGCACACTTTGTCACTATAACTTCGTTTGAACTGCTGAATTGAAATGCTTTAAAGTGACAAGGTAGCAAAGTGTACAACTAACCTTTACGTTGCCATTTTACGTCGTGTCATAACTAGAATGTAAAAGGTAAATTTTACATACCGAATCACATCAGTACGATTACTGCTGCCTATCCGCAGATTAATGGATAAAATGGTGCAGCAATCTGGACAAACCCTGCACAAGTCTCTACCACCCTTCACTTTTATACCTCATTACATCTATCAATTAGATAGTACAGTCGTTAATGTATACAAGCAAAACTGGTTGGATAGAAAAAACTGCTATTCTAAAGATTCGCATCCCAGGGGATTACATAATAGGATTGTTTGTTGGTGAAGGCCACAATCATGGTTGTAGATGGAGTTACTTATACTAAAAACAAAAAAAAAACAAAGTTATTATAAATAAATATCAAGAGACAATCTGACACCAATGACCTAGTCACAAACTAACCCTAGCCTTGTACTATGGGTACTAGACAACGATAAACTTACTAAAAAACGTGAATAGCATCCAAAACTCTGAACATTTGGCCATACTGGCAATCAAACCTGGGACCACTGCTAGATTCGTAGGTACGGTCATTATGAACTAGGCTAACGTGTCATTTTACTTGAGAATGGGACCCGCCATTTAGTCAAGCAGACTAAACTACCAAGTCTGGGTCAGCCAGCATAATAATTGTATGAGGTAATACGTTAGATCCATAAATGCATGACGCAAAAAGTTTTAGTAATCTTTAAAAAAGACTTTCTATTTGCTTATAAATAATTTTCGCAAAAAAAAAACAATAAACCAAAAGCTTTTAGTATCAAGCTAGAAGAAGCTCTGCAAGCATAATTAATTCGCCCAATGAACCGGTGAGTAACGGGCTCGGATCGAACCCGTTACCCCGCGGTCCCTCGGGCTTTGTTGCTGCTCTGGGAACGATCGATTATTGCTATTACTGCGGCCAGGAAATACTGTACTGTAATGCATGGTGCGCACGACCCGGTACTAGATTCTGTATGGGTTGTAAATTATTGTATTGAAACGATAGCATCTTCCATGCAGTACGCCCTGTGTCTTAATAAATGACAGTTTATTTGTTAAAAAAAACGTATAATTTTAAAATACACATGAAATACTTGCAAATACAAAGCACGTTTTGTTTAGACAGTTTCTGAGAAAAAAAATCGTTTGACCTAAAATGGTTTGTTCTAACACATCGCAAGCTCGAATTAAAATTTGTCCTACACTGGTGGTGTTCAGCGGACCCATTAGAGTCGGAATTAACGTGGATAAAATATCTGTCACTTTCCAACCTGTATGATAGTGCGAGAAAGACGCAAGCATTTCCCACCGCGATCACTTTTTACCCGACTGCGTCAGAAGGAGGGTTATGTTTTTCGAGCGTATGTATGTATGTATGTATGTATGTATGTATGTATGTATGTATGTATGTATGTATGTATGTCTATTTCTGGGCACGCTCTGCAGCCTAAACGGCTTGACCAATTTTAACAAACTAGGTGTCATTCGATTCGTCTTAATTGCCGAAGTGACATAGGGTATATAATATTTCAAAATGGCGTCTGCAAAAACAAAGAGGGGGTTTTAAAAAAAAAAATTGTTTATTATAGCAATATGGGTCTCAAATGAAAGCTAGTAAATAGCCCATTCCAAATATATATACGGGTGTCCCGTAAGTACCACGTCAAACTTAAGGGGGAGGTAGGTGAGCAAGCCACCTACCTAACATGGAAAAATCGCCTTAGTAAAAGTCGCACGGTTTTCGAGATATTTGAATTTTTCTGATTTTTAGAAAAATGTACACCCGCATTGAGTTTTTGATCTGTGGTGTTCGGAATTTATTATTTTTTAGTTTTTATTTTATTGCAAAACAATCTTGAATAGTTGTGTTATCAAATGGTAAAAACCATTGAAAAGTAACTATTGTAGTTTTTTTTATTTTTTAAATTAAATTTAAAATTTGTCTCTTCCGTTTTATTTTGGTAAAACTTTAGCCCCTCCTGGTGAAAAAAAAATACATGACCACTGGTTAGCCAATTAGATTAAAAACATGCTCGTTTAATGGGCATTTAAAAATGATAAATACTTTATCATCAAAACACTAATAAATATTTTTTTTAAAGAAAAGCGTAAAATACACCGCAATTCACGTTAAGCCAGTACTGCCACCCAAGCTTACTTGCGACGCGAGCTGTATCAGAATTCCATTCTAGTTTCATTCAGCAGCAATGCAAAACTAATCGAACAAAATAAAATCTTTAAATTTCGCTTAATTTATAAAAAAAAAGTTATAAAAAAAAAGTTATAAAACTTTTAATCTGCGATATTCCAAGTAGATAATTATTCGATTTGGGCTTACAACCAGCGTAATGCCAAACTCTTTATTTAAAAAAAAACTGTCCTAAAACTCTTCGAACTTCGTTCGAAATTTAAAAATAATTTTGTTCCTCATTTATTTGTTAACTAGCGACCCGCCCGCGGCTTCGCCCGCGTGGAATGTATTATACATATAAACCTCCCTTAAGAATCACTCTATCTATTAAAAAAAACCGCATCAAAATCCGTTGCGTAGTTTTAAATATTTAAGCATACATAGGGACAGACAGCGCAAGCGACTTTGTTTTATACTATGTAGTGATTGTCACATTTGAACCCAATCTTACTGTTTATTCGGTGTGTGGTTAAATATAATTACTTACTTTTGTGATTTGTCGTTTATGTTTGATGTTTTTCGGACTAACTGTTTTTGCTCGTATTTCGGACTCTGATTTGCTTAACGATTTGGCCTTTGTGACAATTGTGACTGTGGATTAAATCACAAAAGTAAGTAATTAAATTTAACCACACACCAGTCGAACTTAATTAATTAATTTGAGCTTAAAATCTTTAAATTTCGGTAACTTCGTTCGACTGGTGTGTGGTTAAATTTAATTACTTACTTTTGTGATTTAATCCACAGTCACAATTGTCACAAAGGCCAAATCGTTAAGCAAATCAGAGTCCGAAATACGAGCAAAAACAGTTAGTCCGAAAAACATCAAACATAAACGACAAATCACAAAAGTAAGTAATTAGATTTAACCACACACCGAATAAACAGTAAGATTGGGTTCAAATGTGACAATAAACAAATAAATGAGGAATAAAATTATTCTTAAATTTCGAACGAAGTTCGAAGAGTTTTAGGACAGTTTTTTTTTAAATAAAGAGTTTGGCATTATGCAGGTTGTAAGCCCAAATCGAATAATTATCTACTTGGAATATCGCAGATTAAAAGTTTTATAACTTTTTTTTTATAAATTAAGCGAAATTTAAAGATTTTAATTTGTTCGATTAGTTTTGCATTGCTGCTGAATGAAACTAGAATGGAATTCTGATACAGCTCGCGTCGCAAGTAAGCTTGGGTGGCAGTACTGGCTTTACGTGAATTGCGGTGTATTTTACGCTTTTCTTTAAAAAAAATATTTATTAGTGTTTTGATGATAAAGTATTTATCATTTTTAAATGCCCATTAAACGAGCATGTTTTTAATCTAATTGGCTAACCAGTGGTCATGTATTTTTTTTTCACCAGGAGGGGCTAAAGTTTTACCAAAATAAAACGGAAGAGACAAATTTTAAATTTAATTTAAAAAATAAAAAAAACTACAATAGTTACTTTTCAATGGTTTTTACCATTTGATAACACAACTATTCAAGATTGTTTTGCAATAAAATAAAAATTAAAAAATAATAAATTCCGAATACCACAGATCAAAAACTCAGTGCGGGTGTACATTTTTCTAAAAATCAGAAAAATTCAAATATCTCGAAAACCGTGCGACTTTTACTAAGGCGATTTTTCCATGTTAGGTAGGTGGCTTGCTCACCTACCTCCCCCTTAAGTTTGACGTGGTACTTACGGGACACCCTGTACATTATAATACTTTGATGCTACCATTTAGACAGGGAAATCAAAAAGGACGTTAATTGTTAAGTAATAAATATTTCTTGTTGAGCTGTAAACGCCTACAATATAAACCATTAAGAAAGTAGTGTAATAATTAATAATTCACGAATACCTACTACATACTTGATTAATGCACATTGATGTTATAGTATAAATTGCTGGCTAATACCTACCTAATGCGCCATCCTGCCTACGCATGGACAGTTTATTTAAGTAAAGATACACGGAATAGGTAACCTCAATGTAGGTGCTTAGTCTAGTACCCAGGTACACGTATGACGTACTGACCGTTGAGGAACTAAATTGTTAGAGATTAAGAGAAGTTTAGTTGATTTATACCTACTTCAATTTCTCGGCCTAAGTAGGTATCTACAATCTGTTCGATCGGCCTCCATCTAACCAAATGAACTAATCTTACGTTACTACTGGGGATCGATTTTTGAATGCACGATGCTTCTTTTGCTAAAAGGAGAGTTCCGCTTGTAATTTGTTACTTATAGCTTCGTGACATTAAAAATCGAGCTCCAGAGCTCATTTAACGTTTGGTTATGTTAATAAAACCACTATTTTATTAATAAAAACTAAAAAATGTGAAATAAACTAAATTATTTAAATAAAAACAAAAAACCCGACTGCAGTAAAAAAAACAACTGTAAAGCGAGAAACAAGCTATATAATCGATAGGTAAATACTTATAATGTACCATGCAATGATTTTTTGTTTGATACCTCGTTAACAAGTAATGCAATTTATACCAATATACATACAACTTGAATAGTGGAAAAGGTATTGCAGGCGGGGACAAGCAATTAATTATAAAATGTCCTTAAGTATTTTCTTGAAACAAAAAACATTTGGATTAATAGCTTGTCCCCGCCTGGAAAACCTTTTCCACTATTCAAGTTGTATGTATATTGGTATAAATTGCATTACTTGTTAACGAGGTATCAAACAAAAAATCATTGCATGGTACATTATAAGTATTTACCTATCGATTATATAGCTTGTTTCTCGCTTTACAGTTGTTTTTTTTACTGCAGTCGGGTTTTTTGTTTTTATTTAAATAATTTAGTTTATTAGTTATTACATATTCACTTAGATTGCTGAATATACGCTTGCGTTTTGGTGTACACGTATGCCAGAATAATATACAATTTTTATTTGCACGTCATTGTTGGCATCATGTTAATAATGAAGCGTTAAACGTGCAAATTTTTATTCGTAATACTGAACTTGTGGCTAAAAAAAGAAGAATGATTGAATGAAGAATGAATCAATGTATTACAACGTAACGTTTTTGGAGAAATAAAATGAAACCTTAGAGTTACATACATACATACCTTCACGCCTTCATTCCCAGAGTGGGGTAGGCAGAGCTACAGAATTACCAACAACTCCAAAAACTTGTTGATAACTCTGTAACCACAATTTGCACAATTAGGCTAAGATGTATAACAGTGTATATTAGTGACAGGTAGCAAGCCCATCGCCTAACAGTACTACAAGCCTTTATTCCCTTAGTCGCCTCTTACGACTTCCACGGGAAGACATGGAGTGGCATAAATCTAAGCCGGCAACAACACGGCATACCTTAGAGTTTATAGATTTTAATAGAGAAGCATCTAACATGTTGCAAATTGTAAGAAACATTAGTGACCAAAATAATGTTAAAGGAATAATAGTTATGAAACTAAGTTTTGTATCGTAACCGTAGTTAAATTTAGTATTAAATTTTAACTACTATTGCTTAGTCAAAGAGCAAGTGAATGGAAGATTACCTTCACTAATCTTATTCAGTGAAGTCAGTGATATGACTTTCGGTTACACTTCGCCCTTTAGGATATTTCGTTAAATTACCCTCTCACACACGTAGCTGTTTGAATATGCAGCTTTCCTCACAATATTTTTCCTTACCCGTAAGAGCATCGAGTAATATACTAAGGTAAGAAAAACCCATTGGTGGATGGCGACCGCTGCGGTTACAGCTCAATATCTTACGCTTACCACTCAACCCCCCCAATCCCCACTAGGGCACCGTCACTCTTTATTATTATATTGTCAAGCACGGCTTGGCACGTTTGAAACTCATTGAGAGTTCTTTATTCCAAGTTAACTCCGGAAAATATTACCAACACAAAAAAGTTCGTAATAGGAATAGGAGTCTTTGATGACTATTATTTTAAAATACTCTTAGCAAGGATACTATAGGTACTAAACTTTATTTATTTATTTATGTTAAGGAAATCCAACAGCTATACAATTACAACAATAGACCGAGTAGGAAATCATTAGCCAATTACAGGATCTCACTACTAGATATAGAATAAATACTAAATGCGTACAATACACAAAACGACACAAACATAAATATATTAATTAATAGAATTTGACAGCTATGACTGGCAAACACATGCTAGTTTCACTCACTTAAAACACCTCGCCGACAATTTTGTCTCATGGATTAACCCTTGCAGTTAAATATATCTAGGTAGTACCTGCATGTATTAGGAAACTATTGGCCCTATATACCTGTAACTAACTGTATATAACTAAACCTATTATTTTAATGTTCCAGAGCTGCAAACAATGATGGCAAGCAAGCGATGGCCGCTGTGTGTGTGAGTGTGTCCGTGTGAGCCACCATGGGGTCTGCGCCTGCGCTGCTGCTACTGTGCGCAGCCGCCCTGCTGCAGGGATCAACGTGTAAGTCGGATACTAATTAGTTTAGACTATTATGGAGAGAAAGTTGAAATTCAATTTCATTGTCAGATTTTTATAGTGTAACTTTTTCACAAGTGTTTTTTACTTTTATACTGCTAGTAAATTTAAAAATAAAAGGTTTATTAAAAGTCCATATTAAAAAGACTAAAATTCAGAAAAGGCTGTTAAAATTGCGTACGTCTTGCGCGACTGCTATACAAAATGAAAGATAATAGGTAGTCGACTATATTGTGACAAATTATAAATAAATACAATGCAAGTTAAAAGTTCGGTTAAAAAATTGATATTAACGTTTCTGCACTTAGTTAAACGTTTATTAGTACAAAATAACATTTAAATACAAAGTACATTCAAAATATTAGTATTCAATAATAGCAGGCTCAGTTCTTCGGTAGTTAAAGGAACAGATACTAAAACAAAAAGTTATAATGAAACATTATTTCTGAATTATTTGTGAAACTTGAGTGAGGTGTGCGAATGTACCTGTTAGTATTACCTACATTTACGCAAGTCGTAGGTAATTTACAAATTGTAAACGTTTATTACCGAAGCAGTACCTATAGTTGATGTAACTTACACAAAGTGCGAGATTCAGCGCATCTATGTTGAAAAAGTCATTTACATCGTGATTGTTGAGTGTATATTTACCTATAATAGGGTTAATTTCAAAAGAATTCTGCGTATCGTAAGGATACAATTCATTTTTTTTTTATTACATACCAAACTTATTTTAACATTTTCATACAGTTATTTAGTTACTAACTAATTTTTAATTCACGCTACTTAGTGATCATGAAAAAGAATTTATCTTTTATTTGGCATTATTTAGTCTTGCTGTTAATTTTATTATGAGTGTGGGAGCAAAAATGTGAAAATTCTAAATGAAAGTTACAAGTAATTTAAAGTTAAATCACCGAGTCATTCATAATATTTAAATTACATCTTTATCATTACGCCATACGGTAGTCAAATTAACAAATTTACTATTATTACGCAAATTAAATGATCCATTTCACTAGGTCAAGTCACGTACGAGCCTAATAAAAACTAACTGCGTTGCCTTTATATGCGCCTGCGGCCATGTAATGATCCCGTAACTTCGCCGTTAGGGAGTTACTTTCGTACAACTTGGAGAACTGTTATCGCACGTTTATCTAATCGACGCATCAAGTATGTATGTATGTGTGTAAACTCTTTATTGCACAAAAATAAAAATATCACAATATAAATATTAAACTAATGTACAAAGGCGAAGTTATCCCTAAATGGGATCTCTTCCAGCTAACCCTAAAGTACATAGATGAGTTATGACAATGCATAGGGTTTGATACATACAAGTTTGCACAAAACATATCAAAAACAGATGAAAATATTTATAAATAAATATAATATATTAACGAATAAACCAGTACTCAATGTAACATAAACTTAGGTACCTACATATAAAATACACATATAATATATATAAATAAATATACAACTATAATCATTATAGGAACTTGGCTTCACGACTCATTCAGCCACAAAGTTTTTAAATTTCGCTTTAGGGAGACTTCAGAAGGCGATTGTCTTAAGGACAACGGAAGCTCATTCCCAAGTTGGACACCATGGACTCTGTCTTTAGCGGGTACTGATATATCGTAGCGAATTTTGTTTAAGAGTCCCTTTATTATGTAGATTCTGATCCAATGAAAGTGCTAATAGATTAACAAGAAGAGTAAGATTGTTATTAATTGGTATCCCAGTGACGACTAAAGAAATAGAAGATAAGAATAATGGACTAGACGAGAGTTGGAAAAGAAAGATAATATTTGAAATTTAATTAAATATTTAATAATTTAATATTTTATTTAAAATATATCTGCTAGGCGGTGGGCTTGCAACCTGTCACTAATATGCTGGTAAATATCTTAGCCTAATTTTATTGTGCAAATGATGGTTACAGAATTATCAACAAGTGTTTAGAGTTGTAGGTAATTCTGTAGCTTTGGCTACCCCTCTCCGGGAACGAAGACGTGAGTTTATGTATGTATGTATTTGAAAAATTGAGATGATTTTGTAATAAGGCATAACATTAAAAAAATGTGATTGAGACGTTACCGTCTTTGATCGGTTAACGATTTATTGATTATTTCGAAAATAATGCTAAGTAATTGATTTTGCGTAAGGTTACGATGATGAAACTTGTGGTATAAGCAAGTGGTATTTTAGAATTTGGTTTTTGAATAGATAAAGGTTACAATTTAAAAGTAGCTTACTGCATCAAAAGTTAAATGGGATATTGATCTTATTACAATAATAGTGGTATTCATTTGAATCTTTCAAAAAATAGATTTCGGAAATGCTAAGGAAAATAAAGTACTTTAAGAGTTTTGAGACCATAAAATCTCTAATATAAACTTCTCTTGTCACTGTGTTTGTAATTAAACTCCTACGAAATGGCTCGACCGATTTTCTTGAAATTTTGTGTGCATGTCGGTTAGGTCTGCGAATCGGACAACATCTATTTTTCATCCCCCTAAATGTTAAGGGTGGTCCACCCCTAAATTTTACATACATGGCAAACAACGTTTGCCGGGTCAGCTATTATTCTATAAAATTAGTATAAGTTTTGATAAATGGTAACACTTGAATAATTTGTGAATATAAACATAATTAAACAGTTAAATCTGAGACTGAAAATTGTAACACCATCAAAAATCGTACAGATTTGGACCTAATTAAGTTATTACGATTAAATTATGACCACTGCTCGGATCGTAAGGTCACTCGCTTTCCCGCACTTTCTACCGGCACTTCGGCTACCAGCTGCACGGGCTAACTGGCTTCGGCATTATTGTTAAAGAATTCCGAAACAAAACGTGTTTAATGACGACATTTTAACATAGTAAAGAAGATTTCATTTGCAATTAAAACGCCACGTAGGTAGTGACGGGGACCGATTTAGTAAATAAGTTTTAGTATTTTTTCCGTAAATCAAGAAATTTAAACAACCTATTTAGAAAATATGACTAGAAAATTTGACTTTTTCCATGTTCCTATTCTTTTTCACAGCCGTGAGTTGTACTAAGTAGGTAGTTTTAATGAAATGAGGTACGCAAAATAACTTTTCTTTTATATATGTAATAAATGTTTTATTATTAGAGAAACTACTGCCTTTCAGACAATATACTACAAAAGCTGTATATCTTCGTTAAAGAAAAACATCGATTCACCAATCACCTATATTTGACGACGCGCTGGTCTAGTTGTTAGTGACGCTGCCTACAAAGCTAGTGGTCCTGGTTTCAAATCCCGGTAAGGGCAGATATTTGTGTGATGAGCGAGAATATTTATTCCTGAGTCATGGATGATTTCTATGTATTTAAGTATTTATTGCTACATATAAGTATTTATATCGTTGTCTAGTACCTACAAAACAAGCCTAGAGCTTGGTTTGGGACTAGGTCAATTGGTGTGACCATTATTCTTTGTTATCGATATGTGACTGAGCTACTTTATGGCTGTACATTAAATAAAAACCTTATTTATTCGTAAAAGTAATTAAAAATCTGAAAGAGTGCATCGTTATGACGTGTGAGTTTTTTTATTTGGCAGTTAAAAATCTCATTATTTTAATAATTGCAATATCGTTTCGCTGTCGTTACGGGTTACTGGGGTCAGACGAGTGATATAATAAAAAAAACGTGTATCCAGCCATTAAAAAGCATACATTTTGAGATTCATAAAAGTACTAGGTATATTTTTGTGGTCCAATATTTTTTGTAGACGTTTAAAATTTATTAAACAATAACATAACATAAAATAGCTTCAAAAGCGACGAAAGACCGATCGTTTTACATTCTTTATTTGAAACTAGTTTATTCGAGATGGTTTTAAGACATTTTTATTGAAAATCGATTAGGCCGCTTAAGAATTGTCAGCTCTGGAAGCAGAAGTTGGTTTGTATCATTAATATTCTGAAAAGCGGAACATCCCATGCTTTTCTTTGCTTATTTAAATCGCGGGATCTCTTTGAGTGACTGATTTGGTAATGTCGTGGGACTTGAGCAAGCCTAAAAATATCTAAATTGCGATAAGCAATGTGATGTTCCCTAACGTTTATCTTGATGGAAAGCGCTCGGACTGGTTAGGGAAATGTTACTTACGCAACACGATAAAAACTATTCGAACGTTGTAAAACGTTCTGTTGAGTAATGAGTTGTTCCTCAACATACCTATCTATACAGGGTTATTGATAAATCGACCTATTCCCTTCTAGGGGTTTTGGGGGATATCATTTGCAATCATTTTGGTCCCATTGGTCTACGCAAAAGTTAGTATTTTTTTCCGTTTTTGTTTCATTTATGTTTGATAAACTGATTAAAAAACACGTTTTTTTTTTTTGGCCTGGCATTCTTAATCGTGTGCAAAAAATTCTTCTTTTAATATTAAACATGAACAGCAGTTTTACCTTGTACAATAGCTAATAAAACAAATGATGAAGTGCAATGTTTTTATTTGTACATTTTTGAAGATTTACCAATTTAAATTATCTCAGAAATGATTCAGTTTTGCAAATGGTATTATAGAACCAAAATGATTGCAAATTACCTCTCCCATAGCCCCTAGAGGGGAATAGGTCGACTTACCAATAACCCTGTATAATTACATACTTATAATATAAAAGAAGAAACTGACCGGCTGATTGATTAAGGCACAGCCAAAACCGCTGGACCTTGGACTTGAAAATAATAATTAAATAATCCTCTAACGGGTTAAAATAGGGGAAGAAGTGGAAAACTAATTCTACGCGTACTCGTAGGTGCGAAGCCGCGGGCGTCCAATAACGAAGATCTAACTAGAGATATAAATAAATAACTAGAGATATAAATAAAGAAGAAAATGAACAGCATTATGCAGAAACCGATTTTTATGTCTCTATTTTAAATTTCAAACTGAAACAAGAAAGTTTTGGCAAAACTCTAGTGTACGTTATTTTTTGCAGTAGATAAATATAACGGTTATACCTATCTTTGATATGATTGTCAATTCTTATAGTCCATATACAATACCCCAATATGTCAACAAATACACGATTTGACGTCAATTTACTCGTTAAATAGTTAAAAGTCAGTCTTGTTCCTAAATGTGCACCTTCATGTCCAACTTAATCTAATCGACCATCTTGCATTAGCAGTAAGTGTCACAAACTGCATGGATAAACGCCTGCATTTATCTGCTTAAACGCAGATCTGGACCGGAGTGAGATGAAAGTGCATTCGTCTTAGGACCGATGACTCGCTACATTCATATTTTAAGTTTTGATACGTGAATATTAATCTTAAGAATGAGCTTTACAAAGCAATAAAAATATTTTAGAGTTCCTTAAAAATCAATTAAATGAATATAAAAAAATAATTGAACGGGAACTTAAGTCTTAGTTCATGAACCATAATAATCGTTTCTATTTCAGAAGCGATAAAGTAATGATGCGGATTAATCCAAATGGCACGCTAAAAAAACGTCACGGAACTGAGTTTAACTTCAATAAAAATCACACAAACAATTTCGTTTTAATTAAAGGATATTTATAATGAATGCTACTAATGCTATTTATTTTTTAATTTACTTGCCCGTTACACGCACAAGTAGAAACGACAGGACGAATAAAGTCTCGTATAAATACAATAATAAGACAATGATCGAGACATCAGGTACTCGAAAATCAAAGGACTAATAATATTAGTTCACTCAATACAATTTTCACATGAAATAATATTACTTATTAGTCAATTGATTTTCGAGAAATGGGCCCGTGTAGGTGAAACGAGGAACCCACCAGCGTGTTCGTTACCAGCGACACGATTTAATACGATTCAGAGCATGATGATTTCAATCTGCTAATCGCCCCGACGTGTCTCAGAATGATATATCACCAGTCTCGCTGCTCCCCTTCTATGATATTTTTGATCTCATCTGGTACTGTATTAGACATTTCTAAGGAATAAACTTTTTACTAGTATACTTTCCTACTGGTTTATTTGTTGGCGTTCCTTATTAAAACAATTATAATATACAGGGTGTAAGGGAGGGCTCACCGAAAACTGAAACCATAGCTTCAGACCATTGCACTGAACTGAAATCCAGTGGAAATTTTCCCGGGAATACGAAAATTTTCTCGTTTTTTACGTGAAAATGCCGTTTTTACAGTTTTTTTTACATAATGAGCTTCAGTATGTCATAATATGTTGTCCTGGATCGGTTTATATGCAAAAACATGGAAAAAAAAAACGAGAAAATTTTTGTTTTCCCGGGAAAAAATCCACTGAATTTCAGTTCAGTACAATGGTCTGAAGCTATGGTTTCAGTTTTCGGTGAGCCGTCCCTTACACCCTGTATATCAGGGGACAATGTGCCTACTATTGGTACTAGACAACGAAATAAATCCTTGTATAGAGAAGTAGATACTTACTTAAAAACAAAGAAAACATCCATGACTCAGAAACAAAATTAAATATTTGCGCTCGTCACAAAAATATCTGCCCTTACCGCGATTTGAACCCAGGACCGCTACGTTCGTAGGCAGGGTCACTACCAACTAGGCCAGCGCGTGGTCGTAGAATTTATATTTTCATTGTCTTCATCTATCACAATTAACATTTTATAGGTTTATTTATTTATTTATCCTCATAACCTTATGGTCAGTGACCATCACGGCGACAGTGTTGGGTTCAATCGATGGTCAGACAAATCATAAAAATATCGTTAACCCACATCAATAATTAACCATGCTTCTGGGTTTTTCACAAATTCTCATGCTTAATAATTAATTTCAGAGCAACCAATAATCGTAAAAACCAGTCGATATTCTGATCCGATCGCGGGATCATTCCAAAACCAACGTCGTTCCGTCTACCTTTGACCTGTAATAAAGTTTAATTTTTCAACATGCGTGGGTGCAAACTGCAGCCACGGCGACTGCAACACGACAATGTTGCCAAAGTTGCCATAATTCCCAGAGCATTAAATAAATCTGCACGAATTACCAGTTCCCAGCACGACGGTCGAAATTATATTGTCGTTTACCGTTGGATGTTAACAGTTTCACCCTTATCATCAGCGATCGTCTTAACCTGAGCTCTCGTGTCACATAACCTCGTCATAGTCATGCGCATGACCAGATTTTTGTAAGAGAATTTATTTTAACTGACATGACTTGCCGGGAATATGAAAACACTTAAGTTGGTTAATTCAGTAATTAAAGTTTTATGTGAATTCTTAACACTAATACTTCTCTCGATCATTTGGTATGATAAAGCGCTATTTAATTTTAAGTCAACAATTTTATTCGTATCAAAAGTTGTACATATTTTTATTGATTAAAATGGTAGATACACATGAAAAACTTCCTTAAGTATTTTTTTTAAAAACAAAAAAAATAAAGATTAAACTGTAAGTTTAAGAGCTTGGACATATAAAAAAAAATTGCTTAGGATTGAAAAATCTTGTTGTGAAAACAGTGTAACAATTTTTTATAAGTCTGCATTTCAACCTGATATAATTATAATAATCTAATATTTTCATCACATTTCACCACTTGTTTCGCATTTCTCACATGTTTCGGGCGTAAAATTATTTTTTGTGACACATTGTCTCCAAATGATGGTTGGAAATTGAAAGTAATGCACAACAAGGTCACTCCCAAATCAGTGTGTGCCTGTACGAGCACTTTCTCCTTGATCTTTGTTGGATGGAGTCCTAAAAGAGAGTTAATAAACGTATTGCTTACTTACTAGGGATGTGTTTTGAGTCTCGAGATAATGAATATTGATAGAACCATGAGTTATGTTCTTTAAAATAAGTAAACGGTTATAGATAAATAAATATCAGGGGACCAATTGACCTAGTCCCAATTTAAGCTCTAGGCTTGTATTATGGGTACTAGACAATGATATAAGTACTTATATAGAGAAATATATACATAAATACATAGAAAACATCCATGGCTCAGGAACAAATATTCGCGCTCATCACACAAATATCTGCACTTACCGGGATTTGAACCCAGGACCGCTAGCTTCGTAGGCAGGGTCACTACCAACTAGGCCAGCGCGTCCGTCATAATCAACTTCACATTTTTATCTACATACTATCATAATCAACTTCACATTTTTATCTTATTCTAGATCAGTCTAAAATGTTTTCTTCTTTCTGACACTCCCGCTGATGACATCGCAGTATTCACTTGTAAATAATAAAATTAAAAGTCAAACTAAAACCCTACTTCACATGGTCCTGGTCAATAAAACTTGACCTCAATATCGTTTTTTTTTGTTAATTTCTTCATCTTAATCCGACAATGAAATCCGGAAAACAATTAACAGCACTTAGATAAAACAAAACCGAGTAAGAGCTTCAATCGTAAACATAAAGCAGACAGACAATCGCAAAAGAAATCGGAAACAGCTTCTGTAAGCATTTCTTGAGTATTGTTCCGCGCAAGTAAGGCGTCCCACGACCGAGTTATGCACCAATTTGTATCAACATTATACACCCACCATAATCTTTATCACCACTGTATAAAACTCAAATCAAACAATGCCAGCGTTTTCTTAATTTTGTTATCCGAGGCCATATTTTGCGGTCACTGTGAACTCTATAGTTTTATCAATAAGGAACGGATTGGTTTGTGAAAGGGCGGCGTTGTGTTAGTAGCCCAGTTTCGTATGCCGTAATGTCGACGATGACATTGCCTTTTTCTCGGCTAATTAATTTGCTTGGCTTAGAGAAATCCATGGGAGCTTGAGCTCTCTTCCACAGCCCAGCCAAGGCTAGCGATGAGGTGCATCGCCATCAAATATATCGGAAAAGGAGACGCAAATATTCATGCGAGCTCTAACACCTAATACAAGTAGAGTTGGGATCGTATGTTTTTTGTTATATGTGGTCCTAGACAATAAACATTCGGCAAACGTTATAACTTGGGTTAGGATTTTGATGGCATAACGTGGTCATAGAATCTATGGAGTTGCTATTACCTAATTATTATTACACATATCACTTTTATTTTGGCCTTTAGTTTTGTCATATTTCTAAATAAACTAAATACATTATTAGTCCAGTTTACCCATACCTACTAATATTTGTTTGTTTGTTACACTTTCACGATGGAGATATCCTTCGTACCAGAATTAATATTAGCGATTTAATGAAAGATTGATTTTTAAAATATGACAATACTGAAGGTCAATATGATAATACATACCACATGTATTATGATCCTCAAGAAACAGCGACTCTATGGATCCTAAAACCACGATTTGCCACCAAGTCCTGACCCTATTTATAACTATCGAATATGTGTAGGTATAAGATTGACATAAAGCTGCTGGATGCGTCAAGCGCTTATGTCAATTCCATTCATTTTAACAGTTTTCGAAAACTGTTAACATTACCGGTAAGCAATTGGTCCTTTCTTCATTTTAAACAGTGACTTAGATTTATGAAGACAATGGTATAATGATCGAAAAACACATTTAATCAGATATATAACAAGATGTAATTTAACCGATAGCTGTAAGCATGTTGGATAACTCAGTCGTTTACAAAACCTTGCTACTTTTGACTAGTACTAGGCATATTAATCTTACCTGAAGTTATTCTCTTTGATCACCCCCTGGTCAATTCAAAAAATCCAGATCATAATGCAGATAAAAGCAGATCAAAGGAGTTCTTCAGAAACTACGCCCTTCTGCCTTGAGTAGAATGAATAGGGCATTAATAAGTTAGGTTCTCTAACGTTTTCGTTTCAACACTTCGACCTTCGTATGCAAATAATCATAAACAATTAAGATCATATTTTTCACATAGTAATTAATATTATTCTTTGAAACGTTTAACAGTGATTCATTGAAGGGCCAAGGTCTTCGATTGAAAGCTTTGGTGTGGGAACAAAAAGAAACAAATGCTAGTAGAGCCAAAGTTACGTGTGCTTTATGTAGTGTTGGCGGATATACTTTTGGAGTTGCTGTTGGAGCTGCTGGAGTTTCGTGCGGCGCTTCTTCTCCGCAATGATGGTCTTGTCCGAAGCGCTGGTAAATTCACTGTACATTTCCGACGTGTAAAAGAGCCCGCATTTGGCCAATTTACTGAATTCATATTTTGAATTTTGAAGAGATGAAAAAAATGTGTTTCCTTCAGCTACGGTTATTAGTTTTTTTTTTGGTAGTGGTATTGTTTTGGAACGCGCTAATTAATTTGCTGTAATTAAAAATAACTTATAAACTCAAGTAATTATCTACCAGGCCTTTGAATCAACTCGGTAAAGTAAAGGTATAAATTGCATTACATCCTGTTGCATTCAAACTAGTTTTAGATAATTTTCATTCACCAACCTGCATTTAAAACTGCAATTTAAATTCTGCTGTTGCAATGTCCCGGTTTAGTACAAAATTTTAACTGCACCTATTACGTTACCCCTAGACTAGGTCAAAGAATTTGTCGAGGAATTTTTGAGGTTCTTATTTAATTAACTAAGTGGTAAATATTTAATTCAATTAGTGACCAAGATCTGACACAATAATTAGCGTAAATAATTTAATTTTACAATTATTTATTATTATTACTATAGTCATACGATAACATTACATTAACAATTAAAAGTTAAAAGTTAACTTATTTAAATTAAAAACTAAGCTACTCAAATATTAAAGATGTAAATAATAATCACCACTATAAAAAGAACACCCCCTCTAGCAGGTCGGCTCGCGGCATAGTCCCTATTACACTGGCTGCATTAACCTCTCTGGATAGCTAGCCCAATCGTTTGGGAAAGGTAAGCACCAGCTCTAGGATCTACGGAGGTGTCTATGTGCCGGGATGACAGGGTAATAAACTGTTGTTTTAAGTGCGTCACAACTTTGCCTTCCATAATCCTAGAATGCAGAAAGATGCAAAATCGAATAATAATCATTTGCAGAAGGCCTTATCTTCGGTGGTGTTACCAAGTATTTATGGTACCGTAAAACTGCTACATACAAGAACAAAACCATTGTAATTAACCATAATTGTATTACAAAAAGGCCAGGAACCGGTGTTGCGATACAAATTAAGATACCTCTATGGTATGCACTTCATAAAAGATAATGGTGTGTATTTTTTGCGTCTGATGCTTTAAAAAGCTACAGCTTTGATGATATATGAAATAATGTGAGAGGTTCATATGTTTTTACATAACTAAGATCTCTCGCAGTTAAACCTAGGAAAGTTGCTAGTTAAACCTAAAAAATTGGTAATAAATGTTATTTTTGCCATTGTTTAAAGTAATAAATTTAAAAAACAAATTCTCATTTTAAATAGGAAGCAAAAATGAGCGAAGCTTTTGCCCCCAGGTTGATATAGGAAGCTTAGAAAGTCCAGAAGGTCGGTAGCCACATAATGACAGAGCTTGTGTCCGGTTAACCAGCATGCAATAAAGTGCAACGTGCATCCGCCCAAGGTATCAAAGGAAATAAGGTGCTAATGCAGTGATTTATTAAATGAAAGCAGATGGGAACCCGGAAGGCGGGAGATTTGCTGATCAGTTAACGATCAAACTTTATGTTTGATTACTTTCTCGTTGGGTTACGATTACTGTTTTGATAGATAAGTTAAACACAATTACAAGAAAAAAAAATACATTTAAAAAAAACTGCCTAGAAAAATTCAATCCAAATAACAAAAACTATACTAGTTTGACAGGGTGAAACCTTAACAGCATGCATGCATGCAATACACCTGACATTTTTTTTTACCCAAATTCGGTGTCAAGCAACTAGATATTCAGAAATCCAGAAATGCCAGCCATAACACGCACTTCTTATTTCAAAGTTCAAACTTGTTACACAAAAGGCAAAACAATATGCGTGTCCAACACTTTTCTTTTCGAAGTTCAAACTTGTTTGGAGCCAAACAAGATGATGCAATAGTTCCGAATCACTTGCCGATAGCTGCTCACAATGAGCCATACCGCTAAGTTCCGAGCGTTGACCCCGGCAAAAACTGAGGACTGCATCTATGCTACAGATGAAGCGATGCTAGAATCATGTTCATGTGTGAATTATTCTTGTGAGGTAAAAATACCCTTTTGAAGTAGCTTAACTAAACGCTACTACTTTGTTCTCTTTCTACGAGAGAAGTAGATTTTTAAGACGATGGAGATGTGTTTCAAAGTTATTGTTTAATAATTCTAACTCATTTGGTATTATAACTACATAATTACATGTCTGTACTTTCAAATTTTGATAATCGTTGACAAATGAGGAATACTTCTATTTTGGAAAATTGTTACAATTTGACAGAGTTTATGTGTTCACCAGCAAAATAAACAAACAGGTTTTTTTTTATTGTCAACCAGGGTATGTCAAAGATCAATAATAAATAACTCTATCTTATTGAACTTTCCGGCATCCCAATCTCAGCTATGTAACTTGGTCGGCACTAAACCTAGACGTGAGAAGCTCATTGTCTGTAAAAAATTGTTCGCTCCGAGTGCAGTTTCCGCGTTCCATTCAATGCTATCGGCAAAAACTGCAATGTGCAACGGTGGTGCAGTTGGTTCTTCCGCTTAAACGCGTACGTTGTCATCAGCTAACAGATCGGAAACAAGAACACGCTCAAGCGATTCCAACTTCATTCTATTATTTTCGGTATTATATTTTTGGTATTGGTATTTGGTATCCCAGATATGTACAGTAAAGGAAATTGATTCCTAGACCACTTTGGACTATTTCATAGTGACGTAATCAATCAAAACGTAAGAAACTGCTCATGATTTTATTTAGTGTCACTTTGACAGAGTCCATAATGGTCCAGGAAACAATTTCCTTGACTGTGCAGTTCATATCCAATCTAGTCTTATCTCAAAATGACAAAAAAGTTTATTGTTTGTAGACATGACAAGTTCATTATCACTTTTGTTTTTCTTTAAGTATAATAACGCTAAGCAGCAGTGTTGGTATTGTTATTTACCGGTGTGGGTATAAGACGACCGGTGAAAATACCAGCATAGAGATTTCACAACGCTACAGCCTAGTTGGTAGTGACCCTGCCTACTAAGCTAGAGGTCCCGGGTTCGATCCGCGGTACGGGCAAATATTTGTGTGATGACCGCGAGTATTTGTTCCTTAGTCTTGGATATTTTCTATGTATTTAAATATTTATTTCTCTATATAAGTGAGTTTATCGTTGACTATTACCCATAGCACAAGCCTAGAGCTTAGTTTGGAGCTCGGTCAATTTGTGTGACATAGTCCCCTGTTATTTATTATTTATTATTTTATAGAGGCATTCCATCTTGTCTTAAGATTCTAGTCTTGGATATGTTCTCTTTACTTTTTACCATCGTAACCCACAACTATTTAAACCGTGAGCAAAAGAAAAATCCGTTACATTGCTTTTTATTTGATACATAACTATTCTATATATTTAAGGCTAATAAAATTGACTCTACCTTAACATTCTATATACTGTTAATGAGCTACTTAATAGCTTATAAACATTCAAACTATTAACGTACCACTCTTACCGTTTTAATTGGTTTACAACCAGCAATCTTTCAAATCATTACTCATGTTACTTTAGCAATAATTCTATACTAAAAACTAAACCTCTATCCAAAATCATATCCGCAATATCTATAATTATTATTCACGCATCGTCTGAGTAGTTTTTCTACTTTCGATTTTAATACAAATGTAGAATTATGTTAAGATGCTATCAAACGATTACGACTAAACCTGTTCCTATGGTTTCGTAACTCACGTTTCTTGTGAATTTAGTTTCGTTCAATAAAAGTGAAATGATGTTAATGTTTGTATTGACTTTAGAAACAAGTGTAACTGAACTTGGGACCACTTTTTCTTTTCAAAATGAACGTAAATTTGCCTGATTTGTCGAAAGGAGGGCAGTGGTAATGGTCTGTCACACGAGTCAAGATATAATTCCAAAATGATCAAATGTTTTTAAAGGTAACAATAAGTTTTATTGTAAAGATATTTATTTGGAAAAAAACACTTTTCAGTCTTAATAGTACCTTCAGTTATATGAAACGGAAAATTATCGACACGAAGCAATCATCATGTCAGCCGAAAGACGTCCACTGCTGGACATAGGCCTTCCCCAAGGCTCTCCACTCAGACCGGTCTTGTGCTTTTCGAATCCACCGCGTTCCCGCGATCCTTACAACGTCGTCACTCCATCTTGTTGGAGGCCTACCTACAGCTCGTCTCCCGGTCTGCAGACGCCACTCAAGAACCTTCTGACCCCATCGGCCATCAGTCCTGCGAGCGATGTGCCGAAACAATCTAATAATGAAAATGTCACGCGTCAATGTTGATTATGTAATTCAATAATCAGTATGAAATAAGATATCACATAACTTGAGAGGCTTTACCCCTAAAAGAAAAAAAAAACTAAATCAAATCTGTAATGAAAGTGGCAACACCGCAACTAATTTACCAGAATCAATTAGCTGTAGGTCTTGACTCGACGCGTTGCATCACAGGGCGTCGTACGCAGTTGAGCACGACCCAAACGATGCGTAAACGCTGTAATAGTGACCATTTAAATCTTAATCTAGATCTCAAATTTGTATATTTATTTTAATTGAGTGTACTTTTGAGATTTTTATGTTAAGAGATTATAATTAGTAGTGACAGTCTTATTGAAAGGGTTTTTTTTCTACCGTTGCTTTTTTATTTTTTGCTGTTATTAGAAGTGCAAAAAAACTCAATCTATCGCTTTCATAACTTGCTGTGAAAACCCGACTGCGATTTTTATAATGTCGTCGATATACCAATTTTAGTAATTGTTGTTTATCTATTGTTGTTATTTCAAATTTTAACAGTTTAGGTATTCTATGTCACTCACATCTCAATCAGCTCAGGTGTTAAGGAATGAAGGATCGTAAGTACATACATACATAAACCCTGAAAACATTACACTCCTTTTTTTGGCCAGTCGTGTAAAAACGAGATTAAAGCAATCCCGATTAAAATGGCTTTCTTTTTGTCCATCCATTTAGGGGCAAAAGTGCCACAGACATACACTTCAATGCACATATACACATCAACCTACTTGACTCCCCCTCTTTTTTGTCAGGGGTTAGCCACGTAAACGTTCAAAAGCTCCATCTAGCGACTCCTCCGTCGTTGAATATCACTTTCGTTAAACATGATATTCGCCAAATATCATACAAGCAAAACGTAAAATTATAGTTAGGCATGATCGAGGGAGGAAGTGTCAACGGAGCTCCTATTTCTGGCTGTTTTGACCCTCCTAATTTAAAATAACATAAACCTACATACGATTCTATAACCAAACCCGACTATTTGTAAATATCATGTTTAGCAAATACCGTGTTTTGCTAGTATGATGTTATATTCACACTTTAAACAACTAGCAGCATACCATCGTCCAAAAAAAATATCATCGTTCGCATTAAAATTATGGACATTCGTATCAGTTTCAATAATTTCTAGATTCTCTAAGCGTTTCTTCAATGCTCCATCATCATCTCGTCACATTAAGCTCGCAATCAAATCTAACGGTTTCTAATGGAACTATAGAAATCGAAACCGGCGTAGGTCATGCGCAGGCGACCGGTCCACGCGCGGCGACCTTGGAGAAATCACATTATGTAAACATTATAGAAAGCACGTTAAGGGAAGAGGCAAGGTGCTTAAGTTATTGAACTCAGGGATAAGGTTAATGAACCCGTAATTAAAACTGTCTAACGACTTAAATCATCCTTTTTAATAAAGTTACCCTCTTGAAAACAATAATTACCTTTTGGTAATGTTGCAAAGTGGCTTCTGTAAGTTAGATAAAAATTGTAAAATAAGGTTGAATTTTGTAAATTACTTATCCGATACAGAGACGTGCCGAGTCATAAATTATTTATTATTTCTTTATTTATTTGATGGCATCGGAAAGCAATCGAGCACACAGGCCACCCGAAGGTAAGTGGATACTGTGACCCATAGACATTCGCATTCACAAGACTGCAAATGCACTGCCAACCCTGAGGACTAAGATGCAATGCCTCTATGCGAGTCGTTTCACCGGCTGTCTTATCCCCAAACCCTAGTTATGTGAGTATCGTGAGTAATTCTGCCCTCCTAAGCTAATACGCAGTATGTCAGATAAAATTCCTGTAGCAATATCAACCTTACTACTAAGAGAAGAAATCTAAAACTGCTTTGGTTATTAATTTTGGAATACTGATAATTTGCTTCGAAGGGCAGAATTAGTCCGCTAACTTGTCAACGCACTAAAATTTCAGTTTATTTGTGTGCTTAACGTGGCTTTCAACCTGCGACAACAACATTCAATCTTACCGTTCTTGTACAGGCTCATAAACCCTGATTATAGTTTAGGCATTAAAAATAATCAATAATTAAGATTATTGATGGAGTTACGTCAATCTAGTTTATCTGGAATCTAGTCGCACCTCGCTTTCCTTCACACTTTCCGTTTTAATTAATTTCGTTTGTTTCTCATGGTTATAATTATATTATGATGTACACCTATTCGTTGTTTGCTTTATTTTCTGTAACTGTTTCATCTAGAATTTCTACTATTACGTTTTAATATTTTTGTCGTTGTCTTATGTATGTGTTAGTTACCGTTGTATTCGTTTGTTTTTCTACTTAATGTCTCTCTTTTTTCTATTATTTACTATTGTCCATAACATCTTAGCCTACTTGTGCAAAATGTGGTTACAGAATTATTAAGAAGTTTTAAGACTTGTTGGTAATTCTTTAGCTCTGCCTACCCCACTCTGGGAATGAAGGCGTGAGTTTATGTATGTATGTATGTACTATTGTCCTCGATGTTCACTTTTTCTTTTAATCATATCACTACCACTTATCCGTCTATCACTTAAAAAGGTGCCACATTCTTATTGTAACAGATCGATGTCACTATGCTAAGCGTCTTCTTCAAATTCCAATAAGACACAATACACTATCACTCTTACTATAATATATCTCAAATGTAAAACGTGAGAACATCCCAACCACGCCAATTTAACTTTTACTTCACATCAAACACCAATAGTGTAATTATAAAAATCGAATTCTAAATAACTTTCTAAATTGTATCTTTACAGTACCGAGTGTTTCGATATAATGATTAATTATCGAGCTTATATCTCACTCATGTATAACAGGCCCTTCATTTTACCAGTTTTGAGTTGCTCAAGGTTACTTCCAACCATAAGAAACAAGTATAAAATCGATTAATTAGGTTTCATAATAATAATAATACAACAAAATTACTTTTATGGTACTTGATTAACACTCGACGTTCTAAATATTACGTAGTGAATTGCTTTTATGGACGGTTATGATTGTATTTACAATGTTGCACTTTGCCAACAATGTGGTTTCTAGAAAGCCCTTGAAAGCAGCCTGGCCTGGTTCCAGACCTATAATAAAGAGTGCTTTAGAATTGATAAGCGTCATTGGGCTGAGAACCGGTGGATCATTCACTGCTAGACTGCTATGATTCTTATCAGGGCTCGTTCCCATTGCGTTACGGCACGTGACTTTGTTTTTTTTTTTAAGTTTTTTTTTCGACGGTGAGTGGAAGGGTCGGAAGGAGCCGCCCTAGGCGTACTTTTTCGAATCAAATCGGAGAAATACTGGAAAAGGGCCGAATCGAATCGAGTACCGGAAACCAACGTGCGTGCATGACTCGATGTATGAATGTGGAAGAAGCGAAATAAATTTGTCAAGATCGTAGCAAGTGGAAAGAAGTGGTCTCTGCCTACCCCTCTGGGAAACAGGCGTAATTTAATGTCATCATCATCATCATGTCAGCCAAAAGACGTCCGCTGCTGGACATAGGCCTCCCACAAGGCTCTCCACTCAGACCGGTCTTGTGCTTTTCGCATCCACCGCGTTCCCGCGATCCTTACAAGGTCGTCACTCCATCTTGTTGGAGGCCTACCTACAGCTCATCTGCCGGTCCGCGGACGCCACTCAAGAACCTTCTGACCACATCGGCCATCAGTCCTGCGAGCGATGTGCCCCGCTCACTGCCACTTAATGATTTCATGATGATGATTTAATGTAATGTTTTTTTCTAGGTATGATCCAATTAATCACCCATCTACCCAAAGAGGTAGGTTATGTTGGCTTTAGGCTAAAAAACTTGATGGATTTTAAAGTGCGGGTATTGTGTGATTGGTATTCACCCAAGGATTTTCAAATTTGCTTTTTAATAAACTTGTTTCAAAATGTTCTTCAAAGTTAATGCATACTACATAGCTTAGCTTAGTCGTATAGTTTATGTTTGGTAGACTTCACTATTAGGTTTTGTCGGGTTTATTCTGATTTGTTTGAATGTATATTATTCAAATTAATCCAGCATTCAGCAGTCCTTGTTTTACCTGAGATCGAGTACAAAAATACAAAATTCTTGAAAAGTAGTTTGCCAATATGGTAAAATTTTGAACAATGGATACTCCACCGTTCATAGATTGCAGTAATAGATCACCAAGCTTACTTTCAATCATCCGTCAAAAGCATTACTTACTGCTATCGTTAATTTGTATCAGGTTGATCTTGGATTCTATACTCCTGTTTATGTTCCATTATATGATAAAGTATGGTGAAAACTATTTTACTAATTTGAAAACGCAAGTGGGCTTTATTGTTGTTTTTAGTCCACGTACTCCCGCCACACAGCTCAATATTACGAATTTTCTAAGAATTTAAATGTTTAGAAGTTTAATATAACGCGTAAAATTATCGGGTTATACATTTTCCGCGTGTCATTAGTCGCTTCACTTTGGAAAATGTATAACATGGCTAATTTACGTTCTATGTCAAACTGCTAATCATTTAAATCCTTCGATGGTACAAAGACACAAACTTGCAACGTGAATATGAGTGATAGGCGCGCCTTCGTGGATTAAAATCACTAATTATAACATTGTTAAATAATATAATATAACATCATTACTGTTATTGCAGAACCAGCCGTCATCAAAATAACATAAAAAGAAAACTATAACCTGTAAAACCATGACCATTACTGTCCCAAAGTAAGTTCTATGCTTAAACTGTAAGTACTAGACAACGTAATAAATACTTATATAAAGAATTAAATATATTTGCCCGTGATGGGAATCGAACCCAGTACCGCTGGCTTTGTAGGCAGGGTCACTATCAACTGGGCCAACGCGTCGCCAAATGTAAATGAACATACTCGTACATACTCGTATTTACAATTAGGAACTCTAAATAAAGCAAATTAACGTTGAAGTGGACGGAGTTTGTGAAAAATATAGGTTAATCCCTTGATACTAAAACTCCACGTTACGTCTGAGTTGCATTAGCAGTCAGTATAGTAATTCTTACAGCCAAACAATGATAGTAACAACAAAATAAAGTAACTAACTATACTAAATCTTATAACCGTGATCGGTATCGCAAGAGCTGCGAACAGAAAGAAAAGATTCCGCGCATTATTTCCAAACTTGACTAATTTGAGGTCCGCTACGGTTATGTGAACCCACCTTAAAGCAGAACCTTCGCCTAAACTCTTTGCTTGAATATAATAATAATAAATAATAAATATCAGGGGACTATGTCACACCAATTGAGATAGTCCCAAACTAAGCTCTAGGCCTGTACTATGGGTACTAGACAACGATATAAATACTTAAATAGAGAAATATATCCTTAAATACAAAGAAAACATCCATGACTGAGGAAAAAATCTTCGCGCTCATCATACAAATATCTGCCCTTACCGGGATTTGAACCCAGGACCGCTAGCTTCGTAGGCAGGGTCACTACCAACTAGGCCAGCGCGTCGTCAAAAGAATGACGCTGCAATATATCTATTACAACTATAAAGGATCAGTTGAAATAGATCTTTGTCAGAGACTAAATCATGACCGATTATAATTTCAATAATCTGTAACATGCTTAGGTTCATTTTTATCAATTGAAGACATAGTATTAATGTCACTACCCCGATATACTACAGGAAAACTATGCATGCATTACAAAAGCAGTCAGTAGCTGTTGGAACGACTTCATAATTGCTACAAAGTTAGATGCTCTTACATAATTTTTACCATAATTGGTGTAACAAAATGCTGTAATATTTCGTTACAAAATAATTATCTTTAATATGAACGGTAATGCAACACTCAAATCTAACCCAGAAACACTTCAAACAACTAAACCCTAACATACTCGTAATAATAGTAGCATAAAGCAAGCTTCAAAAAACCCGACTGTTGTTACCCGTTATAAAACCTAAATGATCATTCAAAATGAAAAATGATGTAAGAAACCTAAAGATGATTTTTAAATACCTATTCAACGATACCCCACTTGTCATACTTTGTCGACTTTTTTTCAATTTTTCCAAAAAAAAAATGTTTTATGGTCTGGTTGCCGCCATATTGAATTTTATTTACTGTCATATCATTAGTGACACTCACAAGATTAAGACTTTTATTGCCAAAAGAACCAACAACCCGTTTAGTTTCTAGGGCGCCACAAAGTAACAAATATAAATACATACATACATACATACATACATACCTTCACGCCTTCATTCCCAGAGTGGGGTAAGCAGAGCTACAGAATTACCAACAACTCTAAAAACTTGTTGATAACTCTGTAACCACAAATATACATATAGACGTATAAACACATTACCCTCCTCCTTCGGGAGTCTGGTAAAAAGGATTACAAACAAGTTTCTGATTCTAAGCCGGAAACCCTTCCAAGTCAAATACCGTAACAAAAAGTTTGGTTTAGTTTAATTTATTTTATAAATTTATGTCAATTTAATAATAATTTATGAATTTCAGTTCCATTTATTCATCCACGGAGTGTTATGGATCATCTAACAAGCTGATGTTTCAATGCTTTATTGGATCGTTAATTTTGACACTATGATGTACTTAATAAAACAATAAAAAAAAACAAAAATCGCCGGTGATATTTTGTTGTTTAAACATTATTTTATGTGTAGCGTTATTTCTCCCAGAAAAACTTCCTAGCTTGCTCTGTGTAAAAGTGGTTGCGGTATTTTATCAGTGATCCATCTACACGCCACTGGTATTATGGGAGTTATGAGAACCTCTCTGTTCGTCCCAATAGAGATCGCTGAGATAGCGTGATTGACGCCGGGCTCCATCAATGTATGCGATCATCTGGGAAATGACGGTTATGTGATCTACATCATGATTTGCCATAATTTTGTGCTTTTTAGGTTTATTATATTTTCATACTTTATTTTACTTAACTATTTCTTTGACTTAAGCTTTTCTTACACTTGACTCTAACAAAAAATAGCACTTTAAAGCTTAATTTTTCATAAACGGATACCTTAATCGTTTTTTTTTACAAACCCGCAAATATTTTTGAAAGACCTATTTTACGATACCCCACACTATAGGGTAGAGGAAAAAAATACAACCCCACGCTACGAGAAGGGAAGGTACACAGTTTTTTTTAAACTTTTTTGGCGTGACTACGCCAAATTACAGTGTGGTGGGTATATATATATATCTTTGTGTAACGTTAGGATGAGTTAGTCATTAAAGGATCTTCATAGTGTCAATACGTCTTATAATTGCGCATCGAACCTTTCCCCCCTTTCCCTCCTATCACCACACCTCATGGCGACCCTGCCATGCGCAGGCGCCGGTCGGGCGAAGATCAAGTTACAACAGCGACTGGCGTCCGCGTGATTCGAGAGAAAAATGGCGGTTACTTACGAGGCAGAGCTTAAACATAGACGTTTCTGTGAGAATATCGACAATTTTGCGTACATTTTATTAATAGTGATACTTTGCGCGTTTTGCGTGCTGTTCGTTCTTTGGGCAACCTGCAATCGCCGACGATAATGGGAAAATCATACTCCAAAGTTGAGGAAAAAGAAGTCATTATAGCACAGAATGCTGCAGGGAGCAATAAAAATCAAGCGAGTACTAAGAGTCTCTGAGCTAGGCTGCAGACGGACGGACATGGCGAAACTAAAACAATAATTTTAATCATTTACTTTAACACAGTCTTTATAATAATGCAACAACTTATTCTAGTACTATGTATGCCTTATTAACCGCTATTTCTTTCTTTCACTGAACCCTTCTTAGAATGGTATAATCATTTTGATTACCACTTAACGGCTAATGTGCTGCTCTTGTACCTTTTGTTCAAAGCTTAGTGTAAGATGCCTTTCCAGTTAGTGACGTAATTTGTCGCTACTACCACAATTTAACCCAATCGTGGGAAATCATCAGAGTCATTCTTCATTTTACTATCGCTAATGATTATATCATTTAAACAAACTGAGATTTCTGAGTCATCAATTATAATTAAAATAACGAATATGCTTTTGTTTGTTCTTCTACTTTCTATCTTTCAAACCTTTAATTTATACCTTTTTGATGATGATTTCTCAAATTAGCGGTGTAAATGTGCTTTCTACCAATTCTGTTTTAAAAGAAAAAAATTAGATCAGGTCTTTGGCGCAAGCGACTGTACTACAGATGATAAGTTAAAGAAGAAATACGTTCAAAGAATCATTAACATAAACTATCTATGACTAAATCTTGTTCAGTATGTTCCGGTTTGGAAGTTACATCATTGGAAAGTTACTATAAATTGGTTGTTCAAATTAATAATAATCCTTAAACTGCAAGTAAGATGAAAAGGTATCAAATCGATTAAAACAGGTTCGCGTCAATTCTACGCTATGAAGTAATTGTAAATTGCCTTAAAGCAACAGGCAATAAATATTTTGTATAAAGTTACATTTTGCTGAAAATGAAAGTTAAAATGAAGTTTTCTGTCGTTACTTACTGTTTTAATTTGTATAAAATTTGATAAAAACAATAATAACAATCTGGCAAACTACTTTCAAAGTGAAATACAAATTACTCATTTCGTTACTAATGTTTTGTATTACCACCGCTAAGTCAAGTTGTAATTAATTACAAACAAAGTGAAATCCCAGATTGAAAAAACAATTGACAAATATTCATGACATGATGCCAATGCAAAATAACGATTGCACATCCCATGGCTAAACTGCGATGAAGCCATTACTTTCTGAGGGTTAGGAAACGCTGATGGGAAATCCGCCATAACTGGTGTCGTCATCGGATTTGCTGCGGCTTCTACGTTGACGATCTGTTTACTTGCGTAAAGTTGTCGCTCTTGTTTAGAAAGACTTAGTTCTTCAATTTGCGAAATTGCAAGGTCAACTTTATCTGATTGTTACTTAGGTTTATTTTATTTAAGACAATTTAGTGCAGTATGATTTTTATGAGTCGTGTAATCATTTCAAAATTAACGTAATTACGTGATGATTTTTGTGATTAGTAAATGAAGTTTCGACGTTCAGGTTGTTTGTTATGCGGACAGAGGTCAGTACTAGCGTTTACAGCAATAGATGACCTAAGAGACCAATTAAATTGATAAATATTAGATCACCAATCAATTATAGTCACAATGATAGTAAATATAACCAATAATTTGTCTAAACGGAATACATAAAAAAACATATAATGCAAACATTATCTTATCCGAAGCCTTAGTAAATTACATGGGCAGTTTTTTTTTCCTTTTTGTTATGGCATAGAGAAGGCAAACGAGCACACAGGCCACCTGATGGTAAGTGGAAACTGTGACCCATAGACAATCGCATTCACAAGACCGCAATCCTAAGACTGCAAATGCGTTGCCAACCCTGAGGCCGAAGATGGAATGCCTCTATGCTAGTCATTTCACCGGCTGTCTTATCCCCAAACCGGAACACAACAATGCGAACACTGCTGCTTGGCGGTAGGTTAATGGATAAGATGGTGGTACCAACCCGGACGGACCCTGCACAAGGTCCTCCCACCTCCACCACCTCCTTCATGACATAAACTAAAAGTACAGGGGGGTTTTATGACATAGCAATGCAGTTCATTTTACGTTGAACGTAAAAAACAGAGCCATAGCAGTTATATAGCTCTGTCCTTTGCTCTCAGCTTAAACTAAACTGCATAGTTACGTCATAATAACCCCTCAGGACACCAAGGCGGCCTAACCAATTTTCATCAAACGTGGCTCAAAACCATCCTTATTAAAACTAGCTATCTATTGAAGACACCATAATGTCACAGATAGATACATAGAATCAGGGGTCAAAATGGACAAGAGACAAGTATATAGCGGTCAGGTGACTATGACAAAGATGGCCTGACGGTAAGAAAGGGACCAATAAAAACAAGGCCAAGTGAGTAAATCAGAAGCAAGTGACAATAGTATCGTCAAGACAATGAGGCCTATTCCCATCCGAGCACAATTCGAACGGGTCCAAATCGTTGCGAAATATTTTCACACAACGCGTTGAATGGCCTATTCTAATGTCGCTAGACGTATCAGGGCATTTGGTTATTGTAAGTATGGGAGAATCTTGATTGATAAATAAGGCTGGACTTAAGGAAAAAGTGGGTGTTGAAATGCTTTATCTGGACTGGAATGGACACTGGACAGAATAGAAATATATTTTAAGAAAGGTTGTGTAATATCCACTATACGAGACATAAAAAAATAAAAATAACTACTACTTTACCTAATCAATGAATTTTTGTTTCGTGTTTTATTGGATCTGTGTCCAAAATACAAAGTTTTTTGTGTCTACTGTAAAGTTTTAACATATTGAGATAGGAGGGATTGGTGGTTAACCGTCGGAATGCTTCATGACTTGGAACTAATTTTAACATCTCTTTTGTTGCAGGCTGCAATTTCTACCCTGTTGGCGAATATCTAAAATTCGTCAGAATACCGGAAAACCTCAAAGTTGGTGATGAAGTACTAAGGGTGGAAGTTCATCCTAGGTAAGTCTTTTTTTAGATTCTTAATTGATTTAAAACTAGTAATTGACTTCTTCGATTAATTTGGAAGTTGTACAACACCTTGATAATAATGATGTCAACGACGGAAATAGCAGCATGGAGTCTGTCACGACCAAATACACGATTCGAAGATCATCGCGATTTCAGACATTGGTCAATAGCAAACAACCTACAGCAATCCAAAAGCCATTAGGTCAGCAATAGCTTAGCCTGGACAGAACAAATCCGTCACAAATCTACATGACTGCTTGCGAAACTAACCCAATTCTACTAACAAATCTCAAGCAATGGCTCTTAGTTCTATTATTATAACGTTCAAAGTTCCTTTAACTAAAGGTTTACGAATCCTTTGTCGTGAGAAAGGATCGCGATACACGGATTAACATCTCTGCACTAGTTTTTTCAACCTTCGACTTTGCTACTAAGACAATAAAAGCTTTTGCTGGTCTGTAGGACGAAATGAGCCATTTTTCTTCTTAATTGACACGGATTTGGGATCCATGGTATCTTGTGTTACAATACAAGTACGTTTCTTACAAAACAACCACTTAGTGAAGTTTTCGAACAATGGTTGTGCCAGAATTTAGGTATTGTATGGCACATCGTGAGCAGACTTCTACCAAAATGGTATCTGAACCAGTATGCATAAATTCCATTAAATGAAACCGTTTCAATCATGAGCAATTAACTAAAATACATTGAAATAATTTCACAGACCAGTGCAATATATTTAATTATGTAATTATTCATAATTTAATTTATTTTTATTTTTTGTTGCAACTTTTGTTTGTCTTGTATATTTCTGACGTATCTGTTCGTTTTAAAACCGCTCTGTATTAAAATGCCTATTATAAGACATACAAATGTTATTCAGAATAATTTATTTATATTATTTAAATCTCGGATTATCTACTAATGAGCCATTTGAAAACGTTTTTTTCTCTTTTCGTTACGTAAATAAAAGATAAACCAGTCGATTCACGAAGAAAGTGGACATATACAACTAGAACGAGTGTCAGATAAGGATGCAAATGCTAAACTGGCTGCAACCACTTTTTACACGAGTGCAGGGAGTGTTGAACCGCTCAAGCAGTGCAACAGTGCAACACGCAGCAGTGATTCTCATCAATATGCAACTTTTGAAGTACTCAGTTTTGAAAAAAAAACTATTAAATTTGTAATGGTTTTGCTCTATCTACTGACACTAGAGATAAAGTAAACGAAATAATCAATCAATTTATATTATTTTATTATACAGGGTGGGCCAAAAATTTTTGCACTTTTAAAACATCTATAAAAATTTAACTTTTCATGTTTTTTTATATTTTATTTACTTAACCTAGTAACAGATCAATGCAATTTATTTTTGAAAAATAACGTCATCCAGATCTCCTCCGTCTCGTCGTTGCACTCCTGCAGTCGACTACACAAACACTTTGGAAAACGAGTGATCGCAGCTATCTCATTCTGAATGTTTTGTTTTAACTGGGGTATTGTCATCGGATTATTAAGGTACACTCGACTCTTTAAATATCTCCACATGAAAACATCGCAAGGTGTTAGGTCCGGGCTCCTTGGCAGCCATGGAAATTGGGATGTCACCTCTGCGAGAAATCAACTTTTTCGGAAACATTTCTTTCACCACCGGTAAACTCATGTTTGACGTATGGCATGTTGTTCCATCTTGTTGCATCCATGTTCTGGTCACCTTCAAATTCATGCAGTGGGTGCAGTTTCAGATCTAGATGTAAAATTCGCCGTAGACTAGTTCTTGGTATTGCTAGAGCTGCTGAACGTTTACGCGTAGATAATTCTGGATCGTTCTCTACAGAAACTTTAACCTGCCGTATGTTCTCATCATTTCTTGTTAAACGTGGACGTCCTGTTTGTTTGATATTCAGTGTCGAACCAGTTTGCTTGAAGTTTTTGACCTAAGATTTAATTAAACTAACACTTGGACACTCACTCACTTGGCGTTATCCTTATTCAATTCTAAGAAGGCGTCGTACAGAAAGATACAAATCGTTGTTTTTATAAAACTGTTTAATACAAAAACCCCGTTGCTTTCCCGTGAAACGCTCCTTTATAAATAAAATTGCACGAAGTGACCTATAGTTTCCCACCAATTTCCCGCCGCTCACTCTGACAGAGTCCGAAAAAATCAGTGTTGCTATTTGCAAAAATTTATGGCCCACCCTGTATCTCGCTGACATTCCGTGTGGTTGCCGGGTTAGAATACAGCCACTATGGAGTGTGGTATCTTCCCGTGGATGTCGTAAGAGGCGACTAAGGGAATAAAGGCTTGTAGTATTGTTAGGCGATGAGCTTGCAACCTGTCACTAATATACACTGGTAAACATCTTTAGCCTATTTGTGCAAAATGTGGTTACAGAAAATTATCAACAAATTTTTAGAGTTGTTTGTAATTCTGCAGCTGTGCCTACCCCTTTCTGGGAATAAAAGCGTGAGTTTATGATGTATCTCGCTGACAGACAACACATTTTTAAAGTTAAGACTGAGGAAACTGAACATTGAGGAGTTGAGAAGGATTTCCTATAACAATACGTTGAGATTGGACTCGCACTCAGTATACCAATGCCTATGTGATTGTAATTGCAGACACCTGATCATGATTTCTCGTGGACAGATGGCTACTGTCAACTTTATTAACCCCTAAGCAAAGAGCGTCCGTGGTCTAATGGCTTAGGAGGTCGACTCGTGATCGTAAGGTACCCAGTTCGAACCCCCGCGGTCACCATGTACCAAAGAGTTTTTATAACTTAAGTGCATTACCTGATGCTCTTACGGTGAAGGAAAAACATCTTGAAGAAACCTGTGCAGGCTCGAACCGCTGTGTGTAAGAGGGTAATTGCACAAAAGATCCTAAAGGGTCGAAGTGTATTCTCTCTCATCGGTAAGATAAGATAAGATAAGAAAGAACCCAGAAGCAAAAAAGGGATGTTATATATTGTTTATCGTTTATATTGTAGCTCCTAAACAGATAGATCTATATGGACGTGTGTTTTTTTAAACGACCGCTGATTTAATCGCTAATAGTTATTAGCTAGATATCAAGAAAATCCTTTGGGTGGTTTTAAAGATTATCAGCTCTGAAAGCAGGAGTCGCTATTTCAGGAGTTTTATCTATTTACATACATACATTGGTGTATGTCATTACCGGTTTACCATCCATTACTTACACTTTACCATCCAGAACAGAGCTTGAAATTTTAAAACAATTAATTCTCTTGTTACGGTGCGTTAAGACCCAGCGAAGGATTGCTCTAGAACATGTTTTGTCTTTATTTTTACGAAGAAAACGTCAGAGATAATGCATAGAATTCTTGTTCGTTTTCTTGGTCTATATATTCCTCAAAAAGTACTTAAATATTTTATTTGTAATTCTAATCAATGCCAATTAACATACTAAACTTAAACTAGACTGAGAAACTAGTTCGATCAGTGGTTATTATATCAGGCATAACCTGTCTGTTACAGTCGGCTTGTTTGTTAACCAGGTTAAGCGAAAATCCTAAAAAATAATGAGTAGGCGTTGCCTGGAAAATAATTTTCATGGATTTAATTAATAGGTATGTTACTAGTAATTAGCCTAGTAAAAATTCAAGTTATATTGCATTATTTTAGAAGTTACACGTATAAAACTTTAGATACAGATAAGGGTGCCCTTATATTTAATCTACATTATACGGAATACATACAAAAACATATAATGCAAATCTTATCCGAAGCCTTAGTAAATTACATGGGCAGTTTTTTTTTCCTTTTTGTTATGGCATAGAGAAGGCAAACGAGCACACAGGCCACCTGATGTTAAGTGGAAACCAAGACCCATAGACATTCGCATTCAGAAGACCGCAATCCTAAGTCTGCAAATACGTTGCCAACTCTGATGACTAAGATGAAATGCCTCTAAGCTAGTCATGTCACCGGCTGTCTTATCCCCAAACCGGAACACAACAATGCGAACACTGCTGCGGTAGTTTAATGGATAAGATGGTGGAAGCGATCCGGACGGACCCTGCACAAGGTCCTACAACCCGCGAAAAAAATGTATTTTTGAATTTGAATATTAACCATACCGTCTCGGTCCAAAAGCGACGAATCTTTCGTACCATAACTATACATAAAAAAAATAGGTGTCGTGTAGTCAGGTTAATACAGAAAGTACAAGTGCCGTGGTTCCCAGTCGGCTTACACTCATATTTGCGAACTTGTGGTTTGCGTCGCCAACGAGCGCAACCACGCGGATAACTTAACGATGTTTGTTCTCCGAGATCGAATATAGATACGGCACCGACAGTTAGTAGTGCGTGGCGAGGCTGGCGAGTGCTGCTGATGTGAGGTGTTTGTGCGAAACTAATTATGATGTTCAGTGATGATGCTTCTCTCATCCACAACAACAACTCAACATCTCAACATCTCGTCAACATTCAATCGCTTAAGTTGCTCACGAGTGAGTGACAAAATTAAATTTCATGTTTTTTTTTTTTTGGTATTCAGGCCAACAACAGCCGTAAATATACTTATTACATAGTGTTAGTTACATAAAAGAAGGCCAATGACAGTTATTCATCAGTTGCTAAATTAAAGAGTACACAAACAAAATCATGAAAAATACTAAAACAAACAACATACAAAAGTTTTTTCACGAATGTGAATGCTTTGCGTTGCACGCAGGCCGAGGACGAATGGAAAATAATAATGACATTAAGTTATTCATAAACTCGTACCTGCCCACAAATAGTAATGTTATGTTTTTTAGTTATTCGTTATTTTTAGGAAGCAATATTTTTTATTTATAATACGAACATTAGTTAAGACAAAGTAACTAAGACAAAGTTGCATTGCTGTTTAATCTCGAGATTGTAGTCTTCAGATTGCAAAGATGTGGATCCTACTTTCCATCAGATGGTTTGTGTAATCGTTTCCCTTTCCCAGAGACAAAAAACAAAGCTTATACGTAGTAACAACTAGCGAAACGCCCTCGATGGCTACGGTTTATGCTTTTAAATAACACCCGGTAATAATCCAGATTGTTTTATACATTAAAACCTTCCTCTTTAATTACACTATCTATTGCTGAAAACACAGCGGGGGCGACTTGGTTTTATACTATGTACAGATAAAGAAAAAGGTTTAAAGTTAAGGACCAAATTTGCTAAAGTTCAAACACTAAGTGAAAATTACTTCTAGAGGGACACGTATCTGCGCTCTTTTATTCATCTATAACAATCTAGTCATACCCCATATTATGTCTTTCCTGTGTTACTAATGTCTGTCCGTCTGTCGTGTTGCGTTACGCACTACTATTTTATGCAAAGCCTATATTTTAGGAAGCTAGACAATTTGTAAACTAGAAGTTTGCGTTTCCGACTAGATAATAAGGAAGTAGTTATGAAACTGGTGTTGACTAGTTAACTAACTTGAACTTTGAAATGTAAATACATTTCTAGCTTCTACAGCTTTGACTGTGAGATAGCAAATCTTGAAGAAAAATCGTTGCTCAAAATGTAATCCATAAATATTGATGTCAGATAGTTTTAATGATACGATGGCTGAATGCTGACGCCTGACGCTTAGTTTCTTCTCGTCTATTTATTTGAATGCTTTAAATGTCAGCGTAAATCCATATTCATGGTGTATTTGAAATTTTAGTGTTTTTTACATAATCACCTACTAAATGACATTATAATACATTCCTAAACTAATTGGTTGTTATTTTTGGAAATAAGACTGCTAAAGCTATTATTAATTGATAACGTTTGCTTTAAATGGCACAACTACAAAGTGGATATATTTTTCTTTATATTTTATTACGTATCATATTTTTGATTCTCTTTATAAATTATTTCTAATACTATTATATTGTACGTCCGAAATGGATAAATTGTTGGAACTATTGTTATGCATGACATTTTATTATAATATTATGTACACAGTTTTGACAATAAATGATTATTATCTTATCTTATCTTATCTTTGTAAATAAAGATAATCTCAGCTTCTGACATAAGAGGAGGTTATAGGACGCCAATCTTCCTGATTGTGTGCTATTTAACTCCAGTTAGGTCGTTTAGTTTAAAAAACGTGTTTACTTGACAAATGAAATGCGTTAAAATAAGTAATCTTTACATCAATATGCGCTTTCTCAATTGTTAGGAACTCCCAGGAAATCCATAGGTAATAGCTTTATAATTTAGCACTTTCTCCTGTCACTAGCTACTTTACTGTTGCGTAAAACTAATAGTTGTGGTGTATGGGTCATGAGATTTTATCTATTTGCACATTCCTTTTATCATCGTTTATAATAGAAATGTGCAAATGTGTTAGGGAAATTAATTTCTTACGATAATGACGCCGGATGTGGCCGGATCTTGTCACGTCACAACTGTTAACAATATACTCGTAGTTTTATTGATTTTTAATAAATTGAGAAAAAGATCTTTGCATTTTTGGCGCATGTAATATTATTTTGTCGCTAACGTCGTATATTTATCTTGAAAATTACCGAGCGTACTAATTTGCAAGTAAGTAGTGGACCAAGAAAGGAAAATCTTATCATTGGTGATGCTGATGATAAAACTAAAAAAATATATATTTTTTAAATACTTTTGTTAGATGAATATCCATCGGGTATCATTAACGCGTTGACGGACAGAACGCCTCTTGACGTGCATATTATCAACCGCCATAAAGACGTAGTGTCACAGCGTGTAATGGTAAGGGTATTGTGATGTGACAGGACGCCGTACGACGTAGGACGCCTATGCACGTACTGACGCATAACATATACTACTGTGGTACCGTCCATCAGGTGTAATACCGTAAACCGGGGTTACTTTAATCAAATTCAAAGCTTAACACGAGTTTTTATAGAAACCAAAAGACAAAATAATAAAATAAAAATATGCAATAATCGGTTTTTAACCGCTAAACTACAAATGGGGGGTTACTTTGAAAACACTAAATATTTGAATGAATATCTCAAGTAAATCTGCTGAAAATCACGTACAATCTGTAGAAATATAGAATAGATTATATTATGTTTCGATATCACTACTTAAATTTGCTTAATATAAGACACTTCAAACATTTGAAGTTTTTTTACCTCAAAAATCAAGAAAAAAGCACACGTAATATTTATATTTTTTTCTTTACAAAAATAGACAGTACAACTCGCGCACTACTTTAACTTTCTGAAGGAGCATCTATCGCCGCTACAGTGGCAATATTTTGAAGGCGTATTCCACCTCCTTAAATATACATGTTTGTGTGGAAGGGCTATCAAAGTCACCCCGTTAATAAAAGTACCCCAGTGTACGGTATTTGTAATAACTAGACCTAGATATTTTCCTAGCACGAACGATGTGATGTTAGGGCTTGATACAATAAAAACATCGACAATCCTGTTATCGATAAATACCACTTCAATGTCATAGAGCGATTTTCACTGAAGTATGTAAAATATTAATTATTAATAAATTGATAGTTTTGATATTAACTTATCATTCTTATTTTAATTTTTAAAACACACTAAATAGTTATATAAATCATAAGACATGATTGTAATTTTTTTCCTTTTAGGTACGTCAATAAGTTTTAGGACATTGTGAATATTGTGAATAATTATTATAATGATGTACAGTCAGGGGCATTCCCGGTCGACCATCTCTAGGGTGATATTCGTTTGCGCGTTTGGCGCTAATGACATAAGCGCTGTAGGATTAGCTAGCTGCTACGAACAAGCCAAAATTTTCTTAAGTGGACGACCGTGAATGTCCCTGACTGTACTTACAATTATTTCCTCTATGAAGTTGAAGAGGTGGTTATCGATAACATGATTGTCGATGTTTTTTTTGTGTCAAGCCCTAACAACACATCGTTCGTGCTAGGAAAATCTCTTGGTCTAGTAATAACATACGTAAGACTGAAATTATAGTGTCAATCAAACTATTCGCCTCACTTCAGAAATTTGCATGACATAACCTCATTACGACGTAATAATCGAATTGAAATCAATTCTTCTTTAAAATCTCGAACTCATCCGTGTATGCATAACCTAGATCAATACTAATTTGTCCGTCAAATGTATGCTCGGATGTAATGTTGCGTAATCGCACGTAATCGTAGAAATGCTTTTATTGCTCTTTGATGGACATATAAATCATTGAATTATGCATAACGATCGTGAATAAAGTTTATGTATAAGAAAGTCGTACGTTAATATTGCGATTAGGCGAAACGACCTTTGGTATAATTCATGGGTTGGTTTTAATTTACTAGACAATGAAAGAAGTTGTTTATTTTCCCACTAAAACACGGACGTACGCTTCCTTCTTCCGGGACATAGGATATGAAAATGTACATAAGCCGACCGCCGGCATAAGCCAGTGTCATAGGGACCATGCCGCGAGCGGACCTGTTAGAGGGGGTGTTCTTTTTATAGTGGTGATTATTATTTACATCTTTAATATTTGAGTAGCTTAGATTAATTTTAACTTAAATAAGTTTAGTTTTAACTTTTAATTGTACTATATTAAACAGTTAAGCTTGAATTATTAAGTTTTAACATTTTTTGTGTCCAGCGAAATTTCTTTTCGTTTTGCAGAACTGTGGCCTAAAGCAAAATTAATCTGGCGAAAGCAATTGTTTTCGAAAATGTATAGAATCGTATTAAATCCTATACATTTCTGCAGTTTTCAAAAATCTTCTGATATTTTAAATTTCCGATAGAAATATTTTTTCTCAAGACTAAATTTTGCTTTTGTCTCGAAAATGTCACGATTCACGCAGTAAAAGATAAATAACACCGAGCTTCCCACTTACTTTGTTCACACGTTATTGTATAGGAGCAATAATTTAACACTCTGTGGAGTTTTAAATAGTTTCTAGGCCAAATTGGGTCTTGGGTTTTAGCACCATATAACAAGTTTTTAATATAGTCATTAAGGTGATATTATCTGGGACATTTAAATAGGTTATAAGAAGATGATCCACCTTTCAAGGTGAACTGCTGTAAAAGGTCAAAATATAATGATTGCAATAAAAAAATCAGGTAAATAAATTAGTCCAATTTAAAATTCACGGAAATGTCCAATTAAAACCACCAATCTTTATTCATGTTCTAAAAAAAGTATACCCTAAGCTTTAATTAAATTAAGCCAATACTCTAAAATATTTTGCATTATAATAACTGTTAAAAATTAAGATCCAAGGTTCGCAAACTAAAAGATAAGTGGTGGAAGGATAAAGCTGCAGTGCTGAATTGCAGCACTATGCTGACACTCACCAGACTGGTGGTTTCTTTGGGGGCATACGGGCGATTTTCGGTCCCCGCGTAAGGAAAACTGCACCCGTGTACTCGAGGGACAAACAATACCGAGTTACGGATAAAGCCGACCTACTGATGCGTTGGGCTGAACACTTTAACGATGTTCTGAATCCTGATGCGGCCGGCGCTGATCTGTCGTACGTGAGCTCTCTTGAGGAATTGCCAGTTTGCCAATCTTTGGACGATCCGCCATCTTTTGATGAGTTTGTAAGAGCAATCAAGCGTCTTAAGAACTCAAAGACACCTGGTATGGACCAGCTTCCTGCTGAAGTGTATAAATATACCGGAAATGACATTATTCAAGTACTCTACCACCTCGTCCTAAGAGTATGGAGTAGTGAAGAAGTTCCACAAGGCTGGCGGGATGCGGTGATTTGTAAGCTGTACAAAGGGAAGGGCGATGTCTCCGATTGCAGCTCTTACCGTGGTATATCGCTCCTTGCTAGCGCCGGCAAGGTCCTCGCGCACATTATTAACGCCCGTCTCAGTGACTTAGCTGAGAAATATCTACCAGAGAGCCAGTGCGGCTTTCGTCCTAGTAGGGGCACTATTGACGCGATCAGTGTAGTAAGGCAACTACAGGAAAAGAGCCTTGAACATCAACAGCCACTCTACATGTGCTTTGTCGATCTGGAGAAAGCGTTTGATAGAGTTCCTCGAGAGGCTCTCTGGATTGTGCTCCAAAAGTCTGGATATCCAAAGAAGCTCGTCAACCTCATACGCCAATTTCATGTCGGCATGAAAGCACAGGTTCAGCATGAAAACGAGCTTTCTGATGAGATCCAAGTAACAACCGGTGTAAAGCAGGGTTGCGTGATGGCGCCCACGCTCTTTGCCATTTACTTCGCAGTAGTGATGAGATACGCACTGCAATTTTGCAGCAATCAAATCCAGCTCAATTTCCGGTCTGATAAAGGTGTGTTTGGCATCTCAAGATTCAAGGCAAAAACGAAAATACAAAAATGCTCTATATTGGAGATACTTTACGCTGACGACGTATGCCTCATGTCAAATAGTATGGTGCATCTCCAAAGCTACGTCGACGCACTCCATCTGTCCTGTCAAAAATTCGGCCTGGTAATCAGCGCTACTAAGACCCAAGTTCTTAAACAGCCACCCCGGGGTTGCGAGGTTGATAAACGAACACTTAACCTAGATGGGAGTCCACTAGAGGAGGTATCGCACTTCAAGTATTTGGGTAGTAATATCCGGTACGACAACACCTTAGCTTCGGAGATACCATCGCGCATAGCCAACGCCGCAGCAAATTTCGGACGACTCACTGATCGTGTCTGGAGGTCCCATGATCTTAAGCTCGAGACTAAGATTGGCGTTTACAAGGCGCTAATCATACCAGTCCTTCTCTATGGCGCTGAGACGTGGTGCCTCTACAAAACAGACATAAAGAAGCTCGACACATACCACCTTAGGTGTCTAAGATCTATCCTTGGGATCAAGTGGCAGGACCGGGTGTCTAATTCTGAGGTTCTGCGTCGCTCTGGGATGGACGGCATGGAGGCTCTTCTCATGCAGCGCCAGCTCAGATGGTGTGGGCACGTCTTCCGTATGGATGACCGCCGGTTACCCAAAATTGTCTTCTATTCTGAGATGGCAGAGGGTAAACGAAGGCACGGTGGCCAGCATCTGCGCTACAAAGACGTGCTCAAAAGACACCTAAACGCCTGCGCTATTGGCCCGTCAGGTTGGGAGGAGCTCGCTTCAAAGAGGTCTTCGTGGCGTACCTCTATCTTTAAATCTGTGAGAACTTTTGAGGAAAACCGGCTAAAAACGCTTGACCTAAAACGCTAAACTCAAAAAGATAGACCCAAGCCCTCTTATACCTACACTTACAACTTGCAGGGCCAGCTCTATTGCGTAGCTTGCGACAAAGTATTTAAAACTAAGTTCGGTCTAGCGAGCCACATTAGAGCTCACGCTAGAAAATAAATTGCATAAATATATATACATATTTTTACGTATTATAGAAAAAAAAAATATATATATATATATTAAAAATTAAAAAATTCAGGGTCGCCGTCATCGAAATCGATGAGGAGGACTATAGTATAGTAATAACCCACAAAACAGCAGAAGATCTAGTTATAACACCGCTCCTAGTTCGTTGCGTCATGCATCCGTATTTATCTTCCGGCGTATGGGAAAAGGCGTTGGTCGCATAAAATGTTAAAAAGGCTTCACAATCTGATGTCATTTATAATTTTACGTAATTGTGCATGTCATTGCACAGATTCAGCAAAAGTTTTGCAAGTGGTCGTTGATGAGTAAAAAAGTCAATTGAGTAATACAAAAATCTTTAATGTGATTGACATTATGATGGATCGGATATTTGACATAATATTTAATGTTGATTTAAAGATGCTTATTATCCTTACGATTTCACAATAAAAACATAGTTTTAGTGTCAACCAGTATGGATAACTTTGATCACTATAGGTATTTATGTATGAAACTGCTCGCATTGTTTTTCTTGAAAAATCCAGACATGGATTTACATTTTGCAAACACACAAAAGAGTAATCTTTGTAGTAAAGGGATTAATACAAAAGGGTAATCTTTGTTTAATACATTAGTTGTCTTTAATGCATAAAAATAAAAATAATGAATTTAATACACAATAAAGTGCCATCTATATCTATTGATGTGAGGCTTTTATCAGCCTGCGCGCTACGCTACGCTGACATTACGTTCTAACATCACGAGGATGCTAAGTGGTTCAAAAACCGTTCACTAGATGGCACTGACGCGAGAACTTTCTAAGAGCCCGACAATGTAGTTTATCATTCTGCTAAGAGATGGCACGGAATCACTACGGGTCTATATAAATAAAGGAAGAAAAAGAGAGGTAGGGTTTGTTTAGCCCTAGGGAGTAACATTACCCGCCTTTAAAAGTATTACTATTTTAGAGATTTTCATCTTAATTTGGTTCAATTATTTTATAACAAAGAGTATAATTATAAGTAACCAAATCCTAATTTAACATTCAGTAGGATAAATAAATATTTTAAAAAAGAACGGTAGTTCTTTAACGTCTATACGCATCTACACATCTTCCCAAGACCCAGAACATTGAAAAAAAAGTTGTCAATAAAACCGAATTGCAACAGGCAGTCACGGCCCTTATTAGTTGAGCCACAAGTCACAAGAAACAAACTTTACAAAACAGTCTCATTAAATTTCCGCGCCAACGTTTTTAGGTGGATTAACAAACAAACTCCGTTACTGGCCTGAGAAATACGACATCGGATAAGTAAATGGGTCACTAAACTGCCCAAGTGCGAATCAGTCTCAAAAACGAAAGGGTTCGGTACCAATGTTAATACCGAGCAAAAAACGCCTTACCGTAAAACCTGGTAACTATGGTCCAGTACTTCAACTGTGGTCCAAGTCTAATTTCTTAAATTCCTCATAGATGACTTAAATATAAGCATTTTAAAACTTTAGTCAACAAGAAATGTCTATAAAACAACAGGTTTCCTTAACTAAAGATAATGGGAACTTGTACTTTTGGTTATTGATTTTGGACCATAGTTACCAGGTTTTACGGTACGTTTTTTGAATTAGGACCCCTTTCATATTGAAACTTTATATCATATTTATTATTAGATGTTAAAGCCGCCATATTAAATAATACACACTCTGTGAAAATGTTAATTGTCTACGTATTACGGTTCAAGAGATGCTACGATTGCTATGGTTGACCAAATCACGCCAAAAATTTAATCAATGGAAGCCTCCTGTAATAGAAGCAAAAAAGTACAAAATCTGTGAAAATTTCTAGTATCGAGTTGTAACGGTTCTTGAGATATAGCCCGCTGACAGACAGAGAGACAGACAGACTTACAGAAGGATTAGTAATAGCAGGGTATCGTTGACACTCTTTGGGTAAAGAACCCTAAAAAGAAATAAGGCACTATGCCAAAGATGACCAAACTAATAGTAAATCGACTTAAGAGAAATTGCTGACTGGGCTCTATACCAGGGATGTCGTTATCCAAGCCCTACGATTTATTATTTCTGGGCGTGGATATGCCATGCCGTCGATGCTGCGTCAGCAGACAATTCCTGATATTTTATGTGTCTGCCTGTCACTTTGTTTGTATTTTACAACGCCTACAACGAGTAAAACTTAGACTCTTAATGAATTTAACCAACAAAAAAAACTGGTCAGTAAAATACTTTATTGGATCTGCACCCCTATACTTAAAGCGGTAAGACGCATATTGTCTTTGACCTGTTATCGTATTGCCTACGTTTTGATAGCTCTAATTTACTTGACAGTAATGTTGGCTTAGTTAAAAACAATACTGAAACAAATTTTTACCGTCTTGAATAGAGGCCCTGAATGGTTGACTCTTTATGTTTATAAGATGCTGTGTAAAGCATTCTTAAGCAAGAGCATAATAGGTATATTTTTTATTCTAATTTCTATGTTCTTTACCATACTGAAACACGTCAATTAAAAGAAAAAAGAGACACGAAACTACGATTTACAATAAATTACCATTTCTGGAAAGATCATAATAATATTTTCGCGATGAGAAGCTCTTTGTCTGTCATAACACTCATAACATTGTACGTCCCATGCATAACGGGTTCGAATTATCATTTGTTTTATTGAAAGTTGTTCAGCGGAGTTAGGTAGCTTTTTAGTTTTTTATAAATACCTGGGGTAAAGGATAAACGACAATTTGGAATACTAATGCACGAAGACGAATTAAATATAATAATAAATATCAGGGGGCATTCTCACACAAATCCACCTGGTCCCAAACAGAGCTCGAGGCTTGTATTATGGGTAGTCAGCAACGTTCAACTTACTCATATTGATAAATACATACTTAAATACATAGAAAACACCTAAGACGCGTAAAATGAGTGCAAGTACACTCATCACATAAATATTTGGCCATCCCGGCTCGCCCAATAACAATGAAACTACAAAAAAACCGCTAAAGATTCAACATTAACATTACCATTTACTTCCAGAAAGAACCTGAGCCTACAGCCAGTGGACCGAGAAGAAGACGCCGCTCTGTTCACGTACCGGGACGTGAACCGGACGCACGTGGCCGTCGTGCTGGCGCAGCCCGTGGACGCCCTCGTCGACAGCGACTCGCCGCAGAACGTCGTCAAGTTCCGCCTCGGCTGCGATTACGACGCTGGAGATGACCTGGTGAGTTTTTTAATGCTAGACGAGAAAAATATCTTGAGATTTACCTGCCAGAAAATTAACAAAAGGAGGCTTGTTATAACAGGAGAAGAATTGCAGACGCCTTTTAGCCCTATAATGTATTCAGTGGGATAGTAACTTTCCATCCATATCAAGATATGACTAAGTAGCTAATACGACTACATTGCTTTGTGCCTAGATCTACATTGGTATTAGGCATTAAATAAGCATCGCACGCGGGACTGATGGCCGATGGGGTCGGAAGGTTCTTGAGTGGCGTCCGCGGACCGGGATCACGAGCTGTGGGTAGGCCTCCAACAAGATGGAGTGACGACCTTGCAAGGACCGTGGGAAAGCGGTGGATGCGAAAAGCACAAGACCGGTCTGAGTGGAGAGCCTTGGGGGAGGCCTATGTCCAGCAGTGGACGTCTTTCGGCTGACATGATGATGATGATTAAATAAGCAATTTCAAGAGGACAAGACATTCTCTAGGCTGTTTGGCGCATTCACAAGACTGCAAATGCACTGCCAACCCTGAGGACTAAGATGGAATGCCTCTATGCTAGTCATTTCACCGGCTGTCTTATCCCCAAACCGGAACACAACAATGCAAACACTGCTGCTTGGCGGTAGGTTAATGGAAAATATGGTGGTACCAACCCGGACGGACCCTGCACAAGGTCCACAATGAAGATGTGACCATTTAACACAAAAGTAAAAAACAATTTAAAGTAAAGCTAGAAATTAAAGCGTTTAAAAACACCGATCAATTACAAAATAAGCAGATATAAAAGCTATGGTTATTCAGAAATGGTTCAAGTTACTTGAGTTTTAGTAATTTTAGAATCAATATGTCGTTATTTAAATGTCAGCATCAGCACATTGACTCCCTTAAAACATTAGCGAGGCGCGAGCGACGGTCAGTGGCGTGTAAACACCGATTAACGCGTCATTCATACTCGTCTACTCGTTTAGCCTGATCCACTAGTTAGGCTATAACAGTAAATATAGATTATTGATCACCGCTGAAAGCTTTTAGAAAGCCAATTTTTATACCAATGTCACGAAGACAATTATGGTGGTCAAAGAACTCATGACGCCAGTGTTAAATAAAAAATAATATTCAAAGCATTTTCTTGTAAAAGAAACTACATTCTTCAACTTTGTTTGCATTGAATATAACGTAACTTGGAATGAACACAAGTTTCATATTTATTTAACACAGACAAAATAACTTGACAAACCAATTTGAAGTAAATAACAATTCCAAAGGTCTACATCCTGAAAGCCATGATGACAAATGTAACTCCACCATAAAAACGACGTGTCTAAAAATAGAAGCAACATAAATGTCGTGTGAAACCCTGTCGTAAACCTGCAGCGATATAAAGGTTCGTAGAGGGGAGCCGACGAACCTTACTGAGGCTATTTGCATAGCCTATCCTTAGATAGTTTAAGATAAACTATTATTTGCCTCCAAGTTCAATAATACCTCTTGATACATGATCTAAAACTCTTCAATTTAATCTTAAATTAATTGTTAAATCTGGAATTGCAATATGAAACAAATCAAAGTGGAAGTGGGTTGTCTCACCTAAGACATTTAACTGAGACAATGGTAAATTTACTTCTTGAGTTATTTTTAGTTTTACCCGTAGATTAAACTGTTTATTATCAGAAGCCAACAGTACCTTCAATTGATTGCTTGAATTTATTGAATTTACGACATAATGAATTTAAAAATGCTAAAATCATAATAAAAACGATAAAAATACTGATAAATCAAAACTGAGGCAAATAGAAAATTGTGATCTCAATATTTAAATCCTAAGGCTGCAATTACGTTTGCGTGAGGACTAAAGACAAAATTCTTCCTAATCATCCTTCAATCATAATAATTGCATCATGAATCTCCGAGATGTTTCCTCAACACTATGACATAAAATGTTCACTATTAAACGCGACTTGAAGAGAGTATTCACAAAAAGGCAGGAATGTGGTTGTGCCTTTTGCTTTGCTGATGTTTAAGTATGGGCGACGGTGACCACTTACCATCAAGCGCTCGTCTGCTCGTTTGTCTTTACGGGCTACAAAATAAACTTACTAGCTTATTTATAAACGACTGTCCGCGTAGAAGTCGTTTATCGCTGCTCCCTCGGGAACTGTCCAATTTTCCGAGATAAGAACTATCCTCTGTCCTATTCCAGAACCTAACCAATATGTGTGCCAAGTTTCATCTAAATCCGTACAGTGCGCAGTGGTTGAAGCATGAAAGACGGGCAAACATACACACTTTCACATTTATAATATTACTAGTTGACGCGGCAAACGTTGTTTTGCCTTATAAAGACAAATAATAAAGACAAATAATTTGCAATAAAATAATATTGCGACTATAAATTGAAATGTAAGCTATCCTATCTTTCAAGTTGGGTCGAATTGCACACGGTGTGCAAATCAAATTTAAAATCGGTTCAGTAGTTTAGGAGTTCATCGCGGACAAACAACGTGACACGTAATTTTTATATATATAGATTTACTACTATTAGTATGGATAACTGATAACTGGCGTCGGCGGAGATGCCTGTCTCACGATACGTCAAAGTAAACGTCAAGTCATAGATAACTGCTATTTGAGACATATCTCAAGACTGATATCAGTGATATCTAAGCTAAGATCAGTATGTTAATACGGCTTTACGAGTATGTCCTGGAAACGCTTTCAGCTTATACTATCTGGTGGGTTATTATGACATAACGAGGCGTTTCTTCTCAGCAGTGGTCTCCTTTTATGAAGCGGTGGTAGATTCGTGACGTGTAAAAGTGCCCGTGCGGCCTACTTACTGAATAAATATTTTTATCTTTTATCTTTATCTTTATCTAACTTAGCAGTTCAGTTTAGGCTGAGAGAAAAGGACGGAGCTATATAATTGCTATAGATCTGTCTTTTACACTCACCGTAAAATGAACTCCATAGCTGTGTCATAATAACCCCTCTGTAATTAAAGACAAAGATCGATTATTAAAAAATACCTGCTAGTTATATCACCAGCTGGTTGTACCATATACGGGAACAACAGTGTCAGTGTAATTATTGTATTTAATAACTGAAAAAATTACTTTGTGCTGGAGTTTCTTGCGACGACGCTTCTTCTCCGCAATGATGGTCTTGTCCGAAGTCTAATAGATTCACTCCACATTATACAGGGTGCCTCTGACCTTGGGGCTTTAAATGCATAGATCATTCCTACTCCTGAAACTAAACTTCTTTTGTTCTGTAAGTTGTTAAAAATATGTTCAGTTTAAATTTATTTTTTATCATACAAGTTAAATCTAATTTTCAATATACGCGATCCAATTCTCCATTTTCCTTTAGCCCTCGTACCAAGGTAATGTCGCCCCCGTACCATGAGATAGTGATTACATGGCCAGTATGTAATACATTGATTTTACAATTAGACTTTAACATCAATTAGTTATCTAAATTTAAGTTATTTTTTCATGTTGCAGAACAAAAGTAGTTCAGTTTAGCGAGTAGAATCGATCGTTGAATTTAAAGCCCCAAGGTCAGAGACACCCTGTAGAAGTGTTAAAGAGCACTAATGTGGCCAATTCACTGAATCAAAATTTTTAATGAAAATTTTGAATTTTAGTGACTAATGGTGGTTAAGATCCGGATCGACATTGTACGGGGACCTACGACCCGCAGTATAAAGAAAAACAAGCAGTAAATTGAACAGACGCTCCTAATAAATGTGATCAAAGGTTTCGATGTGTAGCAGACATTACATTTTATCGGTCTAGCCATCGAAGTTTTCACATAGTTCGTTCTTAGAGCCGAATAAAAAATTATTACTGCGACGCCCGGAAACATATTTATCTACCTTGTACTGAATTAATGAAATCCGCTCTCAGGGTGCATTAGTTGTAACAGCACAGCTCTTTTGTAACTTGCAAAAACTTTGGAGATATACTGCAAAAGGACCAAATCTTAAGAACCCAAAACCAACGTGCATGCATGACTCGATGTATGAAAGTGGTAGAAGCGAAAGAGATTTGTCAGGATCGTTGCAGGAGGAAAAAAGTGGTCTCTGCCAAACCCTTTGAGAAACAGGCGTGATTTAATGTATGTATGAAAAAACATTTCGGTTAGATTTCAGAATATTTAATGAGCAGGTAGGTAGGTATTTAATGATGGTTTTGACGACGCCGGTTGGCCTAGTTCAGGGGTCGGCAACCTGCGGCTCGCGAGCCACATTCGGCTCTTTGGATGTGAGGCTGCGGCTCTTTAGTTCCAATCGCAAATATTATTTATTTTATAAAAAAAAACAACAAATATCAACAAACTTTATGAAAGTATAGAGGCTATTTATTGTTGGCAAGAATTTTTTTTGTGGCTCTTTAAAAACTTGAATAGTAATTTTTGGCTCTTCCGACTCAAAAGGTTGCCGACCCCTGCTAGTTGGTAGTGACCCTGCCTACAAAGCTAGCAGTCCTGGGTTCAAATCCCGGTAAGGGCAGATATTTGTGTGATGAGCGCGAATATTTGTTCCCGAGTCATGGATGTTTTCTATGTATTTAAGTATATATTTATCTATATAAGTATGTTTATCGTTGTCTAGTACCCATAGTAGAAGCTTAGAGCTTAGTTTGGGACTAGGTCAATTTGTGTGAGATTGTGTCCTGATATTTATTTAGAAAAACTTTAAAAAAAACTATTTACCGTAATAAAGATTATAGATTAAGACACTATTAAAAATTATTACTAGTAAGATTATTACATCAAATATACCTTAATATCGTCCTGCAGAAAGTAAACACAGCCAATAAAATAGTTACCTATTCCAAGCAAAATTTAAAATATTGCAATCGCTTTCTCCCCAAGGACTCAGACCGCAAGAATCTATTAAAGGCCAGCTGGATATTAAAATCAACTTTGAAAGTAGGACAAAGCTATGTAGCCTTTTATCTGCTTCTAGATCATAATGAAACGACTGGTAATCAAAAGACAAGTTAATCCGACCGTTAGGCTTTTTTGTAATGGACGAATGTAACTAACAAAGTTTGCTGTTGGGTTGAAGAATAATAAACCTTACTGTGTGGAGATAGAGAAGAAGATGAAGGAAATTATATTCATAAACGTTTTGCGAGTTAAACGGCGCGGCAGAAAGTTTCTGCCGGTGAAGTTACCTTTGCTTTGGAACAGTCTCGTGATATTACGCAGTAACCAATTACATAATATGATTTTTTGTCATCATCATCATCATGTCAGCCGAAAGACGTCTACTGCTGGACATAGGCCTCCCGCAAGGCTCTCCACTCAGACCGGTCTTGTGCTTTTCGCATCCACCGCGTTCCCGCGATCCTTACAAGGTCGTCACGTCGTCGTGTTTTTTTGTAAGACAATATAATCATTTTGTATTCACACTTAAACCAATGATGGTGACGGAACCAGTAATGGACAAGGACCAATGATGGTAACTTGATTCCTATTTTAAAGAATATAAGGGTTATTCATTTGTTTTGCCACAATCAATTTAGGACCGTATGTTAAAGTGTCCATTCCTGGTGCCTGTCAGCTAAAAGGATCCATCATTGGTGCCGTCACCCTATTGTATACACATACATAAACTCATGCCTTCATTCCCAATTCAACAAGTCAATTTTGCACTATTAGGCTATATGTTTACTAGTGTATTAGTGACAGGTTGCAAGCCCATCGCCAAACAGTACTTCAAGCCTTTATTCCCTTAGTCGCCTCTTACGACATCCACGGGAAGACATGGAGTGGCACTATTCTAACCCCATTCTATCACCCTATTCTGTTCTGTCACCCTATTGTAAATGTTATAAATATTATGTTCATGAATCTAATAGCTATTTGCAGTTACGTTAATTTTATTGTCATTTGCATTTGTAGGTTTAATCGTGGTAGCCCAAGGTTTTTCATGAATGAAAAGGTTTTTCATTCAACTACTATAAAAATCGCAACCTTACTAGGTCATACGTTCTTAATTTTATTACTCCAGTGCAGTTGTACACCTTTGTCAATGTCTTCTTAACATAAATGATTAAAAACACTGTTATATTCTTCCTTCTGTGTCCATATTTCCGACCTTAACCCATTTTACCGCTGGACCATTTTTATGCCTCCTAAGGGCGGTTTAAACGAATCAGTTTGAGTTTGGGCTGAAGCTGGAATGTTCTCGATGAAAGCTTTAGCAGATCCTAATTGGAATGTAACAATTATATTCAGCTCAAGTTCTATTGAAAATATTGCTTTAAACATTTTGTTCAATTTATGTAGCCGATATTCCGGTCTGTCTGATAACATTTTTGCGGTGTTTGCTTTGATAGACATTTTTGGCCTAATTTGGCTCTTGTTAATTTAGCTTTGTGGATTGCTTTTGAGCATTCCTGATCTATAGCAATACATAATATTCAGATGTTAGATTGCTTGATTTAGATACAATGAACTTTGATTGTATTAAATAATTAATAAGGTTACTATTTTTTTGTTCAATGTGCAAAGTTATTTACCATTGCTAATTTGTAATAGACTTTACGTTTTGTTTGTATCTTTATTAAAATGTATTATATACTGGACTAATAGCTGTCCGCAAGCGGCTTCGCCCCTGCTGCAAGTTTCTGACCATCCCGTGTGGTTTTTTTTATACAAACCTGGTCCTGAGAATAACAAATACACCAAAAAATAATTACCTATCTAATATGGTGCATAAGTTATTCGCGTACATTTCGGAAATCCATTTTTATTTAAGTTAACAATTAAAAGTTAAAAGTAAACTTATTTAAATTAAAATATAAACTAATTTACTTGAATATTGAAGATGTAATGAATAATCACAACAATAAAAAGAACACCCCAATTTATATTTAAGTAGGTATATATTAATCAAATTTTTCAAATTCAAGTATTCTTTCATTTCAGATATCTGCCTATCTATCGGTGACGGTCTACATAGAAGACGTGAACGACAACGCACCGAATTTCTTGGACACGCCGTACCGCATCACTGTGGATGAACTGACGCCGATTGGTATTATACCATTTTCTAATTACCTACTGTCTTTATGCAGAAGCAGAACCAACTGATGGCTCGTGCTTTAAATCATTTACATGCCATCCTTTTTCCACTTACTCGTATTGACGAGACGCGTCTCGAAGCTATAAATACAGGGTGTAAGGGACGGCTCACCGAAAACTGAAACCATAGCTTCAGAACATTGTACTGAACTGAAATCCAGTGGAAATTTTCCCGGGAAAACGAAATTTTTCTCGTTGGTTTCAGTTTTCGGTAAGCCGTCCCTTACACCCTGTATAGGTATAATATACAGGGTGTAAGGGACGGCTTACCGAAAACTGAAACCATAGCTTCAGACCATTGCACTGAACTGAAATTCAGTGGAAATTTTCCCGGGAAAACGAAAATTTTCTCGTTGGTTTCAGTTTTCGGTGAGCCGTCCCTTACACCCTGTGTATGTATAATATACAGGGTGTAAGGGACGGCTCACCGAAAACTGAAACCATAGCTTCAGACCATTGCACTGAACTGAAATCCAGTGGAAATTTTCCCGGGAAAACGAAATTTTTCTCGTTTTTTACGTGAAAATGCAGTTTTCACAGTTTTTTTTACATAATGAGCTTCAGTATGTCATAATATGTTGTCCTAGATCGGTTTATATGCAAAAACATGGAAAGAAAAAGGAGAAAGCTTTCGCTTTCCCGTGAAAATTTCCACTGAATTTCAGTTCAGTGCAATGGTTTGAAGCTATGGTTTCAGTTTTCGGTGAGCCGTCCCTTACACCCTGTATATAAAACTATAAATTTTAGTTTTTTTTCGTGTGTTACATTGATTCCGCGGATTAATTGATTCCTGATTACTTGTGTTAAGATAGAAAACACAAAAGTGTTAGTAACACTAATTTACGTTTTTTCTGAAAGTTACTTAATACTTTGCTGCTTACTCCACTTCAAATAGCGCATTCTTCGTAATTTTATTCACTATCATATTTTTTATTTTTTTTATAATTCACTTCTCCCCAGGCCTTACTATCTTCAAAGGCATCCACGCCTTTGATCGCGACAAGCCAAACACTCCTAACTCCGACGTGCAGTACAGCATCAGTTCTGGAGACGAAGCCGGCCACTTCGGCCTCGAGAGCTCGCACAAGCCAGCCCTCGTGCTGAGGAAACCACTGGACTATGACGATGGCGACCGGGAGTTCCATCTAGTAGTCACTGCTTCGGTACGTACTCTGAGAGAATGATATCAATGTTGATTTGTTATTCTAGTTTTTTACTTTACGTATTTTGTATGCTATAAATGCCAATAAAGAGGCAATCAAACAATTTATCAAAGTAACATTAGAACAGATTGCTTCCTTTTTCGTCGTATTCCTGATTCGACGTATACTGGTTTTGACAAATCCTTGTTTCGTTGTTTTCGATTTTCGACATATTATTCTTGTTTGGATGTGAAAGTACTAAGTTAAACCATACAATGCCTGTGACGGTAAAATATTAACTACAAAAAAAAACGAAATATGAAACATCGTTTTATTTTTAATAGGTACCATATTTTAGACTGACTTTCTTATATGTAATCATTTATGTCGAAACGGTATGTGTTCAAACAAGAAAATGCCGAAATCTGAAAACGACGAAACAAAAATATGTCGGGTCAGGAATACGACAAAAAAAGGAAACAATAAAACAATCCATCCAAACTGTTCATCGATTAATCCGAGTAGTTTTTCTACGACCAAAGAGGAACTACGTCATTAAAAGGAATTCACTTAAAATATTTAAAGGCCAGAGAAGAAGAGCTATTTGCATTGGGTTCGTGCCAAGTCCTTATTCAAGAGCACTCTCCTATTTAATTCTCGCTTTATTTTTTATTTGCATAACATTTGTAACCATTGTTTCACTCTATTCCACCTAAAACTAAGGATATTGAACGCTAAGGTAAATTGGAAATGCTCCAAATGGATATTGTTTGAAGGATCCTATCCTAATTTATTCCAGGACCGAGGGTCGCCCCCCCGCAGTACGAACGCCACCGTTCACATCACAGTTCAGGACAACGATGATTTGCCGCCAAAATTTACCCTCGATGTCTATAAGACTCAGATTCCTGAGTTTTACCCGTTATACGTAAGTATTTTTTCAAAGACAATTTCATATAATACGGTTTTAAAGATTCGCCTGCAGATTCAAAAACGGAAATGTATTTTCGTTAAAATATTTTTTGTCACTTTCTGTCAAATTAATACGCTACAATGACAGATAAAAACAAATCATAATTCAAGCACACTTTAGGTATTGCGTGTTTATGAATAAAAGGGTTAGTGTGCTCGGGTTAAAAATATGTTTCTATGAAGATGTGAGTTGACTACAAAAAAACGAACTAAATACGCTTTAAATTAAGTGTAGCAATGTTGCATTCCAAAATATTTAATAGTATTTTTTTAATGACACTAGGAAAGCACTTTGGCCAAATGGTCATAGAATAAAGTATGTAAAATGTGTCAAATTTTCAAAGTTTATAGTTAATTCAATGTTAAATTGTAATACAACTAGCAAAACGCGGTTTCTCTAATTATTTCCAAAACATTTAACCTTACATTCCACAATTCACAGAGATAAAGTTTTAAGTGGCTAACCAACATTGTGAACCTGAATCTGGAAATCCTCTGCCAATTTATATTCAGAATATACGTTTAGCTCATACTTCACAAGGGAAGTGCCTGATCTAATCGCACCCTTTATGGGCGAACCTTGCAGACTCCAAATTATAGGGCATTCAATTCACAATTCGGATTTAGGTACGACATTATTTGAACCCTTTGAAACTACGGAAATGACTACTTTGACGAAGTAAAAAGGATTATCTCTCAATTGGTTACATTATTGTACTTTACGGCTGGATTTGGTGAGCTCGTGGCTAGTAATTATCGTGAAATATTGTCTGTTTGCCCTTAATAATTTAACTTGCTTCTGACCGCGACTTTGTCCGCGTTGATTATCTCACAGGAACAGTGTTTTTTTTTTCGATATTCAGGGTAGCCTTTGTTTTAATTTAGAATATAAACTATTCGCATACCAAAGGGTATAGCCGAGTAAGCATGGAGAAACTGCCCTTAGCGAAAAAAATAATTTCCTTTTACTGGGTTATTAACCTTTACATAAGTAGTGCTTTGACCACAATTTAAGCCTCAAATCCTTCAGGTTTAAAAAAAAACCGCATAAAAAGAAATAACATTTTTATTTTATTTTAGCCAAAGTACTAATCCGATTTCTTTGTAATTTGGATATGTTGTACATACAATTAAGGTCGCTTTCTAAAAAAAAATTAATGAATTATCTCTTGAAAAAAACCAAAAAAAAACGAGTTAATAATTTAAAAAAAAAAAAAAAATACGTGCGAGATTGCGACAATTTCCAAATTTACATATTTTATGTAGAATTTAATGATGTTTAACATTTTTTTTTTCAAAAGCTAAAATCGGGATTAACAGTGTGAAAAACTTGAATTTGTAACATCCGATACATTCTTTTCAAACAAAATAACTTCTACGTATTACACTATGAAGTTATATTTCCAACGCATTTTGAATTTGGAACGCGACTTATTTTACTGAGTGCGAACTCATGCGAACCTTAAAATCCGTGGCTGTATGCGGCTAGCCGCATGGCTAGGGCTTACGCCATTCAGACAATTAAAAAAAACAAAAAGGCAAATGGTATGGTATATAGAATATATCCAGTATTTAAACTGACACTCACTAAGTACACGAGTGCATACTTAGTGTGTGTCAGTTTATACTGGACAAAATTCAATATACGAGGTTGAGTCACAGAACCGTCGATATATGTATGGGATATTAAAAAATGCGTACTCCGTAGCCGTATGTATATATAGCCACAAAAGCAATTTATAGTGCAAAACGTCACATTTTAAATTCAAATTCGTTAAGATAGCGTTCAAAATATACTTCATTCATTTATTGTCAACTTGGTTTTGCTTGTATGAAGATAAAGTGTTATGGGATGTCACAAATTCGATTTTTCTAACTGTTTATCCCGATTTTAGCTTTTGAAAAAAAAAATGTTAAACATCATTAAATTCTACATAAAATATGTAAATTTGGAAATTGTCGTAATCTCGCACGTTTTTTTTTTTTTTTTTTAATTATTAACTAGTTTTTTTTTGGTTTTTTTCAAGAGATAATTCATTATTTTTAAGTAAAATAAGTAGCGTCCAAATTCAAAATGCGTTGGAAATATAACTTCATAGTGTAATACGTTAAAGTTATTTTGTTTGAAAAGAATGTATGGGATGTTACAAATTCAAGTTTTTCACACTGTTAATCCCGATTTTAGCTTTTGAAAAAAAAATATGTTAAACATCAATAAATTCTACATAAAATATGTAAATTTGGAAATTGTCGCAATCTCGCACGTTTTTTTTTTTTTTGAAACTTATTAACTCGTTTTTTTTTGTTTTTTTTCAAGAGATAATTCATTAATTTTTTTTTTAGAAAGCGACCTTAATTGTATGTACAACATATCCAAATTACAAAGATATCGGATTAGTACTTTGGCTAAAATAAAATAAAAATGTTATTTCTTTTTATGCGGTTTTTTTTAAACCTGAAGGATTTGAGGCTTAAATTTTGGTGAAAGCACTACTTATGTAAAGGTTAATAACCCAGTAAAAGGAAATTATTTTTTTCGCTAAGGGCAGTTTCGCCATGCTTACCCGGCTATACCCTTTCCTAAAAATCCGTCTGTTCGTTTCAGCGTGAAGAAATAACAAACATAACGACTCTCATAAAAACAATATTATTAAAGGGTTATTAAAAGTGATAAATGTGAAATAAAACTATACCTGCTTAGTTATTTGACTGCCAGAACTTGTCTAAAATGTCTTCAGTAAAAAAAATCAAGACAATGTCGCTAACAGGGAAAACTTTTGTTAATTAATATTCATATGACGACGCGCTGGCCTAGTTGGTAGTGACCCTGCCTACGAAGCTGATGGTCCTGGGTTCAAATCCCGGTAAGGGCAGATATTTGTGTGATGAGCGCAAATATTTGTTCTCCTCAGTCATGGATGTTTTCTATGTATTTAAGTATATATTTCTCTATACAAGTATTTATATCGTTGTCTAGTACCCATACTACAAGACTAGAGCTTAGTTTGGGACTAGGTCAATTGGTGTGACATTGGCCCCTGATATTTATTATGATATTTACTTAATTCACAGGGTAAACGTATCCACAAAGAGCTGATCTTCGACTCATCAATCCGAGCTTTCGACCAAGACATCGGCGTCGGCGCACCCGTCCGCTACGACATAGTCGCCGGGAATGAGAGGAGACTGTTCTCGCTTAACGTCATCAACGGAACTCTGTTCCTTGATAAGGAGATTGATTTGGATGCTGAGGCTGGACTATCAGGTAATTATAAAGTCAATTAAGTGTGAAAGGTGAAAAAAAACATGAAACAAAACATTCTTGAATATCCAGACTAATTGCTCTACTAAGTAACGTTTAGTAGTATAAAAGTGTATTCAAACAATATTTACTTTATTATCCACAAAAACAATAGGAACAATTTACTAAGCAAAACGGAAGAGATGTTTTATTGACATCTTATAAATAATAATAAATATCAGAGGACAATGTCACACCAATTGACGTAGTCCCAAACTAAGCTCTAGGCTTGTAGTTATGGGTACTGGACAACGATATACATACTTATAAAGATAAATATATACTTAAATACATAGAAAACACCCATGACTCAGGAATAAATATTTGCGCTCATCACACAAATATCTGCCCTTACCGGGATTTGATCCCAGGACCGTTTAGCTTCGTAGGCAGGGTCACTACCAACTAGGCCAGGGCGTGTCGTCGAATATTACATCATAAAAGCATTTTTCTTTACATTTTGGATAGGAAACTACGTCAATTCATAATAATCAGCCTTTTTCCACTGAATGTTGGGTATTATATTAATATATCCGAGGCCTTTTACTTTACTTGTAACCCCAGTCTTCTAAGTTCTTATTTTTATAATATTTATGAAAAACTTATTAATCACATATTAAAAACCAATATCTGTATGTTTCCATTTCAGGGAATACATTCGTCTTGCAAGTCCAGGCTGCCCAGGTGGACAACCCGCTCAAAACGGCTCAAGCGAGGATAGAAGTCGAAGTCCTGGACCTGAATGACAATCTGCCGGAGTTTGAGGTCGATTTCTACAACATCAGCATCGTGGAAAATCTGCCAAATGGTAACTACAACTAATATTTTTTTAGAGTATACAAGTAAGTTCTGGAAAACTACTGCATAGTCTCGCAAATTACGTCAAAAATCTTCTATTTTTGGCGGCTTTTTTGGTTTGTTGTGTGAGTGTAAGTGTGAGTTTTCTGTAAGTCTTGTACATACATACTTCCTGCCTTCGTTAAAAGAGTCATCTAAATATCACACTGCTAGATGAAGACAGTATCAACTCAAAATAATTGTAAGTTTTGTTTCAAGCTTATAGACGTTGTATCAAAGTTGATTTTAAAATACAGTTGTATTTTGAGTTACTACACTTTTGATCCGGCAGTGCGATATGACCGCTTTTAAAAGTGTACCAGTTTTTAGTTTGGTAAGTTGCTGTCACTTTTCATAAGTGGGCGTTAGTTTGCCTTTTTCTTAATTATTTATTCGACTAGCCGCTTATTATAAATCTATTCCTCTTTAATTTAGTAGAATTCACATGTCAGGCATTGACCAATGAACATCTAGCTTCAAGCTATGTTGTACACAGAAGAAAACGAACGAAAACTTAACAGTTTGCTGCACGAGATTTATTGATTTGACAGACGGCGTGTTGTGATACTGTTTTATAATATGTACAGATATTAAATCCTCATAATAATTATTATGTTATTTATTTTAGGTTTTAGTGTACTACAAGTAATGGCAACTGACAGAGACCAGGGCGATAATGGAGAGTTCACGTATCAATTAAACGACCCTGAAGGAGCATTTATTATCGACCCTAGAAGTGGATGGCTTACTGTTAGAAATCAAGCAAGTATTTCCTATTTCTATTATATGTACACACAATAAGTAATATTCAAACAAAGACCAAAACAAATATTTTTCTTTTCGCAGACCGTATTAGACCGAGAACGTCATTCATCACTGAAAATGAAAGTCTACGCAAAGGAAAAGAACCCAAGTGTGGTAGGGACGTTTTTAGATAAACAAAGGCTGTCCAAATTCCGAAGAAATACAAACGTACCCAGGACATCCTACAAAGATAAAACCACTTACATATTTCCAGACAGAGTAGGCACGAAGAACGAAAACATAGAATATTTTGAAGACTTACACCAGCTTATGTCGTTTGTAAATGTAGAAGTTACTTTGTTAGACGCAAATGATAATAACCCTGTATTTGTACCAAGCAATTTGTATGAATTCACAATTAAAACAAATGCAAAGGTTGGGACATACATTGGAAAGGTAAAAGCAGTTGATCCGGATTTAGGAAGAAACGGAATGATTTTGTTTGATCTTCAAAGAACAAGCAACTTGACAATAACGTCTCCATTTCAAGTAGATGCAAAGACGGGAGTGATTAGTTTAGTAGAAACACCTGTAACTGAAGGCAGGCATGCCCTGTTTATCGAAGCATCGGATCAACCAGCTAATCCTAGCGAAAGAAGATACTCTCTAGCGGTTGTTACTATCGATGTAGCAAAAGCATCTAAAGGTAAGATTTTAATAATTTTATTCAAAAAACGATAAAATTGTTTTAAAGTAGGTATTTTTTACAACTATTCTGATGTTTAAGGTTCGAAACCAGAAAAACCAGGATTTATTGGATCGCCTTACGAGTTCTGGGTTGGTTCAAACGTTGGTGTTGGTACAAGTGTTGGCCAAATTCGGATTAATGAAGCAATGGAGAGGAGTGAGGTTTCGTATGACTTGCTACACGGTTATGAAGATGGTGGTAAGTCAAATGAACAGTAAAAAATTACGTGACCGCTGGGTAACAAATATATATATTAAATATTTTTTATGTTTGCAGTACCATTCGCGGTAGAAGAAAGCTCTGGAGTCATTACTGTGATAGAAGAACTATCAAGGTTTAATCGACCAATATACGACTTTGAAGCAGTAGCTACCCAAGAAAAGGCAAACTTAACAATTACTACAAACGCAACTGTTCACGTTGTGGATGTAAACGACGAGCGAGGTGTTCTTTTAAAGTAATACAACCTTCTTATTTATGAAATAAGGTTAAAGAACACGACGATAACGATGTTTTTATTTCAAGGGGTGCGAATTCGCCGCTTGTGTTCCACGTCAAAGAGAATATTGCTGGAGCCACTATTGGACAGATATTTCCCGTTAACATAAGCACTTTACCAGTTAATGCGACAGGGAATATTCATTTCATAATAGCTAACCAGCAAGATATTACTGATGACATAGCTATTGGTAATTTCTTTTGCATTTTTATATTCATATGTCAGTGGTAAATGTTTTTTTTTTAAACTTAATTATGGTTTTCAGGTCAAGATGGCACTATTTTTGCCCAAAAACCACTGGACCGGGAAAAACGCGACGTGTACAGAATGACTGTAATTGCTGAATTTAATAAGGGCATGATTTCTGGCGCCGGAATTTATCAAGTTACTATTCACGTCGATGATGACAATGATAACCCGCCCGTTTTTGACTCTCCTGTTTATGAAGGATTTATATCGGAAAATTCCAACAGAGGGACTGCAGTAAAAATGAATAATAAGATCAGAGCAACTGACGCAGATGCGGGGCAAAATGCTCTTTTTATGTATACGCTATTTGGTGACGGACATGAACTTTTTGATGTCGATGATACCACTGGTATAGTTTCATTTGTTGGAAATAAATTAGATCGAGAAGAAAAAAGCACGTATCTTTTAAAAATTGTAGCACGAGACAAAGGAAGCTTGAGTTCTGAAGCAAAATTGACCATAAGTATTTTAGATGAAAACGACAGTGAACCAAAATACAACTATATCACTATTCCATTGGGAGAAAACATTGAATTGTTAGAAGTGGATGACAGATCTAATGTCAAAATATATAATGAGAAAAAAAACGAAGCAAGTGGCGTAATTATAAATGTAGATGCTAAACCAAAGAATAAATTTGCTTTAATTAACGCTTTAGGGCCATTATTTACTGTACCAGAAAACGTTGCCATTGGATCGACCATTTTGAAAGTTAATGCTATAGACATGGATAGTGGGGTCAATGGTCAAGTGAGATATGAATTTATATCAGAGGTATTTATGCCTCCCTACGCGATATCGCAAAATGCAATGAACATAAAACGTTACTTTGTAATCAATGAAAGACATGGGCATATAATTGTTGCAAGAGCTTTACCGCCTGAATCAGAATTTAGATTGAATATTTCAGCCATTGATGGGGGCGGCTTAAGTGATCATATATCGGTCAGATTCTTCATCAAAGATGTAAATGATCATTTCCCAATGTTCAAAAAGTCGTGGTACACTTTTAACGTTGAAGAAGCGCAATACACGAGGAGAATTCTAGGAAAAATCGATGCGACGGATGCTGATTTTGGAAAAAATGCCAACTTAACTTATCACATAGAGCCTTCGAGTAAAGATCTGCCGTTTGAAATTGCACCTTTAAGTGGAGTGTTCAGTGTGAATGGAGAGCTTGATAGAGAGAAAGAAGACAAATACATACTAACTGTAGTTGCTAAAGATAATGGTGCTGAAAAGAAACTATCATCGTCTGTCAGTGTAGAAGTCCAAGTACTTGATGTAAACGATAATGCTCCCAAGTTTTTTGCTTACGATGATTTGTTGGAATGGAAACACCCAGAAGCAAGCGAATTGTCTAATCATAACTTTGAATCGGTTATGATGATACCAGTTTACAAGACTACGTTGGAAGAAAATGCACCGATAGGAACAACTATAGCTAGAGTGTATGCAAACGACTCCGATTTTATTGGAAATGGTAACGGCTTAATTTTATACAGTTTACCTCAGCGACGAAATCAAATGAATATTTTTGCTATTGATTCTAAAGAGGGAATTATAACAACAACCGGGAGACTAGACTACGAAAGTCAAACGGTTCATAATGTGACAGTTGTTGCTTCAGACTTAGGATCACCTAGTTTAAGCTCAACGGCTATAGTCATGTTAACAGTAACTGATGTACCTGATGATGTGGAGGTATCAGACAAACCAGTTTTCATTTCTCGTTACTACGAACTGGAAATAGAAGAAAACGCAAGAACACCAGTAGAATTACTTACTCTTAACTTAACAGAATATTATGAGAATTTCAAAATGAAATATTTTATTTATAATGAAAACGATTCAGATATAAAACGATCATTTGTAATAGACCCCCGAAATGGTACATTGTACTTGGTAAGAAGTCCTGACAGAGAAGTGAGGGATGTTTACGACATAATCATTAGAGCCGAAAGACAGAAGATCAGTAGAGAACTGCCTCACATGATTTATCCTGTATCTGACGACGTTATGGAAGGGATGACCAAGTATGACGTGAAGGTTGTATTACGAATTAAAGACGTAAATGACAATGCTCCAAAGTTTGTTAATGGAGGTCGACCTATGGTGACCGCAATTTCTACCACTGCAGCATTTGGTACAGAAGTTATTCAGCTTCAGGTAAGATTAATTTGTTTTTATTTTTTATTTCCTTTACTTATATTTTTTTTTAGTGAAATAACCAATGAATAACTAAGGGAATGAAATGATTGATGAACGTGGAAGTCATTATGTCTATAATAGGGGAATGAATTGACAGCTTTTGCTTAAATCCTCACGCTAAAGCGCAACTACGTTTCTTAACATTATTTATCTTCTATTCTTTTACCTTTTACTCTGTCAAACTGCTTGATTTATTTTATTTATTTATTTAATCTTTATTGCACAAAAGAATACACTTCGTATACAAAAGGCGAACTTAATGCCGTAAGGCATTCTCTACCAGTTAACTTTTGGACAAAGCAGAGATTGTGGTGGCGGTGCAACATAGGGTCTAACATATATATTGCTTAAACGTAATAATATATACCTACATACCAATATATTAAAATAAATATAAATACTTATATAAATACATAATATAAAAAAAAATATAAAAATGAGGATAAGCACAAAACATTACAGATAACACCATCAGAAAAACAAGATGATGACTATTCTACCTACAAAAAGAAAAAAAATCGCTTCGCGATTGATCATGTTTGTCAAATTGCAATGTGTGTTTTTCATTTTAATTTTGAATAAGTGGCTATCATCATTATTGCTCACTTTCAATACGCTTCTTCTTTCATGTTCTTTTAGGCCACAGACGCTGACCTTGGCTCCAATGCTGACATCCGTTATCAGATCATCAATGAGCAGTGGCAGCGATTTGCCATCGACCCAGAGACGGGGAGAGTCAGAACCGTGGCTGCATTTGCGCGAGATGCCGGCAGAGTATTTGGGTTTGACGTCAAAGCTACTGATAAACGAGGAGCTGATGATGGAAAGTCGGCTATTGCTAACGTTTTTGTGAGTATTTTTTTGATTTTATGTTTTTACTTATAATAAGTACAGTCCATTTGGAAAGGATGGATGAAAGAAGATTGACGAAAGAGATATAAAGATCGAAAGTGAGTGGAAGGGCCGGGAGAAGCCGCCCTCGGCGTACTTTTTCGAATCAAATCGGAGAAATACTGGAAAAGGACCGAATCTTAAGAACCCGAAACCGAAGTGCGTGCATGACTCGATGTATGAATGTTGAAGAAGCGAAATAAATTTGTCAAGATCGTAGCAAGTGGAACGAAGTGGTCTCTGCCTACCCCTCTGGGAAACAGGCATGATTTAATGTATGTATGTATGTAAGTACAGTTAACGCCATATATAAACTACCAATGTAACTCTTATGTCAGCTACATTACGTTACTGATTAGGAGTCACTAGTTAGTTTTCACTAATATTATCGAAATCATTGCAGGTTTACGTGCTTGACGATAACAAGCAGCTAGTGTTAGTTGTTGGTGCCCAGCCGATGGAGGTTGAGAAAGAAGTGGAAAACATTACGAGAGCTCTAACCACGATGACCGGCTATGACATCAGGGTACGACGCCTTGAAGCAAATAATAGAGTTGCCATGGATGGATTTGCGTATGTACTACACGTCAAATTTTATCAGATCAATGACACTACTCCGTCAGATAAATTAGGACAGAGTATTTTCACTCTTATTTAGATTCACATTTCCAAGAAAATTAATCATGTTCATTGTACAATAAACCATCAAGTAGGTTAGTTTTTAGGTAGGTATAGATTTTTAATCAGCGATCACAATCAACAGTTTACATACACCTTTAATCAGCTGGTAAAGTTGGCCCAGCTCCAGACAAACTTACTTTAAAACTAATAAAAGTTATGAAACGTATATAAATGTAAGTACCCTAACCTAACAAAACTTTTTTTGTTTCAGAACTGATATGTTTATTTACGCTGTAGATCCCATGTCTAATACCATTATCGACATGGAAGCTCTCCAAAAGTAAGTATGCAGCCGAAGACAAGAAATTTGCATGCTTTAAATATTCATGCTTCATCATAATTTTATACCGGCGTTTGAATTCATAATACATGTTTACTGATAGGCGTTAAAAAGATTGTTAGACCTCCTGTCCTCCTGCTAGTCTTAGATTTTTCAAAATTTTAAATTTAATCAAGATTGCACTAAAAACAAAAAAAATGGAAAAAAGGTTTCCACGAGAGTCAAAAATATTTATTCGTTGGCAATATATTAGTTCATTAATAAATTACATTATAATATTCATTACAATATTCAGACGTCAGCGTAATGAACGCAAATACGAAATGGAATAAATTATCCACAACTCATATTTTTCCAGATCTTTACTTAAGAGAGGTCCCGAGTTAAGACAAAATCTTGCCGGGTTTAAAATACTAGAAGTTGGTGACGCAACCATGGCACAGCCGAGGGGTGCTCGGCTGCTGGGCACTATGGAGATTAGCGCGGTGGCACTCGGCTGCATAGTGTTTGCTGCCACTCTGGTTACCACCATAACCATAAAGTGCCTACGAAGCAGAAGGTAATTATCATCCCTAGTATTATTTAATAATCAATCGGTAATAGTCCACTACAGAGTAAAGACCCTTTAAATGTCAGGAGTTAAGTTAAATTTTACTTCATTTGCCAACAAGGCACGATTACTTTAACTTTTAAAATAAAAGGCACTTTTAAATAAATCGTAAAAAGCTCTTTTTATTTTAAGTGCAAAAAATAACAGTAGTCGAAAAATTCAACCGTCAAAATACTTAGTAATTTTATAGCTCTCTGGTCTTTGTTTGTCTAATAAAATCCACTCGAAGAAAGTTCAATTTACGGCTTTTGAATAAAACATTGTAGCGTTTCCGAAACCTTCCTGACTTGGACAATTTAATCCATTGAATTCTATTCTAGCCACTCCAAGAGGTAAGCGAACCTATATTTTTACTTATTACCTTTTCAGACACCGCAACCATCACAAACGAAAGCATGTGACTCATTATTTCATATAGAAACTTCCTGAATAAATTAATAAGTGCATGGTTGTTAATTATTGTGATAGATTCACTAGCTTAATTGATTAGTTTGTATAATTTATTGGTATACTATTTCAATGTTAGTTTCTTGTTGAATTGTAGAATAATAAATACATTTTCTAAAAAGGTATCTTTGTTATTTTGTTAGTGCACTGTCCTGTTCACAATTTACTACTTTCTACTCATTACTTTTTGCACTGAACTATCTTTACCATTAATCTTCTCATGGTTACTTATGTTTCCTCTTTAATTGACTCTGCTCCTATCTTTTGCCCTAACAGAAGTCGTCACAAACCATATTCCCAACAACGTCTTAACGCTTTCTCCACTGAGCACTTAACTAAATACGGAGGTCTCTTCCCATCTGGAGGGAACCAGTGTCAGGAACTCAACCAGTCGTACAGCGAGGCAGATTCTTATATTGACGTCATCAACCACAACGTCACCAAGAAGATCTGCCCTCACGGAAACACTGTAGAAGAATTTGGAAAGGCACATCAAAAATGTATCAAAACGCAATTCGGAGAGCACAATTCCGATTTCAGTAATCAGAAACACGAAAAACTTTGCATAAAGTATAATCAACGACCACTTAAAAGGTGAGGTTACTTTGAGTTTTGTAATTAAAATTACTTTTTCTGGAATGATATTAATCAGTTTTTCACTATTCATTTTATACTAACCAAAACAAATTACGTGTTGCAACAAACAGTAAAATACTCTTGTCTTATCAAACTTACTGTTAACTATCTTTCTTTAATTGCTTTAACAACTATTACTGAAACATTCAAGAATTCAACATTCTTCACTGGCTTTACTTAAGTATTCGTCGGTATCGTTATTCATAAGTTTAATTTATAACAAAGTCAACGGCATTACATTTTACTCTTACATAATTACTTTATAATCATTACATCAATAACATGTCTAACACACACTCATCTACCTAGGAAGGGTCATGACAACTCGATAACGTCCGTCAATTCTAGTGGACAGGACTCCGGCATCGCCGAGGTGGCTCGGTGTCCGTGTGGCCAATCCAGTGTCCATACTTCAGAGGAAAGTAGTGGGTATGTACAGGTTCTTTTATAATACTTAAGAAATCTCTTTCCTAAACAAAAGAGGCGCTAATATTTCTGCACAGTAGATGATAGATAGCACTCAGCCAATTTATTGTTAATTTTAGGCAATGGTTGGTCATCTAGTTCTCAAGCTCCAATGTGGCATCGTAATAGCTAGTTTGGGATAAGCACACTTATTAAACTTTGATTTTTTGCATATATTTAACTCGGACTCAGTCAGGGTGGTGCCAGGATTGGGTTATCGGAATGCTTATTCTAGGGTCTACTAATATTTATGTGTTTTGATCTACCGGATATAAATTATGGTAATGTTTTGGGAAATTTGGTTTCATTGGCATAAAGTGGGTAAGGTCATCATCATTGGTTTTGGTTTATCCAGTTTTTTTTTTGTATTTGGTCATTATATGGGTTCTTCCTGAAATAAATTACTTATTATTATTATTACCTTATTTTCTAACAATGACCCTAAGGTTATCGAAATTTATTGTTAGCTTGTTGTAGTAGTTTTGCACATTTCTACTTTCATTACAAGTAATTTATAGTACATTGTTGTAGAGGTTAGAAAGTTAGCAAAAGATGGACGAGTTGGTTCGAGGGCCTCGTAGCGGAGGCCCTCAACGTACGAGTCCATCTATTGCACTTTCGGCCGAGGCTTAACATAGTGCTTTTCACGACTACTGGGAGGAAATAAAGTTTTTATACGCCTTCATGTACTTTGCCCGGGATTTCGCTGGCAACAAATTATTTACGATCGACTTTGCAGTGTCTTGTAACTCGGTAGGCGTAAGCACGTCCATACTTTCACTAGATGAATCCATTGTTGATCAAACTTTGGTTACTTTGAACTTATCACCGTAAATTATCGCATTGAAAATTCAACACACTAAAATTTTACGCTCTCCCGCCAATGTTTACTTTTTTTTACCGATACCGTGATACCGTTTTCTTAGTGGCCAGTCATTCGAAGACGCTTTTTAACTAACAACTCTGACCGTGACAGATCTTTGCCTATCCGTGAAGGGATGAATATTTTAAAAAAATAAAACGACTTCTCATTGGCCAATTTAATTTCATATGCAGCACAAGTCGTGTTCTGATTGGTCGAATTAGTGATCAGCGGACCGATGTGATTGGTCGACTTGCTCAATAGAACAGACCGACTATGTTTTAGTTGTCCGGTTTCAATTCATAGAAGGCCTGCTCATTCAAAGTACAACTATTGATTGTTTTGGGGACCAAGAACAGACCATCTTTCGCCACATTTCCGACCAGTAGCGTGAAAAGTACATATTATTTTCTGCATACGGCAACTTTTTATTTAATTTTGAGTGCCACACTAACAAAGTAAAACAATATTATATTATAGGTCATAGCAGATATATTTATTTAAACATTAAATTTAATAATATTAGTAAATAATAGTACAAAGCAACTACGTACGCTGAGCATAATTATATATCTATTATGTTCCCAGATGCAGTTACGAAGACTCCCTTAAATCCAATCACAACCAAGAACGGAAACCGTATCACCGGGAACTGCGGTCCGAGTCGGACCAGAGGTTCCCCCGCCGGGCCTCCTTCGGGCAGCAGCCGTTCCAGGCGCGCCGCCCCAACTACGGCCGGCAGTCCTTCTCGGAGAATATTCATAGACACTACCCAGCTGTCGAACGAATGTCAAACAACAGAATAACGAGACAAATATCATCACCAAACGTATCAAACCTCCAAAATTCATACTTCATGAACAAAGGCTTTAAGAGAAAAGAGGAGCCTATGATTGACTATGACCAGAGTGACGATGATTTATTCGATACTAGAATCGATAGAAGACCGAGTAAGGTTAAGAGGGGGAAGTTTATGGAGTTGGGGGGGCAGGCCGCGGTGTTCGTGGCGACGCCTGCTGCGGCGGAGATTATGAGAAGACAAGGCAGTGAAAGACTTATGTTTGCTAGGCCTTTATAGTGGACAGTGGGAACTATTTCACATGTGTTTTTTTTAATGCTAGATGTGTTTTTTTGAACTAAACCCGATAACCGTACGTTATGGGACCAGCTAATCGCAACGATTTTAGTATATTTTACACATGACATGGGAAGAGCCCGAGATATCTCGGTTATTGGAACCAAAGTGTGACTTATTCGTCGTATCCAATAAAATGTTAAAATGTCTTACCATTAATTCTCAAATACCTCTAAGAAAGTAGACTAGTTTGAAGAAAAGGGAAAATGTACAAAAACCCTACTACAGTTTTATTGTTGCATAGAAATATAAAACGAAAGCAAGAGGCAAGAGGTTTGCACGTCTTTCAAGACAGTGACAATAGTGCGACTGTGGTATACCCTGCAGTTCTGCCAATAGAACGCACAATATTTTGCATTGTAGGAAACAATGCAGAATCTATTGTTTAGCAAGGGTTTGAAAAGTTAGTTAATATTTATTTTCTAATTCTTGCCATCCGATGGATTTTAGTATTAATTATATTGAAAAGTGTTTTCTGTTTTTATTAAAAAATAATAACAGACACAAATAAATTATTATTTTTAAATGCTATCGCAAAATCATTCTTGACATGAATACTTGTTGTAATAATGATTATTTTAAAAAAGACCCAAAAATAGGATACCGCTTACAAATGATTTTCTTTATAATTTAATGAGTGCCATGAGGTGTGAAAGAAGTCTTGTAACCATATCTGTAACCCTAAACCACCTTTATTGTACATCTTACTGTTAGCAAATCTGTAAAAATATTTAATATTGTAAATACTCTTTAATTTTTAAGAATTAAATATTTTCAAGTTACATTTCTTTGTATTATTTGTTGAGTCTCCGTACTTTGGAAACTGAAGAGAGACCTACACTTTTGCAGTCATTCTAAGAAAAGAAGCGAAATGACTGAAGAAGCCAGGGGAGGAAAAGAGGAAGGGGAAGGGAAAGAGAAGTATAGTGTTGTTTACATAATAATTATTTATTTTAAACGAATTAAACACACAACTTGTCCATGGTACTTAACTTTTAACAGATTTATCTATTTATCTTCTTAGATTTATTTATTTATTTATTTTTGGTTCTATCCCCGGTATGGGCGACTATTTGTGGGTTGAGTACGAGTATTTGTTTCTGAGTCTTGGTTGTTATTTAAATATGTATTTGGGTGTTATTCAAAAAAAGTGTACATGTTTTTTTTTTTTAATTGTTTTTTTTTGGATTTTCTTACTCAGAATCGTTGATACTATCGATCCTAATACGAGAAAAAAGTGTCCTAAATATTCCATTCCAGACCGTCACATTTTTGTATGCAGTATTTTTTTATTTATATGGACGTAACGCACTGGAAGAAAAAACTTACATGGCAAATCACTTTTGTTCTTGTATGAGGATCGATAGTATCAACAAATACTGAGTAAGGAAAACAAAAAAACTAATTCTGGAATCATTCATTTCTGGTTCATTTCCTTATACGAGTATTTCATCGCTGTCTAGTACCCCCAGTGCAAGCCTAGAGGTTAGTTTGGGACAAGGTCAATTTGTGTGAGATTGAACTCCTGATAATATTTATTTATTTATTAAAATGCGACATAATCGACTTCGTTTAAATTATGACTCCAAAAATCTAAAGTTAATAAGGTATTTCATAAATAAATTATAATGTATCCCTTGGTAACATATCAGACCGTTGCGGCTATCGTAAGTTATTTATTCATTATTTAAGGTATCGCTTCATAAAATCCGGTCCATGAACACGAAACAGGGCTTCAAATAAACCTTCAAGTTTTAGTTTTTACAGTAAGAATTCCTGGTCCCCTTCCCGAATTTCTGGTTCACTTAATAATAAGTGCTCCGAAATATGATTACAGAAGCTTTCCGCAACTTTGCAACTTTTTCATTATTCTTAATGAAGATAAAAGTGGCATTAATTAGTTATTTCTTAAGTGATTTTAGGAATTTTTTGTTACAACCTGAAAAGCCTATGCCATTACGTTCCCTAAGGCATCTTAATACCTTTTTTTTTAGTCGCTCGAGTCACTTCAAGTAGATAAAAGAAGAATCGTGTTACAAATTTGTGCAAAATCTTGTGTTTTAACTAGGTATGAAGTCTCACCAAAAACTTTATTAATATTCTTAAAGATCGGTTTCTACATTACCTTGTGTAGAATCTTCTTATTATTATTAGACTAGTTGACCCGGCAAACGTTGTTTTGCCTTATAAAGACAAAAAAATTGCAATAAAATAATATTGCGACTATAAATTGAAATGTAAGCTATCCTATCTTTCAAGTTGGGTCGAATTGCACACGGTGTGCAAATCAAATTTAAAATCGGTTCAGTAGTTTAGGAGTTCATCGCGGACAAACAACGTGACACGTAATTTTTATATATATAGATAGATAGATAGATTATCTATTCAACAAAACACTTTAATCTGACAATTGGTTTTTAATTATCTCTTTTACATAAATAAATACGGTGGGATCGTTTCATATAAAAATCTGTCAGCCTCCAAACAGTGTTTACAGATATTAATTATAATCCATCAAATACAGTGTTACCAGTTTTGATTATATTCGACTATTTATATAAAGGAGTATTTACGTCGTCATTGCTAAGACCATGATATCTATTAGTGATGAGCCTTACACTTGTTTCTTTTGATTTATTAAAACTTTAATATAATGGCAAATTCAATGTACCAATAATTCAAACAATCCACCCAATTACAAGATACTCCCTTCTTTTTAAAGCCACCTTTGACGCCTCAACTAGCGTATCATACCTAGCATTAAACTTGGGTATGTTTATATACCAAAGTAATTTTCCAATCCAATATCATGGCAGACAGGAACTGCCATCAATCCCAAAATTTTAACCTACCCGCAAAACCATTACATCCACTAACTTCCGGTTTATTGGTAATAAACGCGGTCTCACCAACTGTATACTTTGGTATTTAAGACAGGCATAAAGGTAACTTTAAAATCTTAATGTTTGTTTGTTGGTTTTTTGCTGTAACAAAACTAGGATAATTCTTAACTTATGATATGTGCGCAGATAAAGAAGTGTAAGCAACTGTGCATAATTAGGCTTTAAAACACTCTTGTGATCCTATTATTAAACTCGCTGACGCTTGCTCGTTTGATAAAACCACACTCGTATTTTAAGGCCTCTCATTATGCAACAGTTGCATAAACTACTATTATGTGTTACAATGGTGGCACGATTATTCTATTTCATTTTCATTATTTTACAAACGAACATTATTTTAGCAACAAATATTGCCGTGTGGTCGCCGGCTTAGAATTGTGCCACTCCATGTCTTCCCGTGGAAGTCGTAAGAGGCGACTAAGGGAATATAGGCTTATAGTACTGTTAGGCGATGGGCTTGCAACCTGTCACTAATACATTGGTAAACATCTTAGCCTGATTTTGCAAAATGTGGTTACAGAATTATCAACAAGTTTTAAGAGTTGTAGGTAATTCTGTAGCTCTGCCTACCCCTCTCTGAGAATGAAGGCGTGAGTTTATGTATGTATGTATGTGTACAAACGAACAGAGATTTTGAAATTGTAAAAAATCAATAACTACGTATTGTGCTAATTTAAAATGATACGTATCTATTCATAGAAACTACGACGCCTACGAAGGCTTACATTCGAAAAATTGGGTATTACCTACGAGCCATTTCAATTTAAACAAGCTTGAAAATGACTTTTCCAATTCTCGGATAAAATTATTTGACAGTTAAAGTTATCACTTTTCTTTTTTCAAATCGGCTTTAAATAAAGTTAGGTTGCGACGTTTGAAATTAAATACCATGGTGGTCACACAGTTACATACCACAGCTACCTATGGTCGTTTACCTGATTTGGAAATTCTCTCATTTTGCAGCAAACTTAAGCCTACAACCAACATAAGACGTCCATTAGACAAAGCACCCAAAAACGACATATCTTTACTCACGTATAACGCGTCACATTTGCGTCAATTTTCAACTTCAATGCCCACAAATGGGGTTGTTTTTCCAGCGACACATTAAGGTGACATATGGCAACGCAGCGGCTGTAGCTCATCCCATCTTGCGTCGTAACGACAACAAACGTATGCCGAAAGTGTGTCAGTATTTACCGAGGGGGTCGACGCCCGAGGAGGGAGACATACACAAATCGACAGATTCCAGATTACCAATAACGGATGCCTGTATTTTTATGATTGCAAAGAAGCAGGTTTTCGCTTGATGTAAGATTGATTTTTTGCATCGATGGAATATAAACCGGCCAGAGAGATTATAACATTATTACTGAGAAACTGAGACAAATAAGTTTTAAGTTTAGTATTAGGTACCAAATAGCCTTGATATAAAGTCTGATTAAAAATATACACCAATTTCACTGATGCAAATAGCGTTATTTAAGGGTGAAATTGATGACAAAATATATTATACCAATGAAAGAACTCTTAAATAAAAATGCTTTTTATAAATGGAGACGAGATGAGATCTTCTAAAGATGCTAGCACTTAAAATTATTATTCAGTAAATTGGCCACATGAGGGCTCTTTTACACATCGGTAATATCATTGCGGAGAAAAAGCACCGCAAGAAACTCCAAAATAATGATCTCAATGGGGTATGGCATTAAAGATCAGGTTTTTTGCTTATTTTTCATGAAAATTAAAAGACGTACTCGTATAACATTTAAATAGTATTTAAGGCATTAGAGATTTGAAGGCTTTAATGAACTTGCAAGACAAGTCCTTTTCATCGTCTTTACGTTCCATCACGCGGCCTAAATAACCCCTGAAGACAATGAAACACAAGCGGAAATATAACTGTCATAACACATTCGAGTCAATATGGCAATAAAACTAAAGGGCCTACAGCGAAAAACGACACTTGTTTTTGTAGGAAAAACGCGCTCATTATTACAAAAACTTTATTTTTAAACAAATAGTATTAAACAAAAAATAAATTTAGTTAAAACAATGTGCATCACACCTTCACGCCTTCATTCCCAGAATGGGGTAGGCGGAGCTACACAATTACTAACAATTCTTACAATTTGTTGCTAATTCTGTAACCACATTTTGCACAAACAGACTAAGATTTTACAAGTCCACCGCCTAACAATACTATGTACAAGCCTTTATTCCTTTAGTCGCATCTTACGACTTTAACGGGAAGACATGGAGTGGTACTATTTTAACCTGGTAACCACACGGCATGCATATCAATTACCTATATTGCTTGTAGTTGGTAGTGTTTTGCTGACTTACTCTTATGAACTAAGCGTCTGAAATACATACACACATACATAAACTCACGCCTTCATTCCCAAAGTGGGGTAGGCAGAGCTACAGAATTACCAACCACTCTAAATTTGTTGATAATTCTGTAACCAGCACATTTTGCACAATCAGGCTAAGATGTTTACAAGTGTATTAGTGACAGGTTGCAAGCCCATCGCCTTACAGTACTACAAGCCTTTATTCCCTTAGTCGCCTCATACGACATCCACGGGAAGACATGGAGTGGCACTATTCTAACCCGGCAACCACACGGGGCTAGCGTCTGAAATAAATATTGAATCATAGCGGTTATAAGGTCGTGGTTCGTTTATTCTAAGCTGTTATCAAATGGAGCAGAGCGCGGCGTTATTGTGGCGAGTGTAAGAAATCGCAGCGATATATAACGATGAGTTACGGCGATATGAATGTTTGCCGATCGGGGGACGCTATCTGTGGAGGTTCCACGCTACTGACGCGATTAGGATACTCAGAAAATCAGAGTAATTGAGGCCTTTTTTGGTTTATTACAACTTTGTTTATTTTAACTAGCTGCTGCCCGCCCTCACTTCGCTTCGGTTTATATTAGTTTTTTTAATAGTTTAGCTAGTGTGTATTTTTATGTAAAATTGTGTACGTCGTGTACGTTTGGCGAATCAAATTTTAAGCATTAAGATTGTGCAACCCCACCCAATTCCACGCAATATAGTACATTGTTGCCTAGGCGCGGAAAGTATGGGTTCTCCTGACGAGGTGGTTAGCAGGCCGAGCAACAGCGAGGCCTGCTAAAATACGAGTCAGGAAATCCTCGTTTCCGCCGAGGCATACATAATGCTTTTCTCAAACATGTGAGGAAATAATACAAATACATTTCTAAAAAGCAAGTTATTTAATTTCCTTAGATTTAGCGGGAAGCAGGTTTTGCCTAACCGAGGCAGCTTCAGATTTTAATATAGGCGGTGTGGTATTATATTATGCAGAATGAACGAATGTTACCGACTGTCAATTGTTTTTAAATACTAACCATAGACATTGGAATGCAAATTCAAAAAGAAACACACTCACTGTGCTAAAAAAGCGAGCAGTTACCTTGGCTGTTTGGAATTTTTGTCTTGGTCCTTTTGATTTTGTATGCAAATTGACAGCATTTATAAGAAATATATGGACATGGACGGAAAGTGTTTTCATATGGTTTTTTTACTCCTAGGAGTAAAATGAGGCTCTTTCCGTCCTTGTTTCAATCGGAAAACCGTTTTTTCCGAGCATGTTTGAGAAATAGTACATTGTTGCCTAGGTGCGGAAAGTAAGGGTTTTCCTGACGAGGTGGTTAGCAGGCCGAGCAACAGCGAGGCCTGCTAAAATACGAGTCAGGAAATCCTCGTTTCCGCCGAGGCATACATAATGCTTTTCTCAAACATGTGAGGAAATAATACAAATACATTTCTAAAAAGCAAGTAATTTAATTTTCATTTTTGTTTGCCCTCCACAGCATAAATTGGTCATAAGTTCGGTTATATTTTTCTTTAGATTTAGCGGGAAGCAGGTTTTGCCTAAACGAGGCAGCTTCAGATTTTAATACCTATTTCGTCGCTTTCGTCGCTTGAGCTCATTTTTTATAGTAAGTATTTCACACAACAAATAGTTTAATATTCGGTTTCACAATTATATTATGCAGAATGAACGAATGTTACCGACTGTCAATTGTTTTTAAATACTAACCATAGACATTGGAATGCAAATTCAAAAAGAAACACACGCACTGTGCTAAAAAAGCGAGCAGTTACCTTGGCTGTTTGGAATTTTTGTCTTGGTCCTTTTGATTTTGTATGCAAATTGACAGCATTTTTAAGAAATATATGGACATGGACGGAAAGTGTTTTCATATGGTTTTTTTACTCCTAGGAGTAAAATAAGGCTCTTTCCATCCTTGTCTTTCAATCGGAAAACCGTTTTTTCCGAGCATGTTTGAGAAATAGTACATTGTTGCCTAGGCGCGGAAAGTAAGGGTTTTCCTGACGAGGTGGTTAGCAGGCCGAGCAACAGCGAGGCCTGCTAAAATACGAGTCAGGAAATCCTCGTTTCCGCCGAGGCATACATAATGCTTTTCTCAAACATATGAGGAAATAATACAAATACATTTCTAAAAAGCAAGTTCCTTAGATTTAGCGGGAAGCAGGTTTTGCCTAACCGAGGCCGCTTCAGATTTTAATATAGGCGGTGTGGTACCTATTTCGTCGCTTTCGTCGCTTGAGCTCATTTTTTATAGTATGTATTTCACACAACAAATAGTTTAATATTCGGTTTCACAATTATATTATGCAGAATGAACGAATGTTACCGACTGTCAATTGTTTTTAAATACTAACCATAGACATTGGAATGCAAATTCAAAAAGAAACACACGCACTGTGCTAAAAAAGCGAGCAGTTACCTTGGCTGTTTGGAATTTTTGTCTTGGTCCTTTTGATTTTGTATGCAAATTGACAGCATTTTTAAGAAAATATGGACATGGACGGAAAGTGTTTTCATATGGTTTTTTTACTCCTAGGAGTAAAATGAAGCTCTTTCCGTCCTTGTGTTTCAATCGGAAAACCGTTTTTTCCGAGCATGTTTGAGAAAAAGATATTACTTACTTACTTACTTCTATGACACCCGTACATAAACCAAAATGTATTATACCCCTTCCTCTTGAATTCCTCAACATATTGCTAAAATCTGCATTTAAAAAAAATACTACGTGAAGATAATAAATATGGTTGAAATAACTAATCGCATTTAAAATATTTATTTATTTCGAAAGTGTTGCATCCTTATATTTTTGTAGCATCCTATACTTACCATTAAACGATATACCTTTACTCTTAAACGAGCAATATTTGTGTATAATATTTTTAATTCTTATTATGATATTTATTTCATTTTCTGTAAATTAGGTTTTTTTCAATAAGTATTAAATATAAAAGTAAAATAACAATACTAATACAAAAAAATAAACATTATAAAAAACCTAACCTATGAGTTTTTTTAAATATTTTAAAAATAAAATAATAAAAGCGTAAAATCAATTTGTCAAGTTGTTATCTTCAGTTTTTTTTAACCCAAGCGTCTCTCGGTCTTCCAGTTAATTGATATAATACTGCATAAGAGTCATGTTGTATAAAATGAATGTGTTACTTGATACTAAATAGATTTTTCCGGTATATTTTTGTAATAAAATAAAAAAACTATATTTTGAGGTCTTTGTTATTTCTACATAATTATTATCCATGTCAATAATACAGAACACGATATTTTTATCGCGTTTGTATATTTCGATCGCTGATTAAGGCAGAAATATTTTATTGTACAAAAAACCCTTTGAGTTTTTAAGGAAGTTTTCCTCCATGTGGCGTTCGTACTTTACACCCTGTACGAATGCTATATTTAGAACAAAACCTTTGGTTAACAATCGACGAAATACGATCTTCACAATATCGTTAAACATGGATCCTCGTACATTCGCTTTAAATCTAATAATACTTACTCGTAGCTGCAGGCGGTATACTTCAAAAGGTTTTGTTTAAAAAGTGTCGGATAACCGAGATTATGTATGTTTCATTACACAAATATTCAAATAGCAGAAATAAAAGTACCACAAAGGCAATCTTATCCTTTCAATAAATCTCTTCCAGTTTACAAAAAATGAAGCAAACAATAGAGAAATAGTTATCTAAGCACAGTAATATATAATTATAAATATCAGGGGACAATGTCACACCAATTGACCTAGTCCCAATTTAAGCTCTAGGCTTGTATTATGGGTACTAGACAACGATATACTTAAATACTTATACAGATAAATTTTATTTTTTTTACTTAAATACATTGTAAACATCCATGACTCAGGACCAAATATTCGCGCTCATCACACAAATATCTGCCCTTACCGGGATTTGAACCCACGACCGCTAGCTTTGCAGGCACTACCAACTAGGCCAGCGCGTCGTCGTATTAATATGATATCGGTTTATTGTGCAGTTCTCAAAATACAAGCCTAGAGCGCAGTTCGGAACACTATTGCAATTTGTGTAGGATGGCCCTCTGATATTTATTTAATGACTACAAAAAGCGGGAGCTTGCCATTTGGCTGAAATATGTTTTCCATAATGTGTCGTTTCCCAACCGTTTCATTTGCCAACCTATTTTTTTTCTTGTAAATGTAAATATTTCAGGATTTTTTTCAGTACCATCGTGTAGAACCCTATAGATAAGGTTAGGTTAGTATTATAATATCCCAAAATATTTACAGTTACATAAAACACAGCAGATTGGCAAATGAAAAGCTTAGGACATGATACAATTTGTCAAACATATTTCGCCGAAACAACGGTAACCCACAAAAAATAGTTTAGTTATAGTAGTTTATGCAACAGTTGTATAAGAGAGGTCAAAAAAGACGAGTGGTGTGGTTACGATGTGACGCCACGAGTATTTTTTGACTTAGTTATACACCGTTGCATACAATACTTTTTCTAAATCAAATCAAATCAAATCAAATATTCTTTATTTGCTTAAAATGTGGTATAAAAAAGTTGTTTGCAGTAAGTGGTATCACACATTTTACCAGCAACTGGCATGCAAAATTTACATTTAAATAAATCTCTAATAGGTAATAATAATAAGTTATTAACAGTTCCATAACCATAAATTAGCAATCTGCCGACTCAAAACTAATCTTCGAAATTATTTCGTTATCCTATTCTACTAATTTAATGTAATTTTTTATTAATATACTACAAAGTTTTTTTTTTTTGTTATAATTATAAGATATAACAGTCTTACTTAAAATAAGCAAAAAACTCGTTAACAGAATAAAAACAGTTCTGTGTCAACCAGCTTTTGAGTCTCCGTTTGAAAATTTTTAGAGGCAAGTTTTTAATGTCACTTTGCAGTCTGTTGAAAATTTTGACAGACATACAAAATGTGCCTCTGCTGTACAATTTCGTCTTTTGAGGGGGTACAACGAGTCTATCAGGGAACCTTGTTCTGAAGCTACAAACATCTTTGCATGTTTTAAATAGCTCTACGACTAGGTTTCAAATAAAATGCAAAATTAAATTAATATACCTAGGTTAGAATACGAATGAACGAAGCACAGAACAACAAACGAGCGAGAAACATTCGAAAACAACAAAATATGTGTCTATGGTTAACTTTGTTTTTAAATTGATGTGCACTTGCCAGGTTTCATATTTTTTTTTAAAGTTGCACAATCGATTTAACTTGTGAAATAGGGACTAAAAAACACCTAATGATTTGAGAAATGAATTATTTTACCTGATTGGTCGATTTTAATATAGCTGCGTTCTGGTTGGTTGATACCAAATAAAATGTTTTTTTTAAAGAGTTAAATTAGTAAAAGAGTTTACATACCAAAAAGAACCTAACGTTCCGATTGACAGTCAATGTGTATTGTGATTGGTGGTTTAATTTGGTGAAGTATTTTGATTGGTCAAATTAACCTAGGTGTAAGCTTTGGCAGCGGGGCATATCGTTTTGGCTCAAAAAAGCACAAGTGCTGTTAAGGGGAATAGACTAGATAGACTTTTCTACGGAATGTTCTGCGGACATATTATCTATATTCTTATATTAGTGTTCGTGACTATATAAATGACAGATAAAAGTACAGGAGTAGGAAAAATATATTTGTAATTCAAACTCAAATAAATCTGTCATTGCCCGGCTTCTATTATTAGACTGACCTTAATCCAAAATACCCACCGTTCTGTTTCAAAGTAATCTCCTGAAATCTTTTCCCGGATTTCCCTATTACCTCTCAAAACTTAATTAAAAACTCAGTTTAACTGAAGAAAGTCCCTTTGAAAATGATTCTACCCCTCTTCCATCCTACTCCATATAAAGTAAACAAGTATTTTAAATGCGTGTTATTAAGGCAAGCAATTAATCGTTTCCGGGATAATCCAGGATTATTCCACTTCATGGTCCCCCTACAGGCCTTGTCCTGCGCCGGGGGGTCACCGTTCTTCATTCACGGGGTCAATGGACCTTTGACATAGGTGAGGTCTCTAGCCAAAACCACATAATCCTTGTAAAAACAGGACTAGCTAAGTTAAGGCTAAGCATCGGCTCAGGGAATCGATATAAATTAGTTTGCTGCTGGTCTTTACCCACAGTGATATACTTAGTGCTGTTGAACGAATTATTCGAATAAATAATGGTTTGTTGATAATTCTGTAACAACGTTTTGCATAATCAGCCTAAGATGTTTACCAGGTTGCAAGCCCATCGCCTAAGAGTACTAGAATCCTTTATTATTCCCTTAGTCGCCTCTTAGGACATCCACGGGAAGACAACTTATTTAAGAGTGCTTGGTAATTCTGTAGCTCTGCCTACCCCACTCTGGGAATGAAGGCGTGAGTTTATGTATGTATGTAAAATGATTTGTTAACAAATTATTTTTGATAAATTATTCGTAAAAAAATCAATCGACCACTTTTGAACTAACGATTTATTTATTTAATACGTATTAAATAAAAATGAACATAAGGACAGTTTATATAAGCCTTTAAAAAAAATAAGGTCACCATCTTGAAATGTAAATGTTTATGAAATGTACGAGTACATCCCTAATAATTCAATATGATATCCGTGACGACATAGCTCTGCCAAAAATAACAAAACACCTGTATCATGAGTTACAGTGTTTTAAGCTTACATCGATAAACGAGCGTTTCGAACTCTTCAATATATAAAATGCTTAATTTTGTAATTAAAAAAAACCGAGATATAACACAGCAATAAATACTAAATCTCCTAAAAACAGGTTTTTAAATTTGACTTGAAAAAAAAAACAATGTCGATACAGTGTTTGTCAGAACCATCCCGCAAATAAATATCGTCAAAATGTTGGCTTTACCTTGCTAATTAAACGAATAAGAAAAATAATTCGATATTTTAGTCGTTATCCGCTCGTTAACTTGGTTATTTTTATGTGTAGTTTGTTATTCGAATACATTCTTCAGCTTCTTCTCCGCAATGATGTTCTTATCTGAAGCGCTGGTAGATTCACTGTTTATTACCGACGTGTAAAAGAGCCCCCATGTGGCCAATTTACTGAATTAATGTTTTAATTTTGAATTTGAATTTGATATTTGCTTATCTTTTCTACTTAATGTGGTTTTAAAATGAAGGTTTTATTTAACGTAGAAAATTGAACAGTTTAGATAGTAAAAACTTTGTCAGAAAGTACTTAGTTAGCTACCTTTTCATAATAATAATACGTTACTAAAGGTTTCTGCAACGTAGAATTCGTAGAAGTTGCTAATCCTTTTACAATATCCTTTTTCATACCCCTTGCATACAATGACATGTCATGTACTTGCACAGATTCTTACAATAGGCCTTTCTTTGGCAACCACTGGTAGATGTCTGCGTGCAAAAGTGCCCATGCGATCTACGGGTCTACTAACTACTAACTTAAACGCCCAAAAATTTCTTGGTTTTTACCTACTACGGTACTAACGCTTGCCCTTGCCATATTAACAAAAGTCAAATCTGAGAGTTTGAAAACGAGCCATGTAGCGGAGCATTTCCGTTTGTTGGTAACTTAATTTTTATTATTGCATCCTTAAGTATTTTAATTACTCGTGTGGTTGCCAGGTTAGAACAGTGCCACTCCATGTCTTCCCATGGATGTCGTAAGAGGCGACTACGGGAATATAGGCTTGTAGTACTGTTAGGCGATGGGCTTGCAACCTGTCACTAATATGCTGGTAAACATTTTAGCCTATTTGTGCAAATAACCATATTTAATTGTCAACAACTTTTAAAGTTGTAATTCTGTAGCTCTGCCTAGCCAACTCTGGGATTACAGGCGTGGAGGTATGTATGTATGTAAGTATTTTAATTGAAATGGCAACCCTCTTATCTTTCCGATAACACGGCTCATTACTCTATTGATTTATTTTTAATTTTTGACTACGCACAACATGTTTTGTGCTTTAAACAATGTTCACCTAAAATGTAAAAAAAAAGTATTTAGTCCAATTTACAGTAGGTATCATTTATTTTTTAAAATTTTCAAGCATTGTATATTTTATTGCTATGATGATAAAGTGTACAGGTTCATTAAACCGCGGCCAGGAAGAATAGAGCCGTCACTCAGCCGTCATTAGCCCGCGGTCGTAAAAACATTGCCTGAAATATAAGTACAGGAGGTTTGTTTACACCAATCTGTGAATAAAATAATTTGTAGAATTTGCTTCGATGGTTCAGTCACTTGGAAAGGATGGATGAAAGAAGATTGACGAAAGAGAAAGGAGCCGCCCTAGGCGTACTTTTTCGAATCAAATCGGAGAAATACTGGAAAAGGGCCGAATCCTAAGTACCCGAAACCGACGTGCGTGCATGACTCGATGCATGAATGTGGAAGAAGCGAAATAAATTGGTCAAGATCGTAGCAAAAGGAAAGAAGTGGTCTCTGCCTACCCCTCTAGGAAACATGCGTGATTTAATGTATGTGTGTAAGTATGTAAAGTTATAATTCTATTTAATTGAACGAATTTTTAACATTTTGTGCTGTCTTTATTGAAACCAGATTTTTCCGGTGACTACGCCCTCGTAAAACTCGCTTACTGCTTTTTCCTTACAAACTATCACGTTTTTTGTCATAAAACATATTTTATGTCCTTTTTCGGGGTTAAGTATACGTACCAACTTGCATTTAAGTATATTAGTGGTGTAAGCATTAAAAACGTGTGCATCCAAATAGTGTGTAAACTAATTACAAACACAGGATATGATTATCGTTATTGTTTGAACCGATAAAAAGGAACTGTTAAGTACTGTAGCTTTGAAAACTGCCTTTATTAGGGACGTAGACTTAATTTATAAGGAATAACTCCCCCCCCCCCCCCTTGCGGGGTTAGAATAGTGCCACTTCATGTCTTCCCGTGGATGTCGTAAGAGGCGACTACGGCAATATGGGCTTGTAGTACTGTTAGGCGATGGGCTTGCAACCTGTCACTAATATGCTGGTAAACATCTTAGCCTATTTGTGCAAATTGTGGTTACTGAATTATCAACAACTTTTTAAGTTGTAATTCTGGAGCTCTGCCTAGCCCACTCTGGGACTACAGGCGTGAAGGTATGTATGTATGTAACTTTGTTAGCAATCCCACTTTCCGACAACGCTTTCCTTACAGATAGGCGTATTTTTACGTGTCAATCTTAAATTTTCTCTTTACAACCCAAGTGACCGCAAGCAAACACCCTGTTTATAGGGGCGGTAAAAATTAATGGAACCCCCTATATTAATTTATGGACTTCTTTTCGGGTTTATGACATTTTACGATGGGCTCGTTGAAAGTGTTTCTGTGTAGACCGATAAGGTTTCCTATCAGTAGTTAAAGGGACAGGGCAATGAACTTTTATTTGAAATAGGAAACTCATAACATTGTTTATTTACAAATAAATAAGTGACGATTTAAGCTACCTGGGTTTGATCTCTGGCAACAATAGATATTTGCGCGGGGAGCAGGTTTTCAGTATTACTTAATTTATAATATGTACCTACAAGTTTTAAAGGTATATAGTTGTCTATTAGATTCACTTACAAACGATCTTTGTGACAAATTACACTCATAAAAACTCACTTAGAAAATAATACAAAACCCTATGAACATAAAATAAAATAATCTTACGATAGTAACATCGCCATATTTTCACCCTTTTTAGTTCCGAGCGACAAAGCGCGGAGGTAAGCCGAAAAGTTGGCTCGCAAACGAAAATAAAATATTATGTTTATGGCCGAATCTAAGTTCCATAAGGAAAACAATACCCGCTCCATTGTCCAATCAAACTTCGGACATATATTTCATGACTGGATTGCTAACTCTTTTATACAATGCTTGATTAACGTTATAACACACATAATAGTTAACGTAAAAAAAAAAGATCCGCAGTGGGCCTTAACAGAAACAGTGCATAAATGTTGACATTTATTTAATGTGTGAATTTAATTTTAAACCATAGAGAAGTCAAACAAGCACACAGGCCATGTGACAGTTAGTGAGATCTGATACAATCTCCAGACTTAGTACCCCATTATTAGACGTAGTTAAACGAAAAAGCTTCAATTCATGGTGACTTGCACTCCAGTAATTGCAGTTTGAAGTTCAAAGAGCTTTTATACAAAATTAAACTATGGAGAAAAGAAGTGAAAAATGTTTTTCTTTATGTATTTTTAAAAATTATTCGCCGTTTTTCATTACTTTTCGAGATATTGGGAACAATACTATAAAAAGAACACCCCCTCTAGCAGGTCCGCTCGCGGCATGGTCCCTATGACACTGGCTGCTCTCTGGATAGTTAGCCCAATCCCTTGGGAGAGGTAAGCACTAGCTGGTGTCTATGAGCCGGGATGACAGAGCCTTAATAAAGCTTTTCATAATTCGGCTGACTAAGGTCCCAAGGTCTCCTGGGATTTTTTTTCTCGTTTGTTCAGTTGTGAAATCTTAGTTACGAACGTGGACGAAGGGGGTATATGCGACGGAGCTCCGCGATAGCTAGATAGATATTTCTGGGTGTTTTTAGCCCTTCGGGCCTGCTGAACATCTAACATAACCTAAACCGACCTCTCTTTTAGGATACACGTTTTGGGCAGGTTCAGTCAACTGAACAAACGAGACCAAAAATCCCACTAGTTCAGTCAACTGAACTGGACAACTGAACTAGTGGGAATAAACTAGTGGGAATAAACTCTTATATTAATATCTGTATTACTATTAATGAGACATTAAAAAACAAAATCTCCCCACATTTATTAAAAATAATATTTTAACTATAATTGCCACTCTATCAAACATTATTATACAAAAAAGCGAAAACAAAAGACAAGGTTCAGTAAAAGTACGCTTAGTTAAATTTTTAATAGTATGACTAAATTTTCGGCTTGTTGGCGCCGGGTCCGTTATTTAATGTCCTGATTTATTTTCATAATGTCATTGAACTTATTTCACGCCGAAGCAATTTATTTCGTGTTACAAACATTACGTAACTTAATATTGCCTTTCATTTATTTTGATTTGACCTTAAAATTGTCCTGGAATTTGTTATTTATGCCTTTCTTATTAAAATTTTCATTTCGGTGGATTAGTTTTTAATTGGTTTAATAAACTAAAGTTTTGATAAATGGCTGTCACAAATTTTAGTATTTTCCATTTTATTTAAACAAAATGAGTTCATTGTAAGATTTCAAGAAAAAAAATACACAAAATATTTACAATATAGATAGTATTTTTGTTTTGTTTTTGAAAATTAATGTCGTGTCGCGTCAGAGGTACAAAAGCTGGTAGTGATTAAGAATTCGATGTTAAATCTAGAACGGAATCATGTTAATTTTTCATCTAATTCAGCACCACGAAAGAGAAATAATTTATTCAACGCATACACACTTCTCTGTTTTGTCTAATGTTTGACTGGAAGACTGCCTTAAGGCATCGAGACCATCACCTATTTGGATAATATACTTTACTAGCGACCCGCCCTCGCTTCGCTTCTGTTTGTGTGAGTTTTCTATGAGTTCAGTACATAAACCAGAATGTGTTATACATTAAACCCTTCCTCTTGAATTGCTTTATCTATTGCTAAAAACTACATTAAAATCCGTTCAGTAGTTTAAAAGATCTAAGCGAACAGACAGCGGAAGCGACTCCATTTTATATTATGTAAAGATGAAGATGCAGTATACCAGGGTGACTGGATATTCGATACAAACCTTTTAAGGAGGCATAGTAGAGTTCATTTGGAGCCTATAAGGTTATGGTTAAGCAAGCTATGGAGTCGTCATTTGTCATAAATCTAAACTCTTATTCATATTCATACTCATTTAATTATTTAATTATTCAGGTTTTTTTTATAATCAAGGATAACAACGTTGACGAGTTTAGAAACGATTATTTAATGTTATATTTGGAAAATAAATATTACAATGAAAAATAATTACCGTTTTTAATACTGATTTAATTACGAAAATTTATAAACAAACAAAAGATACATTAAAACACGGCAGAAGGGAATGTTTTAGTCCACACTATTGGCGAATTGTATGTTAAAAAAGTTCAAGTTATGAATTTATACTCTAATAGAAAATTAGTTTTTTATATAGTTGACTAAGATAATTATACACGACCGACCTATATAGAGGCATTTTAAGATAAATAAAATAAATGAGTATGAATATGAATAAAAGTTTATATTTATGGCAAATGACGACTCGATAGCTTGCTATTAGTCTTACCGTGCGACAAAAACTCCGATGCCTAGTTATGTATTAAGATTTAAGTTTTTTTTCGAAACGAAGCCCGAAAAAACTCCTCAGAAATCATTGAAGTGTGTATTCGAAGATAACTACTGATTTCTGAGGAGTTCGTACCATACAAACGACGTTCATAAAAAGTGTACTTCTTAGTGTTAATTAATGTAAATACCAATTTTTTTGTTAAGTATTGTATCTCATTAGATACCTTCCTACATACTTAGTAAACCAAGGAAGTTTTTTCAGCAATTTGTACGCTGCGTGTCATACAATGATTTAAAAAAAAAACACTCTTTCATAATAAAGTAATTACTTTTTTGTTTTTTTGTCATTACATTAAGTCGCTAACCTTTAAGCTTTTAGAAAATAAATTAAAGAGCATAAAAAAAATGCATTTTTAATGAATTTTTTTGAGCTTCATTCCACAATTTCGAAAAAAACTTAAATCTCAAATATCTCGGAAACGAATAATTTTCGGCCAGGGTGCTACATGACCTTATTAGCTCCAAATGAGCTCTAATATGCCTCCTTAAAAGGTTTGTATCGAATATCCAGTCACCCTGTATACGGATCATGTTTTGCCGAAACTAGCAATCCAACGAAACACTTTGCAATGTTTACAGCCGCAAAGTTGAACGACCCCCGATAACGACTTCCAGCAAATTTGAAAGAAAAGAGTTTGAATGATATCGAGTTGCCAGATCGAAATACCGAAGATTATGAATAAACAAGCCTCGGTAAACGAGAAAAGAGTTTTTTGCCCATTCCAAGGCGTTTTCGTGCTCGGATCCGCTATTGCTAGATTTATATTTAGAAACGAGATTTTTCCATCTTTCAATCGTTTTGAAATTGAAGTATTATGAATAAATGTGCTAATTTGAAACTTATAATTTGATGGTAAGGTTTAGTAGTGTTATTTACTTAACAAATGGTTTAATTTTGACAGTCAATTCACACTAAGCTTGTGTTTAACGGATTAAACGACTCGTTTTTTAATTTGTCGAAGAAGTATAAGCCGGCGAAGTAACATTGCCCCGCGTGCTGTTTAGTAGAGTTAAATATAGTCGTGGTATGAAAAGGATCGTCACTCTTCACCTTAACAGCATTGAAATAGAGTCGAAAAGTGACGAATCTTTTCATGCCGTTACTATACCTACCGCTTTGAACGAGCTGCTTCCTCAACGAAATTTCAATCTTAAATGTTTATGTTTATAAAACAAGTTTATGGAACAAGTCAAAAACATTTTTCATCTTTACAACTAAAATTATTATTTTCTTAATCTTCTTTTTTTAGCTACCTTTTTTTAAAATTTTGGGACGCCACATTATGGCATTATTATATCCGAGCGACAACATGCTTATACATTTGCATAGCAAAAGCAAAGCAAGTTAAGTTATGAGACGTTATCATTAAAAGGCCGATATAATCAGACTTTTTCAAAACCTACGAATTTGTGGCAGTTGCAGTGGAGACCATGGGTCCTTGGTCAGCTGATATGAAAAGCTTTATGAAGGCTCTGTCTGTCATCCCGGCTCATAGACACTTCCGGAGATCCTAGAGCTGGTGCTTACCTCTCCCAAAGGATTGGACTAGCTATCCAGAGAGGTAATGCAGCCAGTGTCATAGGGACCATGCCGCGAGCGGACCTGCTAGAGGGGGTGTTCCTTTTATAGTGGTGATTATTATTTACATCTTTAATATTTGAGTAGCTTAGTTTTATTTAGTAATTTGAGTAGCTTTGTTTAATTTTAATTTTTATAAGTTTCGTTTTACCTTTTACTAGTAGTAGGTACCTACTTTAATTTCAGGAAAAAAAATAAAGTTTTTCAGTTTTATAAATTATATTGAACATCTGATTCTGGTATTTTAGGAGAGAGTGGTTTAATAGGCAAACATTTTGTCATTATTGATCGTTGAAGCGATCTACCGGTGTTCCTTGGAAACTATCTGTATCTCCTTCTTCGGGGTTTTTTTTTTTTTTTTTTTTTTTTTATGGTATAGGAGGCAAACGAGCAGACGGATCGCCTGATGGAAAGCGATTACCGTCACCCATAGACACCTGCAGCACCAGAGGAGTCACAGGTGCGTTGCCGGCCTTTCAAATGAGAGTACGCTCTTTTCTTGAAGGTTTGAAGGTCGTAACGGTCCGGAAATACCGCAGGCGACAGACCATTCCACAGTTTAGTTGTGCGAGGCAGGAAATTCCGTGTGAAACGCACAGTTGTGGACTGCCAACCATCTAGATGATGGTGGTGGAATTTCTGTCGCGTAGGACGAAGGCGGAAGGATGCGGCAGGAATTAATCCAAACAGCTCCTCGGAGCACTCCCCGTTGTACAAGCGATAGAGAATGCAGAGTGAGGCTACATCTCTACGCAGCGCCAAGGAGTCAAGCCGACCAGAAGTACGCTGGCAGCCGACAATTCGAGCGGCTCTCCGCTGGATGCGGTCCAGAGGGAGAAGCTGGTTTTGGGGAGCCCCAGCCCACAGATGAGAGCAGTATTCCATATGTGGCCGTATCTGCGCCTTGTACAGCTGCAGGCGGTGGGCCGGAGTGAAATACTGTCTCGATCTGTTGAGCACACCGAGCTTCTTCGAGGCCAATTTGGCCTTACCCTCTAAATGACCGCGGAACTGGACGTCACTCGAAATGTTGACACCGAGGATTCCGATACTGGCTGAGGCAGTGAGGGGAGTGCTCTCAAAACGAGGAGATGCATCGAACGCCAACTTCTTAGCGGTGAACGCGCAAACTTGAGTCTTTGTGGGGTTAAAACGGACTAAATTAAGTCGACCCCATTCTGAAACTTTTTTAAGAGAAGTCTCAATTTTAGACACAAGTTTGTTTCGGCTCTCGACGACGTTGTCCCGAGAAATATTGGCGCGGCCGGTGTAGAAGGTATCGCCTGTGCTATCATCCGCATAACAGTGAATGCCGCAGACTTGCAACATGTCATTGATATGCAGAAGGAACAGCGTGGGTGATAGTACACAGCCTTGAGGGACACCAGCATTAACAGAGATGGAGTCAGAGCATGCACCGTCAACTAAGACTTTTATGCTTCAGTCTGCTAGGAAGCTGGTAACCCACTCGCATAATCTCTCGGGAAGCCCATAAAGCGGAAGCTTAGAATGTAGTGCTTTGTGCCAAACCCGATCAAAAGCCTTCGCAATGTCCAAACTAACTGCCAATGCTTCGCCCTTAGTCTCGATCGCCTGTGCCCATCGATGTGTGAGGTAAACTAGAAGTCTATTTTATTTAAATTTTATCTTACGAATTCGATAAACGCGACAAAAATAATGTTTTACTGAGTCCCAGAGTTCACTTATTATCAGGAGGGCTGGGTGCTTTTTTGCTTTTTACATGCCATAAAAGAGAAAGTTCAAATTTATGGAGTCGTGGACAACAGACGCAAAAATTTACCAAGTGTCCTCAACAGGGAATCCAATAATGAGTAGACAGAGGGCAATTTGATGCATTTAAGTTAGATGGCTGGAAGGGGTTAGAAACACATCGGTTGCCTTGATAAGATTCACATTTTTTCCAAATTTACCACAGTGCAAGTAAGACTTTCCCAAAAGTTCAAAAATTTCAAAAAAAATACTTTCGTTTCTTTTCAATGCAATATCATTCAAAACATAGCCATATTTTCTATGAACTGCAAAAATGTCTAAAGGACATCATAAACAAGGTGACTCAAATACAAACGAAATCATGTCGTGTGTTCCGAAATCCCAACAAAATAGAGCTATCCATCACATTTGTACAGCTTTGCTGCTGTTTATCTGCGGTTGAAGTTCAAAGTGAGTTTTAAGGTCATCTGCGTGACTCATCTCAGGAAAGTGAGCTGCAAACGTCTGCAATATAAATATCACGTGTGACCTACCCCAACCCACACATTTCAAATGATGCTAATAATATTATCCAGCAAGCGGCGTTGTGAGGAAAAACGTAGACATGTTTTTTGTGCTCCGTGATATGAGTTTATTATTATATGACAAGTTAAATGTCACTGAGTCACCTTTATTTAGTTTTACTTATACCGTAAACTGGGGTTACTTTTGACCTAGGGGGTAACATTGACCACCCCAAAAATCATCTTAAAAATTTAATTATTCCTTTAAATGTTCCATCAGAAACAACATATTTATATTGTTCTAAAATTATTATAACAATTAAAGATGTTTACCACTAAAATAGTCATAGTTTTAAGCGTGGGCAATGGTACCCCATAGGTCTAAAGTAACCCCAGTTTACCGTACTTTAAAAGGATGTTTTGAACGTAGGTTATTCAAAGTGACTGGTGGGAGAATTGAATAAGTAGGGAAGAATGGCGAAATAGAAGGGAGGTTTTTGCCCTGCCGTAGGACACAAACACAGCCAAAATTAATATAATATAGGTACTACAATTAAAAGTTAAAAGTAAATTTATTAAAATTAAAATAATACTAAGCTACTCTAATTAAAATAAATTTATTAAGCTTCATTAAGGCTCTGTCATCCCGGCTCATAGACACCTCCGGAGATCCTAGAGCTGGTGTTTACCTCTCCCAAAGGATCGGGCTAGCTATCCAGAGCGGTAATGCAGCCAGTGTCATACGGACCATGCCGCGAGCGGACCTGCTAGAGGGGGTGTTCTTTTTATACTGCCCTGCAGAGCCTAAACCGCAGTAACTGCAAAAAATTTAAAAAAAATTTTTTCGTTACTTTTAATCACGAGACCAATACGCATATATATATCTAATCGGTGTGTGATTCAGACAACGGGAAATATATTTAAAAAAAAACATAGTTATGCAGTACGTACAAGTGCTCAATGAATAATCCATATTGAAACCACCTAAAACGCCGCAATTGGCCTTTCAACTTCAGTTTTCCAAAGGTTTACTAGTTAAAACGCAGTAAGTGCGTTATTTTACGTGCAATTTAGCTTTACGGCAACCATCAATTCTTTCATGAGATAACTTATTAAAATGCAGCAACAGATTTTTGTATTAAAAATCATGAACTGCGTTCCTCATTTTGTTCATTTTATCAATTATTTCCTTATTAAACTGCAGTAAGATGTACGGAAAGTGAGTTTTAAGAAGTATTCTTAACAAATCTTGACATTGTGTTTACTAACTAAAGCGCAGTTTAGGAGTTAATACTTAATTTTAGTCGGCTCATCTCTATCTAAGTCCCTTAGTAATTACTATTTAAACCGCAGTAGCAAGACTTTTTACTAACGTTTAACCGGTAACATATTAGTTAATAAGAAACCAAATTACTGTCTAAAGTGCAGTGTCAGTCTGTATTTACTGCCCTTTAGATGGCAATTCAATAAATTTCTTAAAGTTGTACCATGGTTGTGTTGTCCTTTACTGCGCCTTAGTCTGTATTTGTTGCTCAGTCAGTCGTGTCCTAGACGCCGTGCGAGGAGGGCAGGTGGGCGTCGCTTGGTTTTTCAAGTAAGTAGGTACATCAAAATTATACCGCGGCGTTGGATAGGCTCGTCGTAATTAACGTACATTGATTTACATATTTTAGTTTTTTGAAAAGGCTAGTGTTCATATTAGGTATTACTTATTTAGTGAGCGGACTAGGTTATGGTCGATGATAAAATAGTATACCTAATGCCTACGTTTCTTTAACTTTCAACCAATGAATCCAAAGCTTTTCATGCAATCCAATTTTGATTTTCTGCTAGTTATCCGATTGACTTAGTTAATGTTATGATACCTATGTAGTTCCGATTTTAACTTCATAATGTTCTAAGTAACAGATCGTTACTTTAGGTATTTAGTGTTAGTTTTTTTCTTATTGTTTTCGTTTACGTCAAATTTCAAATAAAGCAGCAGGAGATCATTTTCTTAAGTTTAAGTATTTATTTATCTATATAAGCATGTTTATCAGTGCTTCCTATCGATAGTACTTACAGTCCACTTCATAAATATATGTACACTTTAATACCTTGTCACTTTAATAGACAAGGTACTAAAGTGAAGTGAAAAATTTATGAACTCGATTGTACAGGCCTAGAGATTCCTTTGTTACTAGGTATATTTATGTGAGATTGTCTCCCAGATATTATAAAGTAAAATTATATAATATCATTGGATAGAATTAGGTACTTTCAAGACTCTGAAATCAACTAAATTATTATTTTTTTATTTTCATCTTCTTGAATCTCAAATGTGTGTATTATTTTTTAGAAGAACATTTAATTTTTTGATATATATTTTAAAGCAACTCAAAAACAATTTTTAACAAAACTTTCGTAAGATACATTAAGGAAATCACACCTGGTTACTTACGTATATACTGTAGAAAAACGCTCGACATGTTTCAGGCTCATCTGGAGTGCTTAGTCATGAGCCCGAAACATTTCAAGCGTTATTCGACAAAATTTACGTGAGTGACCCGGACGGTGTGATCTCCTTAATAACTCGAAAACAATTACTAGAATAGCGTGCCTTTACTCTCTATAAGTCTGATTACCGAGTATTTTAGTGGTTAATAATTAACATAGAATTAGTTTTTATAATGAAGCAAAGATGCGTGTTTAAGCCAGTTTAAAAATTAACCAATGATTGAAGCGGTTTTATTTTAATTTTAACATATAACTATTAGCAGCTTTGCTGCTTCAATTTAGGTTTTTATATCATAATTTTGATCTCAGTTGAGTTATTTTGTGGCAAAGCCACAGTACTTAGCGATGATATTTCTATCAATAAAAATGTTAAGCAATTAATGCGATGCAAATAATTAAGAGACTATAATAACTGTGTGATAAATGTCATTATAAATGTCTGATTAATAAGTATCTTATTTCAATAAGTACTGTTTTTTTTGTATTTTAGAAGGTTTTTTTAAGCATTTTAGTACGTAGTAACTAAGTTTTATTTCTAGCAGTTTTAAGTTGGGTTGTTATAACAAATGTTGATCTCAATCGTGTTAGTTTAATTATGCAGCAAAGTCATTAGCGGTTATATTTGTACCAATGAAAAGGTCAAGCTGCAATACAAAGAATAATTATAAGAATATGCTCAAAACTAGTGTGATAATCGGTCGTCCTTTATTTTTTATAAAACTATAAGGTTTACTTAAATAAAAGTTATATTTCTCGAAAATATGCATTTCATTTATGTGAAAACGCAGTATCTGGAGTTCGTAGCACATACACTTTAATCACGATACTGACTTAAATGCAGTGTAAATGACTCTGATACTGCATCTTAGCTTGCAATTGACAAAAAATAACACACGTTTTTGCAGTACTTGGTTTTTTTACGGCATTTTAGTCAGTATAACTCATCTTTTTAGGGAAAACTCAGAGTGCCGTAACGGCTCTGAATTTAGAAAATTCCTTTTTTTTTAGCTAATGACACACTCAAAGCATTTTTTTTGTCATAATCATATTTTTCGTGCTTATTACTCTTTATTGAAAGTCAATCATTAACACAAAAAACATTAGAAAGGTAGAAAAATTACACTTCAAAGACATTTTTTACGTTTTCTCGAAATGAACTTTTTGCACTTACTGCGGTTTAGGCTCTGCAGGGCAGTATAGTGGTGATTATTAATTTACGTCTTTAATATTTTAGTAACTTAGTTTTATTTCAAAATGAATTATAATTATTTATTATTTCATGGACAACGGGTTAAAAAACGATCGAATTGGTTAAAATAGCGTCAACCAAATCAAAAATTGACAACCATTTCAGAACACTTAAAGAATTAAACCCAAAAACAAATGTTTTTTTTTACGCTCAAAAACCTAAGCCCCTTGGCCTTAGTTTCCCGCAACTTATCTTTCAGACTTAAGTGCTTCTCTTTCTACGACACTAGTCAGAAAGAAACGCACTGAGGGCTTATTTATCTTTGGATCATTCTTGCGGGGCTGTAACTGATACCATTCAGTTTGAGGTTTAATGGGCCTCACTCCATCTTGCGTCTCTCTCGCGCTTATTGCCCAAATAAGGATGAAAAACAGAAATGCTTTGTCAGTACCACTTACAGCTGAAGTGGCTCGCGCCCACAATGAGAGAGGTGATGTTTTAGTTTGAAAAATAACGTAATCAGATAGTTTTTATGTGTCTGTCAATGTTTATGTATTAGAATAATCTGTAAAAATCCAAAACTCTAGATGCAGGGAAAAATAAAATGACACTTAATTTTTTTTTTAAGTTATAGTGAACCTCGGGATAAGACAACATTATTGAAAAAATATTACATGCTTTGTTCTAATTACTTATCTAAAATGTAATTGAAAATTAAAAAACTCTGCGACGTTACTTGGGACCTTTTGAGAGCTACATTGAAATTGGAAAAATAACCTTCAGAATACAACCTTTTAAAAGTCGCTTCATTTTTGAGCCCTTGCAGCCTTGAGGCACAATAAATAGTCAACAGCCTCAACAGAATAACGTCCTTATTTTACATATTGTCATAATACCCATTTTACACCATGATCTTTATCCATTTTTTGATCCGTATCGTGGTAGTATCTTTGATAAAACACTCATTTTTGCAATAAAGCTGAAGCAAAGAGGTACTCAAGCGCTGCAATGACACTTAACAGGCAACACCAATCAGGTAACCTGCCGCCAACGTTCAAGGGGATGATGCGCAATGTTCTACTATAACTATGCGTTTTTCAAAAAAAGTGTTCATTAACTTTTTTTTCCAGAATTGTTTTTTTTTTGGTTTTCCTTACTCAGTATCGTTGATACTATTGATCCTCATACAAAAAAAAGGGTCCCAGATTTTACTATGTAAGTTTTTTCTTCCAGTGCGTTACGTCCATATAAATAAAAAAAGACTGCATACAAAAATGTGACGATCTGGAAAGGAATATTTGGGACACTTTTTTTCTTGTATGAGGATCGATAGTATCAACGATTCTAAATAACAAAAACGAATTCTGAAAAAAAAAAAGATGATGTACACTTTTTTTGAAAAACACCCTACTACAACCAGTTTTTTTTGGTGTTCCAGCAGTGGTTTTGGAGCAGTAATTGCGTTCCGGTTAAATAATCACTTAACTAATCACGCTCAAACTTTCCATGTTAGTTCATAGGATTGGCGCAGCATTTCCAGCCCTGGTATTACAAAAATGCATAGGTATCAAAACCTACATCATCAGGTGGCTGAATGTTTGTTTGCCCTATGCCATAAAAATGTAGTAAAGTCGCCTGTTATGAACACGGTGACGTCACAGGGTCGTCGGCCGCTCGCTTCGCTCCGTCTGTCGCTTCCGAGTCCCACCATATTGCCACCTGTGACAAATTACGCTGCGGTAATTTCCGAGGATGTTGCCTTTTACATGTATTGCTGTAATCTTTCTTACGTGTAGCTAATGCAGGTATCGTTGCTATATTGCCCGCGATTTTGTTCACGTATTCAAATTTATTTTATTAATAATAATCTTTTTTTTTATACCACGATGTTGGCAAGTAAACGTACGGCCCACCTGATGGTAAGCGGTTACCGTAACCTATGGACGATTGCAACAGCAGAAGTATCACATGCGCATCGCCGACCCTTTAAAAACCTATTTACTCCTCTCTTAAGAACTCTATACTATAGTCCCCAGGGAAAACCTCAACAATCGGTGCGTTCACGGGAGGAAGTTTCTTTGGAATCGCACAGTGCGCGACCATTTTGGTTCCAACATAATATGAGGATGAACTCCCCGCCGATGGCGAGCGGTGCGATGGTAAAAGGTGGCCGTTTCAATTCCTCGGAACACAACCCGTTATAAGCGGTAGAACACACATAATGTCTAATCATGAGCAGTCACGGCAGCACGACGAACACACATCATCATCATCTGCTCATGATTAGGGGCTCCGGACGAGTCCGAAATATGGCGAGCGTTTTTCGACTTTATTTACGTGAGTACAGAAATTCGTCAAGATCGTAGCAAGTGAAAAGAAGTGGTCTCTGCCTACCCCTCTGGGAAACAGGCGTGATTTAATGTATGTATGTTTACGTGAGTGAACTAGTAGAGATGGACTTGACAAAAGCGCGTAAAGCTAACCCCATGTACTTCTGTTTAGTCCATTAGAGAAAATACTGTTTTACCAAACAATTGTCCTCGTGTGTGATATCCATGGACTTATTGCTCTAATAAGTCCATCAGAGTTTCTATAAATAACTTGACATTGGCGAAATACAAGTTAACAGAAGTGAAAACCATTAATTAAAACTAGAATTAGAACCCGCAGTGATATCTTTAATATGTCTGAGTCTCACTGAAGTTATGTTTAGAGTGTTAGAGTTGTTAGGCAGTAACATAAACTAAGGGTGCTTATTCTTTAAAACGCAGGCAATTGTGGTCGGAATTAATTGTAAGAGGCTGTTAGACAGTCTCGCAAGCCCCGCATCAAAAGAAACATGCCATTTTGCGTATTATAACACTAAAACTATCCGCACGCCCTTGCGCAAAAACCAAAAGCCGATCGATACATAGAAATTCCGCTATAAAAATCAAAATTCACGAGATGATATCCCATTTATTTCTTCGTGGTTCTCGATATGTATAAGAAGATTCCAAAAATAATTTCAAGATTTCACTAAGCTCTTCAAATAAGACGGCTCCGGTTAGTTTTAAAATGCGAAAAACAGACATTCAATGTATCTGATCCTAACCATACGAGGGAATACAATAGTTGCATATTCAGGTATGAATGTTCGAGTCTAGATTTTTACAGCAATGTAGAATTATACTTTCAGTGTAGGTTACCACTCAAAGATCACGATTCCACGATGGGGGCAAACTTTTTTCTTTAAATAACATGGATAAATTATTTCCTTTGACTGTATAAATAGACGAACAAAGCTGAATAAATAACCGTACTGTGTATCTAGCATCTTAAAATAAACCACTAATTTAGTCTTATCTTACACAATCCCTGTTTCGGAACTAAAATGTTATGATAACAGCGGGCCGTTACCGCAGGGTAAACGGCCAGCTCGATAACAGAGGCTTCACCGCCAGCTGGTTATTATTAGCCGACAGGTAGCGTAGTTGGTTCATTGTACGAGATAAAGGGAATTATCGGTAACTGCGTAAAACCAATTGTAGGGCCATTACCAACTGACCGTCGTGGCAATAAATCATTTTATCGGAGTCTCTAGCTCGTACTAGTGGAGCTTATGGCGAGCGTAAGGGATGCGTGTAGTATCAGCGTTATCTCGTATCCCTTACGCTCGCCATAAGCTCCAAGAGTACGAGCGAGACACTCCGATAAAATGATTTATTGCCCCGACGAGACGGTCAGTTGGTAATGGCCCTACAATAGTTGGTAGTGACCTTGCCTACGAACGAAACTAGCGGCCTTTGGATGGATTTCTGGTAAGGACAAAATATGTAACTTTAATACTTTGATTATTCCAAGACGATGCCTGTGCCAGCTCATATAAACACTTATTACATTTATTTCTTTAACTTAATACTAGCTTCTGCCCGCGACTTAGTATTGTATATTTCGATTGTCGTTATTCACTTGGGAACTTATTAATTTTCCGGGATGAAAAGTAGCCTGTGTTAATCCAAGATATAAACTATCTCCATTACAAATTTCATCCAATTCCATTGCAGCATAAGAGTAACAAACACCCATACATCCATACATACAAACTTTCGCGTTTATAATATTCATCATCATCATCATGTCAGCCGAAAGACGTCCACTGCTGGACATAGGCCTCCCCCAAGGCTCTTCACTCAGACCGGTCTTGTGCTTTCATCCACCGCGTTCCCGCGATCTTCACAAGGTCGTTACTCCATCTTGTTGGAAGCCTACCTTTAGCTCGTCTCCCAGTCCGCGGACGCCACTCAAGAACCTTCTGACCCCATCGGGCATCAGTCCTGCGAGCGATGTGCCCGATGTGTGTGAGCGATGTGTGTTATAATATTAGAAAAGATAAATACTACATCGGCACAAACCTACCAACGCGGTCCAGGAATTTGAATAGATAATTGTCTATTTTTAGATTCCTCGCATTTGCTTCTTGTAAATGATTGAAATTACGCAAAACAGCTGTCACTGGAATTATCTTAAAATTATCAGAGTAAAGGTCAGTGAACGTGAGATTCTACTAGGATCGAGGCTTCCCGTCTGAGTCCTCGAGGGTAGCGACGCATTTATAAGATGAAAACTCCATGGGTCTCAGATCTTGGTTACCATCAGGTGCGTGTATGCTAGTTTGCTTCGAATAGCGACAAAAAAATCCCCGATGTTGTGATTTTAGAATTTTCGATCATTTATTTAAATAAACGAGCTTAATCTTTGGCACTGATATGATACTCGAAGTAAAGTATTATATACATAAAATATAAAGAAATGCTATAAAAAACTAAAAACCGCCTACTAAAACGCAAAAAATAACTTCTTTTAAAATGGTAGGTACAGGTCAGTCCAACTGAAATCGGTTTGGTTTGGTTAAAAATATTGTGAGTCGCGGACTTAACTTTGACTGACCTACCCGGTATCCTTAGCCTTTTGGCCGAAATATGTTTCGTCGAATTTATCGTTTCCCAACTGTTACATTCGGCCACCATACCTACAATTTTAAGAGAAGTTTGCGTCTTTGAGGGCGGTTTATTGTTTTATAAAATATTCATTTTATTTCATAGTTTTTAGTGATCATAATAAGCTGTAATGTACTCCCACTTCTTAGTTGATATGAAACAAATCGACGGAGAAATTGGTGATTATACATAAAAAAAATAAAAAAACATACAGTGGAACATAGAACCTCCTCCTTTTTTTGAACTCGGTTAAAAAGTAATGAAACAACGTTATTTTTCGGGTAGTTCCAGGTTTATTATCTCAACTTCCACAGTACTTGACTAAAGTTGACTGAAAAAAAAAGGTATCAAATGAAAATGATTTGGGTAGAGTAATGAAGACGCACTCAGGCGCAGTTCAATGCCTGAGCGTTAACCGCCTATCACGTTAGAAACAGTTTTAGATCCGTTAACAAAAGGGAAATCAGAACCGTAATGCTGTCAATCTGCTGTATGTCTTTCTGTCTGTCATCTAACGGTGGGCTCTAGATTGTAGAATATGCAAAATTTTGGATATAATAATTATGGTGTGTGTGCAAACCCTAAAATTTGGATATTTTAGGTAGATTATAGACCCAAAACTGAAAACTGAATTCGCCCAGCTCTCCTAAATACCGGTTAAAAATACTTAGCACACCGCTCCACTACCTAGAATAGCTATATATGGTGGATACTCATCCTGACGCCACGCTCGGTGGTTACTACTGAGGCCCTTCGCTAACTAGCATTTCGATTTTAAGCCAATCGCGTCACTGGTAGATCACGTGATACGAAAAGTCATATGATCTACCAGCCTCTACTGGCCTCTGAGCGGCAAACACAACAATAATAACTATAGTTCGTTCGCTAAAATAGCATGCATGCTTTGATGTGCCGTCAGAATTAGTCCAGAGAAGCCACCGCGGCGCGTACAAAGCGGTGTCGGTGACTTCAAAGGGTAACAATGCACACTATTTGAACGAACGAACTATAATATTACCTGTAAATAGATATCTTAATCTTTCCAAACGAACCAGGCTATAAACCATCAGAATCAATGCATTCGTTCGGGAGCTGCTGTGCTACAGACGGCACAGATACGTCAAATTTATAACGGTCGAGTGTTAAAAACGGACCGGAACGGAAGAAATCCTATATTTCCCGAGGCTTAGCTTTTAAGGGTTAATGCTTGTGCCACAGGCATACTCGTACATTACACAATTGGTATTGATAATAACGAGGATTCCCCGAATACGAAGTACCGACGAACGTGACTTCCATGCCTGCGCGCTTCGAGTATTACAACTAGGATGAAAGTAAGGAATTCTGTTTGAGGAATAATTTTTTTTAGAAAGATATACATGCTTTGTTACAGATTATCCACGGAATATCAGCCAAAAGTATCAAGAGAAAAAAAACATATTTCATACTCGTTTATTGTACCAGTTAATCATTAGAACAGAAACAAATTCAAGGGAAAAAGAACCCCAATAACCAAAAAAAAAAACTATCACCTAAATACGAGTAACTTCGTCATTAAAAGTGAGCTCAAAAGATTTTTAATGTCCGCGTTACCAAAATCCTCCAAATGAAATTTTTTTTACACTACAGCTATGCAAATAAACGGGCAGACCCAAGAGCAAAAGTTTCTTCCTGTACAAGAGCGTGGTATACCTAATGGACCGAGTAGCCAGACTGTGGTGCGTCAAATATTGGCAGCGCGCATGGGCCGTGCCCACCGGGGCGCGAGCCCTTCGGGCAGAGTCACCGAACTTTTGCCTTTTTGTTTACTGTTAACGTGCTACGTAAAAACTACTCGTACAATGATGTGGTACTATCCATATGATTTCTTGACTGTACAATTATTTCAAAGTCAAAGTCCAAGTCAAAATATTTATTGCATGTCATATTACATAAAACAACAGATGGAACAAAATTCACAGGTATACATGTGACGCCCTGTAAGGGCACAGCGCAATGCGAGAGGACGACTATACATTATTATATTACTACCTATTAATTAAATTACATTAAATTCCCTTTATTGCTAAACTTAAATTATTTAACAATTACAATTATTTGGCAATTAAAATTTTAAAAAAATCACTAAGATTATAAAAGCATTTGTTTATTTAGATTTTTTTTAGTTCTTTGCTAAATAGCGAAAATTTGACCAAGTTTTTTATATGATTTGGTATATGGTTATATATTTTAATCATAATATAGTGAGGGCTAGATGTCACGATTTTTAATTTAGAAAAGGGCAAGTGAAGCCTATTTAAGTTTCGGTTATTCCTTTTGACATTTACCATTTGTGTAAACAGATCTCCATGGCTCCTAACAAACTTACACGATTCCAAGATGTACATAGAAGTGAGAGTTAGTATTTGATATTTGATAAAACGCGGTCGACATGATTCCAGTTGAATTATTTTTGCTAATATTCGTATACACTTCTTTTGCAAAATAAAAATTCTATCCACTTCAGAGCAGTTTCCCCTTCGCTGTCCCATTTCGGTAAGGCCTTGTGGCTAAGTAGCAGCGTCCGCACAGTTGTGCTCCACTGTGGATGTGACCCAACCGGTGATAAGACTGGCATTGTGCTCATTCTATTTAAGTTGCACATGTACCGGCAAGAAATGGCTGCTGTGAGAAAGGTTCGACCGTGCTGTTGAATCAGTTCCTTGTGGTTTATATTGAACTATAGTATTTGTTTCTGTCTTTGATGTTTTCTATGTATTTAAGTACATATTTCTCTATACTAAATTTGCCGTGTGGTTGCCGGGTTAGAATAGTGCCACTCCATGTCTTCTCGTGGATGTCGTAAGAGGCGACTAAGGGAATCAAGGCTTGTAGTGCTGTTAGGCGATGGGCTTGCCACCTGTCACTAATACACTGGGAAACATCTTAGCCTACTCGTGCAAAAAGTGGTTACAGAAATATCAAGAAGTTTTAAGACTTGTTGGTTATTCTTTAGCTCTGCCTACCCCACTCTGGGAATGAAGGCGTGAGTTTATGTACCTATGTATGTAAGTATTTATATCGCTGTCTAGTATCCATAATACACATGATGTTGGCTACATTTATTACAAATTTTAATGCGTAAATATAAAAATGAGTGCTCTTTCACAGCTTTATAAGAGATTTAAAAATAATTTGACACGCATAATCTAATCATCGAAATGGGACGTGAAGAAAATTACTGATTCTACGCGGATAAAGGCACGAGCAGAAGCTAGTTGCTAATAACTTCAACGTTGTCGCTGTCGCTTATCCCATACAACCTCTTTTCAAAGAGAACGTACGTTACTCACAAATTCATGGACGCCCTTTCCAGGAGCAAAGCACATTGACCCATTCGGCAAATAAAATGATGGCCCATTTTTGGTTCACGCGCGTTGAAACACGTTCAAACGTTCTAAAATTAACCTCGCCGTGTTTTTTCACCGAAAAGGTTTGCCGTTTATCGTAATCCTATAATATTAAACATAAACCTAAACCAACATGATTTATGGCTTATTTTTAATGACTCTTAAATTACTTTATCTACACACATCATCCTCTATTACGCGTTCAAAACCCCTAGAAAATGACCAGCATTTTTACAACCAATTTTACTATGACAATTTTCTTGTCTGTGGTCGTAGGTAAAATCTGTACTCTATATAGATTTTTGTAACGATATGAGTTTAAAATTGGAACAGCTTTCGAAACTCAAGAGGGTCTCTATTCTAGTATTCATCGATATTAAAACAGTTATGGACTCGAAACGTCAATTCAGTATGTTTTTAATATAAACCACATGACATTTTGATTTCGAGTGACTGAGAATAGGGACTTCATTCGTTTGCCTTTCATTTTTTTTAAACATTCGTCTTGACGGAGAATCAAATTGCCGCCATTATTGTTGTCATTTCGCTCATTGAATACAAATCGGATTCATCATCGGATTCCAAAATGATTTTCTCTTGCATTGAAAATCTCATTCAAATAGCTTCTAATTTTAAAATGCAACACTGACAGATTTTGGAATGTGTCCGTTTTGTATTCAATGAACGATTTGTTTGTTGGTTTTTTGCTGTTACGAAAGTAGGATAATTCTAAATTTAATATTATGTGTGTAGATAAAGTAGTGTATGCAACTGTACATAATTAGGCCTTAAAACACTCGTGTGATCCTATTATGAAACGAGCTCGTATATTAAAGCCTCTCATTATGCATCAATTGCATAAACTATTGTTTCAGGTTGGGTAAACTGGCTTAAGAGTGTATGTAGTATGAGAGTGAATAAGAGGGAAGTTCAAATCCGAAGGTTATTTAAGAGCCATCGCACTTTATTAGTGTACTTTATTTTCCGAGCAAATTCTTAGTCTTCAGGGTTGGTAACGCATTTGGAGTCTTAAGGTAGTATTTGTAAAATTGCAAATGTTTATGAGTTTCAGAGTTTACTTACGACCAAGTAGCCCTGTGTACTCGTTAGCCTAAGCTATGTCATATAAAAATACTTCGTTGGCTAAGAAATCGTTTATCGGCAATTTCATTAGATACTCTATAGTTTTTCCGATACAATTTTTTTATGCTAAATATCATACAAATCATGAAATCGCTAGCACTCAGATTGCTCGTTCAACAAGGGACAAACATTCTCTAAAACTTTATTGTCAATTTTATATGGGATAAGATCGCGTATGTACATTATCTAAAGTGATGTAAAACTGTTTTGTAACTGTTCATGTGCAATAAATGTCGTCACTTAACATCAGATGAGACTGAGGTCAAACCCATTATGGATAAAACATTTTTTTAACATAAATACTTATTATGTTATACAATGTTAGGTAGCATACCTAGCCAAGCCCCGTGACGAGTCATAACATCAGAAACCTTCGTGGATTGGCGCACAAAATTTTCATTCAACAGGGTGAATAGACAGGAACGCATATGTCTTGATCAAAAAATGCAAACACATTTATTTATTTTTACACCTATTTTACCTCCACTCAATATTGTGAATATTTATAACGATAGGTAGTTTGGTTGTCTATGGCACAACTTTTAAAAACATAACAACACCTACATGATCACCTTCTTATCCTTGAACCGACCGCCAAACAGCTGCTTTCGCATTGTTATATTTCAGTGTAGGTTGTCCAATTTTCCTCCTATGGATTTCTAAACCATCTATCGTCGGGTTAGAGTGAAAATCTAGTAAATCCTTTTCTAAGAATTAGCAGATTTGCACTTTATTTCATCAATTTAAAGTGCAAACCTGCTAAATCCAAAAAACGGACTAAGCAGGTTTTCACTCTAAGCCGACGCTATGGCTAAATGTCGTATTACAGGCTGAATTTGATCCTGATATTTCTTATAGTTTGGAAGGAGTATGCGTATGCGGACAAAAAAAACCGAATTGTGGAAGAATGGAGCTTCGCTCCAACAATAACATGGCCAGGGCAACGAATAAGATAAAAACATTTCACCTTAGATCTCAGTTTTGGCACTGCGTCTGAAATATTTGGATTTTAACATTTGTTTGGCAAATATTTCCCTCAGATGCCTAAGAGCTTATTCACTATCAGCTGGCCTTTGCTTTTGGATCACGTTTACCTCCTTGCAAAAACAAACCAGTTTCACAAAATGCAAGTGCATACATCATTATTCCTGAAGCAAACAGCCTCAGCCATCAAAATACATCTCACATCTCAGCTGTAAGTGAAACTCGCCACAATTTTCCGCGATACTTGGAAAAGCCGAGACAAAAATAAATCTAATTTTCTTAAACAAACAAGATTTTTGTCACCGACGTTGACTAAGCAAATTAAGGAAGTTTCGGGACCCCGGAGCGACGACCCCATGGAATCTATTACCATGCACAGTTCGGAGTTTTTGTTAACGACGCTAGAGTTTGCTGAGGGGAAATCATTTTTGAGCATTGACAGGCTTAACGACGCCGTACAGTTAGACAGTGTTTATGTTGAGGAACTTGGGTTTGATTATGTTTTTCTTTGTAAGTTCATGGAACTTGATACTGATGACAGCTAGTTCTACATGGATTGCCCGCGCTTCAGTTGGGTTTGTTAAATCATTCTCCCGAACTCATAATTTATTTGTATTAAATTTTCCGTTCGCATTTTTCCCCGAACGCGATATTACCTAATTTTATTTTTTACCATTTGATTTTATTACAGTCGCTTTTTTTGTTTTTCGACTTTTTTCCCAGTCGGTTTTTTTCCCGTTCGATTTCTATCTCAGTCGCACTTTTCCCAAAAGTATTTACATCGTAATTCGTAGGTAGGTTTAGGTTATGTTAGTTTTGCATCAGGCCCGGAGGGCCAAACCACCCAGAAATAGCTACCGCGGAGCTCCGTCGACTCTGTATCTTCGACAAATTGGAACGGGAAAAACACGACCGTGAAAATATGGTGGTAGGAAAAGAAGCGACTGGATAAAACTCGCAAGCGGAAAAACACGACTGTGAATATAAACTGCCGCAGGAAAAAAGGCGACTGGTATGGTAGATCGTCGTTGGAGACGGAGGGCGTGCTTCATCCTCGGACCTGGGATTTTTCATGGGAGTCCCACAGGGGTCATGCCTCTCGAACACGCTTTTTAGCATCCTGCTAAACGACTTACCGCAGGCAATACGAGGTGCTGAAATATTTATGTACGCTGATGACGTCACGGCAGTTATCACCACACCTAAGAAATACCAAATGGAAACGGCTGTCAACGACGTGCTGGGGCAGCTGCATGATTGGTTCCAATCAAACGGCCTGGCTTTAAATAAAGAAAAAACCTGCTTTTTGACCTTTCAACTGAACGGACACCCAAGCCCGCCCCTGAGCGCGCGCGCTGGCGTTGCCCCTATACAGCACGCAGCCTGTGCGCGGCTCCTAGGGTTTCACGTGGACAGTGCGCTGACGTGGGCGCCGCACACGGAGTCGTTATGCGAGCGTTTGGGTAGCGCGTGCTTCGCGTTGCGGCGGTTGGCGCGCACGGCAGGGCGCTCGGCGCTGCTCGAGTGCTACTTTGCCACAGTACATTCGTTACTTTCGTACGGCACGGAGCTATGGGCGCGAGCCTCGCAGTGGCGCCGCGTGTTTTCCATGCAAAAGAGAGCCGTGCGGGCGATAACCGGCGCTGCAGACGACACGCCCGCGCGTGACTTTTTTGCGCAACTACACATACTCCCTCTCCCGTGTTTATACCTGTATCAGGTGGCGGTCTTCACACACGAAAACCTAAACCTATACAAGTGGCAAGGATCAAACCATAGGTTCCCCCTGCGTAGTAATAGGCATGCGGACCGGCTAATCGCGGACAAACACAAACTGGCCAAAACAGAGCAATCCGTCTACTTCCTGGGACCCGCTGTATACAATCGCCTGCCTAAAGCCGTAATAGATGCGGCTTCCATCACACAATTTAAGAAGAAGCTCAAAAAATGGCTCCATGAGCAACTGTTCTATGATTATAATGAGTTTTTTAATCTAGCCCTCACAGGGTAACAAATAATTATTTTTAATTTATTAACATTTAATTAGTTTTAATGAGTTATCGAATAACCATTTCACTAATAATTATAATAGTAATATGTACACTGACCTATAACAATTGTTACGAATAAATTATTTCATTTCATTTCATTTATCGCGTTCGGGGAAAAATGCGAATGGAAAAATTACTACGAAGAAATAATGAGTTCGGGAGAATGATCTAACAAATCTTCAGTTGTTATTTACATCATGGTCACCGTTCAACTTACGAGCTCGGCTCTTGTCGGTGAAGTAATTGTAACTTTATTCTATGTCTGAATCCAAGGTATGAGCTACCTCCTATCCAAATTTCATTCAGATCCGTCCAATCCGTTCAGCGTGATCGAGTAAGATCCATTCTTACTTACTATTAGTGTGACCATTAAGTATGATTTAGGTAATTACAATGTACAAAACTAATTTCCAACTTCCAAAAAACCTATACTTTCTTGCTGTCGGCACAGTAAACTGTCCACTGTCAGTTTTGGAGAGCCGTGGATCACAAATAAATGTATCTAATAACCCCGACCTAAAAATTGGGCTATTATGTCTTTTACATTAAATTTTTGTCTGCCTTTCTATCTGTTTGTCTGGAGCATCGTAGCTTTTTTATTTGGAAGCTAGCTTACGTAGGATAGTTTTAGCAAGTTTGATGAAAATCAGTTTGCTCGTTTAGACATTATCAGCTCTAAAAGAATGAGAACGGAAAGAGAAAGAGTAACTAACTCATTCGCACAAACCGGCGGGCAATAGCTGTTAGCAATAAACATCGTCAAGTGGTCTTCATCACAAAATACGCGATCCACGTTTTCATTTGGCCGTCAAAAAGAGGAACTCACCAGGTCACCGCCCCGGATGAATGCAGGGGAGTCAATATTGGCTGGTCGGGCAAGTGCCGACGATTGGTTCGGATTGATTGTTTGGGAACTGCGCCTGATTGTAATGGTAATGAGCAGGGGAGGGAGGAGGCCACGGTTGTCTGATCAGGGCCCGTATTATGGTCGCATTTATCGCGGTTTATAATGCGTCCGTAAACTCTCGCACTTACATCTTACATACTGGTCAGAAAGTGACAGATGTTTTGTCCACATTTATCCACATCGATAGATGCGACCATAAATAGGCCCGCTGCGCTGGGATATTGAATACTGGCGATCCAGTGGCATGGACTTCTGGTTTCATAATTATTTTAAAGCTTTCATTAATACGTAAATAATTAGTAATTGGAGCACGGAGGTATATCCATCTGTTAGGTAGTCGTTAGGGTTTGTAACGGATTTTTAGTATTGATATTGCATATCAAATCGGAGAAATACTGGAAAAGGGCCGAATCTTAAGTACCCGAAACGGTTGTGCGTGCATGACTCCATGTATGAATCGAAGAAGCGAAAAAAATTTGTCTAGATCGTAGCAAGTGGAAAGAAGTGGTCTCTGCCTACCCCTCTGGGAAACAGGCGTGATTTGCTGTATGTATGTATGAATATTGCAAATGCTTAAAGGTTTCAAATCCCATTTTTCTATAATGTGGCAAATATATAATTCTACGAACCGTAAAACTATGTCATACTAAAGAAGGCGGCTAATTGCAATGTATTTTTCATCACACTTGCACGTAAACAGTATCTAAACATACAGGTTAACTTGGCCGCAATGCCCCATATAAAACCCTCGACCTTTCTTTTTACCATGAGGCCCAAGGTCGGTAAGTATTTTTTTTTTAATTTATAGCACAGCACACGGGTCATGCAAGTTCAAGCAAAGAGTTTACACGCAATTGAAAAATTGCCTTAAAATGTTATTTAAACAGGAATTTCATTGCAATCTCGCTACATGTTACTTAAATACTCAATTAATGTTCTTAATAATCGATTTTAATAGTTTTCTGTATCAAAACGTCGTTTTTTTACACTCCTTCAGGGCTGTATTATTTGTGTACCTACGTAAGTATTTGCCCTTAACGTTTCGGAACGAAACATTTGTATAACCTGTGGAGTCCGCTCGCCATCCGCTTAAAAAAAGTTCAAGTAATTCGTAATAATAGTTGTGCTAACTTGTGTATTGTGTATTGAAGCTATATTTCATAGTTATTTACATTTTATATTTGAAGACAAGTAAAAAAGTTATAAAAAATGTCGTCGTCATAGTCCGATGAGTGTAATTTAAAGGCAACACCGCCAGATATTATCCATGCAGCAAAAACAATTTAATGAAATTTTATTTATTTACTCGCAAATGTGATGAAAAACATTGTATGTTTCACGGGCGTTACGGGAATTACGAACCTCGACTCCTAGAAGCCCTCAGTCTTCGACTTCGGGCTTCTACTAGAGCCTCGATCGTAATTCCTTACTTACCGACCTTAATACACAATGTACTATAGTAGCCTATACTCTATTGGTAATCTCATTAAATTCAAAATGCTTATACTATTACTATTGTTGGATATATAATAATATATTGTTTGGCCTAAAATCATTTTGCTCCAATAGCTATAAGTAGCTTTCATATTTGTATAATAATGTAATGAATAAAATTGGACTATTATTGATGGGACCATGGTTGTATGCTTGTCAATATTTCAAAGTTGTGATTTGTTCATAATCATGCTTCCAAAAAAAAACATTTTTCCTAGATATCACATGAACCTCTTTATGCCCAGGTTTGTTCCTTTCTGTTTGCAGTTTTATAACCCTGGCCACTTTACATCCAACCCAAACTAACTGTACGAGTATCGTTAAATTACAATTAAACAATTCGCTAAACCGTTCCGTCGGCGATCTGTTCCGCAACTTCGCGTACCCTCTCCAGCGACAGAACTCAATCCCAAATCAGTATTTAAAGGATATTTCTGTGTCAAGTTGTTTAGTTTCTATGCTTTGTTTGCGAGTGAACGAACGCTACAAGTTTGTCGAACTTCGTCTCAGGCCTATGAGTTGTAAATTGATTTTCTGCAATGTTATTCTTATGGATAAGAGGACAAAGACCTTTTGTCGGTTGGGTTTTTGTTTACTTTCAGAGTTGTTACTGAGCTTGAAAAGTAATTTAATGGGACATGATTTGACACTTATGGTTAATTAGAATATAATGCTGTACTGATTATGCATTACTTTATTACCTTGTAATGTAACTTACTTTAAAGTTTGATAGTACTTTATGATTGAAAAAAAATCATTTTGCTTAAGTTTCTTCTCGTAAATGATAGTCTTGTCCGAAGAACTCGTAGATTCACTCTATATTACCAACGTGTAAAATAGTTCTCATGTGGCCAATTTACTTTAATTTGATATCTATATAATAATATACGGAGGGTTCAGGGGGCCTAATATCCGTCACTTTGTGACACGTATTTAAAGTCAACTTCATAAAACTGTGTAAACTGTAGTACCTTGTCACATTAATCGCTGCGACCATTCATATTATATTATGGCACTTGAAACATGACATTAATAAATAACGTGCTAAAACATAAACTTAAAATATTTATAAACTCGACTCGTACAAGAGTGACTAATGCTTTTTCCACATTAGTGCACGTTTATTCAACGAATACTGCCTCCAAATTTAAATTCTCTAGGTCCAGCAGTTTAGGCTGTCCGTTGGCATGTCCAGGACCAGTCAGGCACGCAAAATTTGTATACATATGAGAGAGCACGATTAACTCAAAACTAATTTTTTTACACTTATAAGTTATTTAAGTAACGAATTTAAAAGCTTGTGATTAAAAACGCAGTAATGGCACTTATTAAAAGAGACGTTTGTTGTGATGTGACGCCAGTCATTAGGGGATGGGAGCTACGTTTATGCACCTCGGCATAACTTACAGTTTCCGTAATCGAGGATATGGACCTGCAAGCATTTCACGGCTAGGCGTCGATCGTGACATTTCATTACGAAAAGAAAACTTTAAGAACTCACTGCCGATAAAGATATATTCAATGACTGGGATAGTGACACTAATATAAATAAGTAAGCTTGTGACCATGTGGGTTAATATTGGTTACCTTCGTGTCGTCAAAAAGTTTTTGCCAAACTGATTCATTTCCCAAAAATATTATTTGGACAAACGCTTATTTTTCCGAAACTGTAAATATTTCAGTTTAAATGTGAGTTTTTGCTATCGCTCTTATTTCAAACATAAGCTTACCTACGTATGACAATTAAATTATGCATTTAATTTAAAATAGCTCCGGCGTCACACAGATTTCAGAAAAATGAAAATTCGAACAAATTAATATTCGTAAAAAAAGTAATTCGGAATTTTAAGGTGTTCCCTGTTACTTACATACTATTACATACATACATACATACATTAAATCACGCCTGTTACCCAAAGGGGTAGGCAGAGACCACTTCTTTCCACTTGCTACGATCTTGACAAATTTATTTCGCTTCTTTAGCTTTCCTGTTACTTCTTCATGTTAAAATCTATTCGGTCTTAGGTAGGATTCGAACCTACGTCTCCTCTGGCTATCCGGCCAATGCAGGCACTTACCACTTATGCCACCAAGACTTTACTTGAGATCTTCGTAATTAGTGATCGCTTGCTTTTCCATATTCGGAGGGTATGCTGCCCCGGATAGCCAGAAGAGAGGTTCGAATGCTACCTAAGACCGATGAATTTTATTCGCTTTAATATAGTTCACACATCGTGTTTACTAATATTCAATAAAGTTTCACTTTGTAATAAAGGTTATTTCGTACCTAATTATCTTAAATTCAAAAGCCTTTGTTCAGCCTGTGTTCCTATTAATACACTTTTGTTCTCAATTTAAACTCCCCCAGAGCAATGCCCGATCTTTTAATTCAATAGTAACTACTGGTTTAGAATTACTTCTGGACGTACCTTATTTTGTTGACTATCGAACGGAAGTGGAGGCTCTCAGCAAACGTATTGATCTCCGATACAATGATCCAGTGGAGTATTGGGTGTCGACAAATTCATTGTTTGTTCCGTTTCCGATCAGTAATTGAAAATAATGGACAGTTAAGCGGCAGGTTCAATGAACTTCTTCAACAATAAAAATATTTCGGTATTTCTTCTTGACAGTACCTAAGTCATTACTACCACCATTGTCACCGTCTGCCTGTTTGTCCGTCGATGGCGATTAAAAAAAACTATCACTCAAGAAACTGTGTTTGGGTCATTGTGTTTTGCTGTGGGATTAGCTATCGGTGAAATCACAAGCATAGAGGCATTAATGCTAATTAATGTATATACGCTTTGTAAATAATTACATCTTATTCCTCAAGGTTGGCAACGTTTTTGAAGTCTTAGAATCGCAGTGTTGAGATTGTAGTCTTTATAATTGTAATGTGTATGGTTCCAGATTCCACTTACTAATACGTGGCCTGTGTGCTTGTGTGCATTTACCTTGGTATGAAAAAAAATATCTTCAGACAACTTTTTATCTAACTACCACTGATACCTGAATCCAGCGATTTAGCTAACGTGGGTAAAGTACTCCACTATGGGGGTGCCGGAACACCTGGTGCCAGCGAGAGGCTAGCGAGTCTGGAGGTGGCCTGTTCATTTATTTATATTTCTGACAACGTCAATTTTGAACTTATAAATAAGTTAAAAATATTGAGGAATAGACGTCTTATCTGAACCTAAATGATCTAGATTTTTTAGATTTAGAATATAAACACAATTTTTCGCGTACAGTTTAGTTCATGTCGCCCGATCATGTAAACTTTTTCTACATGAGACAAAATAATATTTCAATACAAAAATACACTTAATTAAAAATAAACCGAGCAGCTGCAAATAAATAACTTTTTTTTTATTTACATGTGGGAGTAGGTAATTTTAGTGGGACTCCTAGTATTCTTACAGTACCAGAACAAAAAAAAAGGTTTCTGCGTTGCGCCGCCCACGAATGCCCTTAGCTTGGTTGAAGGACCTCCCGAAAGAATTCATCATCATCATCATCATCATGTCAGCCGAAAGACGTCCACTGCTGGACATAGGCCTCCCCCAAGGCTCTCCACTCGGAACGGTCTTGTGCTTTTCGCATCCACCGCTTTCCCGCGATCCTTACAAGGTCGTCACTCCATCTTGTTGGAGGCCTATCTACAGCTCGCCTCCCGGTCCGCGGACGCCACTCAAGAACCTCCTGACCCCATCGGCCGAAAGAATTACTTCGTTGTGATTATCACTTGGTAAATATGAAGCGCAATAAAAAAGTATCCCAGCTGCTGTCCAAAACTTCTATAATATTATACACTCGTATACCTTAGTTCCATTCAACCTGGCGTGACTGACAAAGCCAATAACTTAAGAAGCCTGTAAACTAGAAATTAGGGCAGTTGTAAAGCTAATGTCTTAATTGAACAGCCGACAGCGCGCAGTTAGTTAATGAACAGCGGGGCGATGACCGCGCGCGGCCCACTGGGAGCGGGTCTTAGAGCGGAAGGCGGGGCGTTGCGGCGCGAGCCTATGCTAAAAGCATTACCAAAGCTTAGCGTTAGCGATTTTAGTATAGAAACGCGCCACCTCCACTTTCAGTGAGTTTATGGACTATTGTACTTTGTTTTCACTTATCGCACGCACTGATAAATGCAAAACCGAATCATTCATAAATACTAAGCTGGTATTAAAACTAACGCAAGCTACTACAACCTCAACAAAATGACTACAATATAGAAGCTAAACGAAAGAGTGTTTTTGGTCCGTTCGCGTATTACGAAGCCTCTATTCTATATTGTTTGAAACCATTATCTTTATGGTTCTGTTGCTGTCCCCTGATATTTATTTATTTATTTATTTGTTACCTCTAGCTCAATAAACCACCAGCAACCGCCATTATTTTAGGTTAAGAGCTAAGCTTATTAGCTATATTAGGGGACATTCTCACACAAATCGATCTAGTCTCAAACTAAACTCTGGGTTTGTTCAATGGGTACTAGACAACGATAAACTTACTTATACAGAGAAATACTTACAAACTCATCGGCGATGCAATTTTAGTGATAGATTTTTAAACTTCACACCCATGAATAATGAATATGTTCCGAATTATGGGTTTTCAGCTCTCCCTTATAATGACATGAATGTAAAAAATATACGATATAACTTAGCTATTACAACAACAAAACTCAGCAATCATTATTGTTCAATAAAAAAAATCCGATTGAGAATTAGTACATTTTAACAGACATACATTAAATCACCCCTATTTCCCAGAGGGGTAGGCAACCAGTTCTTTCCACTTGCTACGATCTTGACAAATTTCTTTCGCTTCTTCAACATTCATACATCGTGTCATGCACGCACGTCGGTTTCGGGTACTTAAGATTCAGCCCTTTTTGATTCGAAAAAGTACACCTAGGGCGGCCCCTTCCGACCCTTCCACACACTTTCGATCTGTATATCTCTTTGGTCAGTCTTCTTTCATACATCCTTTCCAAATGACCGAACCATCGAAAATTTTAAAGTTATTAAAATTAGAAAGTTAGTAAATTCGTACCCACAGTCTCATCATTGTTGCCAGATAAAACGCAAACCAAACGTATTATTCATAGATTGTTTAATATCCGCTGTCAGTCAGTCCGCTCCCGCCCGTGCCAGAGCTCGAGATAGATGAGTCGCGGTAATTATAATTTTTCCGAAGTGATGTGAACTGATTCGGAACAGACGATCTGGGCCGGGCTCCGCTCCGTCCTTAATTCAAAGTACCTAGTTTTAATATTACATTACTACAGAGGCCGGGAAGTTGGAGGCTGGCAACCCCTTTTCACAGCGAGGTATGTACCTATAGTGCTTTTCTCAAACATATGCAATTAAATAAAAAAACATGTGTGTAATACATGGCTTTAGCGCGGATATTTTTTTATTCTGTCACTCCAAGCCAGAGCGGATCTTTAACAATATTCAGCATATAAACTATGGGAAACGTCAAATTAAATGATGGTCAAAATACTATCAAAATCTGTTGGATATGAATTAAATAAGTTCAAACTACATTAGTATTTTAGTCGAGTAGCGAGTATTTAAGTCAAATATGAGTAGATCAACTATTAAAAATATAAATTAACAAGATATAAAATTTTACTCGACACTCAGCTAAAACCAGTTCATGTTAATATTATATTTTTACTTCCCAAGAGTCTGTACTCTATTGTGTTTAGTAAAAAATAAATTATATTGAAAAAATACCACTCAGAATAATCATTTTTAACGAGCATTTTAAAGAGCAATAAGAACGTGGGCGTCGAGCCTTTTTAAAGATCATTGAGTTGCTCCCACACACGTGTTCGCACTTACTCCCTAAAAGATAGTCATAGAAATATAAATGATAGTGTTAGTTGGGATATACCCATTTTTAAAAATGTATAAAAATTCCAAAACTATTTCGAGGAATAGGCTTCTCGAACCGATCCCTGGTTTTACATAAAACATATAAAACCTCTCCAATATTTTATTTTACAATTTCAATTTAGATATCTAGCTGACACTTACGTTTGAAGACGCTGTTGTCATGTCAAATTTATTTGTTTTCAAATTGAGTGTGATTCTTAAGATGAAATGAATATATTAATTAGACCATTTCTCTGTTGAGTTATGATTAGGCTTGGGACTTTTGGATGCTCGCTATGGTTCTAGAATCCACGGAGTCGCCATTATGTTAAAATATTTTTTTAGAAGTCAAAGTCAAAGTGGATAAGTACATATAAATAACTTGTACTATGTACAAATTATGTGCATTACTGAACATTGGCTTAGACAAGACCAATTAATATTTGATTTTGTAAATTTTAAATTAGTTAGTTGTTTTGCTAGAAAATGTGCCATTCATGGTGGCTCTTTAATAATAGTTAAAAGTACTCTTAAATCCAAGGAAAGAAAGGATATTGTCAAGCTATCAGTAGAAAGGATTGTAGAAATTTCTTGCGCAGAACTAGAAAGTTATATAATAATATGTATTTACAGACCACCATTGGCTGATTTTTGCACATTTGAATCAACTATGGAACATGTGTTAAAATTAGCTTGTAATAGCCAGAAGCATATTATAGTTTGTGGAGATTTTAATATTAACTTACTCGAAATGTCAAATAATACCACTAGGTTACTAAGTTTATTTAAATCTTTTAATTTAGGTAATCTGTTCTTTGAACCCACTCGGATAGGTGTTAGTAGTGCAACCTGCTTAGATAATATTTTTTGTAATTGCGAATGTTTGGATAAAGAAATATTTAATTGTTTTAATTCGGACCATAGTGGTCAGAAGGCATCTTTCGTCAATGATTTTTATCAAAAACCTCAGACAATAACATATCGACCTATAACTAATAATCGTTTGGAATCATTCAAAAATAAAGTCCAGAGTAATCTATCAGTGTTACCTGTCATACATAATGAGTGTAATAGTATTTACACTCATTATGTGTTGTATTTTAGTATGCCGCGTGGTTGCCGGGGTAGAATAGTGCCACTCCATGTCTTCCCGTGGATGTCGTACGAGGCGACTAAGGGAATAAGGGCTTGTAGTACTGTTAGGCGATGGGCTTGCAACCTGTCACTAATGCGCTGTTAAACATCTTAGCCTACTTGTGCAAATTGTGGTTACAGAGTTATCAACAAGTTTTTGGAGTTGTTGGTAATTCTGTAGCTCTGCCTACCCCTCTCTGGGAATAAAGGCGTGAAGGTATGTATGTATGTATGTAGTATTTATAATGACTTGTTTGGCGTAATTCTGCATCAATTTAATAACCATTTTAAAATGAAAACTTTAACTAGGTCGAAAACCAAATTTAGCGAATGGGCTACTGCAGGTATTCATAAAAGTAGAAATAGGCTTTACAACCTATATAGAGAGAGGGAGGACAATAAGAACGCTGACTTCCTAAATTATGTTAAGAGTTATTCAAAGACCTTTAAGCAAGTTTGTTTAACTGCCAAGGCAAATTTTCTTAGTCTTAAACTCAAATCGTCTGACAATAAGGTAAAAACTGTATGGAATATTATAAATAGAGAAACGGGTAAAACTAAAACTCGCGATAATCAGGTCACCCTAAACTCAGGTGACAAACAAATCACGTCAAATAAAGACGTCGCCTTAGCATTCGAAGATTATTTTTCCAACATAGCCATTAATACTACGAAATGTCTCAAATCATCCGCGGTTAAAGCTCAATCATTACTTTGCACTAATGTCAGTAAATGTAATATAAACTTTGAATTCAGCCCTATAAATTCAGTTTCAATAGTCAAAGTATTTAAAACGCTTAGTTTAAAGAAGACTGAGGATTTGTGGGGCACATCAGTTAGTGTACTTTTTCCTATCATAGGTGTAATTGCACCCCATCTAGCATTAATTTACAATAATTGCATTTCAGAAGGGATCTTTCCAGATCTTATGAAATATAGTAAAGTCATACCTCTTTTTAAATCGGGTGAGATGAGTGATATTACGAACTTTCGTCCCATTTCCATACTACCAGTTTTAAGTAAAGTCTTTGAGAAACTAATTCTGAATGATATGTTAGGTCACTTTAATAGAAATAAACTACTTAACAATAACCAGTTTGGCTTTACCAGAGGTCGATCAACAATTGATGCGGCATCTGTTCTCATTAAATATATATATAACAGTTGGGAGCAATCTTGCGATGCAGTAGGAATATTTTGTGACCTTTCTAAAGCTTTTGATTGCGTGGTTCATACGACCCTTATTTTAAAATTAGAACATTATGGATTGTCTAATAAAGCTATAAGTCTTATGTCTTCTTATCTCAGTGATAGAACTCAAACAGTTGTTGTAAACAAAACACAATCTGATGGAGCTACAGTGAAAATAGGTGTGCCTCAAGGCTCTATTTTAGGTCCTTTTCTATTTTTGGTTTACATAAATGACTTGCCACCATCAGTAGATAAACTTTGTGATATTGTACTTTATGCTGATGATACTTCACTAATTTTCAAGGTAGACAGAAAATCCATAGACTTCAGTAGCATAAACTCCACACTAGTTAAAGTACTTAATTGGTTTACAAGCAACAATTTGCTACTAAATGCTAAGAAAACTAAATGTGTTAGATTCGCTTTGCCTAATGTTAAACCGTTAGATTCTAGTATTATTCTAAATGACGAGTGTTTGCAAATCGTAGATAAGGCAGTTTTCCTAGGCATAACAATAGATAAAAATTTGCAATGGAGTCCCCATATAGCTGTACTGGCAGGTAAACTAAGTTCGGCAGCTTACGCAGTTAGGAAAATTAGACAACTAACCAATGTTGAGACAGCTCGCTTAGTTTATTATAGTTATTTCCATAGTGTTATGTCGTACGGTATTCTGGTTTGGGGTAAGGCAGCTGACATACAAACTATATTTGTGTTACAAAAAAGGGCCATTCGTTCTATTTACAACTTAAATTCCCGTGACTCCTTAAGAGATCTTTTTAAGGAAATTAATATCTTAACTGTGGCGTCACAATTTATTTATGAGAATATTATTTATGTTATAAAAAATTTGGATTCTTTCACAAAAAATTCTGATATACATAATTTAAATACTAGAAATAAAAATAAAATAGCTATTCGAAAATTCCGCGTCCGTAAAGTACATAAATCATTTGTTGGTCAATGCATTCATTTCTATAATAAATTACCTGAGGTAGTATTAAAGTTACCCTTTCCAGCACTCAAAAATTACTTGAAAAAGTCGTTAATGTCTAAAGCGTATTATAGGATCGAGGACTATTTAATAGACAAACATGTTTAGTTTAGTTTAGTTTATTTATTCATCAATGTAATATTACAATATAAATTGCATTGCATGTCAAAAAATACACATGCTTGGCCTAAACCCGAAACTTAATCAATAATATATTTTTTATTTGTTTTTTTTTTCAAATTCATAATCTTTATCTTGTCTGGGGGACACCGTTGATGTAGGAAAACATATCAATCTTATGTGGTCATCTTGCACCGTCTTATATACACATACGTAGGAGTTCTTTTTTTCCTTTTCTCTCTTTCTATCTTAAGATTTTGGTGTGTTTTCCTGCGGAAACTACGCATGATATTTGAGATATTTTTTAATTTGCTATTTATAGATTTATATAATGCTAGACTAAGTAGTACCATTGTAATATTAAATATATTTAAAAAAATGACTGACTGCTGAGTTTCTTGCGGCGCTTCTTCTCAGCAGTGGTCTCCTCTTGTGAAGCGCTGGTAGATTCTTGACGTGTAAAAGTGCCCGTGCGGCCTACTTACTGAATAAATGTCTTTATCTTTATCTTTATCTTTATCTTTGTATGTATATAATTATTGATTATTCACGAAGACCATATTTGCTAATGTGTCGAGTCGTTGAAAAGGTAAATAGCGAAGTAATGTCAAATTTGGTGAAACAGAGCTTACGATTTTTATGGCAGGACGATTACTTTAATAAAATTAACAATTTTTCTGTGTTTTGTACGGATGCAGCTGCTTACATGATCACCACTGGAAAACTTTTGAAGAAAAACCATACCAATTTGAAGCATGTAACTTGTCTAGCTCATGCCTTTCATCGAATTTCAGAACAAATTAGGTCGGAGCATGAACTTGTAAATACTTTAATTACAAAAGTAAAGAAAATATTTTTAAAATCACCGCAAGGAGTGAGATTTCTCAAACAAATGGCTCCGAACGTACCCTTGCCACCCCAACCTGTAATAACCAGATGGGGCACTTGGCTAACTGCAGCTTTCTATTACAGTACGTATTTTGAGGACATAAAAATGCAAACTTAAAGCCGAAAGATGCCATATCTATTAAAAAAGCCATACAGGTTTTTTCGAACACCAACTTGAGAAGTGAACTTGTTTTTTTTTAAATGCCTACGAAATAATACCGGAAACTATAACTCGATTAGAATGTACTAATATTTCTCTCGCTGACTTTTTACAAGTTGTTGACGAAGCATGTATTGTTTTACAATGGTGTGCAACAGATACTGTCCTAGATAAACAAGAAAAAGTGTTAGATCGGAATCCTGACAACGACACTATACGGAATTTTACCACAACGCACCACAAAGATGACGAATCGGCAAAAAATCTCGAGAATACAACTTTAACATCAGTGGACGTGGAGAGATCTTTTTCAACACACAAAAGAGTTTTTGATAGGTCCAGAACTCGTTTAACCCCGCAAAATATAGAAAAAACAATAGTGATCCATTCTTACTACCATTTTAATGATGAACATGAAATAGTAATAGATGATGATTATGATGCACTGATTCAAAAAGCCTGTACCTCATCAAAAATTTAGAAGTGGCGACTAATATTAGATTGAAAAAGACATTTTTGCTATTGTTACTTAAAGTATTTGTTTTAGTTGATTTTGTTTACTAGCAATAGAATATTTTATTATTGGTAAATGTATACATACAAGTTGTATGTACTTATCCACTTTGACTTTGACTTCTAAAAAAATATTTGAACATAATGGCGACTCCGTGGATTCTAGAACCATAGCGAGCATCCAAAAGTCCCAAGCCTAGTTATGATTGATGAATGTTAATAATTTGTGTGGTGAGGTTTTCCAAGAGGTTCAAAACGATGGCATCAACATTTATTGTGGACACTCATAATTATAAGTATGGAATTTCTTATCAATACATTTAATGTGATTGTGTTCAGAGAATCTACTTTAGAAAGAAGGGTCATGCAGGAAGTGCTGAATTAATTAAGGTTTAGGTAATAAATAAGCAATGGCCGAATGCTTAAAATACTCTGAAGTAATAAAGTTATTGTATAGCGATTGTTTGTTAATATTATGTTTGAAAGACGTTCGTGTATTATGATAGCAAAAACAGATCACAGATTGTAAATTAAAAGTCTTTCTAAATCTTGAACGAAATATACCCATTTTTTTCTAAATAGCTCCAGATTTTTTGCACAGTAAGTAGACGAGGTTAATTTTATTTGAAAAAATATTTTAAATTACAGATCTTTAGAAAAGGCTATTCTTTCTAATATTTATTTATTTATTTATTTAAACAATGTCTTGTGGACTTACAGCGACAGCCAAAGCGCCCAGCAAGATAACTTAAAAGCTAAAAATTCAAGACAAGAACTAGAAATAACATTTACACATCTTACTTAAAAACATAAATGCAATACGAGTAGCAAGCAGTTTTTTTTGTGTATCCCAATGGCATTGCATATGCGTGATAAATATTCAATTGTTGACAGTCTTACTGAGGTGACGTTCAAACTCTATTTGTTGTCTATGTATTGATTTATAAATTCACTTTATATCGTTACTACCCTTGGAGATTAAGCGACGTTTCTTAGTAACGTTTATTAAAGTTTTATTTCAGTCTACTATTACACGTGATGGCTGAAAATTCCTCGAAATAAGTAGTCCTAATGACAAATTAAATTGAGAACATCGATCAAAGTTACTAGACAGTAAAGGACATTATCCTCCATGTTTAACCGACCTCGTAACAATACAAACCAAAAACAAGCGTAACATTGTTCAAGGTATACAGAATATTACATCAAAGCGTTTTTTTTTTTCAATCATCATTCATTTTCTGGTCAGCCGTCCGCCCGCTGGACTGGAATTCAAAGTTAACGCGGTGCATTGTCTGTTAGTCATAATTTCTCAAACATGCAATGAAATGTTGGCGTTATGTTAGTTATTTTAGGCTTCAAAGTATCACGTTCCGGGCGGAGCAACTCGAGAGAGCTGTAAAGGAATATCATACAAAATTGAAGGCCACATAAGTGTTGACATAAGACGGCTGTGTTTATGAACAGCCTAATAGCTACATTTATTTTTTTATTTTTTATGGTGACTTTATGTTTATCGGACCAAAAATATCCGCCTATGACATGTTTTTTTTATTTAATTGCATATGTTTGAGAAAAGCACTATACATACATACCGACGACGCTGGCCTAGTTGGTAGTGACCCTGCCTACGAAGCCAGCGGTCCTGGGTTCAAATCCCGGTAAGGGCAGATATTTGTGTGATGAGCGCGAATATTTGTTCCTGAGTCATGGATGTTTACTATGTATTTAAGTATATATTTCTCTATATAAGTATTTATATCGTTGTCTAGTACCCATAGTACAAGCCTAGAGCTTAGTTTGGGACTAGGTCAATTGGTGTGACATTGTCCCATGATATATATATATAATATATACTTCCCGGCCTCTGTAGTAATGTACTATTATGTCATTGTCGTTTACTCAGAGTTGGCAACGTAATATTACTTTTCTGTTCACGTACAGTCACAACACGGGATTGTTGAGTCACTTGCCGTTGTACGTATTTTGGCAGCGTAATATAAATCAGGTTTAGTCGGTTACACCCGTACATCAAGACAAGGAAAGTCGCAGGAATGTATTCCATCTTTGTCATCGTGTTTGACAGGCGAGATGTGCCATTTAGGTTAGAATCACTAGAGTAATGTTATATTTTCATGCAATTTAACTGGTGACCAAGCCTGCCAACGTGACAATATTTAGAGTGATCACACCCAAAGTCAACCAATTACAGGTCTATAAACAGTAACCTAGCGATAATCGGTATAACGAACGTAGATGTCTACGGAAAAATCATGATTGGTCGTACGACATGAAAAATACAAGAAAATAATTTAACTGAATCCAGTGCTATGTCTTCTAACTGCATCAGCAACTGTTTAGAGAGTAACTTTTGTAGTTAAGAACACAAGTTTTAAATGTGTTTGGGAAATAAAGCATTTTTCTTTCTTTCTTCCTGTCTAAATGAAGAAACGTCCGCATACCTTTATTTTGATATCTCAATAAAGAAGGAAATTACACAAGAGATTCGATAAGATGAAAGTGTACTTATCCGATAAGATCCCATCTAAACAAGTAAAAGAAAAATAAGATTAAATACAGAGCTAAGTAAATATACGAATATAAGATGGACTAGAAAGATTTTGCTCTGCTTCTACTGTAAACATGTATTTTTAACGGTTAGGTACCTCAAGTCTTTCCTCAACTTTGACATTTAAAGATCAAAGTATATCTATTTATCATGGCTGTATTTAATATTATATTGTTTCAGTAAAATTCGAGCCAATACTTAATAATATTTTTATTGCATAAATTTAAGAGTTGGCAGTTTATAGGGCATGCTGATAAACTAGAAGGTTATTTTGAATGCCTGATCTTGTAATTTCAAATATTGTATACTCTTCTATGATTTAAATATACATTTTAATGAAAAAGACGGAGCTAGCGTAACTTAGAATTTGGAATTTTGGAATATGAATCTCAATACAAAATTTATCATCCTTAATCGAGTGACGGGGCCTTGCGATTTAAGAGGGGAAGTGGGGGTTAAGGAAGAGCAGTTTGACACAGTTGGTTACACTTTAAGGAAAAATAATCACTCAGAAATCAGTTCCGTTTTTGTAGACAAGGTAATTAAATTAAAATTTTGACATTCTTATCTGAGGTAAATAGTTCAAGTTCGTTCATAGCAAATATATGCACCGCATTAGTGATACGGGTTTAAAAAGCCTCAAATCAGAATGAAGCCCAAAAAGTTACTTTTGTACGAAAATTAAAATGGTATTTTTAATTATTTATTAAGTGTTATCTTAGTGTAGCCGTCTGGAAGTTGCTACAGTGTTCGAGATGCTGAAGAGCGTATATAAAGGAAGAAAGGTTTTTGAATAGCTTTTGGATGTGTTATTTCCAGTTAAGATTTGTGTCTAGATCTATGCTCAGCAATGGAGCATAGCTCACGGTTTCCAGTTTGTTATTATTATGAGTGAAAGTTGTAGTGCACATTTTTTATATGGCTTGAATTGGATGACTTTACTATTACCTAAGTTCAGCTTTAAATTGTGAGTTTCTAACCAATTTATATTTTTTTAGACGTTAAATGTTTGTGCAAGGCAGAAGAACAGATTATGACATCTGCAAAAAGCACGCAATGGTTATCCAGTATACTCGGGAGATCATTTATATAATCAGCAATATACAACATCCTAATCTCATCCTCTCGGGAAGTTATACATTTTCCGAGATCAAAAGTAGCCTATGTGTTAATACCATCTCCAAAGCGAGAATGAGTGCTGATGTTGGTAGTGGACGCCCTAGAGGCACATAATTATAGTGATCAGATTCAAGACGTACTGAATAAGCGCTACATTAAAACTACCCAAAGCTGACGTACGTGCTTGAAGAGGTTGATCATTGTAGAGGAAGCGAATTTGTGTGTTTAGACAGGTGCACCTGGCGCTCTATTGTCTCTTCCCATCCCATTGCATTGGGAGAAAAGCGTTAAGTTATGAGTATCTCCATCACAACATTGATAACAATTCATTTTGAGCTAAGGTAGTAAAATAAAATACCGTTTCTAAATTTTACACTGCTGATTACAGTAAAAATATCTTTGGATTTTTTTATGCAGTAGTTTTTTTTATATTTAGGAAAAACAGTAAAAAAGTTGGATTTTGAATGTTAGGAATACACTTATAGTGCCCTTAGTCCATTTATTACCAAAGGAATTCAAAAAAATATACAACTGTCACGTTCATTTTTTATTTGTCTGATGGATTACTTGATTCTAACGACACGCTTTCGATTCTACGCAAAATAGTTTATTTATTTTGGAGTCTACAAATTACGTAATTAATTAAATTACGCAAAATAACAAATTTGTGAACGAACGGCAGCGAATGATTGACAAGTGAGTGACATGACATGACAGTCAGTTCTGTATCTGTTTAAAGTTACTTTTTTATTTTATGTCATGCTAAGATCACGACATCAGTATTCCTAACTTTGGATATACGGTATTTTTAATTTATCAACGACTAATTTAAGTTAAATAAAGAAAAACCAAGAAATACGGGTAGTCTAATTTTTTACCAGCTATTATAAACGCGAAAAAACAATAATGTTTTTTTTTTTAAATGTTTTCAATTCATCAAAATCCGTCCAGCCGTTACTGCATAAAGGAGTAACTAACTAACACACACACACACAAACTTTGGCATTTATAATACTAGTGAGATAATATTACTACTACTAGTGATACTAGAGAGTTAGTCAATCAATCATGTCAGCCGAAAGAAGTCCACTGCTGGACATAGGCCTCCCCCAAGGCTCTCCACTCAGACCGGTCTTGTGCTTTTCGCAACTACCACATTCCCGCGATCTTTACAAGGTCGTCACTCCATCTTGTTTGAGGCCTACCTACAGCTCGTCTCCCGGTCCGCGGACGCCACTCAAGAACCTTTTGACCCCATCGGCCATCAGTCCTGCAAGCGATGTGCCCCGCCCACTGCCAGTTAAGTTCAGTTGCACCAATTCTTTTCATTAGCAGCCGATCCAACCCACCAACTTTTCTCAAACCTGTTAAATGGTTTTAGCGGCTTACTTTAACAAATTAAGCTTATTATCATTCAATGTTCAAATCGATTATTTTCACCGTTTGTGATAAGAGGTAAAAGCTTTTAGCTTAAACAGTTCCAAATGCAAACCTTTTTTCATAGTTCAAGTAAGTTCAAGTCTCGATTCGATAGCAATTACTTCCCTTTCTAATTAAGCGTAATAAAACTACCCTCAAAGATAAGCAGTATTAATTGTTTCCAGCGTTGGCACCGTGGAATTAACACTGACTTTAAATTCACTAACCTAGGGATGAGAAAAATATCGATAAAACTACACCAAGTAGTGACTAAAAGAACAGCCTCTTCAAAAAATAATTATGCAAAAAGCAACTTGTCTACTGTACCTACCGATTGTCTGCAAGGAGATTGAAGTAAAAAGTTTTTAAAATTACCTGATTAATAATTGTATTAGTTAGCGGAGTAGCGGAGAGAACCTGACAGTTTTCCCCTCTGTTTATTTATTTATTATTAATTCATTTAAACTTCTTTTCACTGAATACAATAAAGTACAAATGGCGGACTTAATGCCCAATGGCATTCTCTACCAGCCAACCAGTACGCGAAACAGAAAAAGAAGATCGGTGCGAAGAAAAACAGCGTTGAAAAATAAAACTGTTTAAATAAAATATTTACAAGGTACGGGTATATAAAATATAAATATACGTAAATACGTAATATAAATATAATAATACATAAAAAATATATAAGTAAACAGATATGGCGATGTGTGTTAAATCAATTTGCGACTGCGCTTGTTCCAGCAGATGCTTATGCATCCGCTTGAAAGCTAACTCGACTAAAGAAAGCATAAAAGCATGACAATCAGCGGGACGGGCCTAGTTAAAATATACAATAACTGTATACCAAAACTTGCAACGAAGTGTTTCGAAATGTCATTCTGATTTAAACTACTCTAAGGTAAAACTAATGCAAGTTGCTTCAATCCTAGCTAACCTCTAGCTACAAAGAAACGCCAATTTGTGGTCTAGACCTTAAATTAATCAACCAAGTTGCGCTCAACCAGCCGTACAGAAGACACAAGATTGGCATAATAAAACTTAAAATATCTGCTGTAATATCTATTTGAGTTTGGGACTAGATACACTTTTTATTTTATATTGGTATCCTTTCATTTGACTGAACTGATCGTAAAAATATATTTTGTTATAAAACAGCTACATATTTGTGTAACACAGGCTTAGGCATAGGTTAGGATATTGTGTACTTGCCAAATTATATTTCTTATGTTAATTACCTACAAATTAATTGACGCCACATAAAATATTTTTTATTATTTAAGTAGTGTACGAGTTAAATAATTATAACGATAATCGGTGCCCATCACTAGCGGTGTCAATCCGGGCAGTAACCCGGCAGCCCCGACCGACTTTAACTATGAAATCCTTAACAATAAAAATGTCTGAAAAAATATTTATTTTTTACTATAATAAAATAAATACACTCACTTTTCTATTTCTGAAAGTTACAAAGTGCAATTAATAATAACTAACCACTCAGGTCCACCAAAGTAAATCCTTGAACTTTTGCGAAGTTAAAATAAAAACCTTCCGCGGTGAAAGTTTTGAAATACAATTATTCTTGTAGTTTTTCTAAATATTTATATTAATTATATTATGGTGACGTAATGTTTTATTGAATATTTCCATTTTTTATCATTCCTGCAGTACTTTACGTGGTGCCACAGTTAAATTGGTCTCGATAAGAAGTTCATCATCATCATCATCATTATCATCATCATCATCATCATCATGTCAGCCGAAAGACGTCCACTGCTGGACATAGGCCTCCCCCAAGGCTCTCCACTAATTATTATAAGAAGTTGAGTGTTCAATATATTATAATGAGATGAAATGATAACAACTTATGGGGATACGACAACCAGTGAAAGACTTACATAGAGGCATTCCTAGAGAGAATGTTATTGTTATAGAAAATGCCTTTGTAGGATTGATGTAAGTGGCCGGACAGTCACGTCTAGCGTTTACTTTATATTAATTCCATGCATTTTGACAGTTTTAGAAAACAGTTTACGTTAAGCAACTTTTCCAGGACCCCTGGGCTAATAATGCACTTGTAGACTTGAGATTGCAATTGTCCAGAGCACACGTACCATCAGATGGCTTGTAATATGTAATGTGTGGTGCTAGCCTTCTATAATAATCTTACTACTGTTATAAAAGCGAGAGTTTGGATATTTGTTACTGAATTACTCCAGAACAGCTGAACAGATTTGGATGAAATTTGGCACCGAAGATTGATTATAGTCTGAAAAAGCACAAAGGCTGCATTTAACCCTTTACCTACGGGGCATTAAATCACTCAGTCACCGCTCAATACGGGCATGTTTTGGCGAGAGTCAGCGGTTAGGCATAATTTGACTTACTTGTAACTTTTGAAGTATTACAGCTACACACTTGAAATTTCACACACACATTAAGTATAATGTGTTTAATCAATAAATAATCACTTGAAGTAATAATATTCACATTTTTTCCTGATATCAAGCAATATATTAGTCACGGAGAAATTGAAGATTTTTAAGTTACTACTCACGGATTTCGCAATTTTAAGTTTAAAAACATTAGTTTATAGTATGTTTAACACAAATAAACACTTAAATGTCGATAATTGTTACAATAATGCATAAATATCAATCACTTTAAACGTTGCATCAAAACAATTTGCCACTTATGAAAAATAGTGATGTGCCACTATCGACACAGTTGTCGATAAACTAGTACACCATCGATTTTGGGCAAAAAATTCAAGTAATAATTTGTTTTTGTATGGTCTCGTTCGATTAACTTTTCATCGATAACTTTGCGTTTCCGCACATTACCCGACGATATTATGTCCACTAACTTAGCTCAAAATTATGTTCGTAAATGTCAAACCAAAATTTAACAAGTCATGACTGTGGTGAAATGATTATTAGGTACTATTATACCTAATAATGATTTGATAACATGTTAAATTAAAATATTTGAACCAAAAACGGTAAAATAAACTAAAAATAAGACTCAAAACACTCCCACGCCGTACTCTCACAACAAGTCGATGAAATCAAGTCGAGTCGATGAACAACACTACTGTCCGCCATATTGAGTTCAATTATTTGCACTTCTGCAGTACGGGTGTCAACCCCAGTTGACAGCAAAAAAGCGGTAATTTTAAAAACATTTTTATGTCAGTGTCATCTACCGGAACATTATGATATTTTTTCCTTTGCATCTATACTAATCCCTATACATAATGTGACCGCTATCACCAAGACACAAGGTCTCGTTTTGTTTAAAAAAATATTGAACATGACCTTCGACTCGATCAACTATAAGATGACACCCGTACTGCAGTGGTGTTCCCTCACTGGCAACTCTGGTTGACACCCGTAGGTAAAGGGTTAATCCCGAAATAAATCAGTTTCCGTGGGATGGCAAAATTACGAATTCTTCGCAGACAGAGTCGCGAGCAGAAGCTAGTTCTAAATAAATATACAGTTATTTTTTCACTATTTCCATTCATAAATTAATATTAAGAAAACTTAAAATAAAAGATAGAAATTGATATTGTAATATCAATGTCTTCCCTTTACTTAAGTAGTCAGGATTTAAATAAAATATCCTTGTCCCGACGAGATTTCAATTGAGATTCAATTTGTTTTAAACTTTGTCCCGGGGGAGGATTATTGTCGTGCCGCTTCATTAGGCACAGACGAGTCTGGCCGAGAGCCTTCACCTGCCCTCACTCGTTACAAACTGCTTCTAAACAAAGGAGTACCCCCTCGATTGCTTCCTTTACTTTTTTTACTGATATCACTTCGGAAAGACAGCCAATTAACCAAAGGATTGGGCTAGCTATCCAGAGAGGTAATACAGCCAGTGTCATAGGGAGGGACCATGCCGCGAGGCCATGCCATGACTAGAGGGGGTGTATCTTTTTATAGTGGTGATTATTATTTACATCTTTAATATTGAAGTAGTATAGTTTTATTTTAATTTCAGTAGTTAGTTTAATTTTAATTTAAATAAGTTTAGTTTAAACTTTTAATTGTAGTACCTATATTATAGCCAATTAACTATTCAACTCTAATGGTTTTTTAAATATTTCCAGGGGGTTATTTAGACGTAGCTATGCAGTTCATTTTACGCTGAAAGAAAAAGACAGAGCTATATAACTGCTATAGCTCTGTCCTTTACACTAGCCGTAAAATTAACTACATAGTCATGTCATAATAACCCTCCAGATCAAACAACTTAATGATTCTAATTTCTCTCGTGACTCTGTTTAACGACATATTTATCGTTGTTGTTCAAGATCCATAAGGGCCTACAGTCAAGCATGAAGAGACAATCTTCGTTTTTATAGCAACAGTTTTAATTTAAGCAGTCAGAATGTAAATCAAGAAAGAGGAATATCAACGAAGCTCCAACCCTTCTTGAGTAACCAGTGTTCATGGGTAGCGGTGATTACATCTCATCAAGTGACCAACGACAAGTGACAAGCTATAGGTAGGCCTCCAACAAGATGGAGTGACGACCTTGTAAGGATCGTGGGAACGCGGTGGATGCGAAGAGCACAAGACCGGTCTGAGAGGAGAGCCTTGAGGTAGGCCTATGTCTAGCAGTGGACGTCTTTCGGCTGACATGATGATGAAGTGACCAACATGATTGTTTGCCTCTTCCACGTGAAAAATCATCTCTACATAGTGATGAAAAGTTGGTTACTGTTATTCCAAGACGCATCAACCACATTAAGTCACACGGCGAACAGAGTCCTCATCGTCTCCAAATACCACATTGTCACAATTACTGAAATAGTTAAGGTCAGAACTAGTAGTATTTGCAGGTAGTTGTATCAGACGCCGAATATCTAGCGGAATGCAACTAGGCCGCCGGAAGCGGCTGGTGTCCGTTATCACGTCCATTTCCTGGGTCGAGGCCCCTGAGCTGCAGTGGGTTAGGGCGGGGTAATGTGTGCCAAGTGCTGAGGAATAGGGTCACACTTTTGAAGCTTTGCATTTTTGAATTGCTGGCCTGGGCTGGGGGGTTATTATGACATGGCTATGCAGTTTTACGGTGAGTGTAAAGCACAGAGCTATAGCTGTACGAGGTGATATAGCTCCGTCTCTTTCTCTCGGCATCCTTGGTACTGCTTATCTAAAAGACCCACCATTTTCAGGGTTCTGTACCCGAAGGGGGCCAAAGGGGTCCCCATTAATATGTCTACGCTATTCGAGCGTCCTAATTTTTAAAGCAGGTTATTTTATTTCCAGAATATGTAACATAACGGCGGATTTACTAACAAATAAAAATACTTAAATAAAGTGAAATAATAAAATAATTATTTTTATTTTTGTTGTATCGAAAAAACGGTAAAACATATAAACGTTCTATTTGGTATGAGTATACTAGAAACACTGAATAAAAACAACAAATACTAAAAAATGATGAAGTAGAAGTTGGGCTCGCGCTTATGTACTCGTATTCAATGGAATTAGGAATATTATAAACACTTACTGTGCAACAGTACGAAACTCTCGGTGCGCGAGTCGGATTCGCATGTGACATTTTTTTAATTTATGTCTGATATGATCTTATACTTTGAGAAATTTATGTAGCCAAGTGCGAGTCAGACTCGTTCACGAAAGTTTCCGTATCATTATCTATAATACATCACGTATGTTGTATGGTAACCCCCTTTAATGTAATTAAATATTAATTTAGTTATTTAACTAAATATTATGTGAATAAGCGTCTACTAGTTGCCGTTATTAATACCGAGCAAAAAACGGCAAAAAAATCAAGTTTGTTGTAAAGGAGCCCCCCTTAAATATTTATTTAATTCTGTTTTTACTATTTGTTGTTATACCGGCACCGGAAATACATCTGTGAAAACTTCAACTGTATCGCTATCATGAGATACAGCCTGGTGACAGACAGACGGACAGCGGAGTCTTAGTAATAGGGTCCCGTTTTTATCTTTGGGTACGGAACCATAAAAATGAAACGATTTCTGAGGACGCTCTTGGCTAATTCTACGTGCATGTACTATTTAAGTATAATAATACAATATTGGCTAAAGATTGTTCAAGTCTTCGCAACATTGTTACGTAAACTAAAGTTGCGAGTGGCTCCGCGAACTTCGACGACATCGACTGTTGGACGGGCGGGTCATCCTTCGGGGAACAGCTTCATAACATCCTGTTATTGATAGCGGTCCTGTCTGCAACACTGTTTCGCAACTCCTTGTTTTCTTTCGCAACACTTTTTTCTGCTGAAAGTAACAGACGCATCGGTAAGTGGCACAATAGCCCTTAAGACTGCGCCGAGCGTACACCGTATATACAGTGGCGCCCCACAGTGGGAGACGGTGTATGGGCGCGCGGAAAAAGTCCTTACGGTTGTTTATTACTGTTAATAATTAGTGTTATGATAAAATTATGATAGGACTAAATGATAATAATAAGATTTAACATCATTAATGTTTATCAGTCAGTGAAGGGATTAAATAAATGGGTTTTCTATGGTAGTTAAGGCTTAAAATAAGAAAAAATGCATTTATAATTAGTAAATGTATATTTTATTAAAAATGTAAGTTCTACGAATTGAAAACATTTAAAGTTTATATTTTAAACATAAATTATATACATACTTAATTAATTAAACACTTGACGTTCAGGCGTCACTGGGTAGTTTTTTGCATCCTCGTCTAAGGGAAAATGTTTTCCAATAGTACAAAACATGGTTTGTTATTGTTATTATTTTTATTTTATTACTACTGATTTCACATTTCAAAATAACCATAAAATTTCGTATAAAATGCAACGCGCGCAGTCTAGTCCAGTTAGACAGCTGATTAACGTTCTTATAAGTAACCTGTGAGATAAATACTTTGGAATTAACTTAGTCAAGGGGTCTATTTCACATTAATTATGGCCGGAATGCAGTTTTTGAACCTAGCGAAATGGGACTTTTTTCCTCCAATCTCCCACTGTGCGCCCCCATTACTATTTTTGAGTTTTCTAATAAACTAATGTATTTTCTTGAAATCGGACGGTGCATTTTTGTACTACAAATGAAATCACAACTTAAAGGATTATATCACATAGTTTACAAAAAATTGACCTTCGAGTTATTAACTAGACGGAAAAAAGTGCCCACCTTTTCCCGTTAAGCTAACTTCTCATAGGGTAAGTGTTATCAAAGTTTGTTACGTATCCCATAAATTGTGTTTTTACTTGCGCTACAAAAAAGCATCGTCCAATTCCATGGAAATTCTTTAGTTTATCAGAAAACACAATAATAGTATTGGGGGCGCGACTGCGTCCAGTGGCGCCCTCTACGTTTGCTCGGTGCAGTCTTAAGCGTAGTCTGACATCGAGTCAGTTCTTAAAAGTACTTAGTAAGCAAGACTTCTACTTGAGGGAGGACCTTGTGCAGGGTCGGGTTGGTACCACCATCTTAACCTACCGCCAAGCAGCAGTGTTTGCCTTGTTGTGTTCCGGTTTGGGGATAACACAGCCGGTGTAATGACTAGTATAGAGGCATTCCATCTAAGTCCCTCAGGGTTGGCAGTGAATTTGCAGTCTTGTGAATGCGAATGTCTATGGGGTCGCAGTTTCCACTTACCATCAGGTGGCCTGTGTCCTCGTTTGCCTTCCTATGCCATACAAAAAGCAAGTTTTTAAAAACCCGACTGTGAAACTAGTTGAATATGACAAAACAATAAACTCGTGTTTTAACACGGTTTTTATTTAGTTTACAAGTGTATGTGTTGTTGAAATTAATTGATAGAGGCATTCCATGTTAAACTCTGGCTTGGTAACGAATTTAGTCTTACAATTGCAATGTCTTAATTGTCCGTCTGTGGAGACCCTTTTTCCAAGGAACGTGTGGAGGAATCAATACCAAATACCATAATGAAATTCATACCATATCCCTAGGATCTGTGTAAAAATCAATCTTCTAGGTAAACAGAATAAAAATAAACAGCCGTTTATGTCGCATACTCGTATTTTGACACTCACAAGTGAATCAAAGCCTATGAGGCACTTCACTTTGACAAAGGATCATGAAATTTTGCAGAAAGCTATGGCTGGGCTGTTTTTTAGGTTTCCGTGCCCAAAGGGTAAAAACGGGACCCTATTACTAAGACTTTGCTGTCCGTCTGTCTGTCACCAGGCTGTATCTCATGAACCGTGATAGCAATACAGTTGAAATTTTCACAGAAGATATAATTCTGTTGCCGCTATAACAAGAAATACTGAAAACAGAATAAAATTAATATTTAAGGGGCTCCCATACAACAAACGACTCGCACTTACCCGGTTTTTTTTAATAAAAGTAAGTATGTAATCAAAGGATTAAACAGAGTGCTTGCAAATAAGATTCACGCATTTTTAAGGTTTATTTAGGTCGTAAAAGAAACATTAAAGTGATAGTTAAAGAAACTGAAAAAACATGTATTTTATTTGGTATATTTTAATATCGTTGTTGGAATACAAATTAAGCTATTTTAAGCATCTAAGTCATATTAGACTAATTAGAATTTCTATTTTCTGTATTTTGGTTGAAAAAGTGACTAGACTTAAGAACATAATATTAACAAGCGTACCTTGTGCGTTTACTCGAACATTTGTAATAAAAAAGAAATTGGCATGTAGCTTTAAAAACTTCCTTATTTCACAGTGATTCTAATCATGCAAGAAAACACTAAAAAAAATATGAATTAATATATGAATTTAGGTGTTTTTCGTATCACGGATATAAGGAAAAATGGCCAAAATTCCGATTTAAATGATCAATATCTCGGAAACTAGTAACAATTGCTGAACATACATGGGGATTAAATAGATAGCTTATGAGCTGCTCTATCAGCCCTAGGCGGGTTGACGTCGGTTTCTGGGACACCCTGTATATACACCTGTTATAAAAAGAAAACATGATTTTAATTAAATTAAGAGTTTTTAATTCTAATATCGTCCAATTACTCGTCTAATCTTCATTATTTAAACTGCATGACACTCTTGTTAAGCAGATAAACATGTCAATTTAAAGGAAATTTATTTATTGCGGAAGATCAGCGCCGGCTTTACGGCTAGCGAATGCTGAGTTGGGACCGTTTCGCAACAATTTGCCTGTGTTTTGTTCTTTTTGTATCCATGAAATGTAATTTTGTATTATTGCGAATAAATGTCTCTTTTTCTTTATTTATTAGTAATTCCCATTATTAACATGATTATAACATATTTTTATGACGCGAAAATCTTTCAAAAATGCGCTGGCAATCGGCCTAAAGCTACACAATCTGTGGCAATCCACGGCGTCGGTGTAACTAATTCTGTTCATTTATCTGCGCGAAATCTGTAACAAGCGACAATCGACATTCGATTTAAATGCCACGACGTGGTACAGTCAACAGCATAAATAAATGATTATTTATGTACCTTGTGGTTGCTGGGTTAGAATAGTGCCACTCCATGTCTTCCCGTGGATGTCGTAAGAGGCGACTAAGGGAATATAGGCTTGTAGTACTGTTAGGCGATGGGCTTGCAACCTGTCACTAATATGCTGGTACATCTTAACCTATTTGTGCAAATTGCGGTTACTGAATAATCAACAACTTTTTAAGTTGTAATTCTGTAGCTCTGCCTAGCCCACTCTGGGAATGAAGGCTTGAAGGTATGTATGTATGTATTATGTACCTTGTCACTTTAACATTGTGTTCGAAATGTTATACAAAATTGTGAAACGATTGAAAGCGACAAGGTACATAAATGATCACATTTATGCTGTTGACTGTACAGGCGAATACGAAGGTTCTAAAATATTTATTTCAAATAAATACTCTATAAAACGATCGACAATCAAATGTGATGCAGAAAGTATCACTGTAAAAAAAAAAATTGCCATGGTATTGGGTTAGCTACACCATAATTCAATCGTTGGGTTTATAACATCAACATGACTTGTAGAAGATGACGACGAAATATGACTCTATTATAGGGTGCCTCAAGAAACAAAATTTTTGAATTTAAACGGAGCACGATATCATACTTTTTTTTTTTAATATACCCACATTTTTAATTTTTTCAATTTTACAAATTTTAGCGGTCGCTACCATTGCTCAAAGTTTTAAGTAATGCGCCTTACAAAGCTTTCACTGCAACACTTTGCACTTAACATGTCACTGCGTGTTATTTGAGCATATAGAGTCATAGAGTATTACGTACTTTTAGCTCGCATTATAAAGCAGCAAGGCTCTTGTATGTACATTCAATGAACGTCGTTAATGACATAGCGGAGAGGGGAGAGGCGCTCATGGAAGAATACAATCGTGTCCATTCCATCAATAAAGAGCAGAAGCAATGTTTACTCTTGGTGATTAAAGAATATCAACGAAGAGTTCCTGAGTCAAAAAAGTACACTTTAATGATATCCTAAATACGAATTTTCATTTACGTTATGTTCATTCATATAATTAATGTTTTTTTCCGATTAGTAGTAAATTAAATACGTGGTACAATTTATACCGCTTCTATATTTTTTGTATAGCCCTTTCGTAGTTGGTAGCGACCCCTAAAACTACTTCAACATTTCTGAAAAAAATACTGTGTTAGTTTTTTAACATATAGGAGATTACGAAGGGGTGCTCCATCAACATTATATTTTTTTAATACATTCCTGAAGCACCCTTATCTATAATTATGGCTGTGAATTGTGAACACATTTTACTAATAAAATACGAACAACTAATGCATCGATAATCGGGTTTAAAATACACATTTATAAAAAATAAGAAACAATTTATTTCTCATTATCTTGACATTACTAAAAATTTAACTAAGCAAGGACACCAAGTTCGATTGAAGGAGAATATATAATTTGCACAGCTTTTACAAAAGGCTCAGCGTTTTTAATTACTACAGCGCTTATTTGCTAATCAAAAATGTATTATTCCCGTCTCGTTCACTCGTAAAGCTACATATTTAAAATGAGATACGCCACCGTGAGCCTAGAAATTCTAACAAGTACAAACATGACTCAATTCCCGCTTCAAGATCTTGGTACTCGACAGTACGAGACAGACGAGAGTAATAAATAGTTATTTTCTTGAAGAACACTTTTCGAAATGTTACAGAAATAAACGCTTTATCTATTGATGTGATCTGCGATTGTTGCAGGGTTCCTTTTAAAAATAACCAAACCGCTACGGTATGAACAGGGGGGAATTAACTAGGCGAGTGAAGTGTCATTTTCAGCGCAATCAAATGTTATGGTAATGACACTGCACTCAACTAGTTAATTTCCCCCCCGCCCATCCCCTGATGGGGGTAGGACCTCTAAATTGTGATAGGCCTCGACAGATCCTCATTTCCAGTGCCAAGATAAAGGTAAAAACAAAGTTTCATGTAAATTATAATTTTGCCTCCAAAATGAACAAGATATAAATTAGTTTCAAGATTTCGGATTGTTTAGTTTAGTTTAGTTTATTTATTCATCAATGTAATATTACAATATAAATTGCATTGTATGTCAAAAAATACGAAATTACATTGAGATCGTCAAAACATAAATACTAATAATCAAAAAATACAAGAATAATTAATAATAATGAATTGACACAACAACAATTAAATATCGAATAATGGTCACTCGTCCGATGTCAATACATACAATGATTAATAAATTTCAACTCAATAATAAATTTACATGTCAAGCTTCTTATATTCATCCACGGAGTATAATGGATTATCCAATAAAAGGTTGGATCACTTCACTTCTTTGGAAAAGGGCTTCTGTAGCTGTTTAACAGCACAATTCTGCCAGAATCAAGTGTCGAGCTTAACACGGTAAAGGATATAAAAAAATAAAAAAAAATAAAAAAAAAGGATACAATCGATGGCGCAGGAACCACGTTAAAAAGGTTGGATGTTTAAATGCTTCGTCGGATTGTACATTTTTAAGTTGAGCGGGTAGACGCTCGTAGTGCGTGGGATCGATGACACGCGGGTTCTTACCCGCAAGTGCCATGCGACGAGGAACCGTTCTCAAACTCCTAAACGCGTTGTATTCTAGTATTACTTTATTACTTTTTCCTGAGATCTCTTTAAGCAAGACTTAAGTGCCTTAGCGTGTACGCCTGGCTCGCGCTTGGCCGGTTTTTGTTTCAAGTCAGTATCAATTTGGTCGAGCTAGATCTTTAGTCTCGTGAAACAGAAGTGTTATTAGGGATATAGGTCAGTTAACAACAGTCTGAAGGGTATCGAAGATAGAACATAATTGTATACGGCATACAATTTTAGGTATCTATATCAATATGACGTCAAACACAATTCCACTGAATTACTTTATTTATGCCACGAAGGAGCACTAGATGTCGGGGTATCGGTAAAATGTCTACTAAAATTTAACTAAATTGGGATACACCAAAAAGAGTAACTCACCTTTTTTACATTCTAATTCGAAATAATAGGTAATTTTATGAGAACCATTTCATTAATGTTGTATTTGGACCAATAGTTTTGTATTCATTTCTTTATTTATTTAGCAGACATCTTATGGATGACATGATTATTTTAAATTTGGGTTGGCATTATCTAATAAATTACAACAATTATATGATATCTAATGACAAACAGTGATTGTAATAGTGTATTAAAACAAACTATTTTAAGCGGTTTTCGCCTAACCCGAAAGATACACCTAGAAGGGCTTCAAGCCGTAAACGAAAGTTAAACGTCGAAATATCCAAAATAGATAAATATTTAAAAAAAACATAATAATGCAGAACTGCTTTAAAACCCCATTCCTTGAAATGGTTTTCGAATTACAGTAATTGTAAAAATATGAACAATGCCAATTTGATTAAGGATACTAACAGCTGTAATTGACAGTGTAAATGGTAAAAAAAACATTTTTCATTGCCAAACCACAAATTTAACAGCAAATAAAATGGTTGTCCTGTAATTCTGGTTCAGACATTTTTTTAATCTTTAAATGCCAAAATTCCCTTTTTGGCTTTTAAAATAAATATTCGTCATGTTAACCCATATGGATTGATCACCCTGCATAGTGCCCCTGCATCTGCGTGTAGAATCCGTTCAACTCAATCGATAAAAGTGTTCATCAACCCGTGACTGGAAATACAAGCCCGTAACGACTAGTTTTATTAAACCATTCAAGTTTCATGCAATTCACTTTACCTCGTAAACTGACTGGATTTGATGCACGAAACTGCACGCGCGACACCATTTTGACGGCCGATTTGGATTACGCCGGACCTAACTAGATTTGAGAGCTCATAATAGGAAATGGGTCATAACAAGTGTAGGTACTAAATTACATACTAAAATAAAACATTGAGTTTGTTTAACACAACTACATTGTATAGCTCACAGTAATGGAGTCGATAGCGCAGTGGAAGAGCATACTGCTTTGAGAGCACCCACTGTAAGGTGTTGGTGAGTTCAAATCTTTAAAAGTCAACTATGTTTATTTGCATGTTTATATTGCAGATGAAAAGTTTAGTAACTCAAAATACAACTGTATTTTAAAATCAACCTTAAAACAACGTCTATGAGCTTGAAACAAAACTAACAATGATTTTAAGCTGATCCGGTCTTGATTTAGCAGTGCGTGACCCATTTTTTTTAAAAAAAGCTTGATGTTGTCAATGTCATTAGAGATAATAATTTTTTTTTTTTTTTTAATCTACCAGTGCTTCGCCAGAGACCACTATCTGAGAACAAACGCCGCACGAAACTCAATAGTCAGTCATAAATATTGCTTATGATATTATACAATAATCAACTTAACCTAGCATTATACAGGGTTTTTGGTAAGTCGACCTATTCCCGTTAGGAGGTAATAGGGGTGACTATTTGCAATAATTTTGACCCTCATATGCATTATTTATTTTCTTGCATTTCCAGTACAGACATACGGTCGGATATAACTCTGAAAGCGGTGAAGTACAAAAATAACATGAGTCATACTTTCTCAAGTTTTAACTGTAAAAACGTTAAACGATCGGTTGACACTATAAAAGAGTTGTGCAAGGTTTCTCAAATAGTGGCACTACAGGAAACTTGGCTACTGCCGGATGAAATACCCTACTTAAGTACCATTGATGATGACTTCTGCTCGACTGGAACGTCTGCAGTGGACACAGCATCGGGCATGCTACGAGGCCGGCCGCACGGGGGTGTCGGTTTGCTTTGGCGGAGATCAGCGTTTGAGGATGTGTCTGTGGTGAGGTGTAGTAGTCCGCGGATGTGTGCCATTAGGGTAATGACGGGTGATCGGCCCTTCTTAGTGGTCAATGTGTACATGCCTACGGGTTGTAGTGACAACTTGCCGGAGTTTGCGGACTGCCTCGGTGCGGTGAGTGCGATAATTGATGATTATGACATTGAAGCTGTGTATATAATGGGCGATTTTAATGCCCATCCCAATAAACTTTTCTACATAGAAATGATTGATTATTGCAATGAACAGAGGTGGTGTTGTGTAGACGTAAATAGGCTAGGGATTCATTCGGATACCTATACGTTTCTTAGTGAAGTACATCTGTGCAGGCGGTGGCTAGACCATTTTGTTGTTACACAGGGTGCGTTGGCCTCGGTGCGCAATGTTTATGTAAAAAACTGGGTCACCTGGTCTGATCATTTTCCTATATTTTTAGAGTGTGATATAAATGTAATTGGTTCTAGGGTATCTAGTGCATTTTGTGTAGCGAATGAGATAGTAATGTGGGGGGAAAGAACTGTGGAGCAAATTTCTTTATTTAATAAGGAATGTCATCAAAGATTACGATTGATTAACTTTCCCGGTGACTTGCTCCCCTGTGCGGACAGATATTGTAATGAGCATCTATAGTCATAAAAGTGTTTTAGATAATTTGTATTATGACATAGTCAGTGCTATCAGGGGGGCAGCGTCTCTCGGAAGAATTAATCAAAAGTGGAGGGGTAAGAAGCGGATAATGGGATGGAACAAACATGTCAGGGACGCCCACGGGGTGGCTAGACAAAGGTTTCAGGAATGGACGATGTTTGGTAGACCCTCAGGTGGTATCCTATTCCATGAAATGTGTGAGAGTCGAAAAATCTTTAAGTCTCGATTAAAATGGTGTCAAGATCATCAAAGACAGATTAAATTGGACATCATCGCCTCTCACCACTTCAGGAAGGACTTTCGTGCCTTTTGGAAGACTACAAACAAAATGAAACCCTTGGTTGGCCGCCCGATTGGAGTCGATGGCGTGAGTGATCCCAAAAGCGTTGCCAACCTCTTTAAAGACCACTTCCTTATAAAATCTCCGCTAGGTCCATCGAAGCTGGAGGGGTTCGATGATGAGACCTGTAGTGAAACTGTCGGTCCTAGATTTACGGCCAAGGAGGTGGATATAGTGATTAAAGCAATGTCTAGGGGTAAATCTCCAGGTCACGACGGTCTCAGCATCGAGCACCTGCAGCATGCGGGTCCGCATATATCAAGAGTGTTGGCAATGTTTTATACCTTATGCGTGAGACATTCGTACCTGCCGGACGACTTCATGCGCACGATCGTGGTCCCTGTGGCCAAAAATAGAACTGGGGACTTAACAGACAGATATAACTACAGACCTATATCTTTAGCGACGATCATAGCTAAAATATTTGACAGTGTGCTGAATTCACAGTAACCAGTTTGGTTTCAGACCGCAACTATCTACAGAGTCTACAATACTGTGTTTGAAGCATACTGTCAGATATTATGTAAACAGGAAGACTCCAGTGATCGCGTGTTTCTTAGACCTATCTAGGGCTTTTGACCTGGTGTCCTACGATATACTATGGAAAAAATTGGAGGGTACTAACCTTCCTCCGGAGACCTTACGTATTTTTAAGTACTGGTATGGACACCAGGTCAATAGTGTTAGGTGGGCTAACGAGTTTTCTGACTCGTACAGGTTGGAGTGTGGGGTCAGACAGGGAGGACTGACCTCTCCAACTCTTTTTAACTTGTACGTGAACGGACTGATCGAGGCGCTCAGCAACACCCATGTAGGATGTCATATTGATAACACGTGTATCAATAATATAAGTTACGCGGACGACATGGTGCTGCTGAGCGCGTCGGTCTGTGGGGTGCGCAAGTTGCTTCAAATTTGTGAAGCCTATGCAGCTAGCCATGGCCTAATTTATAATGATAGGAAGAGCCAATATTTGATGTTTGAAGTCGGTCGCAATAAGACATTTGAGGTTCCCCAGGTCTGCCTTAATGGTACTCCAATGGAGAGAGTGGACCATTTTAAATATTTGGGTCATGTAGTTGCGGCTGATCTCAAAGACAATTTGGACATAGAGAGGGAGCGTAGGGCCTTATCGGTCCGAGCAAACATGATTGCGCGCAGGTTTGCCGGATGCTCTAGAGGAGTCAAAATACTACTTTTCAGAGCCTATTGTACCTCTCTTTATACCGGCAACCTGTGGGAGCGGTACACAAAACGGGCCTATGGGGCCCTCCGGGTCCAGTATAATAATGCGTTCCGGGTGTTGATGGGGCTGCCTCGCTTCTGTAGCGCATCAGGGATGTTCGCGGAGGCGCGCGTGGACTGTGTCTACGCGGCCATGCGCAAGCGTTGCGCGTCCCTGGTGCGCCGGGTGCGCGACAGCCCCAACACCATCCTGCGTATGATAGCGGGCAGAGTGGACTGTGCATATATGTCTCACTGCGGGGGACTGCATTGCCCTACTAGTGTTATATTGTTTTAGTTTTGTTTAGTTTAATTAGTATCACTAACACCGTAGATTAACCGCCTGTTTCACAATCGACAAGTAAAGCATGTTTGACAAATAGATTTAGCCCTTTCTCTTTCTCGCACTTGAAAATAGACAAGGAGAGAGACAACTTTGTTTGGCAGATGGATTTGCGTGTCGATTGTGAAACAGACCCCCTTTGTATCTTTAATAACAAAATAATGTGTCATTTTGGTTACACGAAAAAAAAAAAAAAAAAAAAAAATATGCAAAAGTGAACCATTTTGGAGTTATCGCGTTTTTAGTTAATTTTTAAATTAGTCAGAAATTCAACTTGAAAAATTTATTACAAAAAAGTATCAATTTAAATCTTATTTTTTTTTCTGATTTATAAATACTATTAAACACAGGTTATTTCTCAATATTAAAACAATAATTATCGGTCCAAATTTAAAAAAGCGAGACGGAAAACGAAAATTTTTCAATATTTTTTTGCGATCGCTTTCCACTAAAATGCCTTAAAAACAAAAAAAACGTAATAAAACTTGGCTTGCAGATTGTTTTAAAAACTTAACTGTTTTTTAGCTCTCCAAAAATGCATAACAACTAGGAACTTATTTACAAAAAAACTGAAAAAAAATGATCACAAAGGAAGCGGGCGGAAATTCGTCTTCGAACTAAACTAAAGTCAGAAATGAAACTTTTTTATCAACGTGTAATCTGCACGCCAAATGTATTGGTAAATTTTTCTGTTTTCGTATAATTTATGTTGGAGTTTGATTCAAAAACATGTATTTTTTAGTTTTCAGCCTCGCATTCTCAAACGTGTACAGATAATATTTTTTTTAATATTGCATAAGAACAACAATTTCATCTTGTATAAAAGCAAATAAAAAAAGTTGATTTAAATTTGGTATTTTTTTTTATTTTAATTTTTGAAGTTTCATTTCTGGCTTTAGTTTAGTTCGAAGACGAATTTCCGCCCGCTTCCTTTGTGATCATTTTTTTCAGTTTTTTTTTTAATAAGTTCCTAGTTGTTATGCATTTTTGGAGAGCTAAAAAAACAGTTAAGTTTTTTAAACAATCTGCAAGCCAAGTTTAAAACGTTTTTTTGTTTTTAAGGCATTTTAGTGGAAAGCGATCGCAAAAAAATATTGAAAAATTTTCGTTTTCCGTCTCGCTTTTTTAAATTTGGACCGATAATTATTGTTTTAATATTGAGAAATAACCTGTGTTTAATAGTATTTATAAATCAGAAAAAAAAAAAGATTTAAATTGATACTTTCTTTGTAATAAATTTTTCAAGTTGAATTTCTGACTAATTTAAAAATTAACTAAAAAACGCGATAACTCCCAAATGGTTCACTTTTGCATAATGCATATGAGGGTCAAAATTATCGCAAATAGTCACCCCTATCACCTCCTAACGGGAATAGGTCGACTTACCAATAACCCTGTATAAAACAATGAATCTCACATAAAACCGTTGCTGAGTAGGAAAATGTGTGGTGCTTATTCATTCATAGGAACCTCAACATTATTTTTGTAGAGTGCCAGATTGACTTTAGACCTAAGGTGGGTCACAAATCTAAGTCTTTGACTGTACGATGAAATTAAATTTATGCGAAGTGATGCGTTCTATGGATTTTGTGTCGTTTAAATAAAAGTTGAACCACAATACTTAATTTGTTGAGGTATTGGAGGTAAAACATTTCCACTACAAAAAACAAAAAATCACGTGACATAGTTCGTCAGCCAATAGAAACAGAACAAGACGCCAAAGTTCAACCAAACAGTTTTGATTTACTGTTTGCTGTAATCACGTAGTTTATGCAGTACCTATTCAAATTTGTCTTCACAGTATTCACCAAAACTGCTCTGTTTAGTTTTATTTTACCCGAGACCGCCGTGCGTGCATGACTGGATGTATGAATGTTGAAGAAGCGAAAGAAATTTGTCAAGATCGTAGCAAGTGGAAAGAAGTGGTTTCTGCCTACCCCTCTGAGAAATAGGCGTGATTTAATGTAAGTATGAATGTAGTTTTAATTCAACTGTCTAAAAAGGATAATGTTTTATCGGTTCATTGTTATTTGTACCAGGAGGGATATGGGATGGATACACCTACGAAGCTAGCGGTCTGGGGTTCGATTCTCGGTTAGGGCCAATTATTTTAGTTTAATGAACCTAATATGTTTCTATATAAGCAATTATTTTTATTATTATGTTTATTGTAGTCTAATACCCTTAGTACAAGCTTAGAGTTTAGTTTGGGAGTAGACGTATTTGTGTGTGATAAATTTTAAAACACGTTTTAAGTACCTCATCGCAAAACCCCAACAAAATTAAGCCAAAGGAACAATACCTTAAAATATTAAAATCCCTTTCTTGAAAAATCTTTATTTATTCATATAATCCCGAAAGCACCCAGTTTTGGAAGTTAAAGCTCCACAGTTCCCTAAGAGTTTTAACGATGCTTAAGAATTCGCATATTGTTATAACTGGGACAGTGCAGTGGGTCAAGTTCCGGTTCGCGCGACCTCTGGGCCGCTTCATGCAGGGGTTCCGTTGGTTAGAATTGCAGATTGATGAACCCGCGATGTTTACATTAAATAAATAAATATCAGGTGACAATTGACAACAATTCATTTTGTGCTAAGGTAGTAAAATAAAATACCGTTTCTAGATTTTACACTGCTGATTACAGTAAAAATATTTTTGGATTTTTTATGCAGTAGTTTTTTTTATATTTAGAAAAAACAGTAAAAAAAGTTGGATTGCGAATGTTAGGAATACACTTATAGTGCCCTTAGTCCATTTATTACCAAAGGAATTGATAAAAATATACAACTGTCATGTTAATTTTTTATCTGTCTGACGGATTACTTGATTCTAAAGACACGCTTTCAATTCTACGCAAAATAGTTTATTTATTTTAATGGCGTCTAAAAATTACGTAATTTGTGAACGAACGGCAGCGAATGATTGACAAGTGAGTGACATGACATGACAGTGAGTTCTGTTTCTGTTTAAAGTTACTTTTTTTATTTTATATCATGCTAAGATCACGACATCAGTATTCCTAACTTTGTATATACGGTCTTTTTAATGACTATTTCTTTAATAAATTATTAACGACGAATTTAAGTTAAATAAAGAAAAACCAAGAAATATGGGTAGTCTAATTTTTAACCAGCTATTATAAACGCGAAAAAACAATAATGCTTTTTTTTTTAATGTTGTCAATTTCACACAAATTGACTTTTTTTTATGGCATGGGAAGGCAAACGAGCACACAGGCCACCTGATGGTAAGTGGAAACTGTGAACCATAGACATTCGCATTCACAAGACTGCAAATGCGTTGCCAACCCTGAGGACTAAGATGGAATGCCTCTATGTTAGTCATTTCACCGGCTGTCTTATCCCCAAACCGGAACACAACAATGCGAACACTGCTGCTTGGCGGTAGGTTAAAGGATAAGATAGTGGTACCAACCCGGACGGGCCGTGCACAAGGTCCTCCCACAAGTGAATAAATATAAATAAATGAAATAAATAAATATCAGGTGAAAATTTCACACAAATTGACCTAGTCCCAAACTAAGCTCCAGGCTTGTACTATGGGTATGTTGTTGCCTTACTCATGCCATAGATAAAACTAACCATACATTTGTGTATCGCACTGCCAGATCAAAAGTGTAGCAACTCAAAATACAAATGTATTTTAAAATCAACTTTAATACAACGTTTATGAGCTTGAAACAAAACGAACAATGATTTTGAGTCGATACTGTCTGGATCTAGCAGTGCGATATGTAAATTGTTATTTGTAAATTGTATACTACATAAAGGGCCTGATTCACTTTTATCTGCCACTTAAAGTTGGCTCTCTCGTTGTCTATTTTTAAGAGTAAGAAAGAGAAATGGCTACATTTATCTGTCATATATTCTGTACTTGTCGATTGTGAAACAGGCGGTTACCATTCATTAAATATCATCATCATCGACTAACAAACTGATACCATTCCATCAACCTTAGAATATAATTCTAGAGAGTCAGCACTATTTGTAGTGGCCCTTTAAAAATAAAAGCCTACTTTATGACTTTCGTCAGCAGCTCATACAGACGTGAGATGTTTAAAACTTTAAATATATACGACTATCAATACGAAAATGAAACACGTATAATATAATGTGTGAAACAAAATACCTACGATATTTATTAAACGAAAGTATAGACTTATATTTTTTTACGAGTAAAAGTGCCCGTGCTACTTACTGAATAAATGTCTTTTATCTTTATTTTTTATTATTTAAGGTACAGTCAGCAGCAGAAGTAGGTGAACGGTCAAAGATCTCAAAATCTCAGAATCGAACTAGTCGAATATTTCAAAATAATAAAGTCGTGTTTTATGATACAGATCGAAAGGGTCATTGATAGTAATCATTTATGTCTACAACACTACAACATGGTTTCATACTTCGATGGTTCGGTCATTTGGAATGGATGGATGAAAGAAGATTGACGAAAGAGATATACAGATCGAAAGTGAGTAGAAGGGTCGGAAGGGGCCGCCCTAGGCGTACTTTTTCGAATCAAATCGGAGAAGTACTGGAAAAAGGCCAAATCTTAAGTACCCGAAACCGATGTACATGCATGAGTATGAATGTGGAAGAAGCGAAACAAATTTGTCAAGATCGTAGCAAGTGGAAAGAAGTGGTCTCTGCCTACGCCTCTGGGAAACAGGCGTGATTTAATGTATATATGTTTATACACTGCACCATTAAACTAAATAAAGACAGAAAAAAAACTCTTCTTTATCATTTTCATCTAGATCAATTTGAGTCCCGGTTAAGGCAGGCAAATTTTCAAAAGTCCAAAAATGTAGTTATAGTTGCTTTCAAAAATAAAAGTCAGCCTCCTTTGTGTAGAAATTGGCTATTCTCAATATTTAAGGTAGTGGCCGTCCATGGAGCGTTAGTTTTTTCCAGTCTGTATATCTATTTATTTAATTTAGCTTTATGAAGGCTCTGTCATCCCGGCTCATAGACACCTCCGGAGATCTTAGAGCTGGTGCTTACCTCTCCCAAAGGATTGGGCTAGCTATCCAGAGAGATAATGCAACCAGTGTCATAGGGACCATGCCGCGAGCGGACCTGTTAGAGGGGGTATTTTTTTATAGTGGCGATTATTATTTACATCTTTAATATTTGAGTAGCTTAGATTTATTTTAATTTGAGAAGCTTAGTTTAATTTTAATTTAAATAAGTTTAGTTTTAACTTTTAATTGTAGTACATATTAATAACTATGAATGTTTTCTGATTCAATAAATAAATCTATTTAATCTATTAGAACTTCAATTAGGAGGGTTAGCAAAGGTTTTTCCTGGCTTTTCGTACGGTTTCTTTATATTTATTCTTCGATACTAAAGAATCGATTGCTTTCAAACGTCAAATATATTTTCGGATCCGACGACGAAAATAACTAACCGTTTGTTAGCAAGCTCTGAGAAACCGATCGCAGCGAAACATTTATTCGTAACTTTACCAATTCGATTCCTGGAGGTACTCTCGCTCATGGAAATACCTCGGACCAATAAACAGAGTACCGGATACTCGAAAGATAATAATGGCTACGTAATATTCGGTTACTTACAGCTTTCATACGAATGGCAATACGAAAATATATTTATTTATTGAAGCATTCTTTTTGCTTTTTTATTCCCCACGGATAATTAACTCTTATTGCTTTCAGGGAAATCGTAATAATAATTGTATTTTTGTTTTAAATTAATTTACATATCATATAAAAGATTCCATAGTCACTTAAATAAATAAAAAACGATTGCCAAAAACCATTTAAAAAAAGCGCTTTCAAAAAGGAGAAAATAACTTCTTTTAAAATGGTAGGATTGGTAGGTATAGGTCAGTCTAACTCGGCTTTTGGTAAAATTATTGTGAGTCGCCGACTTCAGTTTGACTGACCTATTATTATCCCTTCCATTTTAAGAAGTTATATTTTGCCTTTTTGAAAGCGGATTTTTGTTTGTTAGTGCTTTTGTAGTTTATGTAGTCCTTCTTACTTGATATGAAACATTAAGACATTTCAAGCTCGCCGCAAGCAACGCCGTGGGAAAGTCAAAGTCATATTTTAACATTTAAATTCTTCTTCATATTCAAATTATTCTTCGTTGTAGTCGCTCAACTATCTTAATCGAGATATCTTATCACCACCCTTGAAATATATACCGTTGAGGAGTTCCGGTGGCTCTCTGTGGTCTTCATCATCAGTTATTCATACTTTTTGAATGCAAATGCTAAATTTGTCACTAAAAATACTAAAATCCCTTTTTGTTTGCCAATAATATTTGAAGAGTTGCCTCAATTCCTCACTGATCACCTCATCAGATTTAGATTTGATGACAACGGGACCACCTTGAAAGCGTTCTCTATTATTAAAAAAAAATTGTTTTAAATCGGTCCTCAATTTTATTGACGTTGAAAACGGTGAACAGACTTAAAAAAAACCTACAGTGGAACGTATAACCGCCTCCTTTTTTGAAGTCAGTGAAGATAGTAACTTGCCGACCAGTATATACATACACAACAAATATCATACCTGGGACCACTTATTTCGTGGGCAGGGCCACTACTGACCAGACTAACTTGGTCAACAAAGTATCGACGTAGTAAACATTAGTACCTATTATCAATCGTACTCAAAGCACAAAAATCTTAGTTTGAGACTAGATCAATGTGTGTTTCGTTTCCAAGACAATATTTTAAAATCCTCTGTCTCAGAAAAAACGCAACGTCAATTTCTTCAATAAACTTATAAAACATACATTAAATTCTAAATTAATAAAATTCTGGAGCTTCTCAAGTCGACCTACAAAAATTAAAACATACATTTTGCCTAAATTCACTAATTATAATGGTTGTAGAAGAAGTAATTATTTGATTCATCAAATATTCAATGAACTAGCGAACTCATTAATGACATAAAGAACTCAAAAATTCTAAATTAAAAATGTTTTATTATATCAAACTAAATTAGGTTACAAAGATTACAAATTTTCTGTTAAGAGTTATTGTAAGCGTTATTGATAAAATGAATTCCAGGAGTAAGTGACGACAAACTGCTTTTTAGTTTGGCACGATTATACAATAAGAAACCATATTGTAAGATAAGATAAAGATAATAAATTGTATATTTCAATTTCAAATACTCCTTGGACACTATATTAAATATACGTCCCCACCAATAGGTTAAACATGTTTAGATCAAAAGCTAGGTCTGTGGCGAGTGCGCGTCCCCAGGACGTTCAAGGGCGCCGAATCTAGGTAACGGGGTCGCTCGCAGGCCGCCTGGATTGCACCTGCGACAGCTATCTATCTCGCGGGAGGACGGATTTATACAGGCAGTATTTAAAATGAACTGGAGCAGGGTGTGTCTACAGGCCCTAATATTGTACACCTCGATGGGTGGTTTCCACTAAAGTGCCTATTTTGCGTGTGGAACCAGAAATTGCGGTGTTATTTCTGGGCTTCTAATCAGCACGGTGAAACCATATTGCCTTTGGCGTACATACATACATACTTTCACGCCTTAATCCCAGAGTGGAGTAAGCAGAGTCACAGAATTACAACTTAAAAAGTTGTTGATAATTCAGTAACCTCAATTTGCACAAATAAGCTAAGATGTTTACCAGCATATTAGTGACAGGTTGCAAGCCCATCGCCTAACAGTACTGAAAGCCTATATTCCCTTAGTCGCCTCTTACGACATCTACGGGAAGACATGGAGTGGCACTTGGCATGTTATTGTATTTTCAACGTTACCTATTTACTTAACTAAAAATTACACCTTATGTATCCAGAACGATAGAGGACCTGGGCCAGCACTACTTATGGACCTGCAAGAGAGCATACTCTCCTCGAGGGCTGGCGACGTATTTCCGATCTATCTCCTGAGGCCACTGCCAAGATGCATTACGCTAACTAACGTTTCTATTCGATTCGTTTTAAACCAATCGCGTCACTGGTAGAAGTGGTAGATCACGTGACTTTTCTTATCACGTCATCTACCAGTGACGCGATTGGTTTAAAAACGAAATGAATGGAAACGCTAGTTACCGTAATGCATTTTTTGCCCTCTGGTGTTGTGGGCGTGTATGCGGCTGTGATTATTTACTATCAGGTGACCCGCTTGTGAGCCTATCTAAGCATAAAAACAATGCCGATGCTTTTTTGGAGCATAAATTATGCTATGCCTTCCATGGTACTCAAGCGACCTTTTCCCATAGTCATCAGAATCGATTTAGCGGTTAAGATAAACTCACTATCGCATTTATAATTTATAGTTTTAATTTATTGGAGTAAAAATATTATTTATATTATCTTCTTTAAGTTGATAATAAATTAGGAATGAATAAAATCATTGATAAAATATTTTTAGTCCTCGCCGTCCTGCCTGACTACTTAATTTTTTATGCATTGTTGCATCTGTGCAACGTCAATTTGATTGAAACACATGTCGTACACTGAAACACTGTAAATTCGTCCCTTCGGCCGTTTTCGAAACCGTACGTCCGAAACCAGTAGAGAAAACGGAATTATTTTTCTTTTTTGGAAACCTGGTTTCGAATATCGTACGGTCTTTCAAGACTGTACATTCTGTATTAGAAACCAATTTAGAAAACAGAATTATTATTCTTGACTCGAAACCAGGTTTCCAAAAAAGAAAAATAATTCCGTTTTCTCTACTGGTTTCGAACCTATGGTTTCGAAAACGGCCGAAGGGCCTGAGTTATCAAGATTAATTGTCGATTTCTTACATTACATTACATTAAATCATGCCTGTTTCCCAGAGGGGTAGGCAGAGACCACTTCTTTCCACTTGCTACGATCTTGACAAATTTCTTTCGCTTCTTCAACATTCAGACATCGAGTCATGCACGCACGTCGGTTTCGGGTACTTAAGATTCGGCCCTTTTCCAGTATTTCTCCGATTTGATTCGAAAAAGTACGTCTAGGGCGGCCCCTTCCGACCCTTCCACTCACTTTCGATATTTTTTAATTAATAATTTTAAAACTAAGAGAAAAGCAATCTACAGATGACATAAATCTTAAAGGGAAAATTACTTGTGTGGCATTAGCAAAAGTTTCGTGATACAAGTAAATGTTATGTGCCTCATTAAAAAAGGTTAATTTTGTTAAATAAATAAATAACACTTTAACAAGCCGAGTTGTCGCGAATGATTGTGTTATAAACTTGTCCGGAGACTTCCGGATGACATTTAAAGTACTTGATCTAAAAAGGTGGGAAGTAACGTCTAAAGATTAGCATGGGTGTCTTTAATTGTATCTTCTTTTGGACCCTCAAGTTTAGATTAGTTGAAGTAGTTTGATCTTTATCTACATACAAATACATTTTTATTTTATTTTTTACTGATGCATATTTAATTTTATTTGGACAAAAAAACAGATTTTTATCAACAGATTTTCATTATGCAAACAGATCAAAATGACATAAATAGAAAATCCTAGGTTTAAGATTGATTCGTTTACATTAATTAGTTAGAGGAGTAGTTGACACTAATTAGGTGATAGGACACTAAATAGAGTCGAAATACGGCTAAACTAAATTATGTAAACGTGCCATAAGTTTTCGTCGTCGTAGCAAAACCAGGCCAATACACAACACCCATTACTTCACGCAGGCACAGACATCAAGCTGTACAATTAGGCCCGGTGTACATAGCGTATATACATAATTATATTGCAAGCGTGGCGTTTCCCGTGTGGTTGCCGGCTTAGAATTGTGCCACTCCATGTCTTCCCGTGGAAGTCGTAAGAGGCGACTAAGGGAATAAAGGCTTGTAGTCCTGTTAGGCAATGGGCTTGCTCCCTGTCACTAATATACATCTTAAACATCTTAGCCTAATTCTGCAAATTGTGGTTACAGAGTTATCTCAAGTTTTTAGAGTTCTTGGTAATTCTGTAGCTCTGCCTACCCCACTCTGGGAATGAAGGCGTGAAGGTATGTATGTATGTATATTGCAAGCGCTAAGTAAACGCGTTCAAACAATACAGTTGGTAAAACAAACCTCACTGGCCATCGGAGCCCGCAGTCTCCCGTTTGTCATTTTAATTAAGCGACAAATAATCCGGCCGGGTTCCGTATCGATTGCACCGGCGTGCAGCGACCTTGAACCGCTGCACCGAAACTAGGTCGGGCCGCGGGGGGGCCGAGACGGGGGGGGGGGGGTGGAGTGGACGGAGGGGCTATGGGCATTGTTGTTAGGAGGAATTCTTTGGTCATGGAAATGCCAGGAATTAAGGAATTTGAGCTTGCATTCCGAATGGTTAGCGAAAATAGGGCCCGTGATCCCATGGAACTCAAACGTCAAGCAAACGACGGCCATGGATTGTTCTTGGTTAAGAATAATGTTTATTTTTGTGTTGTTCTTTTCATATCAATAATCGTCTCTGCTAAACGAATGAACTAAATGAAAATTTCTAATTAAGTCGGTTAGTTTTGGACATAATAATTTATTACGCAAGACCGCCATTTGAATCTTTTCTTTTCAATAACTTACCTTAACCTTAAGCATACTGTCAAGTAGCAGTGTTTACGTGTTGTTTGACGACGCGCTGGCCTAGTTGGTAGTGACCCTGCCTACGAAGCTAGCGGTCCTGGGTTCAAATCCCGGCATGGGCAGATATTTGTGTGATGAGCGCGAATAGTTGTTCCTGAGTCATGGATGTTGACTATGTATTTAAGTATATATTTCTCTATATAAGTATTTAAATCGTTGTCTAGTACCCATAGTACAAGCCTAGAGCTTAGTTTGTGACTAGATCAATTGGTGTGACATTGTCCCCTGATATTTATTTTTATTATTATTATTTAATGTTATGATCTTGTGTGGTAATAAGACAACCGCTAAAATATCTCTGCCGTGTCAGGCACAACTACTGCATCTCAAAAAGTGGCGAATCGAGAAAATGATTTTACTTGTGATAAATGAGTTGGGCATTACAACTTGTAATAGATCAAAATACTTTAATTGCCTGAGATAGGCGTCACGAAGGTAGGTCGGGTACTGGCCAGCGATAGTTAGAAGCGAGTGCGCGCCATTTAATGCTAATTGAGAAACTGCAAAACCGCGTAATTAACATTTTAAATAAGGAGCAAAATGCACCTTTTTAATAAGATAGTGAGGTTTACTTTGCTCTACCATAAATTCGTTAGTTACGCGGTTTTGCATTATCACCGACGATATATTAGACAGTCGCGGGCGCGTTCTTACTTGTTAGTAGGAGGAGGTGTTCGTGACAAAGGTGTGTTTTTTTTAAGATACGTGCTTACTCGGTAAATTCGTCTTTAAAAAGGGTTTTAGTAGGGCATTAGTACTATGGTAAATAAGATTTATGGCACCTGTAGAGCGTAACTGAGTTAATTTTACATACCTGACATTCGCGTGACATGGCAGTTTAGATCTGTGAAATGGCAAAGCTTTCTATCTTGGTCACGGACTTTACTTGATGAACAACTATAAAAACTTGTCGCATAAAAACTCACGCTTGATTTCTACGTAATTTCTATCTCGTCACTTGACGCTGTCAGTATGACAAGGTCCTATGGTGGATCAACATTTAAAGTTCGTAATGGGTGAAGTACCATTAAGGACTTACTGCCGTCCTACCAAAGAAGGTGGCTAACTGCATAGTAATAGTATCAGCATTTTGAATTTAATATTATGGTTGCCAATAGAGTATAGAATGCTTTGACTACTACATTGCAGTTAGCCGCCTTCTTTGGTAGGAGGGAAGTTTAAATGTTGATCCACCATAGCCCGCCTTCCACAAATAAATGGTATGTGAGTTCGTTTTTCTTACTCATTTCACAAAATAAAAGTTGATTGTAATAAAATCATGCACCTTACTACCAGCTTGCATTATAACTAACATCCGGCGCCTTTATATAGGTCAGTCGGAAACCATATACCCCGATCATATCAATAGATATTATGGGTATAGGACCGTCGATCATAGATTGGGTTTAGGTTATTATGATTTAAAATATAAATATAAACAATATATATACCTACTGATGCCGATACTGATATTTATCGCTTAACTTGCACTACAACTAAACAGCATGATGCAATTACTTGGATAGTGTAAGAAGGAGGAGCCCTACGATTATCAGATAAAAACCTTTCATTTAATTCTACTTATAAGTTTCCACGCTTCCGGCAAGAGTTTCAACGGCGAAGCTTCAAACAGGCAATTATCAGCTGCCGACCTTTGAACTTCAAAACATTGTCACTAAATTAATTACAAACATGTTCATTTAGCTAATCGTCCCCATTATTTACTAATAAGATGTTACTCCTCCAAAATACACGTGCCATAAACGCTACTCAGTTATATACGTATTAAAAAACTCACCTTTACTGCGATGTCCGTCCGAGACACATCAAACTAAATGTCAAGCCACTGATGACTGTTATTTTTGATGCATCTTGAGACGAGCATAACAGCTGAGATCCATTTATTAGTACAACTCTTAGTCAACTTAACATTGTCTAAAATATTTTAACCTAACTAGGGTTTGCAAAAGGTAGTGCTTATTCGCCTAAACTTGATATATGTTCATTCAATTACTTATTCCCATCTCACTTACGAATGAATTAACATGTATCAAGTTTTGGTAAGCATGCTGACCCTTGAATGTAACTATCTTCATCTAATTATTTAGTCGAAGTCTGCTCCTAGGCGAAAGATAGCGTTAGGCAATATGCATAATGCATAATCATTGCAATAGTCTGCTAACACCGAAATCCAATATGGCCTTATAATGTATCAAAACAAACAGGAATGCAACAGGGAGCTGGAGACCTTGCCCGTTTTGGGTCGCGGCCTCGTGCTGCGCCGGGATGCAATCGATGCACGCCTCTCGGATTGGGTGAAGGTCATAGGCTGCTAATGCGCAATATCCTGGAAAAGGTGTTGGAAATTAGGCCGTTCTGCGGACAGGAGCAGAAAGTTGAAGACCTTTGGAAGCTTTTGATAGAGTTTCCCATGGTATGACCCGAAGGTTTATAGATATAACTGAGGCTATGAAGCAGTGGCCCTTAAGTCTATCATAACTGCATTTAGAATACTATTGCACTGATAATGACCGCATACAAATGTGTATAAGACGACTTGATACCTTACACATATGTGTACCCCAACGGTTATGGAATGCTTCACCTTCAGTTCAACTAAGGATACGTCAATGTGGTTGTTGTTGTTGTCACTACATCATTCTGAAGAGTCGTACATCCGAATTGATCAAAATTACAAGTTTTCATAATTCCGTTTTTTTTTTTTGATAGAAGACTTAACTTATTGATATCGCTTAAAAATCAAAACCTAACCTAACGTACGTATGACCATTAAATTATGCATTTAATCTTAAATAGTTCCAGCACAACAAAGCTTTCGGAAAAATGAAAATTCGGACAAATTAATCATAATCGGAAAAAAAAACGGAATTTGTAAGGTGTTGCCATGTTTCACTGAATGGTCTTTATTTTGTAAAACACATTTAAATCACGGAAAAGTACCTAAACAACTTGAGTTCTAAGACGCCGCGTCGTATTTTAGTTTCAGTCGTTCCTTAAGTGGCAGGAAGGGACCGTGACACGCTCGTAAATCTGTCTGATCTTTCGTAAATTCAGGAAAAGCGACGTCTAAGAGTTTAGGTTTACATTAAAGCGTTTAAAACAATTTTGCACAGCAGTTTAAAAGTTACTAATTTACTCAATCAGTTTGTTTTGATTTTCTCGTTTAGCCGAATACCAAGATAAAGATACGGATGCAAGCATCGCAGGAATTTGGTATTGTGGCGGCCTTTGGACTCTTCCAATGTAATGAAGTGGGCATCTTTGGGCTGATAATGACGACGAAACCACAAAATAAATGGAATGATGTACAATAAAAAAAATCCTTTTAAGACCATAAATTGTGTTTTAATTAAAAGAAAATTACTTACATACCACAAACAAGAATAGCTATACAAAAAGAAACAAAACATTATTTTTTTATTTTCGTCCGTAACATCTGATTTTATTTCTGACTGTCTATAAATATGTAATAAATGCATAAACCTACAGTGAATATTTAAGTTATTGTTTTAATTTTAATTAAATCCAATGTAAGATATGTCGGTTTATCTTTAAATTACAAATAAATAAATCCAGGCAAAAAAACAGAGCGACAGATTTTTTATTCATTGAATAAGGATGGCTTTTAACATGTATCTACTCGTAAGGTCTTCATCATTGACGACAACTGCGCCTTTGCTACTTGAGCGAATTTTAATGTTGGAGAAATATAAAAAGTATGCTAATATAAAAAGTATGCTAGTATGCAGTTCTCACCCGGCTGGCTTAGCCTGACTAATGTCCCTGAGCTCCTCGGCAAACAATCCAGCACCTCAATGCTGCAGCCTTGCGCCGATTGACCTAAAAACGCCGCTGCGCTGAATTAGGCCTTATTTTTATTGAAGTGCTTTTAGAATAGCTTTTATATTACACTTAAAACTGAATAGAATAGACAATGCTCGAACTTGGATGGTCTGGGTCGTAACCGAGCGGCCCCAAAGGAAGACCAGCGTTGGCTTCACAGCCAGCACATGCTGAGTTGGGACCGTTTCGCAACATTAGCACATCACTATTCTCTTGTCTCATTTTCTTCATTTTGATTGCTACTTTTTTTTGTTGTGTGTTATTGTTGTAAATAAATGTTTTACTTACTTACTTACTTAACCGTGGGCTCGACGACGCGGTTAGCCTATTTGATAGTGAGTAGTGACCCCTTGGAAACCAGAGGTCTCGGGTTTGTTTCTCGGTATGAGCAAATATTTTTGTGATGAGCGCGAGTACTTTTTCCTAAGTTTTGGGTGTTTTCTAATTCTTGGGACAACGTTTACTAGTGTGAGATTTTTCTGCAGCATATATTTTTTATTTACAAGTTGATACTGCAAATGAGACCAGTGATGAAGCCAATGGGATGGTTCAAAAAAAATAACTCCCGGTTGTTACATTCTAATTCGAAAGAATAGGTAATTTTAAGATTCCAATTTCATATATTTTGTATTTGACCCAATACTTATGTTTAAATATCTTTAATTAATTAGCAGGCATTTTACGGGTGACATGATTAATTTAAACTTAGGATGGCATTTTATAAGATATTACAACAAATAAATGATATCTAATGATAGAAAGTGATTGTAATAGTGTATTAAAACATTATATCGAGCGGTTTTCGCCTAACCCGTAAGAGACACCTAAGAGGCTTCAAGCCGAAAACGAAAGTCAAACAAAGGTTAAATATACTTTTGTGGAGATATCCGAAAAAGAGTGATATATCAAAAACTTAATAATGCAGAACGGCTTTAAAACCATATTCCTCGAAATGCTTTTCGAATTAGAGTAAAGCAAACAGCAGTGTTTGCATTGTTGTGTTCCGGTTTGGGGATAAGACAGCAGGTGAAATGACTAGCATAGAGGCATTCCATCTTAGTCCTTAGGGTTGGCAACGCATTTGCAGTCTTAAGATTGCGTTCTTGTGAATGCGAATGTCTAAGGGTCACAGTTTCCACTTACCATCTGGTGGCCTGTGTGCTCGTTTGCCTTCCTAAGCCATAAGAAAAAATATATATAACCAATCCCAATTAATCAAATTAATGACAACGTCAAAGACAAAGGATTTAAGGTAGTTATTTACAGGGATATGTTCACAGCATTCCCACTGTGTAAACTATGAATGCAGTGTGTAGTATTTCCACGGCAATTGCGCTGCGTCGCCCGCATTCGTCAGTTGCATCGGATCGGGATCCAGTCCGAGATATTTGCATAGCGACGAGCCACTGACTCGGGCCGGTATGTTCCACGAGTCTTGCTACTTGCTATTCCGCTGTCGATCACAACCAGCATTGACCAAATCACGTGCACTGCTAGACAAGGGTCCGAAAACCCGTTTATAGGGTTCCGTAGTCAAACTAGGAACCCATATAGTTTCGCTATGTCCGTCCGTTTGTCCGTCCGCAGCCTAGCTCAAAGACTCTTAGTACTAGAAAGCTGTTACTTGACCTGAATATACATATTAGTCACGTCAACAAAGTGGTAAAATAAAATCTTGAACACGTTTTTTTTATTGTACCTCCCCTACACGTAACGTGGGGATGTATTTTTTTCTCGTCTACCCGATAGTGTGGGGTGTTGTTTCATAGGTCTTTCAAAAATATTGCGGGTTTGTGAAAACATTTTTTCAGTTAAGGGATCCTTTTATGAAATACGAAGCTTTAAAGCGCTAATGTTAGCTAGAGTCAAGTGTCCTCCCCCCACCCCTCCCCCCTACAGCCGAAACTGCAAATACAAAAATCAGAAAAATATTTTAAATGAAAGCACATATAACAAATTTAAAAGGAAAATTATGACGACTAAGTAGACTTCATTGGTTCTTGAGTTACAAACGGTTTAATTGTTTATACGTACCGAAAACTTATTTGCGGAGTTGGTAAACTGACCGCGACCTATGTCGATGTATGGGGATAACAGTTTCCAACGGCAAAGTTAAGTTTGTCGCGAGGTCTAATTTGTTTGTAGTAACGGCTTCAGAACCCTACACTGAGCATGGTCCGACATGCTCTTGCCCGATTTGTTTTTAAACCTTTCTGAAGGGTAAATAAACCCGCTCGGCGGTCCATTATTTGATCGGCTTAACTTTGTATAATGGCAACCCTTTCTAGTGGGTTAACCCTAATTAAAGTAGGCAAAACCCCTTTGGTTATGGTTTGTGAAAAGTCTTCACTAACCCATAATTCCACTGCTACGCATACGCTACACATGAGAGCCAGGTGGAACAATTGTTCCAGGCAACGTCATTTCTGTTCTGCTGTGTTCTGCTGTAGAAATATCTATATACGTTTGATACGAAGCAAATTTATACCCTCAGTGTAAATCCAACGAGTCTATGTCTATCTGTCAGTCTATCTGAGTTAAAAGTGTAAATTAAACAACCCTTATGAGAGCGCCGATGGTGTAATGGTTTAGGACTCTTGATGATAAAGTCCCTGTGGTTACGATATTTTCTAACAATTTCAATACCCGATTACTCCAGCAGATTTCTCCAATGCTGTTCTTGTAAATATGCAAATATGTTTTTTTGTCGTCCGGACGACTACTACTGCGTCACTGCCTCACAAGATAGCTTTTATACATCCCCATTGTAATTTTGTATTGAGTTCGTGCAGGGTCCGTCCGGGTTGGTACCACCATCTTATCCATTAACCTACCGCTAAACAGCAGTGTTCGCGTTGTTGTGTTCCGGTTTGGAGATAAGACAGCCGGTGAAATGACTAGCATAGAGGCATTCCATCTTAGTCCTCAGCGTTGGCAGTGCATTTGCAGTCTTAGGGTGGTGGTCTTGTGAATGTGAATGTCTATGGGTCACAGTTTCCACTTAGCATCAGGTGGCCTGTGTGTTCGTTTGCCTTTCCTATGCCATAATAAAAAACCAGGACTAATATATTATCCAATATATCTTATTGCTAGAGGCATAAGAGTGACTCAAATATTTTTGAACGCAATGTTGTATAGTATAATAATATTTATAGTTATAGTACAATATTGTGGTATATTGCACCGCACGCAAGACTTGAGTAAACTATTTGTTATTTTTATGCTATTATGGTGAAAAATAATCTACAATAATCTATTGCAGTCTTGTGAATGCGAATGTCTATGGGCCACAGTTTTTACTTACCATCATCGTCTGTCTCCTCTACGCCATAAAAAAAAAACGACGAGCAAGCTTTTCCTTGTCGCAAAATTTACCTTAAACACAAGGAAACAGTTCAATTATTCTTAAAAATGCGTGTAACGACTAGTCAAAGGGCAGTCGACCGCTGGAAACCGAGGAAACTCTAATTCCGCCTGATTGGCTTAACAAAGATGGCCACGGAGCGTGGCGACTCGCAGAGAAGGCGAACTTGACTAATTGTTGCCTTAAAGGTCAGTAACTTCTTGATTTTGACTTGAGATGCAGATGTCATGGGTCACTTACTAGCTTTACGCGGTCAACCGTTTTCAAAAAAAATATCAAAACACCATAAACTTTTCATGTAGCTACACATATTTTACTATTTATAACCTAGTCTTTTATCTTTCAAATGATGAAAGATCTACCAAACCCCTTTTTCCCTTTTAGTACACTACCTACAATGTTTAACCAAATCATCAGTTTAATAACTTTCATTTTTTACTGATCATAAGTCTGACCTTACAGCTTAAATATTTAACAAGCCTATGCAACCTGTCATATGTTATGGTTTGAGTACAAACACGTTTTATCGAAATGAAAGTTTGTAAAATGATAATTATAGTTGGTCAAATTATGGTTTGGTAATAAGTCAGGATGCCTTCCCTTTTATCTTGTGCCTGTATATTTAGGTCCACCACAGGATATCTTTTTCACGTGTCTTGATTATTTATCTGTCATCACACTTACCTTTCTCGGCATGAGTTTTGACACATTTTCCTGCTCAACTGCGCATGAATGTATTTATTTTTTGTTTTATGTGAGATTCGTTGTTTTATATAATGCTAGGTTATGTTTATTATTAAATAAGCAAGCGATATTTAAAAAACGACTGACTGTTGAGTTTCTTGCGGCGTTTCTTCTCAGCAGTGGTCTGGTGAAGCGCTGGTAGATTCTTTACTATTCTTTTATCTTTTTTATCTTTTATCATCTCCTACAGGCCAGCAATGATTGCCGTCCACCACTTGACCCCTCGAGCCACCTCCGTCTCAACCCCCGGCGGTGGCATCATCGTCGATTGCCGTTATTTGGAGAATCGCCGTTGTCCTCTTACTGAACAGAGAAGCGTTCCCGGGTAATGTCGTTAGCAAACCTAATTGACTAAACCGTAGTAATTGCTTGTTTTACGGAGTTTTGTTAAGGCTTTGAAATAAACAATGTGCGTAATATAGTTATATGTATACTTATATAATTTAACCTTGTAGTTGTATATACGTGCATGTAAACATAAATGGCATGTATTTGTGTCTTTACTTATCTAATTATTTCTTGGTCCAGTTAGGTTGTCTGGAAGAGTTGATTAGTTAGCTTTAAGACCGCCTGTTGTTTACCTGTAATATTTTTTTACTGTTCCGTTGATTTTTCGTATAAATATTGTATTGACGATGCGTTTAGACCAGTCGGTAGTGAATTGTGAGTTCAGCTTACGAAACTAGCCGTGATACGTGTTGAAGTATTATATTTATAAATATTAGTATGATAATCGTTGTCTAGTACTCATTGTACAGTTAGACAAAAATGTGGTCTACTATCCTACGGTTGAAGTTCATTTGCTCGTCATGATACAACAAGTTCGATTTTCCCTTGCAATAATAATATTATTGACTAGTATCAACCTTAACGACCATAAGATCTCACAGAAACTTATGTCAAAACTGGCAGACCACTTTCTTGGCCGTCCATACAAGCCTAGAGCTTAGGTTCGCACTAGGTCAATTTGCGTGAGATTGTCTTAATCTCACACACATTTGTTTTAAATAATTGTTGTATTGGCCTTACACCAAATTTCAGCCTAAATTGATTTATCTATTAGTTTTAAGGAAAGAAATTTATTCATATTTTTATTTGTTCGCTTTAAAATTTAAACCAGTTTTACTTTTTTCAGATTTTAATATCTAGCCTCAGTTCAAAATAATCTATATCAGATTTTTTATTTTTATTATTAAGAAAGTTTCAAAAATATTTAACTACCTCTGTGGTTGTCATGGTTACTACTTGTATTTAATTTTGCCCGAGGACGATATTAATTTATTTAAATAATTTCACCGCTTAAACCATTTATTGCTTCAGTCGTTTAGTTGTTGTCTTATTTCAGAACTTAATTAATGTTAACTACGGGGAATGAAGAAATGTTATAAACAAAGCCTTTAATTATCTTCTCTGTTGTTAAACATACAAGAGTAGGTATATCCTCATTCTTATTATAACGAGAGCGTTGCCACGTAATACAATACAGGAGATTATATGAAGTTAGCAGTTGGTGACGGTAACACGAAAATATATAATTGAAATTGGATATTATTTGGATACAATGGGAAATCTGATACAGGCATTATACCGATAAACCAAGGAGCCATAATGTTCATTCACACTCCTTTCATTGACTTAACAATTAAGAGCTTCTCCTACCAGAGGCTTTGAATAGAGAAGTGGTGAATGAAATACGATGAACGACCATCTTAACAAATTGTTGATAGTAGAAGGCATGATGCTTTAATTCCCTAGAAAGACTTAAATATTAGAGGACAATTTCACTCAAATTGACCTAGTCCCAAACTAAGCTCTAGGCTTGTACTATGGGTACTAGACAACGATATAAATACTTATATAGAGAAATATATACTTAAATACATAGAAAATATCCATGACTCAGGACCAAATATTCGCGCTCATCACACAAATATCTGCCCTTACCGGGATTTGAACCCAGGACCGCTAGCTTCGTAGGCAGGATCACTACCAACTAGGCCAGCGCGTCGTCAAAAATGATTATCTTTATTCTGCAAAATGGCTCCTACATTTTGAAATATTTTTCAAGTATTCTTCGTTAATACTCGTAACTGCTTAAATGAAGCGAGTTATCTTTGCTGTTCTTAGGTATTTAAAAGAAATAGACTTTCAACTTCAAATTTTAAAGAATCCCGGGGTTACAAAATAATGCTTAAGTTAGTTAATCACGTCTCTGTTTAACTCAAAATGTTATTTTTATCCTTTTATCTATAAGTAATAGTATTTTTTAAGTAAAAAACGGTGCATTTAAAGGGTGATACGCAAATGGAATCGCTGGGAATTGTTTTTAATCAATTGTTAGTCTGGGAGCCAGCGAAGCGGAACCGCTGAAAATGCATCGCATCGATTTCCGATCGTCTCGCAGAACGCAATTTGGGTAGACGGGATATCCGGCTGAATTTTATAACCGCTTTGGCAGAGCTATATAAAAATGTTCGCTCAGTAATATTTGTAGCTAATGGTAGTCCGGTACAGCTTAGAAGTCAACGCTACTTGAGAAATGAGTAGTTAAATATGAGGAAAAGGAAAGAGATCAATTTACAAGTGACAAATGACAAATAAATAGTTACAAGCAACGTGAAAGTTTCCAAATCCTTCAAAGTCTTATTACAAGTAGGTACAAACCTTTTTTTACCTTTTAGCACTGTCCATTAACTCAAAGAATTGCATGCATTTAGACTTGTATTTATGTACTAATTATACCAATTTGCGTACAGCGCACATACTTTTTAATTAAGTCTTGAATGTAATTATGTAAAATAATCCCAGTACTTTTTAACTTTGCGATTTGCAACGATTTCCACGACTTGGTATATTTAAGCTTATCTTGTAGGCACTTTTGTGCTTATATGTTGTGAAAATGTAACACTTCCCTGGAACGACTCGATCATAAATGTTAATTTCGGGTGGCTATCTGGTCGCATAACAACTATTGTCATAATTTCGATTGTCATAACACATTACGCATAAAGTTGATGCTCATATATTTTATTTGGCATAATGTACTATGGCATAATTGTTCCCTGTCATAATTATACGGAGTCATTATTGGTTTAACCATACTGTAGAAAGTCATACATTTATTTAGTCATAATATTAATATAATGTAAAGTTAGTGGCAAAACCGACACGGATCGCGGATAGGTTAGGGTTATTTTTTTATAAAAGAGCGGAAAAACTTTATGACCATTATAATGTATGGTAAAATAATTTTATGCGCATCAAATTTATGCGCGTTACACAATATGTTCTTAAACATTATGATTAAAAACGTTATGCGCATAAATGTATGACTATTTACAGTTATGCGTAATGATGAGTATGACGAATCCCCGTATGCCAATCAACAATATGACTTCAAACTTTATGCCACCCGACCCCTACCCGTTAATTTCGTTTGTATTTAGCAAAATTGTGCGTAGGTCTGTAAATTTGCACGAAAATAAAATACTCACCTCTTGGCGAGAGAGGCAGCCTCTAGTTCTCCCTCGGCTCTCGTCCCTCGTGCTACTTCAGTACCTATTTTTACCCGACTGCGGCGAAGCCTAAAAGGAGGGCTTTGTGTTTGACCTGTTTGTATGTATGTATATATATTACGAAAAAATTACAAACTTTGATACCATAAATCTCGATATCAGTGATTTGTAAAAGAAAAATTGAGATGGCAAATAGGTTTTTACAACAACTGAAAGTTTTGAGCTTCAGATCGAAGGCCATATGCCCATGGTAGCTCCTTAAAGCTTGTTTTTTTTTAAGTTTATACTGACTGTCTGTCTGTCTGAATAGCAGACCACGCACATGCTAAGCCGCTTAACCTAATAGCTTGAAAGTTGGAAGGAGTATTCCTTGTATACGCTAGGGAAGCACTAAGAAAGGATTTGTTTAGATCGACCCCCAACCGGGAAGAAGTAGGGGGAGTAGCGGAAAACTAATTCGGCGTACCTACTGTATGAATGAAATTGACAACATTTAAAAAGAAAAAGCATTGTTGATTTTTCGCGTTTATAATAATTGGTTAAAAATTAGACTACCCGTATTTCTTTTTTTTTTTTTTTCTTTTTTTTTAATTTTTTTTTTATGGCTTAGAGAAGACAAACGAGCACACAGGCCACCTGATGGTAAGTGGAAACTGTTACCCATAGACATTCACATTCACAAGACTGCAATGCAATCCTAAGACTGCAAATGCGTTGCCAACCCTGGGGACTAAGATGGAATGCCTTTAACTTAAATTCGTCGTTAATAATTTATTAAAGAAATAGTCATTAAAAAGACCGTATATACAAAGTTAGGAATACTGATGTCGTGATCATAGCCTGATATAAAAAAAAAAAACTTTAGACAGAAAGAGAACTGACTGTCATGACATGACAGTCAGTTCATTGTCATGTCACTCACTTGTCAATCATTCGCTGCCGTTCGTTCACAAATTGGTTATTTTGCGTAATTTAATTAATTACGTAATTTTTAGACGCCATTAAAATAAATAAACTATTTTGCGTAGAATCGAAAGCGTGTCGTTAGAATTAAGTAATCCGTCAGACAGATAAAAAATGAACATGACAGTTGTATATTTTTTTGAATTCCTTTGGCAATAAATGGACTAAGGGCACTATAAGTGTATTCCTAACATTCACAATCCAACTTTTGTTACGGTTTTTCCTAAATATAAAAAAAACTACTGCATAAAAAAATCCGAAGATATTTTTACTGTAATCAGCAGTGTAAAATCTAGAAACGGTATTTTATTTTACTACCTTAGCACAAAATGAATTGTTGTCAATTGTTGAGTACCTAATTAACTATAATCTCACGCATTGGTAAGCATCGGTTGAAGGCAAATCCAACTGACCAGAGGCCCCAAACAAGATGAATATCGCTAAGGTAAACTATTTTCGAAAACTGACAAAATGTATGGAATAGATATAAGCGGCTTACGTCAATCCTGTAACGTTCTCGAAGCAGATCTTGTCTAAGGCCGCAAGAGTATTTAATGTTGAAGTATATAAGTCAGTTTTAAATCAGTTTCACTTCTTTGTTAAATGATTGTCTCAAGTCACTTATCAAATTGTTAGTTTATGTATGAGCTTAAATTGACCCGTCAGAACGTAATATTTATACTACATTGTGTGTATCGTGTGTATCTCTACGAAGCGGTGTCCAGTCAACCAATTTGATTCCTAAGTCACTATCGACTTTGTTAAAATGACGTCGTCAACCAAACCATAGACGTCCGTCCGTAGTGGCCTAGGAATCAGCTTGTTTGTCTACCTCTGCTTCTAAGCTATTCCGCACCTGTGATGTTTCTCGCCGGACAGCTGTTTCACACAATATTACTTTTGTTGTCCGGCAGCATGAGCATGTCATGCTCGCTCAAAGGTCTTTGCTTACGGCGGCGTCGTTGATCGGGTCGCCACTTTCCCGATCACATGGTTGAGAGAGGCGATGGCTGAGATACGCGTCATACTCGTGAACGGGTGCTGTTTGTGGGGTCCGGTCTGTTCACGTTTGCAAGGACTTGTTGTTCAATTTATTATCCAAGTTATATGGCTTTTGACGTAGAGACCTCGTTGTGTTGTTCTCATAGTCATTATTTTATTTTAAGGTTTATTAACCTTACATTTGTAATAATTTAATTTTTGCTTGTTTTAAGAATTTATTGTTTATTACTTTATTACCTTAATATTACTTAATGTAACTTTTTTTTAAGTATAATTATATTTTTATGATTGAAAAAATGATCTTCTGCTGGAGTTTCTTGCGGCGCTTCTTCTCCGCAATGATGGTCTTGTCCGAAGCGCTGGTAGATTCACTGTACATTTCCGACGTGTAAAAGAGCCCGCATGTGGCCAATTTATTGAATAAATATTTTGAATTTTGAATTTTTTGAATTTTTGACCGACAACTCTTCTTGAGTGACTGGTGTTTATGGTCGCTGGTGATTACTTCCCATCAGGTTACCTTCATACTCGTTTGCCTAACACTCCTATATAAAAAAAACAAACGCAACTCAACCAAGGTTTAGATCATAAAGAGGTCCTGTTGGATAAGCAAATAAATGAGTACCAAGGTTCAGTTGCGTGTTTGTTCCGACCGTGTAGAATAGGTATTACTTGCCTACAAGCATACGAGTAACTTAAAATTTCTAGCTTACGAAGCAGCTTGACGAATTGAAAAGCTTGTAATCGTGTATAGATTTCAGTTATTAAGACAAAATCAAATGCAGGTTTAAGATACTTTGCATTAGAGTCACATCCAGAACGATCACTCGGTGATTCAAATGGACGCAAATATCTAGCACGCTCCATTGGGTGATTTCTGTGGACTACTACGTTCAGAAGGATCAACCAGGTGATCACAGTGGATATATTTGTTCGCTAAAAGAACAAGCGACATTAACAATTATAACACACCAAGACTTTCTCGAGACGGTGTTCGTCCTTTAAGTAACAGCACAATTTATATTTGAAAAGTAAATAAAATTAAAAATAACACCTTTTGAAATCATCAAAGACTCCAGCTTGTTTGACCAGGGATGATTCGAAAAGCTGTTTTTTTAATTTTATTCAGTAGTTGCGTGTTTTTTAAAGCATTTTTTAAGATAATTTAAAGCAGTGCCGTCCTTCGCGCAAGTCGTCACCGTCTCGTTTCAATCCAATCACGCTTACCTATAAGGTTTCGTATAAAGGCATTCCAGAACATTCCAAAGTTTCTTAAACTTGATTCTAAAGCACAAAGGAAATACGATTTGCCGAGATTCTAATGAAGAAGTCTTTCGTTATTCAAGTCTAGACCTAGATAATTTCCAAGAGGAAACTAATTAATGAAAGCTGATGGGGTTGCTCAAATTTAGGTTACTGAGTCTAATTCAACAGGACAATTTAGTTCCACGTTCGGAAGTAATGCGATTCAATCCCTTCGAAGCTAGCTGTCCTGGGTTAAAATCCCGGTAAGGGCAGATACCAGAGGGCGCTGGTGTGCCACTGAGTGTACTTCTTGTCCGTAATTATAAGTGTTAAAAAATAGTAAAATGCATTATTGTATCTCGAAAGTGACAGCAAAGTGAAACAAAATAGTGTTCTACCTGGACATTATATCAGCTGAACTCGAAATCACTGGATAACTAATATTTTTCTCAAATATGTGAATAACGGACTTGTCAGGAGTAAACATTAGTGAAGTGAATACAAACACAGTGGCCGTGTACAAAGTGATGGGATATAATTGACAATAAAAACCGATGAAACCAACTATAAACTATTCTAAATTAAAGTGAATTTGGTGCTAAACGTTCAAACATAACCTAAAAACCTCCGATATAGATAATTGTCATCCTACTTTATTTGTTGACGTCTCATGCCATCTGCTGGCGGATTGGTGAACCTCGTAAAGAACAGGACTACTCGTACATATTGATAATCGATACCAATCAGCTAGCTACACGAACAGAAAAGTACAGCTATTCGTCACTAGAGAGCGCTGACGTCAATATTTAAAATAAACACTACAAATCACAGCTAACTCTGAGACTGCGAGAATAGAAATAAACAAAAATGGAAGAAGTAGCAAAAATACTAAAACAAATTCAAGAAGATATGGCCGAGCAAAAAAGAGAAAGGAATGAAATGGAAAAAAGCATAATAAACACAATCACTGATAACATTAACGAAAAATTCAACCATCTCGAGTCTAAATACAAGATTTTAGAAGAAAAGGTAGAAAAACAAGAAAGTATTATTTTAAACTTAGAGAGAGAGTCCAGAAAGAAGAATTTACTGTTTTTCGGCATAGAGGAAAATGAAAATAGTGATAAAACTTTAGAAAAAATTATTTTAGACACAGTTAACACAAGGATGAATGTGCAGTGCAGCAGCGAAAATATAGATAACTTAAGAAGACTGGGCAAGAGAACTGAAAAATGCAGACCTGTTCTCGTCACCTTTACAAATACGAAGAAGAAAATAGAGCTCCTTAAACGGAAAAAAGCGCTGGCAGGTACTGGATACTATATTAATGAAGATTTCCCTCAGCAGGTACTAAATAAACGTAAAGAATTACAGAAAAAGGTAGAAGAAGAAAGGAAGAAAGGGAACTTAGCCGTATTAAAATACGATAAAATGGTAATTATACCGAGTACCAACAACAGTAACTTGTACACTCAGAAACAAAAAAATAAAAGAACTTTATCCTACTCACCAGAAACAAACACACAAACCCTAGAAAATACAGAGAGCATGGGAAGACCGACCACTCAACAAATTTCGAAAAAGAACAAATATGACATAAAACGCTTCTTGCACGACAGCACATCCAACAAAGTTCAATAGCAACCAATCGCCTCCCCGTCTCTCTCAACTTAACAAAACGATAAACAAGAACCCTTAATATCTCCTAGTACGGGTGGTCGCCGCGGGAGTATTAGACCGAAACCCTCCGTCAAAACAGAAATATACATTAGCACGCTCAACGTAAGATCACTGGTTGGTATAGGCCGCCAAGAGGAGTTGGAACACTCCTTGAAAAATATAAAATGGGACATATTAGGAATGTCAGAAATTAAAAAAGAAGGCACTTTCATTTGTGAACACGAAAAATATATAATGATGTACACTGGCAAGAAAAATGGAAGAAATGGAGTGGGCTTCATGGTAAAGAGACAGCTGAAACCGAACATAACTAATTTTAAACCAATATCTGACAGAGTTGCCAGACTGGACCTCCACTTAGAAAATAAAACTCTTAACATAATTCAGACCTACGCACCAACTGAAAATGCTCCTGAAGAAGAGATAGATTCCTTTTACAACAATATACGCTCCGCTCTAGAAAACACGAGCTCTAACGTAATCATAATGGGCGACTTCAATGCTAAAATTGGACACCCTACACCAGATGATACATCAGTCATTGGTCCGTGGGGGTATGGTAAGAGGAACGAAAGAGGCAAAACTCTAATTAACTTTTGCTCAGAACATGAACTCTACATACTCAACTCTCACTTTAAGAAGAAGTCCAAGCAGAAATGGACGTGGAAGTCGCCAGATGGAAAAACAGTCAATGAAATAGACTTCATAATAACCAAAAGAAATAGAGTAACTCAAATTGAAAATATAGAAGTCTTAAATACGACTCATCCCACGGACCACCGAATGGTGCGAGCGACTTACACACTGCATACTCATAACAAGAAACCTAGAAAAACATTCACCAATAAAAGGAATCAGGGCTTTAACCCCGCAGAACAGGAGTCCCTTAAACATATTTTTAAGGAAGAGTTTTCACCTCGCGAACACACTACAGTACAAGAAACTTACTCTAACTTAACAGAAACAATTAAAGAATGCGTGAATAAACTACCAAGCTTACAAAAAACATATAAAATGGACCCGATAATTACCTGTGACATTAAGGATTTAATTTTGGAACGAACTACTTTAAAAGACAAGAGGACACTCAGAACTAAAGAAGAAAGAAAAAGACTAAAATCGCTATACCCAAAAATCAAGAATAAAATTAAAAGAAATAAATTACACCATAGAATGAACATTATTAAGGAGGAACTAGAGAAAAGAAGTTCTGCAAAACGAGCAAACAAAAGACTTAACCAATTTAAACTCTGGATACCATCTCTAATGAATGAAACTAAACAAACACATACAAATCGAAGGGACATTCTGAAAATAGCAACAAACTTTTATCAAAAGCTCTACCAGTCTCAATTAAATGCTGAGATTACAACACGTACAGTATTAACAGGTGAAGTACCATCTCTAATGCAGAGCGAAACACGCTACGCTATCGACTCTCTAAAAACAATGAAGAGCCCAGGCCAAGACGGCATAACTAACGATCTCATCAAAGCAATACAAGAACCATTAACGCCGATACTGACAGAACTATTTAATAGAATTATCAACGAAGAAACTATCCCGCAGGACTGGGAAACTTCACTGATTACACTTCTATATAAGAAAGGCGACCCGCTAAACATCAATAACTATCGCCCGATAAGCCTCCTGCAGTCAACGTATAAGCTATTCACAAATATTGTACTGAACAGAATAAAACAAACTCTGGACTTTGAACAACCAATCGAGCAAGCAGGTTTTAGACGTAACTACTCCACAGTGGACCATATCTTCACATTACAGCAAGTAATTGAAAAATACAGAGAATATGGAAAAAAGCTCTACCTAGCATTTGTAGACTACTCTAAAGCCTTCGACTCGATCTCACATCAAACTCTATGGAAAGCGTTGAAAGAGCAAGGTATCCATGCCAAATATATAAATATATTACAAGAAATATATAGGAAAAGCAAGGCCGTAGTGAAGCTAGAAATGAATGGAGATAAGTTCGAGATCAAACGAGGGGTAAAACAAGGAGACCCTATTTCACCAAACTTGTTCACTGCCCTGCTGGAATATATCTTTAGAAGGCTAAACTGGGACCAGTGCGGCATTAGAATAAACGGCAAACTGTTAAGCCATTTACGCTTTGCCGACGACATCGTTCTGATAACAGAGAGCCACCTGGAGCTTCAGTTCATGCTCCAAACCTTAGACAATCATAGTAGAGAATGCGGATTACAAATGAACCCCGATAAAACCCGAGTAATGACAAATAATGAACCAAAACCGGTCGCTATACAGTCGAATACAATCGCCTACGCCGAAGAATATTTATACCTTGGCCAGAACATATCCTTCGGAAAACATAAATTGGACGAAGTTGAGAAACGCATAAAGAAAGCATGGAGCGCTTACTGGTCATTGAAACACATATTCAAGTCAAAATTGGATAATAAACTTAAAAAGAAAGCGATGGATTCAGTCATCACTCCAACTCTTATTTACGGATGCCAGACCTGGGCCATAACGAACGAACTAATAAGTAAAGTACGGGTATTCCAAAGAACCGCAGAACGCAGCATGCTTGGCATCAAACTGGTAGACAAAATAAAGAGTGTCGACATCCGTAAAAAGACCAACATTATTGATGCCGCCGAACTAATCTGCCGACTGAAATGGAGATGGGCCGGGCACACGGCGCGAACAAGAGACGGCCGCTGGAGCGAACTACTGTTGCATTGGTACCCGCGCGACGGGCAGAGGGCTCGGGGTCGCCCGCGACGTCGCTGGCGGGACGACGTCGTAGCCGTGGCTGGCGTGGCCTGGACGAGACTTGCCGAGGATAGAAATACATGGCATATGATGGAGGAGGCCTATGTCCACAAATGGACATCCCAATAAAATCAATTTTAATAAATTAATCAATTCACTTATACTAATGCATGGAACAATATTTTAAAATTATACTTATTATTTACCATTATAAATGTATAAATTCAAATTATAACTCATAAATTATTTCAATTGTATAATGTGCATAAATTCGAATACTAAATCAACAAGAAATAATGCATGTCATGTTATTAATGATTATAATTTTTATTGGAATAAATGGCTATAAATAAATAAATAAATAAATAAGGGCAGATATTTGTGTGATGAGCCAAATATTGATTCTTGAGTCGTCGATGTTTTTGTATGTATTTAAGTATATATTTAGTATTTATATCGTTGTTTAGTACCCATAGTACAAGCCTAGAGCTTGGTTTGGGACTAGGCCAATTGGTGTGACATTTTCCCCTGATATTTATTTATTTAGTATATTTTCCCTATCGATATCAATCGTGTTTTTTTTATTTATTGAATAAATATTTTGAATATTGAATTTTGGAATTTTTGAATACTAATATTTTTTATTTAATAATTATTTAAATATTTAAAAAAAAACTTAAAGTGACGAAATGATTCATAAAACTACCAATAGTCAAGCTGTTCTTATTTAATAGATTGGCAAAAAAAAGTCTGATTTGTGTTTCTTATTAAAACTCTTCCAGTGTGGCGAGGGATCATAAATAAAAATTGCACATATTGTTTACATTTATTTAAGTACAATTAGTTGTGTTTTGTCAGGTAAGTAGGTAATTATCAAGCCAAGAGCCTCGCACACGACTCGAAACGAACTTCACAAAGCCGCTCCGTGGTGTAAAAGGGTCTTGGTTTACATGAAAAACGTATGTGACTCTAATTCCATACGAGTAGTTGTTAATTATACATAGTTAGGTTTAGGGATCAATGGAAAATACATTTTGGCCAACGTTTACTCTCATACTGACAATACTGCCCAAAACCCGGTTTTATTTTGATCTTAAATAAGAATTAGCGTTGACAAAATGTAGGCCCTTCATCGGCTTTTGTTGCTAGGCGTGATTTGTTAAAACGTGTTTTTATTTTGGTTGAGCAGACATTGGCCAAAATAGTAATTAGTATTATTATTATCATTAAAAGATTGGACAAATTATTAAGCTTTTTTTTTCGTATTCATTACTTACTTTTGGCCAATCTTTTAAAGGAAATTGATTAATTAATTAGTTCTCTTTTGATCATTACATTATAAACTACTAAAGTATCAACTAAAATTTGTTCTACGTGATTTATTACACCTATTGTTATTTAATTTCTGTCAGGCACAAAAATAAATTACTTTTTAATTATTTTATAAAATATAATTGTTGGTACTGACTACATAATTATTCTCTTTAGACAAGCGTCAAAAAACCTCTTCTATTCTTTTGTGCACATTTTCCATTAGTATTGTAATGTTCAAGGAATTATTATTAAAATCTAACTTTCTATAATAATAAAAAGGCTAATGCAAAATTAACAAAAAATGTGTCAATTTTGAAGAAAATGTAAGCAAAGTTCTAGAGTTCTTATAGTATTTGTGTCTTGGAAATGAAAAATAATATTAAGTAAGTTTAATATTATAACTATGCTATTTTTTTAAATTTATATTTCATTCTTGACCGTTCTTAACAAAATCTTCAAAATTGACTCAAAATGGCAATATCAATCGTTGTCTACGAACAATAACAAAAATGTTATAAAAATTCTCTAAAATTTGTGAAAAAATGTAAACCAAGGTAACATCCGTTGATATGTGGAGTTGTACACAGAGTCTTAAAACGTATAATTTTAATGGAAATATTCGTGATCAGATAATATTTCAGTTAATTATTGGTCTGATTTAATTATAGCTTTTACTTTTACGAGAATATTAAAAAGTGAGTTTTGATCAATACAAAATAAAATGTTTTTTATATTTTTGATTTTTTGATATATTTTTTAATTTATTTAATAAATTTGATAAAATTTGTACATGGCAATATTATAATAAAATCAGACCAAATTACTAAAAAGCTTGCTAAAAATCCATTAAAAATTCTTAAAAATCATCTAACATTGCTTGAAACATCGAACTCCTACCTATAATTTTTACATATTTTATAGTACATTTTTACAAATAATTTTCTAATCACTAAACTACAAGCCTTCGACTTAGTGGGGCCTAGTTAGCTACCAATGTCGCAGGTAAACTTTAAGGGAATAACTTTGTTATACCTTAAGAAACATCAAACTTTCTTCAAAAGTGATCAACTTTAACAAGGAAATCATTCCCGCTACGATTATACGAAGTTATATTATTATTATTACATCAAACCATTAGTTATAATTATTAATATAATTCATAATTTAAATCAGGTCGCTCACAGGATTACCACCGACGTAATATATTATATTAGCAGCTCTAGATCTAACACCAAACACGCAAACAAGGAACAGCCATATTGTACAGAAATGCATCCACTCAAAATAACGAACACTACTACGATTATTGTTCATGTAACTCTAATATCATAACTATGTATGTACAATTTTTAAATGTATATTGAAATGTGTTTTGTATAAATATAGAACATCTTCCATACAAAACGTCGTTGCATACATTCATCGGTAACATCCATCCACATTAAATATTAATTCATTTAAATATAATACAGAAATGACCATCCACAAACGATTTTTTTCAAGTAATGGCCAACCTATATGCAAACTGGTAGAGTATTATTCAATAAAGCTGTATTTTCATCCGAGATTATTGCTTCATAAAAACTTCATAATTACACTATTTTGGAGGATGTAAAACAAAATATTACTCGTCATATTTGAAATTAAATTAAATAACGTGACAAAATTGAAGAATTTCAATAATTTTGTAAAGTTTCTATGTTTTAGATTTGGTTACTTCTACAAAAATAGCTGAATTTAAAATCCATTTATTATAATACAAGCCCTTTAGAAGGAGAGTATATAATGCAATTAATTCAGTCTTCCAAGCTTCGACTTTGTCAGTGATATAATACACACACTCAACGATACAACGAAATAGGCAACTGAAAAGGTTGTATTGCTTGGACGACACCGTCGTTGGAATCTTGCGCGGTATTGCCTTCGGTTCGGTCGAATAATGTCGTCAGTGCGTCACTGGCTGTTTAAGAAATAGTAGAAAAAGTATTAAAAGAGAGAGGGTTTATTTGGTCATTTATCCCACTCCGTAGAATCGTTTCCGATCGAGTTTTTATTTCTGTTTTGTTTTATTCTACGAGTAGTTTAACCAAGATTAGGCAACATATATGGACTTTCGGTAAAAAGGCACCTCTGTTCTATGATAAATTTATGGTTCACTAATGTTTGACAAAAAAAATATTGACAAATGGTCATTTGACAAACAACGTTTCACCAAATGATCATTTGGCAAACGAGACATTTGACAAAAGTATCATCTTACAAAAACTCACTTAGCAATTGATCAATTAGCAATTAGTTTACCTATTTCGGGGCGGAAAAAAAAACAACCTCGAACCACCTTGCTCGTAAAATGTAAATTTAACTGTTGATTATTTGGAAAAGTAAGTAATTTGCAAAATTACTAGTTAAGTAGTAAAATGATCAATTGACGAAAAATTTTTTTGCAAAACATTGTTTGTCAAGTTTAATTTTGCCAAATGACTTTTGGTCAAACGGCAGGTCACCTATATTTATACATACGGCACGTGATAATACCGTTTACAATGATTGAGTTTAATTTAAAATACAGTTTGGCAAACGTACCCTGACTTTTTACCAAATCATCATTTGACAAACTATAATCATTTTACAAACTTTTTATTTCGCAAAAACGTGTTTGAGCTCAAACATACTACACATACATACTAGGGCTTGTTAAATAAGTTAGGTTGGGTTAGACTTTTGACCAAAAAAAAATGTTAAATAATGCCTTTATCTTTGCGAAATTAAAGTTTGTAAAATGATACTGTTTGTCAAATGATGATTTGGTCAAAGATTAGTGAACAATGGCAAACATTACAGCGACGCGCACAGAGTCCGCGTTTTGTTTAAAGGTCGACATTTAAACGAGAGTGTAGTCAGCCAGCGGCATCCCATGTCGTTATGGTTTTGTTATGAGATAGACAAGATGGTACCCAACCTATTCACATAAATAAAAATGCTACATACAACGCTTAAGTATCTGCTATTATGTGATAGAAAAATATGTAATATTAATTTATTGCCTTACGCAAACAGATATTTAATTAGTAACATCTCCTAATTAACTAATTATTATCACTAACTCTATAAGGCCCCAGGAGAAATAAAAAATATTGTTGATATATACAATAATTCAAGTTTTGAGATCAATATATTTTTATTTCTCGAAGGCTTTTCACTATTTTACGTTTTTTGTGCTCAATCAGCGGCTAGGGTCACGCCCTCCTGCTCGCCGGATCACTAAAGTTGAGACTGGCTTCAAAAATACAAAGGAAAATAAATGGCATACAACTAAATTCAATTTCCCAATAACATTTATTCAAAGCTTGCAATTCGTCAAAGAATTACATGAAAACCAACTCCGTGAAAAACTCGCAATCCAGTTTGGAGAATATTCGTTTTTATAAAAATGTCGTTAGTAGGTATTGGCCTAATCAATACCTACCTAAAAAAATCAGCTAGTATAAAATAGAGAAAAAATATATTTTTGAAGCCTTTTCAAAATTTTAATGGTCCTCGTCTTATACTATTTATAACTACAACACGTAACAAGGTACTTGTGTGTGCACTCGCACTGGTAACCATGACAACGCTACTAGTGCTGTCACTCTTCATTTCATTGCACATTTACGAAGTGTCAGATTGAATTGATAGTAATCGGATCCATATCACTCCGTATCATATTATATTATAGAAAATGTTTTACTGTCAACATTACATAAAATAAAACCACTAAAAGAAGTAACGCTTACCACACCTACTAAGTTATACAGGGTGTCCCAGAAACCGACGTCAACCCGCCTAGGGCTGATAGAGCAGCTCATAAGCTATCGATTTAACCCCCATGTATGTTCAGCAATTGTTATTAGTTTCCGAGATATTGATCATTTTAATCGGAATTTTTGTAATTTTTCCTTATGTCCGTGCTACGAAAAATCCCTAAATTCATGTATTAATTCACATTTTTTTCAGTGTTTTCTTGCATGATTAGAATCTCTGTAAAACAAGGAAGTTTTTAAAGCTACATGCCAATTTTTTTTTCATTACAACTTTTTGAGAAAACACACAAAGTTGGTTTTTCCATACTTGGTGAAAAACCGACGCGGGGTTCTCTTAGTATGGAGAAAGTAACTCTGTGCGTTTACTCAAACATTTGTAATAAAAAAGAAAATGGCATGTAGCTTTAAAAACTTCCTTATTTCACAGTGATTCTAATCATGCAAGAAAACACTAAAAAAAATATGAATTAATACATTAATTTAGGGTTTTTTCGTACCACGGACATAAGGAAAAATAGCAAAAACTCTGATTTAAATGATCAATATCTCGGAAACTAATAACAATTGCTGAACATACATAGGGGTTAAATCGATAGCTTATGAGCTGCTCTATCAGCCCTAGGCGGGTTGACGTTGGTTTCTGGGACACCCTGTATAATTATAGACATATATGTATCTGCAACTATTTATGTTACTCAGTATGTCAGAACATAGGGTTATGATTTTGTGCTATAGACAGTGAGCCTTGGGTTCATAGAGGACGACTTCCTTCTGGTGAACATAAGTTATTTTGAATTCGCTAGTAATGATCATTGTTTTTGTTTAATATTAATATATAACCAACTTAAATAGTTTAGATTTACTTTAAATTATTTGTATTTGAAAAACTTATGATCTACTATTATTTGTACTGTTATATTATTATTTTAAATTTAATGAATATTTCAATAAATCTGTATCAATTAAGGGTATCCGCCATTTTTGGATATGTTTTACAGGTATAGGTTTTTATTAAAAATCCAAGTTTGCGACATTGGGGTGCTGCCGCGGGCTCTGCCATGTCCATAAAACCAAAACAAAGATGGTTTAATCGGTTGGAAACCTGTAGTCTTATGAAATTGTGCCAAATGTGGTTACAGAAAAAACAACAAGTTTTAGGCTGAAGCCAGACGAGCGTATTTTTTGAGTTGTGAGTCGCGTAATTTCTGCTCCTCCATTCGGATTCATAGTAGTAGTAGTAGTAGTATGATGAATGGAGGAGCAGAAATTACGCGACTCACAACTCAAAAAATACGCTCGTCTGGCTTCAGCCTTAGAGTTGTTGTTTTTTCCACTCCGGGAATGAAGGCTGAATCAGGTTTTTGTTTGCAATACACGGGGCCTATCGTCTTACTAAAATAAAGGCTAGTTCTAAAAATTATTTGAAGCTTTGGACGACCTACTACTATACTATAAAATCCAAAGTTTAGGATAATATTCAATAAAAACTGAAGAAACGTTGTAATTTTCGCTGTTGGTGGTTTTTGTTGGTATGGGCATGACACAGCCCGCGACAGTACTCAAAAGTTGAAAACTTGGATTTTTAATAAAGTCATAATATACCTGTAAAATATATTGGGGAAGCTGCTGAACCCCGGACAGTCGTACGTTCATTGATTTTTTGAAAAAAACAAAACGATATGCTTTAGAATAATTGTCAAATGTGCAAACCTGTACAGATGTATTATTAAACTACAACCTGGGATATGACATTAAACGATCCTTTTGTTAGTTGAGACGGGACAGCCTGATAGAAAAAAAACGAACGTGTGTACATGGTACAACACCCCTGATTTACCTTGGACACTCGGTGATGTACCTTGGATAATATTTTTGCCAAGGAAACACATAATAATCATCTAGTATTTATTAAGGAAATAAAAGGGTAAACTAAGTCTTCGGGCAAAGACTTATGAGAGAATTTACTAGAAACTCTCCCTGAGATCAATTAAAAAACATAATCTGACTTGTAATCAACAATAAAAAAGGAACAAATTTTTAAATTGACATAAAAAAGGCAAAATAGTATGAATTAGAAAACTTTGAAGCTCTTCTACCTTAGTTTGTAGTCCAAGGTACAACGTAAGATAGGTGACCAAGGTACAAAAAAGCAACTTTTTTTTAAAGTATTCTTTGTTAACGCACTTCGTCTAGAAGTTAGGTGTGAGGGGTAGGACCGCACTATCTGATAGCTATTTAATGTACATAGCTTTATCATGCATTATTCAGTTGTATCATATATCTACGAAACACTAAACAAACGAGTTTGAAATAAAGTTTTAAAAGTCACTTTATGTAACAAATTTTCATACTAACTTTTTTTTTCATTTTCATAGATAATGGTTCAAATGACATAGATATTTATTTTTGAGTAGCGCGGAATATATTAAATATTGACAACTGTCCGAAGTAAAACTATGTCCGGGGTACAACAGTTCCCCCTTATCTAAAATGGTGAACACCGTACCTTTTTCAAGGTAAAATGTATAATTTTACCGAATTATTATGAAGATGTCTGAATAGTGATTTCAATATAATTATCTATATTTTATTAAAATTGAAACATGACATACCAAAATAAAATGTAAGTATCAATTTTAATACAACGGCATAATAACAATGTAATTTTATTTAAATTTATTTTTAAAAGAAATTATTTTTTTACACTTTGTGCTCTATGTGCGTTTCGGAGCTTTCGCTATACAAAATTACAATCAGTGTAAAAATAAATCTCCTTAACGCTTAACCGACTTACGTATAAAAGTTACACAGTACTAAAACATCAACTGATTGATAATATTCACTTTACGCTACGTTACGGGTTACTCACGAACTGGTACAGACAACATCAAACTGCTCAACTCAAAATCTTACCAAGATAAGTCGTATTTTCGATATGCTGAAGCGCCGACGGGCGCGCGCCGACCGTGGCTCGAAGACTGGTTCCGACTGGTTCCCCGAGCCCGCTTACACCCCGGTGTGGTTGAATATGAACGACACGGCGTTCTTGTCGACGGGCGGCGACCGGCGCGTGATCGACGCGTGGTTGTTATTATTATAATGCCAGGACTTCCTCGTACTCGTGCTGGACGACTGCAGAGCGATCGTCTCGTAGTACCGCAGGCGGCCGCAGCACTTCCTGCTCTTAATAATAGCGACGAAACCCTTCCTGTACTTCTTATTGAAGAAGGCGTACAGAATAGGGTTAATGCAGGAGTTGGACGACCCCAGCCACTGCGCCAAAGGTGTCACCACTGGGAAGATGTCTTCTTCCCATTTCTTGATCGGCCCTCCTAGTTTTATCCTCGCGAATATCAAGTAAAGAGGGAACCAGGAGAGGACGAATAAGATCACGACTGCTACAAGCATTTTGACTACTTTGACTTTGGATTTTTGTTGCATCCTTTCCATAGCAGCGTCTTGAGTGTCAGTAGGAATGTTTCGCCTCCAAACCTTGATCCAGATCAGGATGTAGCACATGGTGATCAGAAGCATGGGCAGGATGTAGCAGAAGATGAGGTTGCCTATGACGAAGTAGAGGATTTCGCTCAAGGGGTTCGGCCAGACGTCCAGGCAGAGGCGGACGTGGGGGTTGTCCTCAAAAACAACCACGAGGTCGAAGAAGAAGACCCACGGGGTGGTGACGACGATGGCGAAGATCCAGATGAACACGATCATCATGCGGGCGCGGCGTTTGGTGATCTGGCATTTCAGGGGCCACCAGATTGCAAGGAATCTGAAACAATGAAAAGTATTCATTAAATAACTGAGCTAATGACTGTATTTTAAAACCCCGTTCTTGCTTTCTTATTTAAACCCCGTTCTTGCTGAAATCAACTACTTTAGAAAACACAAAATTAGGCAGTTAACGTCAATCCTATACATTTTTGATAACGAAAACGTTCACCGAATCAATCTTGTCTAGAGCCATAGATAAAATCAAAGTGTTCAAGACAGACCACTATAACTAGACTACTTAATAATAAAGACTCCTGTTATAAAAAAATATTTGAGTAACGTAATTTTTGTAGTTCCAACTATCAAAATATTAGTAGGCATGTAATTCTTAAGTAAGCTTTCCTTCCGAAAACCCGGCGCCATAGAGGTAAAATATCTTATTTACAGTTGACAATTCAAAAACTTTCTTCAAGAGGCAGTCTTAATCTTGGCGGGTTTAATTTGAGTCAATTTGCGAGTAGGATATTAAACGAAAATTTCCTCGCTCAGCGTGCCGTGAACGGCCGGTCTTCTGGAATAATTGGCTCGTCGGTAAAAACAAGTTTGGATCGTTTAGAGGTATGCAAATTACAGGCGAATTCCGCGGCGAGGCGGTTTTATTGTTCACAGCCTATTTGCGCCTAGGTTTATTGTTCTCGGCAGAGTCTCAGACAAATTGGCTTCATCTACCATTATTATTAAGTGAATCAGGGGTAGGATATGATAATATATTGGGTATGAAAATATGATGGCGTAAGTTTGAAAGGCTTTTTGGTTTAACTGAAGATATTAACATTCCAAATCTTCTTTAAGGACGTGCCATTTATTCGCTCGCTCCCAATTTAGGTACTATTATAATATTAAAATATTAAGTTTTGTCGCGCGTTTAACATTTAAATTTTCACATAGCAAAGGTATTATTATGCTTAAAATTGTAGATGAACGTCCTAAGAAGACAACGTTGTAAGAATCTACATTAATCAAGTTTCTTACTATATTAAGATTCCTTACTTATTTTTGATTGAGAGAGTGAGTGAGATGAATTTATAATTAAAATAAAATCTAAAGACCCTTAAATTAATCCTCTCCCATCGATTTCTTGTAACAATAACTTCTATTCTGGGCGTATATAAATGTCGTCACAGAAAGGAACCCCTGTCCGCGCGTAATCATTTTCATTGACCCGATCCGACCTTTTTATGGGTCACAAAAATTCGATATTAAATCAGATTTACATACAATCGGTCCCTTTTTTCTCACATGATGACGTACTGAATGTCATTGCTCGTGCTCGGTTCAGATGTGTGTGTATTTATTCAGTGCCTTCAACTCGAATATAGCACGCGCTATATCTTTGCCAGGCATTACAACGCGGCGTCGTATTTCTCCCTTTGGCATCCAATGTAATGTGATCCTTGGTAAATTAACACGATATTATTATATTTGTAGACCATTTTGTGGTATTTCTGCATAAATCGGGCTCGCACTTGACTGTTTTTATTCATTTTGTTCCCTAAAGCTGGCCTCTGTGGCTTATCTCATCCCATCTGAGCTAGAACGAAATTGGAAAATAGATAGAAATAGCTTTGGTTCATTACATACCTACTTCATTTCTTTTGTTCGGAGAATCTCAGTGAACAAAAAGTAAATCCTTTAAGAAGACTTAAGAAGCGTACATCTGTGAAATTATGTTGGTATTGATATACCGATTTTATTCTATTGTGAATATTTATGGAGATTTTATATTCCTCTATGTACTCTACAGGATGTTCCAGAGCTCAGCAGTAACGGTACATAATTGTTTCTTTCAATGTGACGATAAGGTTACGATTTATAAAAACTCGATGAAGTACACTTTTAGGTCCCCGATGTGTTTGTTAGTGTCAAATCTCTTGTTACCAAATTTAATTACTGTATGAATTACTATTGATCTATTATCCTTTGATATTAATTTCTGCAATACCTTCGCATATGAAGTCAAACCAAATTACAAACAACAATGTGAACTAATTGGCCCTACACATTACATTCGGAAGACCCTCGTCTGCTTTATTCATTGTTATTGAGGGCTAATGCAATAATACCAATTAAATAGAACATTACACTAGGTTATTGTTACAAGGTAAGCTGTGTTTATTAAGTTACGAGAATGTTCATTTATGAGTAGTGTTTGAAGGTCAATTAAATAAGAATTAGGCACCGAATCTCGCCAAGCAGTTGCAGTGCGACGCATAAGAAATTGAGATGGGGAGCATGTTTTAACATATCTCACATCTATCTTAAAATTTCGAGTTAGGGCTCTATCACAATCAATTTATGACTTAAAGTTTTAAAGCTGAAATTTTGAATTAGGTCACTTTCTTTCTGAAGGTTCGATATGTCGAATATCTAAATCGAGTCGCTACTTGAATGAACGGTCGGTTTTATAAGTAGCTGAACACTTTAATGCTTTGTCGTTTTAACATCATGTTGGAACTGTTGAACTAATCTGCTCAATTTATTAAAGCGACAAGGCATAAAAGTGTGCAGATAATTTTAAAGGTAATAGAGCATGGCGACAAAATAGAAATAAATCATATATTTAAAAACTGTTTAGCCAAATAGACAAAGCATTGTTCTTTAATAATGTATTAATTTTTATGTGAAGCTGTGCTCATGCCCTTCTCATTACCACGGTCAATTTTATTAGTATAGCGAAGAACATAAACTAAATGTAATGACATAAATTGGTTAATACAATTTGATTTTGATTTTCTAAAAATAATCGTCTATTTAAGTTTTCCAGTCTTTCCCTCTTACTTATAAAGGTGGAATAAGCTTGGAATAGTTTATGACATGCTTTGTCCTTATTTGTAAATGTGACATTTGCATCTGATAGAAAGTGACAAAGCATGGCATAAACTATTCCAAGCTTACTCCACGTTTATAAGTAAGGGGGTTTATGTTTGTAAATAGTCGAGGAGTAAACATAATATAACACAACATAAAGCCTCTCTTATTACTCTTATTAGTTATTAATGTTATTATGAATGGCTAACATACACAACCACGATAATTGACCTTAACGGAAGTGTTAGGACTACGGCGAAGGCTGTATGCAAATATTGTTTTGATAATATTGCAAACACTTGAGCTTGCTCTTGGGTACGCCACTAGTTTTGACGGCGGCTTCTTCCGGCCGTTTAAGGTCGCAACAACCCAAGAGTTACCCGAAAGGGTTCGTTACGATAAGGTGCCTCTTGACGACTAAAGCTATAATAGGTATTGCAGACAACCTGTATTTAAATATAAAAAATCTTATTTTTCTAAATAGTGTAAATAAAGACGCGGTTTCTGCCTGTAGGTTAGTCTTTTTAATTATTATGCTAGACGCATAAGATTTGAATTTAGTTTTTACCAAGTAGGTGGTAAAATAATGTCTTGTAGAATTTGATATATCACAGCCGGCCGAAACCGGGACAGGTCGCTAGATTTATTAAAATGTACACAGTTGGTAATTTGTAACGATAATGGTCTCTTGAAGCGCTGGTAGATGGTAGATTCAGACTTGTAAAAGTGCCTACAGGGCCTACTTACAGAATAAATGATTTGATATTTAAAAGGTCATCGGAAATCCACCTGTATTTTATTTTATGCAAACTTCCCTCCTTAGAGTCGTGACAAAAGTATAAGTGACCTTATTTCTTAAGGCAGTAGATTCAATTTGCTTTGACTGTGAAAATGCGCATGCGACTTTTTTTATTTAGCAGGGCAGCAAAGGTGTGCCTTTGAAACTGCGTCTCTATTCCCGGCGATTATAAAGATATCGTCTTTGACCTGTTATGGTATTTTTTTGACGTCAGCCGCTATTACTGTCCAGAAAATACATACATACATACATACCTTCACGCCTGTAATCCCAGAGTGGGGTAGGCAGAGCTACAGAATTACCTACAACTTTAAAAACTTGATGATAATTCTGAAACCACATTCTGCACAAATAGGCTGAGATGTTTACCAGCGTATTAGTGACAGGTGGCAAGCCCATCGCCTAACAGTACTACAAGCCCTTATTCCCTTAGTCGCCTCTTACGACATCCACGGGAAGACATGGAGTGGCACTATTCTAACCCGGCAACCACACGGGAAGAGAATAAGAGCTATCAAAACGTTGTCAATACGATAACAGGCCGAAGACAATATTGTTTTCACCGCCTAGAAAACCGGGTCTAAACTGGATTCATTTTTTTACACGTTACCGAAAACGAAGTATTTTTTTAGGGTGACGGTCTGGTCGCATAACAACTATTGTCATAATATCGATTGTCATAACACTTTACGCATAAAGTTGATGCTCATATTTTTTTTTTGGCATAAATTATACTAGGCATAATTGTTCCTTGTCATAATTGTACGGAGTCATAATTGGTTTAATCATAATGTAGAATATCATACATTTATTAAGTCAAAATATTAATATAATATAAAGTTAGTGCCAAAACCGACTCGGATCGCGGATAGGTTAGGGTTATTTATTTATAAAAGAGCGGAAAAATTTTATTTATAAAGCCATACCATTATAAAGTATGGTTAAATAATTTTATGCGCATCAAATTTATGCGCGTTACACAATATGTTCTTAAACATTATGATTAAAAACTTTATACGCATAAATGTATGACAATTTACAGTTATGCGCAATGATGATTATGACGAATCCTTGTATGCCCATCAAAAATATGACTTTAAACTTTATGCACCCCGACCCCTACCCATTTTTTTATCTCATAACGTCATAACCCCATAAATACTCTGCTTAGTAAAATGTGGTTCATGAG